>JALHCE010000186.1:0-624403 GCA_024340795.1 Tolypocladium amazonense
TTTTTTTTGGCTGTTGGTTCCCATTGTTTGCTGCGGCTCTTAAACAAACCTTATGACACTCTGCCCGAGCCGAGGTGTCAGAAAGAGTTGTCAGGGCTTTGTTCTGGTGGTCGGTAGGGCTCTGCATCTGGAGTCTGGACTTGAGACAAGGGTTCTTGTGCGACATCAAGGACGTCACTTGGTCACTTACCTTCAACATTGAATCCCATATCCCCCCAGTAGTTCTGGCAAGAAAATGACAAAAAAGGATGGATATGCCATCAATTGTCTCGTTGGATCATTCTCCCAGATTAGATTCAAATAGACTCGTCTAAAGCATCACGCCGTCACGCTCATTCCCCTACCTACCTGCCGATATTCATGAAGCACGCCTGACTTTGTGGACGTCTACTGACAAGCAACTCACAGCCTTCTTCACCTTTCTCCGCGCCAACCTCGTCCTCACCCACTCTGCAGTTTCCTCCGCCTCTAACACGCCCTGCCTCGAGCCCTACTCGCCACAGCCGTTCCTCGCACCGCCGGCACCCTCCCCCCTCGCCTCGAGCCAAGTCTTGACGCCCCTGGACGACATCCCTCCGCTGTCCCTCGATACCCTCTGCACCCCGGACGACAAAGCCGAGGGTCTGCGCATCATTGCCGACTCGGTCGCCCAGATGAAGCAGCGCACAGCCCGCGCCCTGGCTCTCCACCCCCTGTGCCTCGGCGTGTTGGCCGCCGCCTGGGGCCTCGTCTACCGCTGCGCCTACCTGCCCAAGGCCAGTGGCGACGCCGGCCGCGCTATCCTGCTTGCCTGTGGCGTCACGATAGCGTATCTCCTCGTCGTAGGGCACCGCGCTGGCCGCTACCTGACTATCGCCGAGGGCATTAACTCGTCCTGGCTCAAGCGAGACTATTCCTACGGCGAGCAGGATGTCATGCTGGGCGCCCGCTACGGCGACGTTCTCATCGGTGCCCTAGTCCTGCGGCTGGAGCCAAAGCTCGTCGTCGCCGGCCCAGGTCCCCTCCATCGCCGCAAGAACCGAAGCCGTAGTGCGAGCCTTCGCGGTGGCAAGGGCGTCATCCGCGCGTGGACCACTCGCCTCAAGTACCGCGGCCAAGGCATCGGCAGGGACCTCCTGCTTGCCGCCGTGCGGAAGACTAAAGAGCTGTGCGGGAAGGATGCGCCTGTGGGTTTCGCCAAAGAGCACGCCAACAGCACCATGCTGCTGCCACGCATCTTCAACGGGGAGTTTCGGAAAGACGAGAGTCGTGCGGCCAGGGCGTTGGACGAGGCACTTGCAGAGTGGGAAGCTAGCAAGCGGAAGAAAAGGTAAGGGAGCGAGCGGTGTTGAGGGCTTCATTTGCATAATCTGGACTGCGGGCATGAGAGTTGTTACATGACATTCATTTAGAGATACCCCCTTGACCGATGAGTCAATCTGAAAAAACGTTCGTTTCATCATTCAAGTGTTCGTTCCTTGATTTCATCACATGAACCTGACCTTGCCCAAACGCCGATGCTCGTCTTGTCAGCAGAACTCATTGCCAGATGCGCATGCCGAAAACGGCGACAGGAAATAAACAGAGAGAGAAGATGCCATAGTCGACCAAAGCCAAAGCCAAAGCGAAAGCCAAAAGGGCCGCCGGTCTCCTTGTGACGTATTGCAAACAACAGCTTGTGGTTTATCGCTCTAGTCTGCCGCACCGTGCTTGGGCTTCTTTTTTCCATCATAGGTTTCCGGATCAAACCCGTAGATTGGTCGGCCCATCTGCCGAAGACTGTAGATGACCTGAAGACCATCGTCAGCTCAGCAATGATCAAACATTAAATGAGAGGCGCGCACGTACATCATTCGTCGTTATAGTCTTTGCATTTCGATGCTCCACGTAAATGGTACAGATGCGAAGAATCTACCGAAACTTGTTAGAGAAGAAGCGTGCAGAAATCTGTAGGTGAGGACCTACCGTCTGGAGGCGATCCTTGAGTGCCTTGCGTATCTCGGGGTAGATGCCCGCAGAGATTCTCTTGACACCTCCTCGTCTAGCCAATCGCCTGCAAAGGCTGTCAGTGAAAGATTCGCGATGCAAAGCGGCGAAGAAGACACTCCAAGGGTCCATCGCGATAGTTGTCACTGCGAACTCACCTGATGTCTGGCCGCGCTAGAGGATGATTGTTAGCACAGCAATCCACAGCTCGCTCACGTGTCGCAAAGAACTTACTGATGCCCAGGATCGTATCCCGGACGATCTTGCTGAGATAGAGTTAGCACCGCATCATGATGGCTTGCTCATTGTGAGACCTACCGGTGGCGAGTGCTCAGAATTGTTTTACCGCCCACTCGACCACTGCCTGGGCCTTTGCCCCCGCCGACCTTTGCGACGTGGGCTCGAGCTCCCCATGGTCCCCCGCGGGAACTTGGCGTGACCATCCTTTCTATCAAGATTCACGCGTGAAGCAGATTTAGCGTGATGGCGTGGTTGGAATTCGAGTAAGCTAAAACGGCGGGGTTCTTAAAGGTGTGTCGCCAGTGCCAGAAGGCGTGAAGATGTGACGATGGTTGCGTTTTGTGAGTTTGAGTTTGTACGAGCAAACACGCACTTCACCTGACAGCTGTAGAGCAGAGCCGCTTCCCCGCTATTTTGCCGGCGGGTTCCACCTTTCCCGCCCTGCTCCACCCCCGTTTCTCGCGGCTGCCGGGCACCTCACTCTCCCCGTTTGCCATGCGCTACGGCGCCACGGCGCCGGAGCTACTGGTACCGTATTAACTCGCAAAATTCATAGCTGCCCCACTGCGGTGTCTAGCAGGGGTCCCTAGCCGATCACCTGCCCCTCTTAGTTAGCTGTGTTTCACACACAAAGTTGAGTAGCAACAGATTTGATAGCTTACCTCGCTCGACATCGCCAGTGTGCCCCTCACAATCCGGCCACAGCTGTTGATTGAAGCTATCACAATGGCAGCGGCAGCGCTTATGGGCTTTATTGATGTGGTTTATATGCCTCACCGCCCTGTGCAGCTGGCAGCCAACTGACTGACAGCTGTTCGAGCAGACGTTACAGCCGACTTCGTGAACGCCGCCGCCTTCGAGCCCGGTTAGCAGTATTAGCTTTAGTACCTCGAGCCCTCAAGCCCTGGTGTTAAAACAGGTATTTCACTGCAAAAAGAGGGCATCTATTACGGCTGGGTGAGGGAGCGAAGTCGTTAGAAGGTTGAAGCTATCGTGGTATAAGGGAATATAGTTTTTTGCCGCCTTGAGCGCCTAGGCAAGCGGTGGACTAAGTACGACGACCGATTATATTACGATCGAGAGTGTAAGGCACTGAGTGCGAAGAGAAACTTGCTGTGCTGTATTACTGAGAAACTAAGCTTGTAGAAGAAAACTCGTAGTAGTAACTTGATATTATATAGTTGAGTAGCTGCCTCTGGCAGCTACGTACTACGGTAACTGCCGTAGGTAGTTGTTGTAGGAAGAGAAATTCTCTGTAATGTAAAACCGGATGGATTCCTTCCCGTCTTAGCCCTTGCGTCAGCCCTTGTATTAGCTAGCTGTAGGGGCTAGTCTGTGTATTAGTCATTGTGCCGGCGTAGCCGGCACTTTGACAGTGTTGGTTCTGAACACGCTTGTACGGCTGATGCTCGTATCGTGATAATACCCCCCCCTATAGAGGGGGGGGGGTAGTGTAGGGTAGGTATAGGGTAGGCGCGATAGTATAGGGTAGGTGTCGTAGTATAGGGTAGATGTCCGGGTATAGGGTAGGTATAGGGTAGGTGTCCCGGTATAGGGTAGGTGTCCCGGTATAGGGTAAGTGTCCGGGTATAGGGTAGGTATAGGGTAGGTGTCCCGGTATAGGGTAGGTGTAGGGTAGGTGTCCCGGTATAGGGTAAGTGTCCGGGTATAGGGTAGGTATAGGGTAGGTGTCCTAGTATAGGGTAGGTATAGGGTAGGTGTTCCGGTATAGGGTAAGTGTCCGGGTATAGGGTAGGTATAGGGTAGGTGTCCCGGTATAGGGTAAGTGTCTGGGTACGGGGTAGGTATAGGGTAGGTGTCCCGGTATAGGGTAAGTGTCCGGGTATAGGGTAGGTATAGGGTAGGTGTTGGATAGGTCTAGGGTAGGCTAGTAGGTATAGGGTAGGTATAGGGTAGGTACTAGATTGGTCTAGGGTAGGCGCTAGATAGGTCTAGGGTAGGCTAGTAGGTATAGGGTAGGTATAGGGTAGGTACTAGATTGGTCTAGGGTAGGCGCTAGACAGGTCTAGGGTAGGCCGGCAGGTATAGGGTAGGTATAGAGTAGGTACTAGATTAGTCTAGGGTAGGCGCTAGATAGGTCTAGGGTAGGCCGGCAGGTATAGGGTAGGTATAGGGTAGGTCGTAATTCTGCCTACCCTACAGCTAGCGTAATTAACGCGCGTGCGCGCGTGCGCGCGTATACGTATATAATAAATAGTACGTGTATCTTGCTGGGTGTAGGGTAGGTTAATTTGGGTGCAATTGGGCTACCGGGGGTAGCGGCGTTACGCGTTGTGTGGCCGTGAGTCGATTTTTTTGTTTTCCTATATAAATGAATTTTGCGGAAAATGAAAAGTGGCTCCCGAGCCGCGTGTGGCGGGGCCGGCCTACCGATAAGGTCGGTGGGTATATAAGGGGGGGTAGCGCTTAGGGCGCCTAACCTACTGCGGGGGCAGCTTTTAGCGCTGTAGACTACTAAGCTAGCGTTGGGGTAATTGAACAGGGCACTGGTCTAGGTTTAATAACGCTGTGCGGTTAATTCGTTTAGTTGGATCGTTACGCTGAAATTAGTATAGGATCCAACTGGGCTATACTGGGGCAACTGAATAGGGTACTGGTCTTGGTTTAATAGTGCTTTAATGGTGGTTGGTTTAGTTAACTCGTTACGCTAAAGTAACTAACCGGGCACTGGTTTAGGGAGTTGTAGTAAGTAAAGGATAACTAAACTACGCTAGGGTAACTAAATAGGGCACTGGTCTGTATTTAATAGCGTTATAAGTAGGGAACTCGGTCCCTATAGTGGTTCTTAGTGAACTGAGTGGTGCTCTTCCTTATTGTACTATATCTCTTAAGTTGCGTGAGTGCTTCTTTATATAAGCTTGTAGGCCTTCGCGGCTTTGCTAACGAGGGAAGTATAGCGTAACTGCCCCTTACGAAACTGGTTGCTCAGGCTTTATAGCGTACTGAGGTCTCCTGACGAAAGTTAGATAGGCCTAATAGGGTGATTTCCTATTATGGTAGCGAGGTGCACGGAGTACTAGAGCCGATACCGAAATAGTAGAAGCGGTGTACAAAGTCCCTTATTTATAGGTTATTAGGGGATTTCTTTTGGGTACTAGGGTTCGTTTTGATGGCCTAATAGGGTGGTTTCCTATTATAGTAATAAGGTATATGGAGTGCTAGAGCCGATACCGAAACGGTAGAGGCAGTGTATAAAGTCCCTTATTCTTTAATTATCAGGGGTTTTCTTTTGCGTTCTAGGGATCTAATATTCTGTGGTAGGCACCCGTGGCTATAATCTTGTAGGTACTAGGGGCTTTGATTTTCCTTTATGGGTTCTGGGGGTTCTAGCTTTTTAATTATAGGCTCTGGGGGCCCTAATTACGTAGGAAGGAATCCTACGCAATAGTTTCTTTAATATCTTATTATGGAACCTATGTAGGTTTTAGGTATCCTACCTATTGAACGAGGGCCTGGGGGCCCTTGTTTTTTCCTTTTCGAATGTAATGGGTTTTGAGGACTTTTTTAATATAATATTCCTCTTCTCCCTCTTCGTTAAGGATTAGTAGTAGCCGATAATCCTGTTGTTACTAGGATAGCAGAGGGTCGGAGGCGGCCTTCCTTAATAACGATGTGTGGAAAGTGCTGTGTACGCCTGGGGGTGTATCTAATTTATAAGAGTGCGAGCTTACTGGTTGAAGAACTGTATAAAGGGCGTTCTTCTAGTCGAGCTTTTTATAGGGGCGAGTGGTTTTAATATTTCGGAGTGATAACTATACTTTATCCCCTGCTTTAAAGTTATCTACAGGTTAACGGTTGCGGTTAGTAAAGCGCTATTGGGAATCCTGACCGTAGGTAATAGCTACTTGTGCCCACTCTAGGCCATCCCTGAATTTTCTGATAACGTCTTCGGCTCGGGCTATTAGGGTCTTCTAAGGTAATTCTTAGGGGACTTTATCGACCCATTGTGCGTTAATATTATAGCCGTAACTAAGGAAAAAGGGGCTTATCTTAGTAACTAAAGACGGGTAGCCATTAATTACTAAAGAGGCGCCTATTAACTTTAGTATAGATGCCTAGTTATCCTATGCGAAGTTATAATATATACGGAGGTAGCTTTATACTTCCTAGTTAGCTCGTTCGGTAGTACCATCCGTTTCGGGGTGGAAGGCGGTAGATAACCGCCGTTTGACTCCTAATAACTCGTAGGCTTTTCTCTAGAGACCTTCTGTAAACTAGGTTCCTCGGTCAGAGATAATAGCTAAAGGTAGGCTATAGTAAGGGACGTAAAACTTTAAAAATGCCTCGGCTACGTTATCTGCTTTAATATTCTTTAGGGGGATAAGAATAATTCCTTTAGAGAGTTAGTCGGTAATAACGAGGAGGGAATTGTAGCCCTACGAGTCGGGGAGTTCTACTATAAAATCTATTGAGATTTTAGACTAAATACGTAAGGGGATTAGTAAAGGTTTAAGTAGTCCTCGTTAGCGTTCTCTCTAGATTTTTATACTACTATAGAGGTAGTAGTTACGTACGAATTGTTTGATAAAGGTGTTAATATAGGGCTAGAAGAAGTTTCTAGATAGGATCGAATAGGTAACGTGCTCCCCGGGGTGTCCCGAAAGGACTGAGTCGTGGGTGCTTTATACGATTTTAGTGCGTAAAGGTTCGGAATTAGGGACCTAGATTCTTTCTCGGAATCGGAGGCGGCCTAGGGGGTCGATATTATACTTAGAGATAGAGACCCCTAGGTATTTGAATTCTAGGGGCTATTTATTAAAGCCTTAAGAAACTAAGTAACGGGCTTATTAATAATCTTCGTTAATAGAGAGGGCGGCGTCCTATAAGAGGGTCTATTCTTCGTTATCGAATAGGGATAGTACTAGGGCTAGAGCGTTTGCTGCTGGGGGTAAAGGTTCGATAGGGGATATTTCTTTAAAGAGGTAGTCTAGGAGTAGCTGAATATGCCGACCCTTATAACGGGGGTTTTTAGGGTCTGATAGCATATCTTGTTCTCTCCTAGATAGAGTATCTACCTTACCGTTTAGTTTTCCCGGGCAGTAAACGATACGGAAGTTAAATTTCGAGAGCACTTCGGTAGACCAGCGGTATTAGCGTTCCGAGACTCAGTGGGTAGTACGAAAGACCTCTAGGCTAGAGTAGTCTATAATAACTTCGAAAGGTTCTTAAAGGCTTAAGAGCTTTGCGGTCTATTCTTCGAGATAGCGGATAATAGCTAAGAGTTCTTTATCGTAGATAGTATAGTTAGCTTCCGCGGGGGACATACGCGCCGAGAAGTAGGCTATAGGATGGAGGATCCCTTCTTTGTCGAACTGGGAGAGGATTCCTCTAATATAATATCCTGATAAGTCTGTTTCGACTACTGTTTTCTGACGGTAGTTAAAGGCAGCTAGAGTTAGGTATAAGATAAAAAGTTCTCTAAGGCGGTTAAATGCTTAGTGCGCTTTAGGGGTGAGTTTGAATAAGATTAGCGTAGTCTTCTTCGTTAGGTCCGTTAGGGGGGCGACTTCCTTATTGAAGTTCTGAATAAAGTTACGGTAGAAGTTTGCGAAACTAAGGAAGCTACGCACTCCTTTTACTAAAAGAGGGGGCTCCTATTCCCGGATAGCTCGGACTTTATCTAGGTCTATCCGGATACCTCGCCCGGCGGTAAGTATAAAGCCTAAATACTTTACCTCCTTTACCTTAAAGATATATTTATTAATGTCGACCTATAAGCCGGCGTCTTGAAGTTTTTTTAGGACTAGTAAGACTTTCTCCCGGTAGTCTAATAAAGAGCTACTAGAGTAGATTAATATATCGTCGATATAGGCGGAGTAGAATACGTCTAGGTATTCCCTTAGAGTATAGTTAATATACCTCTAGAACGTAGCGGGGGCTAATATAAGCCCGAATGGTATAACTATCTATTTAAATAATCCGAAGCGAGTACGGAACGCGGTCTTCTACTCGTCGCCTTCCTTAATCCGGAGGCGGTGGAAGGCGGATATTATATCTAGTTTAGTAAGCTAGCGAGATTAGGATACTTAGCGGATTGTTTCCTTAACTAGAGGTAGAGGAAACCTATCCTTAATTATAATGTTATTTAATTTGCGGTAGTCGATATAGAATCGAAGACCGCTACTAGGTTTCTTAATAAATAGTACTAGGGCGGTAGCGGGCGAGCTACTTATACAGATAAATCCCTTATCGAGGTATTCGTAAAGGGTTTTCCGGAGGAGAAGTAGTTCGTCTCGTAATATACTAAATAGTAGTCCCTAAGGGGGAGGTTTTTCCCTCCCATCGGTTCCTTTTTCTAGGGGAATAGCGTGGTCGAGACCTTCTCTATAAGGGGGTAACTCGTCTACGATTTTGCGATCGAATAGGGGGAGATATTTTTTGTAATGGTCCGGTAAGAGTTCCTTAGGATCTCCTTTTAGCTTTGGCCGTAAAGCTTTTTCGATATCCGCTAATAAGGCGGTAAAGATTTCGATACTAGGGTCTTTCTTCTATCGGCGTATATAAGTATTAAAAGATACTACTAATATACCGATAGTTTAGGCATCTGGGGAGAGTTAGCGGTTTTCTCGGCTCTAAAGGTTCTATACCCTTATTCTGGAGGATCTAATAAAGAGTCGGTAATAACGTGCCGAGATATGAACGTCTTCCTGTTCTATCTAGGGGAGTCCTAGTATAATATCTCTTTCTTAGTTAGGGAGAATATAGAAGGTTACCTAGTTTTAGTAATAGCTTTTAAGGTTAATAGATACGTGCGCGAGTTTAGAGGTAATGCTGAGGGGCTAGTTAAGGAATCCCTTAACCTTACGGGGAGGGATCGAGGTTCGAGCGAGGCTGGCTTTCCTTATAAAGCTCTCGCTTACTAATACGTATACGGAGCAGCCTGTGTCTACGAGAGCGTCTTCGGTATAAAAGGTTGAGTTAATAACGAGGGGTACTAAGAACGGTAGCGTAAATAGCGGGCTTTCCTTAGGTAGACTCCCGGCACGACTTAGCTAGGAGTCTATTCTTTTCCCTATATATTGTCTAATACGAGGGACTCTTTATCTTCTTACGCTACATAGGCGGTATCTACTAGGCTCTGGATCTCGATTTCTGAGATAGTGGCTTGCTAGTAACGTCGAGGGTTATCCAGGGGGTCGAGGGGGTAGATACGAGTATAGTAGCCTTTCCGTCCGTAACGGAAGTAGAGTCCTTCTCTTTTGCGGCGTTCGAGTTCCTCTCGGGAAACGCGGGCGGCTTTCTTTCCCTAGAGCCATTTATTACTTTCTTCTAGCGCTAATCGGTTAACGCTTACTTAGCTAATTATAGCTTGCTAATCTATCGTATCTTTTGACGTGTTAGTCTGTTATGGTTCTCGGTGCGTTAGGGTAAATCCTGCCGGTCGGTTATAGCTCGTAGGGACCTGCTCTAGTCGGGCCGCGATTAAGCCGACTGTATTATAGTAGGCGATATAGTTCCTCTCGTCTAGGTCGATTACCGTAACGAGTGCTGCCTGAAGTTTTGGCGATAGCGTTAGGGCGAGGTAGTGTACTTTGTAGTAGTCGGGCTAGTCGAGGCCTCCGGCCTCTATGAGGTATTTATCGAATATCGGTAAGTAGCGGGTAAAGCTGCTGGTCTGTCGGAGCGTGCGTAGTTAGAGAAGGGCCCTCTGTTCGAAGTAAGGGTCCTAGAAGATACGCTTAACTTCCTTAATTAAGGCTCGCGGGTCGAAGTTTCCTTTCTCTGCTTAGGTCTGCGCCTAAGTAGTAATATTTATCTTAGCTTTCTTCTAGACCTTACTTAAGACGTAGAAGAATTACGCCTTGTTCGAGCTAATAATATAGCCTTCCTCGTCAAGCTTTGCGTTTATCTCGTAGATCTAGCTTAGTAGCGCTTACTAAGAACTAGTGCTGTCGTAGGGTTCCGGGTGTCCTATCTATTAGCGCCCGGTCGGTGTGTGTTTCCCTTAGTATTAATCCCGAGGGTCGCCTTGCGGCTAATAGTCTTGCTGCTGGGCGCTGTATAGCTGGGTATTTTCGTTCTAGAGCTGGATTTGATAATTTTATAGTTGAGTAATGGTTTCTTGCTACTGCGTGATGAGCGAGCGGAGAGATTGAAGTTCGTTTATAAATACGGCTTCGGCGGGCGCTATTGGGGCGCTGGAAATTCCTTCTATTTTTAAAATCGTAGTATAGGGTAGGTAGAAAAAGATAAATAAAACTAATTGCTTGATGTTTTTCCTAGCGGTAAACTAGTAGAAGCTTAGTTTATGTAAGGCACTGAGTGCGAAGAGAAACTTACTATGCTGTATTACTAAGAAACTAAGCTTACAGAAGAAAACTCGTAGTAGTAACTTAATATTATATAGTTAAGTAGCTGCCTCTAGCAGCTACGTACTACGGTAACTGCCGTAGGCAGTTATCGTAGGAAGAGAAATTCTCTATAATATAAAACCGGATAGATTCCTTCCCGTCTCAGCCCTTGCGTCAGCCCTTGTATTAGCTAGCTACAGGGGCCAGTCTGTGCATTAGTTATTGTGCCGGCGCAGCCGGCACTTTGACAGTGTCGGTTCTAAATACGCCTGTACGGCTGATGCTCGCATCGTAACAGTCAGGGCGCAAAAGGGACTTAATTACCCGCCTGATCGACGCTAGGTACATAGAACAAGCCTAATTTAGTATAGCAAAGCAGGTATATTAGTCTAGCTACTATCTTTCTTATCCTCTATCTAAAAAAACACCTCGCCTTCTTACTACTCTCTGTTACGATGCGAGCATCAGCCGTACAGGCGTGTTCAGAACCGACACTATTAAAGTACCGGCTGCGCCGGTATAATGACTAATGCATAGACTGGCCCCTGTAGCTAGCTGATATAAGGGCTGACGTAAGGGCTGAGACGGGAAGGAATCCATCCGGTTTTATATTACAGAGAATTTCTCTTCCTACGATAACTACTTATAGTAGTTACCGTAGTACGTAGCTACTAGAGGCAGCTACTTAACTATATAATGTTAAGTTACTACTACGAGTTTTCTTCTATAAGCTTAGTTTCTTAGTAATACAGTATAGTAAGTTTCTCTTCGCACTCAGTGCCTTATATAAACTAAGCTTCTACTAGTTTGCCGCTAGGAAAAACATTAAGCAATTAGTTTTATTTATCTTTTTCTACCTACCCTATACTACGATTTTAAAAATAGAAGGAATTTCCAGCGCCCTAATAGCGCCCGCCGAAGCCGCATTTATAAACGAACTTCAATCTCTCCGCTCACTTATTACGTAGTAGTAAGAAACTATTACTTAACTACAGAATCATTAAATCCAGCTCTAGAACGAAAATGCCTAGTTATATAGCGCCCAGCAGCAAGACTATTAGCCGCAAGGCGACCCTCGGGATTAATACTAAGGGAAATACGCACCGACCGGGCGCTAATAGATAGGATACCCGGAACCCTACGACGGTACTAGTTCTTAGTAAGCGCTGCTAAGCTAGATCTACGAGATAAACGCAAAGCTCGACGAGGAAGGCTATATTATTAGCTCGAACAAGGCGCAATTCTTCTACGTCTTAAGCAAGGTCTAGAAGAAAGCTAAGACGAATATTGCTACTTGGGCGCAGACCTAAGTAGAGAAAGGAAACTTTAACCCGCGAGCCTTAATTAAGGAAGTTAAGCATATCTTCTAGGACCCTTACTTCGAATAGAGGGCCCTTCTCTAACTACGTACGCTCCGATAGACCGGTAGCTTTACCCGCTACTTACCGATATTCGATAAATACCTTATAAAGGCCGGAGGCCTCGACTGGCCCGACTACTATAAAGTATACTACCTCGCCCTAACGCTATCGCTAAAACTTCAGGTAGTACTCGTTATAGTAATCGACCTAGACGAGAGGAACTATATCGCTTACTATAATACGGTTAGCTTAATCGCGGCCCGACTAGAGCAGGTCCCTATAAGCTATAACCGACCGGCGGGATTTACCCTAACGCACCGAGAACTATAATAGACTAATACGTTAAAAGATACAATAGATTGGCAGGCTATAATTAGCTAAGCAAGCGTTAACCGATCAGCGCTAGAAGAAAGTAATAAACGGCTCCGGGGAAAGAAAGCCGCCCGCGTTTCCCGAGAGGAACTCGAACGCCGCAAAAGAGAAGGACTCTGCTTCCGTTACGGACGGAAAGGCTGCTATACTCGCATCTACCCCCTCGACCCCCCGGATAACCCTCGACGTTACTAGCAAGCCACTATCTCGGAAATCGAGATCCAGAGCCTAGTAGATGCCGCCTGCGTAGCGCAAGAAGACAAAGAGTCCCTCGTATCGGATAATATATAGGGAAAAGAATAGACTCCTAGCTAAGTCGTGCCGGGAGTCTACCTAAGGAAAGCCCGCTATTTACGCTACTATTCTTAGTGCCCCTCGTCGTTAACTTAACCTTTTATACCGAAGACGCTCTCGTAGACACGGGCTGCTCCGTATACGTATTAGTAAGCGAGAGCTTTATAAGGAAAGCTAGCCTCGCTCGAACCTCGATCCCTCCCCGTAAGGTTAAGGGATTCCTTAACCAGCCCCTTAGCGTTACCTCTAAACTCGTGTACGTATCTATTAACCTTAAAGGCTATTACTAAAACTAGGTAACCTTCTATATTCTCCCTAATTAAGAAAGAGATATTATACTAGGACTCCCCTGGATGGAATAGGAAGACGTTTATATCTCGGTACGTTATCGCCGACTCTTTATCGGATCCTCTGGAATAAGGGTATAGAACCTTTAGAGCCGAGAAAACCGCTAACTCTCCCTAGATGCCTAAACTATCGGCATATTAGTAGTGTCTTTTAATACTTATATACGCTAATAGAAGAAAGACCCTAGTATCGAAATCTTTACTACCTTATTAGCAGATATCGAAAAAGCTTTACGGCTAAAGCTAAAAGGAGATCCTAAGGAACTCCTACCGGACTATTATAAAAAATATCTCCCCCTGTTTAATCGCAAAATCGCAGACGAGTTACCCCCTTATAGAGAAGGTCTCGACTACGCTATTCCCCTAGAAAAAGGAACCGACGGGAGGGAAAAACCTCCCCCTTAGGGACCATTATTTAGTATATTACGAGACGAACTACTTCTCCTCTAGAAAACCCTTTACGAATACCTCGATAAGGGATTTATCCGCGTAAGTAGCTCGCCCACCGCCGCCCCAGTATTATTTATTAAGAAACCCGGTAGCGGTCTTCGATTCTGTATCGACTATCGTAAATTAAACGACATTATAATTAAGGATAGGTTTCCTCTGCCTCTAGTTAAGGAAATAATCCGCTAAGTATCCCAATCTCGCTAGCTTACTAAACTAGATATAATATCCGCCTTCTACCGCCTCCGGATTAAGGAAAGCGACGAGTAGAAGACCGCGTTCCATACTCGCTTTGGATTATTTAAATGGATAGTTATACTATTCGGGCTTATATTAGCCCCCGCTACGTTCTAGAGGTATATTAACTATACTCTAAGGGAATACCTAGACGTATTCTGCTCCGCTTATATCGACGATATATTAATCTACTCCGGTAGCTCCTTATTAGACTACCGGGAGAAAGTCTTACTAGTCTTAAAAAAACTTTAAGACGCTAGCTTATAGGTCGATATTAATAAATATATCTTTGAGGTAAAGGAAGTAAAGTATTTAGGCTTTATACTTACCGCCGGGCGAGGTATCCGGATAGACCTAGATAAAGTCCGAGCTATCCGGGAATAGGAGCCCCCTCTTTTAGTAAAAGGAGTGCGTAGCTTCCTTAGTTTCGTAAACTTCTACCGCGACTTTATTTAGAACTTTAGTAAGGAAGTCGCCCCCCTAACGGACCTAACGAAGAAGACTGTGCTAATCCTATTTAAACTTACCCCTAAAGCGCACTAAGTATTTAACCGCCTTAGAGAACTTTTTATCTTATACCTAACTCTAGCCGCCTTTAACTACCGTTAGAAAATAGTAGTCAAAACAGACTTATTAGGATATTGTATTAGAGGAATCCTCTCCTAGTTCGATAAAGAAGGGATCCTCTATCCTATAGCCTACTTCTCGGCGCATATGTCCCCCGCGGAAGCTAACTATACTATCTACGATAAAGAACTCTTAGCTATTATCCGCTATCTCGAAGAATGGACCGCAGAGCTCTTAAGCCTTTAAGAACCTTTCGAAGTTATTATAGACTACTCTAGCCTAGAGGTCTTTCGTACTACCTACCGAGTCTCGGAACGCTAATACCGCTGGTTCGCCGAAGTACTCTCGAAATTTAACTTCCGTATCGTTTACCGCCTGGGAAAACTAAACGGTAAGGTGGATACTCTATCTAGGAGAGAATAAGATATACTATTAGACCCTGAAGACCCCCGTTATAAGGGTCGGCATATTTAGCTACTCCTAGACTACCTCTTTAAAGAAATATCCCCTATCGAACCTTTACCCCTAGCAGTAAACGCTCTAGCCCTAGTACTATCCCCGTTCGATAACGAAGAATAGACCCTCTTATAGGACGCCGCCCTCTCCGTCGATAAAGATTATTAACGAGCCCGTTACTTAGTTTCTTAAGGCTTTAATAAATGGCCCCTAGAATTCAAATACCTAGGGGTCTCTATCTCTGAGTGTGATATCGACCCCCTAGGCCGCCTCCGATTCCGAGAAAGAATCTAGGTCCCTAATTCTGAACCTTTACGCACTAAAATCGTATAAAGTACCTACGACTTAGTCCTTTCGGGATACCCCGGGGAGCATATTACCTATTCGATCCTATCTAGAAACTTCTTCTAGCCCTATATTAACACCTTTGTTAGATAATTCGTACGTAACTACTACCTCTACGGTAGTATAAAAATCTAGAGAGAACGCTAACGAGGACTACTTAAACCTTTACTAATCCCCTTACGTATTTGGTCTGAAATCTTAATGGATTTTATAGTAGAACTCCCCGACTCGTAGGGCTATAATTCCCTCCTCGTTATTACCGACCGACTCTCTAAAGGAATTATTCTTATCCCCTTAAAGAATATTAAAGCGGATAACGTAGCCGAGGCATTTTTAAAGTTTTACGTCCCTTACTATGGCCTGCCTTTAGCTATTATCTCCGACCGAGGAACCTAGTTTACAGGAGGTCTCTAGAGAAAAGCCTATGAGTTATTAGGAGTCAAACGGCGGTTATCCACCGCCTTCTACCCCGAAACGGATAGTGCTACCGAACGAGCTAACTAGGAAGTACAAAGCTACCTCCGTATATATTATAACTTCGCATAGGACGACTGGGCATCTATACCGAAGTTAATAGGCGCCTCTTTAGTAATTAACGGCCACCTATCTTTAGTTACTAAGATGAGCCCCTTTTTCCTTAGTTACGGCTATGATATTGACGTATAATGGGTCGATAAAGTCCCCTAAGAATTACCTTGGAAGACCCTAATAGCCCGAGCCGAAGACGTTATTAGAAAATTCAGGGATGGCCTAGAGTGGGCATAAGTAGCTATTACCTACGGTCAGGATTCCTAATAGCGCTTTGCTAACCGTAACCGTTAACCTGTAGATAACTTTAAAGCAGGGGATAAAGTATGGTTATTACTCCGAAATATCAAAACCACTCGCCCCTGTAAAAAGCTTGACTAGAAGAACGCCCTTTATACGGTTCTTTAACTAGTAAGCTCGCACTCTTATAAATTAGATACACCCCTAGGCGTATATAGTACTTTCTACATATCGTTATTAAGGAAGGCCGCCTCCGACCCTCTGCTATCCTAGCAATAATAGGATTATCGGCTACTACTAATCCTTAACGAAGAGGGAGAAGAGGAATATTATATTGAAAAAGTCCTTAAAACCCGTTATATTCGAAAAGGAAAAAATAAGGGCCCCCAGGCCCTCGTTTAATGGGTGGGATACCTAAAACCTATATAGGTTTTATAATAAGATATTGAAGAAACTACTACGTAGGATTCCTTCTTACGTAATTAGGGCCCCTAGAGCCCATAATTAAAAAGCTAGAACCCCTAGAACCCATAAAGGAAAATCAAAGCCCCCAGTACCTATAAGATTATAGCTACGGGTGCCTACCACAGAATATTAGATCCCTAGAACGCAAAAGAAAACCCCCGATAATTAAAGAATAAGGGACTTTATATACTGCCTCTACCGTTTCGGTATCGGCTCTAGCACTCTATACACCTTATTACTATAACAGGAAACCACCCTATTAGGCTATTAAAACGAACCCTAGTACCTAAAAGAAATCCCCTAATAACCTATAAATAAGGGACTTTATACACCGCTTCTACCATTTCGGTATCGGCTCTAGTACTCCGTGTACCTCGCTACTATAATAGGAAATCACCCTATTAGGCCTATCTGACTTTCGTTAGGAGACCTTAGTACGCTATAAAGCCTGAGTAACTAGTTTCGTGAGGGGCAGTTACGCTATGCTTCCCTCGTTAGCGAAGCCGCGAAGGCCTATAAGCTTATATAAAGGAGCACTTACGTAACTTAAGAGATATAGTATAATAAGGAAGAGCACTACTTAGTTTACTAAGAACTACTATAGGGACCGAGTTCCCTGCTTATAGCGCTGTTGAATATAGACTAGTGCCCTGTTTAGTTACCCTAGCGTGGTTTAGTTATCCTTTACTTACTATAACTCCCCGAACCAGTGCCCGGTTAGTTACTTTAGCGTAATGAGTTAACTAAACTAACTACTATTAAAGCACTATTAAACCAAGACTAGTGCCCTGTTCAGTTGCCCCAGCACAGCCTAGTTAGATCCTATACTGATTTTAGCGCAACGATCTAACTGAACGAATTAACCGCACAGCGTTATTAAACCTAGACCAGTGCCCTATTCAATTGCCCTAACGCTGGCTTAGTAGTCTGTAGCGCTAGAAGCTGCCCCCGCAGTAGGTTAGGCGCCCTGAGCGCCACCCCCCCTCATATACCCACCGACCTTATCGGTAGGCCGGCCCCGCTATACGCGGCTCGGGAGCCACTTTTCATTTTCCGCAAAATTTATTTATATGGGAAAACAAAAAAATCGACTCACGGCTATATAATGCGCAACGCTACCACCCCCGGTAGCCCAATTACACCCAAATTAACCTACCCTGCACCTAGTAAGATGCGCGTACTATTTATTATATACGTATACGCGCGCACGCGCGCACGCGCGTTAATTACGCTAGCTGTAGGGTAGGCAGAATTGCGACCTACCCTGTACCTACCCTATACCTGCCGGCCTACCCTAGACCTGTCTGGCGCCTACTCTGGACTAATCTAGTACCTACCCTGTACCTACCCTATACCTGCTAGCCTACCCTAGACCTGTCTGGCGCCTACCCTAGACTAATCTAGTACCTACCCTATACCTACCCTATACCTGCTGGCCTACCCTAGACCTATCTAGCGCCTACCCTAGACTAATCTAGTACCTACCCTATACCTACCCTATACCTGCTAGCCTACCCTGGACCTGTCCGATACCTACCCTATACCTACCCTATACCCGGACACTTACCCTGTACCGGGATACCTACCCTATACCTACCCCGTACCCGGATACTTACCCTATACCGGGATACCTACCCTATACCTACCCTATACCCGGATACTTACCCTATACCGGAATACCTACCCTATACCTACCCTATACTAGGACACCTACCCTATACCTACCCTATACCCGGATACTTACCCTATACCGGGATACCTACCCTACACCTACCCTATACCAGGACACCTACCCTATACCTACCCTATACCCGGACACTTACCCTATACCGGGATACCTACCCTATACCGGGACACCTACCCTATACCTACCCTATACCCGGATATCTACCCTATACTACGATACCTACCCTATACTATCGCGCTTACCCTATACCTACCCTACACTACCCCCCCCTCTCTATAGGGGGGGGTATTATCACGATACGAGTATTAGCCGTATAGGCGTGTTTAGAACCGACACTATCAAAGTGCCGGCTACGCCGGTACAATAACTAATGCACAGACTGGCCCCTGCAGCTAGCTGATATAAGGGCTGACGCAAGGGCTGAGACGGGAAGGAATCTATCCGGTTTTATATTACAGAGAATTTCTCTTCCTACGATAACTGCCTACGGCAGTTGCTGTAGTACGTAGCTGCTAGAGGCAGCTACTTAACTATATAATGTTAAGTTACTACTACGAGTTTTCTTCTGCAAGCTTAGTTTCTTAGTAATACAGCACAGTAAGTTTCTCTTCGCACTCAGTGCCTTATACTAACGTTAGAAGCTGCCTGTTACGGCATAGCTTTTTGAGGCTATCGATAGTATGTAGTAATATTCGTATGTAAAGATCGGCTGGCTCGAGGTTGTTATCGCGCTTAAAGATAATTTCTTCGTTGTTAAGCTGCGTAGAGATAACTTCTTCGTCTTGAAGACGGACGGGATTAGTATTCTGCTAGTTTGTGATGTTAATTTGATCCTTCGTGATGTCTTTGATGCGGATTTGACCGTCTTCTGTGCCGTTGGGTCGGATACTAATGCCGTATTGGATAAAGGCGTTGCTAACGAGCTCTGTCTGTGTTTTTAGTGTGTTGACTACGTCGGCTACGACGAAGGTTGTTATGATCCGCTTGTCTTTCGTTAACTACGTTATTAAGCCTTGAGCTTCGCGAGCTTTAACGTATCGGTCTGTGGCATTACGAAGCTAGTCTTTGAAGGGTTGGTTGATTGCTGTATCTAGCGGTTGAAGTAGACTCGTGTAGCCCGGCGGAATGAGGGCGGTGGTGATATTGATGTCTCGTAGCTGGTCTAGGATATCACGAGTCTTGTGGAAGGTTGCTATATCTATGACGAGAAGATGTTTATCGCGAGCTTCCTTTGCTAATGGACTAAGTTCCTCGTTGATCTAGCGCTTGAATAATTCCTCGTTATTGTAGGCAGTCTTATTGAACTTAACTGTGATATCCGGAGAATAAAGATGACCTTCTTGTTTAAGCAGCCGACCTTAAGGCGAGCCGTGGAAGATGATCTTTGGCTTTAGACGATGAATTCTATTAGCAAAGATATATAAGATTAATATTGCTTGTCTCTTGTTCTAGCTAGAACGGTCAGACTTATAGTTAATTGTCTTCTTGCCTCGTATTTCGTATATGAAGCCATCGCCAAATTCGAACAGCACGGGCGTCTCGTCAAGATTAATAATGCGGGTCTTTTTGAACCAGCGGCTTAGCGAAAAAAGAATTGTATTAAGTCTACGAGGCGTGTAATTATTACTAATGCGCCGGATATATCGTAGGAAGCTATTTACAACGGCAATGTACTTATCGGGCCGCTTTGTAGCCTGCTTTGTAACTCGACGCCGCGATAATTAATAACGCTAACGAAAGCGCGCCCACCAGCCGTTTGAGAAGAGGAATAGCTGCAAATCTTCGGGATAAAGAGACTGGAATACTTACTAGGCATACCTCTTAAACCAGCCAACTATAACGATCTTTTTCTCGTCTCTAGCGGCGATGAATCTCGTAATAAGCTTATCTTCAAGTTGTAGCCACTTCGGCCTGATAAATGGTATCTTTAGCCTAACTCTCGGAGCTCGGCACCAGCTAACGATAGTTTGATACGGAATTTTGAAGTGATCAGCAGCTTTAGCTTTATTAGGAGGTCTCATTCCGTCAGGTCCGGCGTTTTTTAAACAAGGATCGTACGTAAAAGGGCGATCCAAGAATATTATAACGTTAGTGCGTGTCGTCTCGGAATAGCTTCGTTCAACGCGCTTAACTAGGGCGGTGGCTTTCCGTTAACGCTTAGAAAAGGGCTGTAGCGCCGGGCCGGGCCTTTTCCTTATCACATTAGAGCTAATAGACTACAGAGGCATTCTAACGATGTGTATTTCCTATTTTCTACGCCTCAACACTACAGCGGCGGCGGTGGTAATGATACCTATTAAAAGGCATCGCTAAAAGTAAGTCTACTAATTTCGGTTGGCTTGTCTAGCTAATTTAGCAGCGCGGGGTGCAAGGGATCATTGCTACAGCTAATTTGTATATACGGCCGATCATTGGCTCTCTCTAGCCCCAAGCGAGACAGACGTAAGTGGGGCAGCTATGAATTTTCTGAGTTTATACGGTAGTGGCTGTCGCAAATTGCTGGTTCCACGCCTGCTCCAAACATCCAATGACTATCAGCAGCAGGGTCGCCAGGCTGCTGGCAACCACACACCCGGGCACTAGCAAGGCAATGGATGGCTAAGAATTGTGCTCTGCATGCTCATATGTCGTGGGCAGTTGCTCTTCATCCTCCTAACCATCAACATACCCTTCGCGAGTTCTTTCGTGGCCAACCTGATGCCCAGTTCTCTGCGCCAACGCGCTTTGCCTCCTTTAATGAATGTTGAATGTCGGTCAGCACCTGGCACCCCCCTAATAGCAAACAAAATTGCTACCCCTATTCTTTAAGGTCCAAACCGCCAGGAGGCTTTCTAGCATTATGCTGGGTCACAAATTTCCGCCAAAATCTAGGCCTGAGCCACTGCAAATCCTCTCGATACCCTCTCAATCTCATCGGTCGAAATATCCTCATGCAAAAGGCTGCTGTGGAGGCTCACCCAGCCTTGATGATTATGAGAATCGCGTTGTAGCCAAGTCCCCGCGCGTAACCGTGAATGAAGTTGCCTGCAGCCGAACAAACGCAGCTGTGCAGCTGTGTGACTCGCACGTGCACGTGGCAAGTTGTAAACGCTTGGCCGGTCAAGTTTCGCACGAAGTTCGGGTGTGTCTTTGCTTTGGTGTCAGTCACGTCTAGGAACCCTGAGCCTAGAGACGAGTCGAGACCAGTCAGGTCAATAGAGCATGTGCAACGGAGCTTGGTATGCCAAATCAGCATTCTTTGGTCAGTCATTAGCAGCTAAACTTTTTGTTCCGAAATCCTCGCTCCAGCCGATCGGCCTCGAGCCATATTTACGCCATCCCACAACTCCAGCCATGTAGAAACCCTCTAACCACCAGCCACCAGGCATCGGTCGCCAGAGCAGCCGGCTCCTGCCACATGATATTTCCGGTTCCCAGTGCTCCGCTCCTTGAAATTCACCTCCGTGACTTTGTTGCGCTGTCAGAAAACCGTGCTGTCGGAAAACCGCCGGCACGCAGGTAGATTAAATTATTCGTAAGTATGAACCGTAACGCCACCCATCCTGCGTCGTTGTCACCCTTGAACCGTGACTTGTAAGACGCCTATCATAACAGGGTATACTGAGGGGATTTTTCTGAAAGTTCCTTGTTGGCGTTGTTCAATATCAGAAGGTCGGCGAGTTGGCGGCAATGTGTCGCCTTCACCCTGCATCATCGTCCTCGAACTTGTGAAGCCCAAGCCCTGATGGTGCCGAGGCTGTTCAAGCAGTGGATACTGGCGTTGAAGTCGCGTCTGGTTCCTCCCCGGTAGCAGGGGAATTTTCGTCCTGGTCCACGCGAGGTTTCTTAGACGGCCTGTCGGATTCCATGGCTTCTTTCGCTTCCTTCGCTTCCTTTAGCTCTAGCTCCAGTTCGTCCAGACGCCGCTTGAGGTTGTTCTCGCGCCGATGGCTGTCCTCTAGCTGAACCCGTAGCTGGGCTTCACTCTCCTGGACGACCTCTAGCTGACTTCGCAGTTGTGTCTGTTCCGCTCCAGCAACTTCCTGGCCTCGACGTGCGGCGGCTTCCTGTTGCTCCAACTGGCTAAGGCGGCCCCGGAACAGTTCGTTGATAACTTCCAGCTCGCTAACCCGCGTCTTAAGGCTCGAGTTGTGTGCCATGATCTGTTCGTGCGTCTGAGGGCTCTCGATGCCACGGTCGCCGTTCAAGGGCGACCCAGCGCTTCCATCGCCGCCGGCCGTACCGTTGAAGCCAGTATGGTAAGGGTCGTCGACCATGAAGGACGGGATTCCCTGGTTATACATCGACGGCGTGCCGGTGCGGGAGATGGGGGAGTCGGCGCCTTCGTTTCCGTTTGCGGACTTTTGCGCCGTTCGTATGGCTTGTGCGGCAGCTGCGGCGGCACTCTGGGCGAAAATCTCAGCACCATTCACATCGGTTGGGAAGGGGAAGTTATTGACCTGCTGCTGTTGCTGCTGTTGCTGCAGCACAAACGGTCAGCATATAAGTCGGAAGGGGCAGGCTTGGCAGAGAAGGCGTACCTTTTTCTTGGGAACCAGATCGGGGCGCATCGTCTTGACGCGATTGCGACTCTTGATAACGTCCGTCTTCAGAGATATGGGCCGCGGTCGGCCGTGCAGCTTGAGGAACAGGCCGCAGGCATTGCAAAGGACGGAGCCGAACTCATCACGACGCCATAGCGGCGTCGTTGACGTTGTGCAGTTTTGGCACGTCGGCTGCGAAGTGGTGTTAGTTGCCATCATGTTGCCGGTTCAGTCGGTGTAAGTCAAGTCCGTTGGGAAGGGCCGGGAGCGCAACGCGATAAATATTATCGTGATCGATAAGGATGACGGAGCAAAAAAACTTTGGCTGCCACCCTGCGCCAGGACTGATAAGACAAGATAGCAGGGCGTTGATTGGAAGCGCGGGTAGCCCACTTGGGACTAGCGCGACACGTATCGCGATAAGCCACGTGACCGTGCATATTTCACGATAAGCATCGCCAGTCGCGAGTCGGCAAGACAAGAAATGCGCGGGAGCCTACCATGCCCGCTACCCGTATGCTTCCAATGATTGCGGGAGAAGGGTCTTTGCGTGGGAATGATAGTTCGGCGTAAAGGACCGTGGGGGACGACGTCGCATGCTAAGGGAGGTGCTGGGCTTTGCCAAACTTACCATATTACCACCGCCGATAGTAGCAGGATGTGAGATTCCAGTATTCACCGGAGGTTGCGGTGCCGGTGTTGGCCTAGACAGAGACGAATCAGCACTGAGCGAATGTTGGATGAGTTGATGAGTTGTCGGCGCGAGAATGGCCCATGGGAGTCGGGGAATGGCGCGGTCACGGGGCCATGAGCCTCGTCAGAACGATGCGCGACGTACCCTAGGTTTGGAGGGTCTGGCTCCGCGTTGCTTGCAGCCAGCGCTGCAAGGCCCGGCAAGTGCCGCAGCGTCGCAGAGGCCGACGTTGACGTCGAGCTCGGTCGGGAAATCGGCTCGCCCGAGTGCGGCGGATGCATCTGCGCGCCGTCCTCCATCCTCGACGCGAAATCAGGCGAATGATTCCGTGGCGCGTTGACTTGTCGCTGAGGTGATGATTGAGAACCAGTCGCAGAGGTCTCTTGCGAAGTCGGCCTCGGGCGCGAATTCGAATCAGGTCCGTCTTCCCGAGTTGTCCAGATATATGAAACCGCACCGGCGGGACTCCCAGTTGGCAATCGGATTCGTTTCGCGATCCAAGGGCCAACAGGTTCGACTGCTGCCGGTTGGCGGTTCGAGCTGCGGCGGCGGAGGACGTTGGTGAATGCGCCGGCTGGAAGACAGGTCGGCGCGGAATATCAACCGAGAATGAGCGGAAGTGAGGCAAAGGCAGACGAGGTGAAGGAAGCGGACGGGGGCGTTCAAAGTCAAGTTGGCGCTCCCCTATAACGGTAAGTGGTGGAAGGCGCGGCAGGGGCGTGGCAGCGCATGGACGTGGCCTATCAATTGAGCTTAGAAAGTCACGACGGTTTGCTGGCTAGGCGCAGTGCGATGCAGCGGCGCTGCCATTGGCCTGGCCTCGGCCGCAAAATTTATTGCAGCTAATTTAACAAGGTCCTCTTCGGGCGCTCCTCATCTTATCGATTGCGCATCTGCTGGACCCGCCTCGCCGACAGGGCTGGCTGCAGGCGCAAGGGTGCTTGATTCGCGCAGGGACTGAGATCGAGAAGCATCGCCAACCACGCGATGCAGGCGCCGGAGCAGGTGTGAAAATCTCACCCAGCCTGTTTTCAGTGTCAGGATGACGCAGGAACCGCGAGGATGGATCGCGACGGCAAGACGCGCTCGTGTCCTGGCGCCTGATGGGTACTGAGTGCGGCATGGATGTTAAGGTATCGTTGGGAATAGCCAGGGGCACGTGAGGGCACGGGAGACTTCGCAGCGCCGTGCCAAGCGGATGACACTCTACGGAGTACGGCTATTGGCATTTCTGGAGCCTGCTTCGCAGTCAATCGTAAACACGGCCAGGAATGCCGCCATTCTCGTACGGCACGAGCGGGAGAGCCAGCAGGTGGCACGATCAGGCTGGCCTCATCGTCTGCCGGGGCGCCAACGTCATCCTCGCTGGCCCCGAGCCGCCTGTGCAGGCAGCCCCACCACCTGCCCGTCGGGTCGTTGGCCTCATCCCTACGGGCTAGGCGGCCCGCATGTTGCCGCTGCCACTGGCTGCTGCTGCCCGCCGCCCCTCCACGGCCATGCCATCACCTCACGCCGGGCCCGAGCGGTGAACCAAACCCTGACCACCAAGCCAGCGACCTGCGAGCGCCGAGAATCCCGCCTGTCCCGCCGACCTCGTTCGACTTGACCCTGAACAACATTGCGCTTCTGTTCCAACGCAAACCGCCGGTCCTTTGCATCTGATCTTTCCTCACCATGTTCAATTGGGCAAAGCAGCAGTGAGTGCCTGGATGACGTGCTGCCCGCCCCTCCATCCTGCTCTGTTCACGCTGATCACGTCGCCCCAGGCTGGCCAATGTCGCCGGCACCCAGGAGCCCATCTACGGCCCCTCGGCCATCAAGTCCGTCGCCGAGGAGGCCCAGACGACACCGTACACGGAGATCAAGCAGGATGATCTGAAGTGGAAGGCGATGGAATCGACGTGCGTCGAGACGGAGAGCTTCTACCTGTTCTCAGACAACGGCGACATTGCCCTCGCGCAGGTCATCTACAGCAACGTTGCGTACGGCACCTCCCCCTCGCCCCCTGTCCGGTACGGCCGGCTTGCTAATATCCTTCTGCGCAGCGGCATCCGAACCACCAGCCAGTTCAACACCAAGATCTTCTCCAAGGACCCGTCCCAACCCCACCTGTGGTGCTCCACGCCGCTGAACAATGTCGACTTCAGCGACGACAAGCTGTCCTTCTTCGCCGACGACTGCGCGCTCGAGCTTGTCGATGATGGGCAATCGTACACGATCAAGAGCATGAATGACGAAAGGGCGATTGTGAATGTCAAGATCACCAAGACGGCGCCCGGCTTCCAGGCCGGCGTGACCGGAATCACCAAGTACGGCACGGATCTTGAGAACCCTTGGGGCTCGATGAGACATGCCTTCTGGCCGCGATGTGTCGCCGAGGGCACCATTACCACCAAGGATGGCCCCATCGACTTCAAGGGGCGTGCGCTGTACATCTATGCCTTGCAAGGCATGAAGCCTCACCACGCCGCTGCGCGGTGGAACTTTGCCGACTTCCAGGGGCCTAACTACTCGGCCATTTTGATGGAGTTTACGACCCCGCCCTCATACGGCTCCACCATCGTCAATGTTGGTGGCATCGTGAAGGATGGCCAGATCGTCACGGCCGGCTGTTCCGACCAGGTGATCCACACCACGGTCAAGGATGACCCGGAGAACGAGTGGCCGGAGCCTAGTGCCATCAAGTTCATCTGGGCGGGCAAGGACAAGGATGGCAAGTCCGTCGACGCTGTGATCGAGGGCCCTCTCGGAGACCGGCTCGACAGGGTGGACGTCATGGCTGAGGTCCCGGGTTTCGTCAAGACGATTGTGGCCAGCGCAGCCGGGACGAAGCCTTATATCTATCAGGTTTGTGCGATGCTCCAGCTTGAGACGTCTTGATCTCTGACAGGTCTTTTTAGTACGCAAGGAAGGCTACCCTCAAGCTGAAGATTGGTGACGAAGAGATCTCCGAGGAGGGACAGCTGTTGTCCGAAGCGACTTTCATTTCGGAGTAGTTCTCATGTGGGGCCGTCGAGAGTTCTTTCGTCCCGCGAAGGCTGCATTTCTTTGGGTAATACGTCTTAATGAAGATCAGGCGTTGGAGACGGCATTGGTCACTCGCTTCGATATCCCCTCTGCTTCCAAAGCTTAACCGACACCCTTTGCACAATACACTGGCAGTACAAGGATATAATATATCTAATATGAGTTGGATTCTCTGCAGTCTACAGGCGAAGCAAGTGACTTGATTCCGTTGCCCAACCCACGCAGAATTTTGGGGGCCCGCATCGTTGGCGGCAGGGAGGCCCATCATGCTCCAAACGGCAGATATTGCCAAAGAGTAGAACTAGCGAAATGCCGAGGCGTCATCATTGGGGCACGAACCGCGAAACAGAGTCATGGCTGGTGACGAAGAGCTTCTGAGAGCAGTGTATTTTGCTGTGTGTATCATGGTCCAGCAGGATTTCGTTTTCGAGAGGCGTGGGTCTGCCGTTACCCCACTCACGATATCGGGGTTGCTCGTCTGTCTATATATCGAAGACATGTAAAATCATGGCAGAACGGCTTCATATCATACAGTGGCCAGAATGACAGGCTTATTTCCTATCCTGGTCCGAACGGGTGGGACCTTTCGCCTTTTCCGATTCATGCGGCTTTGACCCTGACTTCTTGTCTTCCTCCCCCTCCTTTTTGGTCTCAGTGCTCGGCTGCTCCTCTCGCAACGCCTTTTCTACCTGCCAGATGGCGCGCTCCAGCTCGATTTCGAGGGCCGGAACATCGAGCGTCTCGGAGAAGCTGCGGACTTGTTTCTGTGTGAGGAGCAGCTGCTCCTTGTCGGCGGACTCGCTGACGGGCGACGGAGCGGCTTTGCTGTATAGCTGGTCTAATATCTTGGACGGTGAAGGGAGGAGAAGCTTGTTCTCAACGAGCCATTGGACGTGTTTCCCGCCCGAGATGGCTCTCCAATGGGACCAGGCACGGTAGACGAGGTAGAAGAAAGGCAGGTTGGGGATTCTAGATGATGGGATAGATTAGCACTATGCTTCAACTCGGCAGATTGGATGCACATACACGGGCACCAGGGCAAAGGGTATCGTAATGGGCATGCCGACAAAACACCACAGCATCTTCTGCCGATGCAGCCCCTGCCTCTCGGTCGCCAGCTTCAACGCGAGCTGCTCCGCATGGTGGATGGAAATGGCCGAGCTGGGAAACACCAGCTCGACCTTGTCCTTGCCCTGGAGCTCATCTTCGCGGCGACGCGCCGACAGCGGGGGCACCGACTTCAAGCCCCATTCCTCGAAGGGGATGCGCCGGAAAGCGTGATTGCCGTAGTCCACAACCTTGCGCTGCCAGCCCGATTCCCTCTTCTCCCACTGCGCCCACTTCTTGGCGGCCCAGGCGGCGCCCTTGTCGATGTAGTTGCGGTCTGCCGAGGTCGTCGTCACGTTCAGGCGCTGCGCGTACATGAAGGTGCGCCGCGTCGACACGGGGAGGAGGAAGAGGCGCATGGTCAGGGATTGCGCACGATCAACCGCGGCCTTGGTGCACGATCGCTTCTCTGCGCGTCTCCTTGCGGGTGCGTGTGCGACGAGAGGGCTCGAGCGTCAGTTGAGTGTCGAGGGACGGATAGCAGGCAGGGCTGAACAATGCATGCGCGTTCGCGACAGAGCTGCAGAGCTAAGAGTACATGACGACGGGTGCAAAAGAATGAGACGGATGTAAGCAGAGATGCAGGAGACGGAGAGGATTGGCGAGGCACCAACAGGAAGCTGGGCGACGATGGTGCGGATGCTGACTGGAAAATCGCTGCGAGCGCCGACGTGATAGCTTTGGCCTAGCTAACACCGCCCTGGGCCAAGGAGTGACGCACATGGCCGTCATCAAGGGCGCTGGAAAAATCGGCAGAAGCTGAGCGGCCCTCCACCGACCCGCTGGGTTGGATCGACCGGGTCCGGCGGGTCGCCCGGACCTTGCAGCCCCAAGCTACCCTAGAGCGCGTCTACTTGAATGCCAAACCTCGTCGACTGATGAAGTTCGAGCCTCGGCGAGCAATGAGTCTGTTGCATCGGCTTTCTTGAAAGTATTGACCCCAGCGGTCCCTTTGCAGCGCGTTGACGAAGATTAATACTTACCTCCGCGGAGCGATTGCGCACGTTGTGCAACTTAACCTTTACCAAGCACTGAAATGTAATGTGACTTGAAGAGTCCATCACGACCAATTGCTGCGCTATTCATTTTCAAGCGTATTAAGCTTTGAACGCGTCCGAGCCTTTTCTCTAGAAGCTTTGTCTATCCACAGAAGTATTGTCATTGTAAAGACTTGCGAGCTGTCCTTGTTCCATCGGATGCATTGGCTTTCTTCCAGATCAGTTCGCTGCAGCCCTAGCGCGTTGGCGGCCCCGTCCCATTCTTCCGCAGCGCCAAGCAGTGGGTGCCAGGCAGGGTTCTGGCTCCGCCCTCTACACCCCACTGCACACGAGTCATATATTGCCAAATAACGAATGGCACTTCAACAATCATCGGGCGGATGGTCTAGTGGTATGATTCTCCCTTAGCACGAACAGTCCTACGGATTGTCCGAATTTGGGAGAGGTCCAGGGTTCAATTCCCTGTTCGTCCAAAATCGCTTCCATGTGGAGCAATTTCTTTTTTTCGCGCTCCTAATTTTTTTTCTTCGCGGCTCCTCTTTTCGCCACATTCTTAAGGCGGTTCACGTCGGCTGGCTTCCATCAAATAGGGCGGATGGTCTAGTGGTATGATTCTCCCTTAGCAAGAACAGTCCAAGCGATCGTTCGAACTTGGGAGAGGTCCAGGGTTCAATTCCCTGTTCGTCCAACCAACACACTTCGGGCGGATGGTCTAGTGGTATGATTCTCCCTTAGCATGAGCAATTCTAGCGATTGCCCGTACTTGGGAGAGGTCCAGGGTTCAATTCCCTGTTCGTCCAAATAAGGTCCTAGCGACCGGTGTTTCTTTTTGCACGTAAGTGTAGCTTTTTTTGTGCGTAGTGGTTGAGACGCATGGTAGGCCTGGCTTTGATTTTTGCCCCTGTCAGTGCGGTATGTAAGCGGAGGACCCACAGCGTTTTCAGTACTGCATTCTCGTCCATCGAAGATAAGTAATGGATCCTCAACTACGGAGTAGATTTGGGACAATCCTGAAAGTCAAATCGCACAATCATTCTACCGAGTTTCAATAGACGAGACTTTAGGCCATGTCTGCAGCGCTTAAAATGGGCGACTATTCCTGACCAAGCCCCGATTGCTTCCGACGCACCAGAAGCAGACGGGTCCGTCCAAGACTTCAGACTAGGAGGGTTTTGCCCGTTCCAACTGAACGAGAAGGCGCAAAGTTGCGTAATATTTGCGTAACTGGCAGCTTTGGAAGATCTCTATTGCGTCGCGTGAATCATGCCGCTCAGATAATCTGAACCGCCGCCGGCTTTGAGTCTTTCAGAGTTCAGGCGAAGAGCTCGAAAGCGACGCACGATGAACGCCGCAATACAGCACCGCGTGACTTGTTCGGGCTAAATGACCAAATTCGAGGACCACAAGAATTACGCACTCGGCGAGCGCACTTCACGTTCTGCCCCCGGGCTTATCCGGACGGGCTTCTTAACCTGGCGCAAAGGTCTTTGGACGCATATCTACCTAGATAGAGTCCTTATTGCCAACATTTACGGGCCGTGTCTTTGCTGGTGAGTTGGTTTGCAGAACATGTCACCTGTTGCCGATGGAGAACCCGTACATGTAGCGAGCTTCGGTTTTCCCGTGGCGTCGTCGGCTCCGAAATATAATGTTTCAGGGCCTTTTCACTACATCCGGCTCTTTGATAATGCTGAAGGGAGACCATAAGATAGTTATTGGCAGGAAAGCTCCGTGTAAACAGGAGTTTCGTGTGCCTGTGTGATCCGAATCTGTCACCGGCCGGCTGCCTACATGTACATACGGCGCATTGCCCGAAAGACCCCACCATGGCCCGGCCCGAAACCCCGCTTGTCAGGGCCGCTGTGCCTGAGCCACGTGAATGACGGCTGCCGCCTGTCACGATCTCCAGCATTGTGCAGTGAGCAAGGAATATCGTGGACTTGGGCCTGGTTCTGATATGGACGATGTGTCATCTGGGGATGAGAAACGGAGCATGTTTGAAAGGCCCTTGACGTGCGTTCCAGCATGCACGGCCTTTGGCCCTGACGTCGCTCCACGTGACGGCTGAAATCCAACCACCGCCATTTTGCGAAGTAGGAGCTGATCACCAGCACGTCCCACCACGGAGCAAACAGAAGCGGGCTTCTGTTCCCGTCTTCTCAAGGCGTCGGTGCAAATACGAGCAGGAAAGCCTCGCCAATCTGAGCTGGCTGGTTCGCGGCCAATCACGCAAGTCTTGTGCACTGAGGCACGATTCTGACCCCGGCAGGCCACTTGACCACACCCTGCGTCAGTTCCCCCCTTCTGACTCGATCAACGCACGACTCTGGGTCGCCAGACCCTGAATCACTGCCTGCGGCGCGATCGAGCCTAGGCTGCTGGTGAAGCATCCCAGGGCGAGTATATATGCCCTCGTGGCTGCCCGACGACATCCTTGCGGCGGTTCGAGGCGATGCACGACCGACACGCCGACTCCAATCAACGCCGTCTGCTGCAGTAGGCTCATGCAGTGTGAGATGACCTGAGTGGCCACTGTTGGCTGCCGTCATATTTCCTGCATAGTCAGGCCTGCAGCCCGCTCCCCGACCGACAACGGGGTTCTGTCGCCGCGGTTGCCGACTCGAAGTCTGAGCCCAGACCCCCGCCTGGGGCTGCGCAACGATGGGGCTGGAATCACAACGAGACGTCGGCGATGGCGACGGACGATCAGGGCGGCAAAGACACTACCTGAGCCGGTCACACGATTGGAAAATACAGGCCGAGGCGGCGTATGATTCGCCGCCTCACAGTCGGAACGGCCGAGTACATAGGTCCGACCGCAGGACGTCGTGCCGCGCCGAGAGCACCTCGAGGAGCCTGGATGCACCAGAGCCTGACATGCCTCCACCGCCGCCGCCGCAGCTCGATCGGTCCTCGACGGAAGTCTATAGGCGGCCGAGGAATTGGATGGGCTACAACGACGGACTTGATTCGGTCAGCGGTCGGCGGCGCTCGCGACGGGAGGTATCTCCCCGGTACGATTATCGAGAAACGGCAGCAGAGAACTCTGGATACTCGTCAGCCAGCGGGCTTGCGCATAGCAAGGATGATGACAATCACATTGAAGTGGTAGAGGAGAAGGAGGACGACGACTCGATAGGCTATCGAAGGGAACGACAAGCCAGTCGTGACGATTATGTGGCTTCGTCTGCGGACAGGAGATACCACAGGCGACGGGGAAGACCAAGGTATTCCGAGGACGAACTGGAGGGGTTGCGTCGCCGCCATTCGTTCGGGGACGGCGGCTCTCCGGCACGAGAGTCCTCGCGCACGGCGGATAGGAGTGGGTCTTCTCGTCAGGACATTCGTCCGCATGTCATTGAGGATTCTCGTCCACCGATAGCATCAAAGAGGTCTGTTGGTTCGCGCGGCCTCCCAGAACGGCCTGAACTAACCGTGGCTCTAGGTCCTTGGTGAGGCGGAGGTATCGGTCAGCTGAAGCAATTGAACGCGATGACAGACCCCGGAGATCAAGTACGGTCAGATCCAGTCGCAGCAGGGCCGGATCAGCATCCGGCTTTGGCCCCTCTGGTCTGCTTGGGACTATATTCGGTGCGCCGCCGTCGATGCGAAGGTCTCCAGAGCTGCACTCGAAAGAGCCGAGAACGCCCAAGCGGTGAGTAGCATGAAGGTAGCGTGCCGGAGGACCTTACTGACAGTGGGCAGCGTTCAATGCGTCATTTGCATGGGTGACATGTCGCCTTCGAAAACAGCCAAGTTGAAATGCGGCCATACAATGTGCCGCTCATGTTTGGAGCGCATCTTCAAGCTCTCAGTCACGGACCCGCAGCACATGCCCCCACGATGCTGTACTTCGGACCACATTCCGCTGAAGCACGTGGACCGCCTGTTTGACGACAGGTTCAAGAAGGCCTGGAACCGCAAGTTTGCTGAGTTCTCGACGCGGAATCGACTGTACTGCCCGTCGAGGAAGTGCGGCGAGTGGATCAAGCCGTCGAATATCCGCCGCGAGAATGGTCGCAAGGTGGCGCGGTGTAGTCGATGCAAGACCAAAGCCTGCGGCGTCTGCAACGGCAAGTGGCACGGTTCAGAGGACTGCCCGAAAGACGAAGAGACTGCGAGGCTCTTGGCACAAGCCAAAGACGAGGGTTGGAAGAGGTGCTATCAGTGCAAAGCGGTCGTCGAGTTGAAGGAGGGCTGCAACCACATGACATGGTAAGTGCTCCGTTCCGCCGCTGCGCCGCGTAGCAGCACGTCGTTACTGACGAACTGGAAGCCGATGCGGTGCCGAGTTTTGTATGATATGCGGTGTCAAGTGGAAGGGCTGCGATTGCCCGTGGTTTAACGACAGCAACTATCGGGGAGATTTTCTCGAGCATATGAATGTTCCAATGCCGCAGATTCGAGGGGATCTGCGTGACATTTTCAACGGCGAAGGGCCTCCGGCACCAGGAGAGCTACGAGGTCACGGACAACAGGCAGCGAGCATGGCGATGCCGATACGGCCACGGCCTCGGAGCTACCAGGAGGAGATGCTCCTCCGACGGCTACAGGAACAGCGGGACGCAGACGTGGCCCGTCATTTGCAGTATTCCGACGATTATTACGAAGAGCATGACATGATGGGTGGCATTGGCGATGTTCAAGGTATCGGAAACGCGGCAGGACACTACCTGAACGACGACTACAGGCGCGGCGGACGGTTTGGGGCAGCGAGACCGCCACCTCGTGTCATGGCGGTAGACAGGGGCGCCGACTACGTTGTCGACGTCGGTCGTGCTCGAGGTAGCCGAGGAGACTCGATGGAGCGCCGTCTGGCGGACCGACTGTCCGAGTCTCGGGCAGGCATCGGGGGGCGCTCCGGGACGGCGCCCATGCCACGGCCGATGCGATCACCACCGCAGTCACCACCAATGGGACCATCCGTGGATTTTGGCGGTGTGAGCATGGGCGCTCCGCCGGCGCCGCAGGGACGCAGGCTGCGGCAGCACAGCATTGAGGAAGAACTATACGACGGCGCGATGCATACGCCGCGATCGGAGCGCGTCGTCGGTAGGCGCCTCTCGCGGGCGTACGAAGACGAGATCGAAGTGGCATCACCGAGGAGCAGACGACGGCCCCGGCCCAGGTCGTCGGACATGGCGGGCCTGAACAGACGCGGCGGCCAAGGAATGAACCGGGTGTCGCAGTGGAGGAGCTTTGTCGAGCCTGGCCTTCCGGACGGAGAGGCGACGGCTGAGCTGGCCTGAACGCGTTACCTTGGGACAGGGAGAGACAAGGTAGACATGACCTCTCACGAGTGACGACTTGTAATGTTGGCGATGACTTATGCTGTTGGCGATGGCTCCGTCGTATTGCGGAGAATAACGAGCATACTTAGTTGCATCAGGTACGACAGATACGTGAGCCTAGCAATGGGCCTTGGAGTTGGAGGTTGAATTCGAATTAGGAGCATCCATTCGCGGCTTATTGACAAGACATGCTTTCTCATTTACTGGCTGTGCACGCTCGCCCGCCCGCGCCGAACCGCGAGCAGTTGGCTCATCGGGCGTCGCGTGAGGAAGCGCCCATCGGGGCCCTCGCTCTCGGACTGACGGCCCCCTGCAACCTCCGCATGGGGCAGCCCGGATAGAATGGATGGGACTGCGAGCGATGCGGTGGGCCTGGGCCCTGCCCCGTGGCAAAGCCTTCAGAGCCGCTGCCTCGGGCGCGGACCCCTCGGACGACCCCTGCAGCCGTGCCGTCATCGCGCGTGCCAGCTCCCGCCCCAGCGTCTGACAGGCGGCCTCTCGTGTCCAGCAATTCTCCCACCATACCGTAGTCACGAGCCCAACGTCCTACTTCATCGCTTAGCTCCTACATACCTCATCTGCTCGTCGACCTGCCCTGCTGCATGACGCAGTCAAGAGCATTGCTGCCATCTTCTCCTCGGCTCGAAGCTGCACCCCTCGTCTCCAGGCTGGGCTCGTGGCATCGCCAGCCACGAAGCGGGATAATGCTGGTTCGCAGTGGACGGTAGACGTCGACCGCATTGCCTGCACTGCCCCTCTGCAACTCTAAACGATTGACGAACAGTCTCGGACGCGCCCCGACGGCCCCTGCGACCCCTGCTCTGCCCAGACTCTGAGGCTGCAGCGCAGCATGCTGCTCCTCCACCAGGTCGGCAGCGTCAAAATCGGCGAGGTCGTCCGCTACACCCTCACCTACACGCCCTCGCAGGACCGCATCCTGCCCTCGCCCGAGAAGCTCTTCGTGCGCATCCGCAACACCTCGACCATCGCCCTGCGCGCCGCCTTCGTCCACGGGCCCTACACCCTCTCCGTCTCGGCCTATCCCTCGGCCTTCCAACCCAACGAGAAGTTCGAGAACCCGCGCCGCTATGGCGTCCCCGAGTTCGAGCCCATGCTCAAGGCCGGTGGCTCCTGGGAGTGCGAGCTCGTCGTTCCCGACGACATTCGCCAGACCGCCGGCACCGGCCGCCACGGCGGCTTCGGCAAGTCGCCTGAGCACGATGACGAGTGCGCGAGCTGGGTGATCGAGGTGTCGTCCCAAGTCATCTTCTCGACGTCGGCTGCCGTAGGATACGAGGTCGTCGTTGCGCGCGACCGCAAGTCGCTCGACCTGAGCCATTCGCTACCCGTCGTAGGCAACCAGAGTCACGTTCCGCAGCCGGGCAAGGTCAGCGACCACCAGCAGAGCATCGGAGCCAAGGACGGCCACCATCCGGCGCAGCCCAAGGGCGTCTTCTCCCGCGCCGTGCACGTCAAGGTGGAGGATACGGCGACGCTCTGGAATACGCCTAGGCTGCCTGGCTGGGACGATGCCGGCATCGAGCGTGCTCAGCACGGCAAGGGAGCCGATATACCCGTGGAAAGCGTTGTCGAGACCGGCGATGAAGAGACCAAAGAGGCCCAGATGCCAAAGAAACAAAAGAAGGTCCACCTGGTGGTCCTGACGCACGGACTGCACAGTAACCTTGGAGCCGATATGCTCTTCATGAAGGAGAGCATCGATGCTGCAGCCAAGCAGGCCAAGATCGATGCCAAGGCTAGGCGGGCGAGGGAGCGAAAATCGAGAGGACGATCAACCTCTTTGTCCGATGGCGGGTCCGCCAAGCCCGATGAACAGGACCCTGGGTCAAGTGATGCAAAACATGACGAGACCGATGACGATGAAGACGAGGAGGTCATGGTGCGAGGATACTCGGGAAACGCCACTAAAACGGAAAAGGGCATTAAGTATCTCGGCAAGAGGCTGGCGAGATATGTGCTTTCCATGACGTACCCGGACCAGCCATATCTCCCCATTCTTAAGGGTTCCGGGGATGGCATTGCCGAAGGCATCAATGGAGACCATCACCACCAAGACGCTGACTTGCACAAGACGCATAAGCATAGCAAGATCCAAGTCGACTTGGACAAAGCGCGTCGCAAGAAGCACGAGCGGCCATACAAGGTCACCAGCATCAGTTTTGTTGCTCACTCGCTCGGAGGGCTGGTACAGACTTATGCGGTCGCATATGTCCAGAAGCACTCCCCCCAATTCTTCGACCTGATCAAACCCATCAACTTCATTACGCTTGCATCTCCTTTCTTGGGGCTCAGCAACGAGAATCCGCTGTACGTCAAATTCGCACTCGATTTTGGCCTCGTGGGGAGGACGGGCAAAGATCTGGGGTTGACATGGAGGGCGCCCACCATTGCACGCAGCGGCTGGGGAGCCCTCGTCAGCAACCTGGGCGAGTCGGCGCACAAGAAAGTGTATGGGGAGACACAACCAGAGTCGAAGCCCCTGTTGCGGATCCTACCCACGGGCCCGGCACACACGGCGTTGAAGAAGTTCAGGAATCGGACCGTTTACTCCAACGTTGTGAATGACGGCATCGTCCCGCTGCGCACAAGCTGCTTGCTCTTCCTGGATTGGCAGGGCTTGGGACGTGTCGAGAAGGCGCGAAGAGATGCCGGTCTCGTCGAGACCGTCGTGGGGTTTGGATGGGCGGAGCTGACGGGTACAAACATCATAAGCAATCGTCAAAAGCCAATGCACAACGACGAGCACCCGTCCGACTCGGGGGCAACGACGCCGCGGGAGGCCATGCGTCAGGTTCCTCAGCCGTCTGACGATGCCGTGCTTGAGGATGACAAGGCCAGCCTTCGTTCCGTTTCCACGCCGTACAACGAAGACATCCCTCGATCGCCCAAGCCGCTCAACAGCCCTTCTGGGCCACTGGCCGGTTTCTTTGACCTGTTTAGAAGCAACGAGCCTCCGAAAGAGCAGCCCATCTCGCAAAAACAGAGGAAGATTCTGCGCAGGGGTCAGACGATGCCTCTCGACCAAGCGCCGAGTGGCGCAACGAGCCCCGTCACGTCAGAGGCGTCAAGCAAACCCTTCCAAGCTACCTCTGGAAACGAGCTGGAGGAAGATCCAGATAGCCTGATGGCACCGCCAAAGACGACCTTCTTCGAGTCGGCGGGCGATCTCCTCAATCCAACCGTGCCCACCGTGGAGTATCTCATCGACCCTACGAGACGACCGCGGGCAATCTTCCACGATCGAGTCTACCATCCCACGGACATCCCGCCGCCTCCCATGAAGAAACGTCCATCCACGCTAGTTCGCCGCAAGACTGCTAATTTGTCTTCTCCCCAGCCGTCAGGGGGCGCGAGCAGTGGGTCGTCGTCGCCTAATCTGTCCGTCAGTCACGAAGATTCTATGAACTCGACCAAGGACCATGATGATAATGCCAACGCCCATTCCGACAAGTATCCCGAAGAAATAGTGGACGGGTCCAGCATGCGCGTCGAGGAGAAGATTGCGCGGGGCTACCACAGAGACCTGTCGTGGCGCAAGGTCCTCGTCAAGCTGGAGCCTGACGCGCATAACAACATCTTTGTGCGGCGCATGTTTGTCAACGCCCATGGCTGGCCGGTTATCAAGCACCTGGTGGACGCCCACTTTAGCGACTCTGCCACGGCGCGCATGCGGACCGAGGATGAGAAACTCGGCGAGCGGGCTCTCCCCATGAATCAGCCGCCAGACGAGCACGGCGGCGAGACCAAGGCCGTCCTGTCATCCAGCAGCCTTGACCTGGCTGGCGCCAGCGGTGGCGGCGCGCGAAACGACAGCGAGGCTCGCGAGGCCCTCGACGAGGTGCCTGACCTGCCTAAGCCGCAAGACAGCGACCTCTCGTCGACCACGCACAGCACGCCGCGCATCGGCATGCCCGACAGGGCCGACTCGGTGACCTGGAGCGACCGCGACTGGGCGGACAGTGATAATGAGAGCGAACCCGAGGTCGGGGGTGCCGACTCGAAAGAGCACAAGCACCGACATCTCCATCACAAGGAGGGCCAGAAATCGCCGCTGAGCCCGTCGTGGAACTGGGCGGAGAAGATTGTGGGCAAGGGGGCTATGGGGAGGAGCAAGAGTCCCGGTGGACACGAGGGGAAGGCAGTTCAAGATCAAGCTGCGAGGAGGTCTTGACGTACATAATACATACTAGACGGCATCTTATTTTATACTTCTATTCTAATAGAGCCATGCATGCAAGTGAACGCTTGCTGGAAGCTTGGTCAGAACCTCGGGAGCTTGGATCGGCACGGCGATTGCCCCGACGAGCTGCATTACCCATAGCCCACTGCAGGAGCTTTCCAACAGGTCATTAATGGTGAGGCTGACCGAGGCTAGAATGGTGCGGTCAAGCGGAGCGGGCACGAGGAGTAGCTGGTGTGGTCCATCGGTGATGAGCCCGTGAACCGCTCCCTCTGAACGCTTTCTGGTGCAGATTCACTTCCGACTCGCGGTGAGGGAAGCGGAGGGCAGTCCGCTTGCGTGACCGTTGTGCGCAGTGCAAGAAGCGAATTCTCGAAAACTGTAGGGTCCCTGGTCAAAGTTGGTGATGGGACCAGACAGCTCTGAGCCGGTATCCCGGCTGTGGATGTTGGTATGCCGCCGACAGCAAAGGGGGCACCCGTCGCCCCTGCAACATCCAAACATTGATGCAGAATGAACCGTGGCTCCACGCTTCCCGATTTCGGAAGTTAAGCTCCAAAGACACTATTGACGCTCGTATATGCCGAGCTTGACGCCATTTCTCGCCTTTTCCCCTCGGCGCCTTGGGTTGCGCCTCCAGGTATTGAAGTCTCGAGACACAGGCGCGGCCACGAAGTCTTACCTCGACTGCTTCTCAGGTCCGACCAGCCTCATACAGTCTGACCCTTCCGATGGGGCTTTCTGCTGGGAAACCCCATTTGATGAACGCTGTTCCCGAAGAAGCTACTCAGCCGGCGAGATACACCTGCCTCCTGGCCTCTGCTTCCTTGACAATCTCCGCCGCGAGGTTTAGGCTTGGGGCCAAGTCGGCGTAGCGCTCGACCTCGACGATGACGTTGTTGATGATGCCGTCTATCGTCTCGCGGTGCGGCAGCAGAACGACAAGGATGCTCCGCAGGGACGGACACATGGAAGCGCCCATGATGAGGAGCGCCTGCGATACCATGGTCAGGGCGCCTTGCCAGATGTAGGGCATGTGGCCCGCTTGGCTACGTGCTGTGTTAGTCATGTATGCCGCCGATGTAGGGGCTGCGACTTACTGCTCGGATATGTGCTCAAGCTGCCGAATAGATGATTCCAGGCACTTGTGGCAGCATTCGCGCACCGCCGGGTCTTGCAATGCATGTACATTCTCCAACGCGGCGCGGAGATATGGCCGGTAAATGATGGTCCGGCAGGCATAGAAGCGTAGACGAAGGACCGCCTGAACCGGGTCTTGCAGCGCCGTCCGCGTGAAGGGGAACTGCAGCGCCAGCGGAAGGTTCTCGTACCACTGCGTGAGCTGGTAGTCGAGCTCCGCAACCACCGGCTCCAGGGCGCTCGTAGACAACACGGAATCCTTGGGGTTGCAGGAGTATATGAGCTGGTTGACGCGGTTCAGCAGCCTCCGCAGCGCAATGTCGGCGAGAAAATACCACAGTTCATCGCGCCCAGCGGGCGGTTCTTGCTCATCGCCCTCGAAGCCGCCTGGCAACCCCACGGTCTCCTCAAAATGCACGACCCCCGAGTGCGGCAGATCCAGCTCCCCTAGCAGGTCGCTCTCGAAGAGCAGCGTATTCCAGTATATGCGCTCTAAAAGCTCCTCCTGCTGCGGGGGAAACCGGTTCGGCGCCATGAGGAGCAGCTGCAGCTTCGTGCTCGTCGTGCAGAGTAGGTTCCAGGCCTCCATGGGCCGGACGAGATAGAACAGATAAGCCGCCGCGAGAAGGTGGCATTGCGCCGCGAGGACGTTGTTCGTGGTCAACATCCCTGGGAGGAGGGACCAGGCGGCCGTAAAATATTGCAGGCCTGGCGGATCGTCACGAGGCTCGATCCTTGAGATGCTGCCGCGCGAACTCGCCTGGCCGAGAGCGAGCACGAGCAGCACAATGCAGCTTTCTGGGCCCTCTCGGAAGCCGTTGGAGAGGGCAGTGCGGTACTGGGCCCTCCATGTATATGGGTTCACGCATGCATACCACACGTTGACCTTCTCAAAGTACGCCTCTATGTAGGTTGTCGTGTTGGACAGATCCACGCACGGCGTTTTCGTGAGCGAGTGCAGAGGCTCGCGGGCCATTTCGAGCTGCAGCACAATCTGTGGATCGTACGGCTGAGATACCAGATCGCGTATAAGCGGCCACTGTAGCAGATACAGGATGGCGTTGGTGTGACACTTCGGCATGGTCGAGATGTTGGTCCACGTGCCGAAGCCACCGTTTGGCATTGCGCCGATGACGTTGGAGGAGCCGGCCAAGAGGGTATTGTCGCCGTCAAGACCCGTGCCGTTGCTCAAAGAGGGTGAGTTTCGGTTGGCGTTGATGCCGTTGCCGTGGTTGCTCATGTTCATCTGCAGAAGCCCCTCGATGCGGTTGAGCTGTTCAAGGATGAGCTTGTCGCCGGCGTCGAGCTTGACGCCCGGTTCGCGGTAGACGCACTCGGCGCCGAGCTCGGTGCAGAGCTTGCACTTTGGCTTGGTGCCATCGCACCGAGATTTCCTCGATCGGCAGACCTCACACTGCAGGCTCGATTAGTAGGCAAGCCTGAGACGGGTTTGGACACGGAGCGCATAGTACAGCAATGGTGGCTCTCCGACGGGGATAGTCGATGCCGGGATCGATAAGCCTCCTCTTGAGAGGATTCAGGAAGCCGTCATCGCCTGAGACCTGGCCGCTCGAGCCCGCGTCGGAGGACTGCGAGATGAGGCTCGTTCTCCCGGCTGCGTCGTGACCCGAGCTCGAGGTGCGCTTGCTTGATGGGGCCTTCATGCTGGCGGCCTGAGATCCATTCGAGACCGGCATGGGCTCCAGAAAGAGGGCTCGCGCGGCGAGCCTTCGACTTTGAGAGCCTCGCAGAAATTGGCGACAGGCAAGCCAGCCTGCTTCAGCGTTGCGCCAAGTCTCGAGTATCGTGAGCGACGAGCTCGATGCTGTGCCACTCTGTACGGCACGGGCTCACGGGACCAGCGCCGACATGTCGAGGGCAAAGGAGAGATGGCGCGGCGCAGCTGAGCGAGCGAGATGCTGCGGATGCGATGTGCAGAGGTTGCGTCTGGCTTCGGAGCTCAGCCGAGGTGCTCGATGTCAGCAACTGAGTAAGAGCCAGTGAGCCTGGTAGCGCTGTTAGCCTGAGGTACCTTATGAGCCTGCGAGGCGCACACTGCAGCGACTGCACAGACGCGATCCCGACTCGCTCACTGAGGAAGCAAAAGGCCCACACAAGCAATGGTACCTTGATGCTTAAGCCCGCGAAGCATGCACGAGGCCTGGCTCTGTCGCATTTGTCGAGGTGCAGCCCGGACGACCAGGGGTCCACGCCCACCACGCTTCGCCTGGAACGAGAACAGGCTGTCGGCGCCGAAAAGACGGCCAGACTGGAGCGAGGGGGTGCCAAAGGAAACACGAATCGAGCATAGTGCTTGTTCTAGAACGCCAATTACACTGTTTATATACCTATTCGGTGCCTTGCTGGGGCTGATTCTATCCTGCGGCCAGACGATAACGCATGAACGGCCAAGCTCAATCAGCCGCACGCCACAGCCTGCCCGAAGCCACGCAGTCCTCAGTCCCGAGTCCAGACTGTCCATGGAAGTCCGTCGCGGGATTCTAGGCTACCCACCCACTGACGGTTCCCGGGGCCGAGGCGGCGCCACGATTCCTCAGCCGGGGCAAATGCTGGGGGCCGTCCAGTTGGAGCGCCAGGCCCAACTCCGTTGAGGAAGACACATCCAACTCGGATGCTCGCTCCGGCCCGTCCCAAGTTGCCATCATTGCTCGTCAGCGTCACTCGTTGAAAATGACCGAGGTGATCTCCCCCGGAACGTCCGCATAGCCCGCGAAGGACCCCAGCCCCCCCGTCTTAGGATCTCGATTAATGAGCACCACGCGGCCGTCCTTCTGCAGGCCCACGGCGACGAGCGTGCCGGCCCTGTTCATCGAGAACTGGCGCGGGAAGCGGCCGCCCGCTGCCGTTTCACCTATCACGTTGACCGCGCCCGTGGCGCCGTCAATGGCGAAGTTGATGAGGGGATCCGACTGGATCATGGTGCTGTTGCTGGCGTCGAAGTTCGGTATGTTGAAGCTGTTTTCGTTGCGCGACGACACGATGGCGAAGTTGCTGTCGGGCTGCCTCGCGTTAGATATTACCCGCATGGCTGAGGAAACATGGCCGCGGACTCACCGAAATGACAATCTCAGACGCATACGCCGTCTTGGGCACTGGCTTGTCCTTGCCGTGCTCGCCAATCGTCCACAGCTCTGTGAGCTTGATCGTGTCGGCGGGATACGTGACGAGGTACCCGAGAAAGTTGCTCTGCAGCTCCGTCACGAGGTACATGAACGTCTGGCCGCCCTTGCGAACAAAGGCAGCGTGCCGCGGCCCGTTGCCGGGAGCTACGGCCACGGGCGGCAGCGGCCGCGCCGTCAGGTTGCCGCCCACTGCGTAGAGCCGGATCAAGTCGGCGCCCAGGTCCGGCACGACGATGAACTTGCCCGTCGGGTCGAGGATGGCTTGGTGCGGGTGCGGCGCGTTCTGTCGGTCCGGGTCCGCGCCCGGCTTGGAGAGCTCGAAGGTGTCCGTCTGCGCGGCCGCTATCTTGGACGGGTCGGAGACGTCCCAGGTCGAAAAGGCAGAGCCCGAGCTGCGGTCACATCTGAGTCTCATCTCCACTCGCAGATGAGCTTGGAAGGTGTGAGGTGAACTTACTAGTGAGCCACGGCTAGGCCGCTGGCCTTGTTGCAAGACCCAAGCGGCGCAAACAGCGCACCGTTTACCGGCCCCGGCGGCGTATTCACTTTGTCCAGCATGGTCAGCGAGCCATCATCATTCGTCTTGAACGACGACAGCGAGCCGCCGCCTGACTGCAGACCCTCGTCGAGGCAGAACAGCGTCGACCGGTCGCGGTCCAGCGTCAGCCACGACGGGCTGCCCCCGCAGCCGTCTGTCGTCGCCAGCGTCTTGAGCTTGGCGGCGCCCTCTGACGGCGACGTCGCGCAGTTGGAGATGTCGAGCGTCGTGATTACGCCGCTGTACGAGGAGACGTAGAGCATGCTGGCTGAGGCGTAGACGGCGGGCCACAGCAGGGACGAGACGAGGCCGCTGGTGAACAATGAGCTGAGCATGGTAGAAAGGATGTGAGTGGGTAATGTAGAGGAAAACGTACGGTTCATGGAGCCTCTCAGACGCCGGAGAAGAGGATGATCGGCTTTCTAATGTACGAGTTCATCTACCGATGGCATAGCTTTGAGCCAAGGGAACCTTCCCCTGCCGACCCCACGTACGTAGCAAGGCCAACTTACACACGGGCCGACAATCAAAAGCCACTGAACACCATACAGCCACGACACGCATTTGCTCCAACCCTGCCGTCGTCTGACGTCGCCAGCATACGCTTAGGCAAGCAGGCCTCAATCGGCGTGGAACCAGCCCGGCGCCGGGTAACGTAGCAACGCCGCGACATGGCCCCAAGCGAACGCCGCCGCCTCACCCACCAATTGCCCGCGGGCGTTCGCGCTACAAACGCTCACACTGACACCAAGTTGGTCCAGCCATCGAGCCCCGTGTAACTTGCTGGAACCAATGTTGAGTCCTTGAATGGTTTCAACGCCAACATGCTCTCCTGTACGACAAAATGCAGGAGGAATTGGGCCTCCAGGTCGGCCGGAGACGCGGCCGATGCCCACTCGGCCGGTGGTGGAGGCTTTGTGGGGTCCGCCGGCGGCTGCATGAGAGGGTTGATTGATTCGACGGCGACCTTCCTACACGCGACTGCGGCTGTTTCTGATGCGACAGGGGATCTAATTAATGCTCGACCTTACAAATGAAAATCCTCTACGGAGTAGACCTGTCGTCCTTCAGACCCTAGAGCCATCCTCTCTGCGACCAAGCCCTCTGGAGAATGTGTGATGGCCCGTGGGGGCATGGTGGGGGCTGCCGACATGAACGTGGACTTACTTGGTATCGCCGACTGCTTGCTCCCCCACGTAGGGCCTGCGACTTGCCGCCGACAAGTGCCGATAGATCTTCAGCATCTACTCCGTACTCATACGAGCATTCTATCGTGGCAACTGCTGCGATGCGCGGATGCACACCATCTTCATCTACGAAAGCGCCCTTCATTGAGAGAGCAGGACGGACCCTCGTCAACACTACGTTGGCTCATTCATAAGACTGTTCCGCTTCTGTTACTAATAAGTGGTATCTTGCCATTGTATCAATCACCCTTTTAGACCGCCACAGTTCCCCGTTGAAAATGACGTACCGTTCGCCAGTCTCCTGTTTGAAACCCAACTCCGTCCCCTACCACACACACTCACGCCTTTTCATCCGCAAAGTCAAGGGCAGCAGGCGTCGTCGTGCCCTTGGAGTGGGACATGCTGTAGGGAGCCTGTTGACGTCAGATTCAGTGCCAGTCAGAGGTGAGGCTTCACTTACCAAGACCGCCTTCGCGTTGCAGATCCTCCACGCAAGCTTCCTCACGTTGCGGTCTGCCAGCACAACGGCTGGCGCAAATTCGATGCCAAACATCTCGCGGATGGCGTACACAATCCTCCTCGAGTACTTGCTGTCGCGCTCCACGTGGCTGCCAAACGGCTCGTCGACCGTGCTTGGCGCGATGTCCGGGTCACGGTCCAGGCAGTTCTGTATGACCGGCAGAATGGCAGACTCGACCGCCGAGACGTACATGCCCTTGGCGTCCACGTCAACATCGTCTTCGGCGAACTGTCCGATGTGAATCTCAAACGGCTCTGAGAGCGCCATGACGTTGTGGTTGCCGTCGTGGTGGTAGCGGAACTCGAACACTCCTTGCGTCCACCACAGCTTGTCCCCCTGGAAGATGACCTCGCCCTCTACCATGTCAGGCTCGGATGGGTCGGTCTTTGGCAGGGAATGCTCCGGCGTGACAATACTGCTGTCTGCCGTCAACGCATCATAGCTCCCAGCAGTCGTCGGCGCCCAGCGGCCGAGAGATGACACCTCCGTCCCATCCCTGGAACGATTGTCCGTGACCATGTAGAGTCCGATCCAGTCCTTCTTGCTATGATTTGCCGGAGCTCGCCACTTGACCTTAAGGGGCGCGCCATACTCATAGATCATGGTTTTGACAGCCTTTGGGAACCTACCCGTCAAGCTCTCCTTGCCTGTCGCTCGGTCTCGCGAGGACGCGTGTACGGAGACGGCCCCTTCAACCGACAATGAGTAGTCTTTGAGATCCAGACCCGCCAAGTCCGGCGTGATCCTCGTGATCGTGAGCCGAGCCGGTGCCATGTTGAAGAGGGCCGAAGTATCGCGCACAATGGTCTTGACGCCCGAGGCGAATTTGGGTCGTGCCGTTTCAAGAAAGTCCTCGACAAAGTGCGTCGTCCCGTCGAGCACCTTGTCCATGCTCTCCTGCCAGCCCTTGACGGGCGGCGGCAGCGAGCGCTTGATGAACTTGGTGAGACCGGCCTCCCGCCTCAGGCTTCTGCCATAGACCTTTTGCATGTGCGGTCTCTCAATGAAAGAGAGGTAGAAGAGGGACAGTAGCTGCGTGACGATGGCCATGATGAAGATGGACCTACTCCACGTGATTAGGGCGGCACCCCAGACACCCGCCGTTCCAAAGATCCTCTCGGGATTGTTGAGGAAGCGATATATGGACGTATAGGTGAGCTTGGCCTCCTGGTCGAAGAAGAAATCGCCGCAGAACCAGCCGAATTCGCCGAGCGAGTCGTAGACGCTGAACGCCGTCCACAGCTGCAGTGCCACGAGCGAGGCGCCGATGACGTGCTTTAGGAGCACCAGCCCGTAGCCCCAATCCGCCGGAGGCGAGTACATCTTCCAGCACGCGGCAGCAAAGGCCGTGTTGCACATGATCATGCTGATGTGGTGCATGCCTTTCCATTGTCGCCACGCCTCGCCGGCGCTCTCGCCGAACTTGAGGAAGTGCCGTGTCCACATCTTGGTCTTGGATTGCTGGTCCAGAATAATGCCGAGCCCGAGGTGGTACCAAACACGCCAGGCCAGCGCGTGGGCGAAGAAGACGGCTTGCCACAACGGAGTCGACGGCGTTACGAGCGTCAAAACGGCTACGTACAGAGGCAGAATGACGACAACACAGTCAGGCACGCGGAACATGTCCATGTTGCCGAAACCCACCATGTCATGCACCGCCGCGGGCGACTCTTGAGGGGAAAACACATTGGCAGCGACCGACGAGCGGTCCGAGAAGTTATCGTCCTGCGAGTCGAGAGTCACGCTGGGATCACTCTGGCTCCGAGCCAGGGCCGCCTGGCGCTTCGGCGGCGGGTTGTACGTCTTCTCGATGTGAGGATTCTCCACAGTCACGAGGAAGGCGAACTGAGCGAGGTGGGCGACTATGGAGATGAAGAGCACCTCGTAGCTGGCAGCCATCATGGAGATGCCGTAGTAGCCAGCGTAGCCAATCGAGTACATCGGATGCGGTGCCATCTCGAAGACGCCGTCAAACGTCAAGTCCTGGTCGACGAGATAGAAGAAGTCACCCCAGTACCAGGCAAAGTCCTTGACGACGCGGTGGGCGTCCAGCTTGACCCACAGGTTGAAGCCGACAAGGGCGACGCCGAGCGACCATCGGGCGATGCCCATGAGGCTGCCCTCACCGGCGGGCGTGTGGCCGCAGACGATGGCGAAGAGGCAATACGACACGAAATCACACATGAGGATCAAGTCCACGACCCTTCGGAAGACCAGCCACGTGTTGTACTCGACAGGGGCCTTTTCGAACTCGTAGTCCTCGGTGATTTTGGCTTCGAGCTCGCGCTTGAGAAGGTTGTACAGCCATGGTCGCGGGTTCTTGCCAGTCTTTGGATCTTCGAACAGCTTCCAGCGTCGGGCCCAAGTAATGAGCCGGCGATGATGAGACTGAATATGCAGCAGGATGCCGATACCGATGTTGTAGGCGGCTCTCCAGCAGAGAAAGATGAGGGCGAAAACGGGCCGTTTCCAACCAGCAGGGAGCGCGTAGGCGAGCAGGATGTGCAGCGCGAGAATTCCCAAAACGACAACGTCGGAGAGGTTCTTGGGTTGTCGAGGGTCAAGGAGCTGAGATACCATGTCATGGGTGGTGGGCACCACGAACACTGCAGATGGAGGATTAGCTGGGTGTGCATATACCTGATGCGGCTCCGCCACTGACGCACCTGTACCGTCTGGCGTCCGGCCAAACGTCTTCTTTTTCTTGGTACTCTCCTGCTCCGTCGGTCGCTCAAGGGGTAGGTTGCTCTCCGAGGCAGCGTGCTTGGAGTTGCTGCCCTGAACGGCATGCAACGACTGGCCCCGAGCCTGCCGCTGGCGGAGCTCGGCGGCGTCGGAGGGAACTTCACCGGCAGTGCTCATGGCGGCGACGACGACGTCGAAATGGGCTCTGTTGAAAGCCAAAACGAGTCGAAGAAGATGGAGAGAGTCGAGGGTCGGCGGGATGGAGACCAATGGCGCGGAAAGTGGGCTCAATTATGTATTGCGCTCCATGGGGCTCTGAAGCCAGCTGCGGGAATCGGATTGGCGCTGTGGGGAGAGAGGCAGCAGCTCGCGTGCCCCAGCGGAAGTCGACGAGCAGTAGACGAGAAGCAGGGTACTCCGTAGAGTTGAAACCAGACGTCACCAAGTGTTCCTCGGCAGATGAGGTTGCGTATCCCAACGTCCAGGGCTGCCAATTCAGGGAGGGTTGCAGCGCAGCACCGTCAATGTCGTCGCGCACGCAGCGTCGAATTCATTCCTCGTTCGAGCCCAGGTGTTGACATGTGCCAGTCGCCGTCGTTTTATTTGGCGCCTTTGTCTTGCCGTTCCCTGCAGGGTGCTGGAATGGACAGGGTCGAGGCATTGGACGGGCGGGCGGACGGACGTCTTGGAGCTAGCGCGGGGAGGGCACTAATTAGTGCCACAGCAGGTCCGCCAGGTCACGCTCTAGCCTGCACGGCGACGTCGTCCTGCACCCGGCGACAGCACCCTGTGAGTGGCTAGGCTATCGCCGGCTTGAGGCAGATGCGCGACTAACGAACGGCTGCGGTTCGACTCCAACGTCGTCATTGGGTCCCCGCTGGTCGAGGACGCCCGCGTCGTCCCGAGATGCTCACATTGTGACTGCTGCAACCAACTCCTCCGATCGAGGGCTGGTGGTGTTTGCAACCACAACCCAGCACCCTTCCCAGTGTTGAGTCTTTGAGCACCTCGTCTTGCCTGCTCACGCGAGTACATACATACGGACCGCTAGCGAGCCTCGCCCTTGTAGCCCGTGAGAACCCACTCGCGGCGCAGCAGCCAGCAAGGGTACCAAAGAAATGGTCCACTAACGTCCGTCCCAACAATCTGTGGCGGGGCACTGTGTCGTGGAACGGCCTCGAAAGAAGGCACTTCTTCCTGTTGAGGCCTTATTCAGAGCACTGACACACACTGGACACGCAGCATGCATTGCATCACACCTGCGGACTTTCAATTGCCTTAGTGGACGCGGCAAAGGCCGTCAGGCGACCGCCGAGGACCTACATTACGTATCGGCTAGAGTAACCTGAAGTAGAATACGGCTACGATGTGGCATACCGTAGAGTCTAGGCCGCCGTAAAACGACCTTGGCCTTCTGTTGCGGATTCAAAAGCATGTGATTCGCCTACCTGGCTGCATAAGTCCGCTTCCTGTCGAGGCAAGCCCTGAAATCCTGCTGGCTAAGGAGCCGGACATTGTTGGCCTCACAGATCTAGAGCTGCGGCACAGCATCGCGCACAAAGAGAACCATCCAAGGCTCCCAAAAACATAAGGTACCTCACGCTGGCGTCGGAAGCATCGTTCTGAAGCACTCTCCGCAAGTCCAGCTCACAGCCGTAAATGCATTATCCGTGACCTTAAATAACCCTATGACGAGAGACGAAAACCAGCCTACGCAGCCTTCTTGGCAAACTCGACCCTGAGAATGAGATGCTTGAAACCAAATCCATCCATCTTGTCGCAGGCCTTGACGGCGTCGCTGCGGTCGGCAAAGCTGATGAAAGCGAATCCCTTGGCCATGCCAGTTTCCCGATCCTTGGCAAGGAATACTCTGGTGACCCGTCCGAAGCGCTCGAACATATCCCGCAGCTCGCCCTCCTCGGCCATCTCGGAAACCTGGGAAGGGTCGTTAGCCTGTGCACGGAAGCTGGACAGTCGCCGCAACTCACGTTGGTGACGCGCAGCGTCGCAAGGTCGTCCCGCTCGCCAAACTTTCCTCCCATCCGCTCGCCAGCTGCGGCGGCGCCTCCACGCATCGCCGGAGGCACGTAGGATCCCTTCTTTCCAGCTCCCGCGGCTCCGGCGTTGGCGTCGTCGGCCATGCCCGCGGCGACATCCGCGCCGCCAGCCTCGCCGATGGGCGCCATCGTGTCCTTGTAAGGACACCTGGCCGTGAAATGCTCGCCGTTGCAAATACGGCACTTGACCTTCTTGTCCCTCAGCTTGTCCTTCATCTGCTGCGCGTTCGCGTCTTGGGCCTCGTCCTTGGCATCCTTGCGCCAGTTGACGCTGGGTCGGAAGATAATGTTCTCGCCAACGGTGGTCGTGTCATGAGCCGGGCCGGGGGCATCCTTTGCGCTCTGACCGAACTTGCCCCAAGTCTTGCGGTCGGCGACGCGCGGGTTGACCGTCTCGGTGTGCGTGACCCAGCGGACGCGGCGCGTCGTCTTTACTTTTTGGCCCTCATCGTTGTAGCGGTAGGTGATGGTGGTCTTGGTGCCGTCCTTGTTGGAGATGGTTTGGGGCGGCGGGAGGTCGGTGCTTGTCTCCTCGTTGTCGTCGTCGTCGGCCCAGTCGTGCCTTTTTGATGGTGGGGTTAGCCACGCAACTCACTCTCGGGGTGGAGGACAACTGCTCACTTGGGCTTGGGCGGCGCGGTGGTAGCCATGATGAGAGTGGTGTATTCGGACCCCTCTTCTTCTCGTCTGCTTGTGATGTCTCTGCTCGTTGCGGTATCGAGAGACGAGGTCGGGGCGCGCCTAGATCGTGATCGTGGGGTTTCACGTCGTTCGCTGAATTTCACACTTTTTCGCTGTGCGATGCGAAGAGGCGTGGGGCCATGACTCCAGCCACATTGAATGTGGCTGATGTTGAGTCACGTGCATCTAGCGTCGCCCTCCAAGCCACTCTAGATGCACACATTCGAGTTCGACGCATCCGAACTTTGAAAGCAGGAAGGGTGGCAATGATGGGGATGGCTTTACAAGATCTCTCCCATGTAATGGATTTCCATCTGTGATTTCTGCCGTTCTTACAACCTACCGTTGTGCGCGCGGCTGCGCCATCATGAAGTAGAAGACATTATTAGTCACATGTGGCGCAAAGGGAGCTGAGCTGTGTCTTTGAGCTCCTTTGAGGCTGGAAACATAACTCAACTTGAAGCGCTGTCGAGGAATTCCCCTAATTCAAACTGTGAGCAAAGAATATGGCAAGTCTTAATCCGTACACGACTTTAGCTCAAGCGGCGTTGATCGCTCCTCATCAAGCCAAGGGTGGCGCAGCAGCAACGTTTGCGCCATGCGAGACTTCCACGTAATCTGGCCACCACGTAATCAGAGGCCGCCGTATGGGCGCCCCCTCGTGCCGCCGAAGCATCCTGTGACACTTTCAGGGTTTCGACCACGGCCTCCTCTACTTGCGCGACTTCCTAGACTCTCCTTACCGTCTTTCTGCATCGAACATCAATTGTCAAGCAGCAATCGCTGCGGCCACCGAACCTCCCGTACTACAATCGCGAAGTCGAAGCCAATCAAAATGGCCAACAAAGGCGACGAGCCTCCGCCGGCGTATGGCAATGCGCCCCATCCACCTCAGACGCCGAAGCCCGCCTACGGTGGCAGCTCTTCCAATCCCTACCAGCAGGACCAGCAGGGTCAGCGGGACCAGCAGGGCCAGCCAAGCTTCTATCCTCAAGGCCAGCAAAACTACTACCAGCAGCCGCAGCAGCAGCAGCAAGGCTACTACCAGCCGGGGCCTCAACAACAACAAGGCTATTATCAGCCGGGGCCCCAGATGGGGTACTACAACCAGCAGCAGCCAGGGCCATTTCCAGCTGGCCAGGGCCCGTATCCGCCTCAACAGGGCTATTACGGACCACAGGGTCAGTATCCGGCGGGACCAGGCTACTACCCCCAGCAAAGGGACCAGAGAAAGCCTGGATTGATGGAGGGTTTGCTGGCTGGTCTGGCGTGCTGCTGCTGCTTGGACCTTCTTTTCTAAGCTGCATTGCTCACACGTAAGTTCGTGGAGTTCCCCTTGGCAGACCGCTGGTTGCTGATATTCCATAGGAGCCGTCTCTGCATTGGTGCACTAGGGCGGAAAACCAAGTCGAACACGATCCCGCTGGAGACGAAAGCGTCCTGATGAGGAGGGGTATTGAGCAAGCCGTGGGCGGGCTTGCAAGATTTTGGCTGTCACGGCTGCTTGCCGAAACTGCTCCCCAGCAGCCAACCGGGTTTTGCTTCTATGGCGTTCAAGGAACGGAAATGATAGGATGCTTTGTTCCGGGAGTCAGGGGCGTTGTGGCTGCGCAGTATGTATCTGCGAGTATGCTGTTGTTTTTCATGCAATGCTTCTCATTTGTACTTGCAATGTACCTTGTAGAATACCTTACCAAGTGTCGTTAAAAGAATCGAAATGGGCCTGATTTCCTGTGATGGGCGCTTGCTTCACATCGTAGCGCCACTTGATCTGAAAGGTTGGAAGGCCTCTCTGGAACCTACAGCCAAGACCTTGCCTTGCATTGTGTATTGCGCCGCGGTGAGCGCGATTGGCAGCGTAACACGGTTTGGATTGCATCATGATCTGGAGCACAAAGAACTGCGGTTGCATTGGGCGTCCCATGGCGTTTGGTGCTGCTTTGTTTGAGTCCCACAACCGATATGAGTGAGACTACCTTACCCGAAAGCGTGACGTTGCTGCTTCTCGCCCGTGCGAATTGTGCAGTGATCTGCAGCTCTGTTCAATCTTACCGAGAGCGGCCTGCCGTGTGCACGTCTTGCGGACAGCGGTACTCCGTACAGATGGCAGCGTGGTGTTGACCTGTCAGCTGCGCTCTTGAGATCCAAGAGTCCCACACGGCAGATGGCTTTCCGCCGTAGAACCAACAGCCGGTTTGACAGCCAAACCCTCGGCAATCACAGCGCCAACCTTGGTCTTCTTGGGGTCGGAATCGATCTCGGGACCGTGCAGCAAACGCGGGGACCAACAGTGACGGGCACGTCGTTTGCCAGCCGAGCACGACGCCCATTCGTCTCGTGGGTAAATAACTCATGCATGTACGGAGTATTTTTTGAGCTTTTCCTTGCCCCGAGGTTGATCTCAATCTCGTGCCTCAGGTGCCGAGCTCTGACGCGAACACACCCATAGGCGCCTGGCTCATCGCCCTAAATATCGTGCCCAGCGAACCACTGACGGCCGTGCGGGTACCTCAGGGCGTGGCTCGCTGAAGCTGCAGGCGGGGCAGGCGGTCCGGGCAGCTCTCATTGGGCGGATTCGGCACTCCAAGCAGGGCAGACAGGGGTTGTGTCCCCTGGGCGGCCACCAGTGAAGCCTCTGATGTCACTGGCCGCACCCTGCCGACTCACGACAGAGCATCGACTGCCAATCATGACACGCTAGGGGCACCTTCGAAGCTGGCCTTCGCTTCTTTGACGTAGCCTGTCTTGGGCGAAGCGCCCAGCGCAGACATTAAAACACTCTCGTCGCGCCCGGCCTCTTGTTTGTTGTCAAGCCCATGATTTTCTAGTCTCCCTCTGGATTTGTTTAGCCTGTTCAGCGCGCTGTCTCTTGTTTGATTTGGCAACAGCGACGTCCTCCCTATCTTTGCCCGCGGGGGCACCTCTCCTTACTGCCCGATCTCGACGTCGTCCGAAGCCTGAAACGAAGGGGGCGGACGCTTTCATGCCGATGCGCACCTCCAACCTTCGACCTGCATCTAACCATGGCCGCGATTCTACTCGGCTCTGCCCTCTCGTGGGCCGACACCATCGCAGCAGACGCTGTCTTGGTCGATCCCGCTTCCCTCTCAGTCTCTTCGCCCCAGTCGATGGCCGCGCTGGCTCGTAGGGATGGTGGCCAGAGTGGAAGTGCCCAGAACAACAAGGGCATGGGGATCGTCAGTTTCCTCACCGCCATCGGTACCGCTGCGGCCATCTTTGCGGCTCAGTTTACGTTGTTCATGCTTCTGCGAAACAAGCTGGCTCGAATCTTGTGCGTGCCTCAAACATGCAGACCTCGTGGTTTACTCGCTGACCTTGCTTCCTTCCAGCAAACCGAAAACGTACTTGGTCCCCGAGCGAGAGAGAACCGAGTCACCGCCTGGCAGCCTCGTGGCCATGATCAAAGGCCTGGTCGCTTACAACGATCGCGAGGTCATCAACAAGTGCGGCCTGGACGCCTACTTCTTCCTGCGCTACCTTAAAACCCTACTCATCATCTTTCTACCCATCTGCGCCATCGTTTTACCTATACTCATTCCTCTTAATTATATAGGTGGGCGGGGACAGGACGTCGACGTCAAGAATGGCACTGCAACGGACAACAGCACGATTACAGGTCTGGATACGCTTGGATGGACAAACGTCAGCTCAGAACATACAGACCGCTTCACTGCCCATCTCATCATGGCGATCCTGGTGATCATTTGGGTCTGCACCGTCTTTTTCTTCGAACTACGAGTGTACGTCAAGGTTCGACAGGACTATCTCACGAGCGCAGAGCATCGGCTCCGAGCCTCGGCCACCACCGTGCTGGTCAACTCAATCCCACAAAAGTGGCTCAGTGAGGACGCTCTAATGGGCCTGTTTGATGTCTTTCCCGGTGGTATTAGGAACATTTGGTTAAATCGGGATCTGACCAAGCTGCTCGACAAGATTTCACTCAGAGACAAGGTCCATTCCAAGCTTGAATCTGCTGAGACAGACCTGATCAAGGCTGCCAAAAAGGCGCAGTTGAAGCAACGAGATGCTGAAGAGAAGAAGAAGCGGAAGAGCCAGCACCTCAAGTCACTCACCAAGGAGGAAAGGGCCGCGCGTGATGCAGAAGAAGATGCCGATGCGACTCAAAGAGCAACCAATGATAAGGGAACGGATGCCGGAAACCAGCGCGATGTACCTCACACGATAGATGACGGCGTCCACGAGTCCGAGCGTGATGAGCGTGATCAAGTCCATCACGACCTGGACACGGTCCAGGAGGATGAGGAACTCACCAAGTCTGGCGGATTCAGGATACCTGGAGTCACGAACCCGTTTTCGAAGGTCAGCAAGGGGCTTAAGGACGTCGCTGCTAAGGCCGGCGGCGAGGTCAACGACACGCTGGGCAGAAGCAATGGTTTCATTGATCCCACGGACGAGCAGGCCAATATCCTACAGCCCTTAGACTCAACAAAGACCCAGGACGATACTGAGCAAGAAGGCTCTTTCCCTACAGAGTTGCTAGAAGCACAGCGTACCCAGTCTCGCCCCGCGTCTAGCATCTCGGAGAGCTCGACAAGGGCGATGCAGAAGAAGACCAGCCGCCCTGCGGCAGCTGGTAACACGGTCCGAAGAATCGAACAAATCGACGATATGATTGTGCAGGAGCACACGAAATTTTGGCAGTTTTGGAAACCTCCATCCGGTGGCTACGCCTCTCCAGTGCCCCAGGGTGCCGAGGCCGAGGAATCCATGGCCGGGCAACCGGAGGACCAGAAGACGGCGTGGCAGAAGATTAAAGGCTGTCTGCCATTCATGGGAAGCGAGGACGAGGTCAATCACGAATATCCTTCCGCATACAATCATGAGTACAAAGAAGACGACGGCGCCGCTGAATGGGAGAAATATCTTAAGAAGAAAGACCGCCCAACGCATCACCTGTCCCCCTTTGGAATCACTTGGCTGCCCGGACTACCTCTTTTCAACAAGAAAGTAGACACCATTTACTGGTGTCGTGAAGAGCTCGCAAGACTGAACCTGGAAATCGAAGACGACCAAAGACACCCAGAACGGTTCCCATTGATGACGTCTGCGTTCATTCAGTTCAACCACCAGGTCGCGGCGCAAATGGCTTGCCAAAGTGTTGTCCATCATTTGCCGCGGCACATGTCACCGCGCATGAATGAAATATCGCCACGGGACGTCGTTTGGGACAACATGGCACTTAGTTGGTGGCAGGAATGGCTTCGAACGGGCATAGCCGTCGCCATTGTTTGTGCCATGATTTTCTTGTGGGCCATTCCTGTGGCTTGGACAGCGGCTTTGAGCCAGCTGGACAAGGTCATCGAGAATGTCGAATTTCTCTCTTTCCTCAGGGATAACAAAGCCGCCGGAACCATCGTCAAGGCTATTTCCGGTGTGCTCCCCGCAGCTATGCTTGCAATTCTCCTATTCCTAGTCCCAATCATTTTCAGCTTTTTGGCCGGATTCAAGGGTGCCAAAACAGGCGCCCAGAAGACAGAATTTGTGCAAATCTTCTACTTTGCCTTCCTCTTCGTCCAAGTCTTTCTCATCGTATCGATTGCGTCGTTCTTCGCGCGGTCGCTGCCAGAATTCATCGACAATATTACACACCTTACCACGGTGGGAGACGTCCTCAACCTGCTCGCTCGGAACCTTCCCGCTTCGGCCAACTACTTCTTCTCCTACATGGTCCTTCAGGCACTCTCAACAAGCTCTGGTACTCTGCTCCAGACTGGTGCCCTCCTCGCCTGGTTCGTCCTGGCACCGATGTTTGACAGCACAGCGCGTAACAAGTGGTCGCGAAATACTGGGCTGAGCCAAGTCACCTGGGGCTCTTTCTTCCCAGTCTACACCAATTTCGCCTGCATTGGTCTGATATACTGCGTTATTGCACCCCTGATTTCAATCTTTGCAGTCATCACCTTCAGCCTGCTGTGGCTCGCTCAGAGATACGCAATGCTGTACGTCAAGAGGTTTGAGATGGACACCGGCGGCGTACTCTACCCTCGAGCCATCAATCAGACATTTACAGGCATATACTTCATGGAACTCTGCATGGCAGGTTTGTTCTTCATTGTCCAAGATACTAAGGGAGCTCGGGCCTGCACTACACACGGCATCATCATGATTGTGGTCTTGGTCCTAACAATCGTTTACCAAGTACTCCTCAACATGTCGTTTTCACCGCTTTTCAGAAACCTGCCGATCACGTTTGAGGACGAGGCGGTGCTCCGTGACGAAGCGTTCCAGCGGGCCCAGGACCTTCGATTCGGCTTGACCCGGGATGAGTCCCAGGATGACGAAGAGGGAGAGGTGGACAGCCTTGGAGAGAAGAGTCACAATCGACTGAGCGACGACAAGGACATTGAGCTACAGCAGATACCGCCTCAACATAAAGCACAAAGACGGCAGCTGCGAAATCCGGTTAAGCAAGTCGGTTCTTGGGCAAAGGGTGGAGGCAAACATGTCGGTACATGGGCCAAGGATGGCGGTCACCAGCTTCGCAAGCTGAAGAAGATGGGCGACAACACCAAAGCCGCGCAGTACCGGCGACAGCAGCGCCAAAAGGACCTCGAGGCCCAGCGCGCTATAGGAGACGCCTTGTACGGCGGTATCCACGACGATATAGAGGATCTGACGCCCGAGGAGAGGGACGTTCTGACACGACGCGCGTTCCTGCATTCGGCCTTGCGCGCTCGGCGACCGACGGTCTGGATTCCCCGCGATGACCTCGGGGTTAGCGACGATGAGATTCGGCGGACGAGGGCGTACAGCGAGCATATTTGGATCAGTAACGAGGGTACGGCGCTTGACAGCAAGGTGCGTGTCGTGTATGGCAAGAATCCGCCCGACTTTTCCGAGGTGGACCTTATAAGCCTGTAGAGCAAAGACCTGCACGGCTGCTCGTGTCTCTTTCTTGGTTCCTTTGACGCATATCATTTGTTTGTTCTCCGCAAAAATGTCTGGAGAAGCATCGGCAACCGCATAAACCGCTGTGGTGCTTGGAGCGGAGCGCATAGACGTTGCTGCCACCGAAGGGCGAGAAGACGTGGTCTGCAGGTTGGAGAGAGATTAAGAGGCGCTTGGTGTATACGGCGGCAGGAGGATTGCTTTATTAGCGTGCGGCTTGATTCACGTGTGCGTGTCGGCAGCTTCCATACGAAGTGTTTGCAACCAACCAAACAACAAAATACACGATTTCCTCCCATGAGCTGTCCCTCGATGGTGTTGACGTATGATGGATTATGCATACTGATAAAATGACTAGAAATATATGGTTCTAACAATGTTATAAGTTTCAAAAACGCCTGCTCAATGCCCTCATCTTGCCGCCAAAGGGCTGGCCATGGAACGCAGGGATGAGCCGCCAATGCCCGCTCTTTGCCAAACGCCGGTTCGAATTCATGAAAATTCACCCGCCCATGCATGATCGTCTCAATCTCGCTATTAGTGGATGACGATATCCCTCTCAAGAAACGCTTTTCGAGGCGCGCATCCGCCGCTCGGCTTCCATCGTGGCCTCGACCTCTTCTCGTAGCACACTGTTGAAGTCATTCGGGTTGTCCAGGTACAAGTGGTGCCCTGCCTTGGGGATGACGACGACGCGCGCGCTGCCGTTTTCGCGAGCCTTCTCGTCGTCGGTGCCGTGGAGGAGGGCCTTGGCCTTGGCCTCCTTGAGCTTCTGCTCGGCGGCGAGGCCGCCGGCGACGTCCATCCAGTCGTTTTCGCCGTACATGAAGACGATTGGGATACCCGTCTCCTTGACAACGGCGGACTTGGTGCCAGTCTTGTCGTCTTTTTGAGGAATGACTTGGCGGCCGACTTCGTGGATGCGATTGATGACGGGTCGGCGAGCGTAGGCGCCGGGGGCCAAGATATAGGCTAGGGCGTATTCACCGCTGCCTTTCTGTTTGAAGATGGAGAAGGAGTAGTCGTGTAGTGCCTTGGCTTCGTCGGGGGGGAGGTGGTTGAAGCGGCGGGAGCTCCATCCAGAGACGAAGCGCGGGCCGAGGGGCCCGGTCATGCGGACGATGCTGAAGGGGGAGACGTTGGCGTCCCAGAGCCAGACTAACCAGCTCGGCAGGGGCCGTCTCGGCTGGTTTGTGGTGGCAGCACCGGACTTTTTGGGGTTCTGGAGCGCCTCTGATTTAGAGGCCGGCTCGGTGACGGTCCGTTGGTCCTGGGTGAATTCGCTCTCCATGGTCGACTCCTCGGGCTCGGGCATGGATGCGCTGACTGCGTAAGGGTCCTCTGGTATGCCGACCGGGGACGCGAGAATCAGCTTCTTCAAATGGCCGGGGTACTTGACGGCGTAAGAGACGGCGAGGTAGCCGCCGAGCGAATGTCCCATCAAGGTGAAGCGCTCAATCTTGCGGGCCTTGCGCCACTCCTCAAGGGCGTCGATGAACCAGTTCTCAGCCTCGATGACCTGCGCTTCCTTGTCGCGGGCATGGATCTTGAAGGGTGGGCGCGACGAGTTGCCCATGCCGAGCATGTCGAGGGCGTAGAGCTTGAGGCCTGGGATGCGGGTAATGGGCTCGAAGTTGTTGTAGAAGAAGCCGAGGCCGGCCCCGTAGCCGTGGACCATGACGAGCGTCTCCTCGGTTTCCTCGCCGACGCGCTCGACGCAGACCTCATTGAGGGCGCGATTCTTGCCGGACAGCTTGACCAGGGAGCGGCGCCAGATGCGGGTGCCGTAGGGGTCGGACTTGGTGGCGACAGCAGGGGCGGCGGTGTTGGCGAGACTGTCGACGGCTTCGCGGAGGTAGGGAACAAGGGAGAGGACATTGCGCTCGGCCATAGGGGGAGTAACGCTCGTCCACTGTCGCGGTTGTTAGCATTCGTTCGAGGCTTTGCGACGACTGTGTCGAACACAACGTACCCATTGATACGCAGCATCTTTGTACCCCAGAGGGAAGTAGCCGAAGGGCTGGCGCGTGGCCGTTTGGCCGGTGGGAGCCTCGGCGGGCTGAGGGGGGTGCTGGGCGCGCACGGGGGCCTCGGTCGTGGACATCTTGCTCGTCGTGGTGGTGGCGAGGGTGATGCGCGATCGCTGCAGTACCGCGGTGGCCGTCTGCGTCTTGAGCATGGGCGGCGCGGGGGGTGCTGGGGGGCTTTATGCAAAGCGCCCAGGCACCCGAGAAAAGTCGTGGGTATCAGACAGCAAACTCCGTTCCGCAGTTTCAGCGAGGTCCGACGTTGGGATGCGCGGCGTCCAGATGGATGACGGCTTGCTGGCTGCCGGACTTAACGCAGGGCGTTCGGATATTGGGTCTGTCCGGGTCCCGACGCTACTTCTCTGCGCACAACGTGGCGGCGGCGTTTCCGAGTGCGAGCGCGGGCTGACGCAGCGGAGTTTGGCTGTAAGGAGTACTAGTATTGGCTCTTCGCCCTGGGGATTCGATATGAGATGACGAGGTTACGCGTATGAGGATGGATGCATGACGAGTCGAGGGGATCTTCTTGTAGCGAAGCCGCAGGTACGTAGGGAGTAGTTGCCGCGGGATTTCCCGAGTCTTAACATGGAAAGCATTCGCCGCTCAACAAGTCGCTGCTTCTTCCACCTCAACGGGGCGCTATGCCCGCTATGACGTTGGCGCCTGGCTGCGGAGCCGAGCCGCAGGTGCCCACTGTCTGTGAGTGAGCCTGGACCGAGAACGTCCACTCCAGCCCACCACACCACGCCACGCCACACCACGGTGCACGTCAACTTCGCAGAGAGCATCACGACCGCGCGCAATTGACGCTGCCCACCCCCCCGGCGCTCTTGTCACGGCATCGCCTCGCCATCTGCGACATCTATCCGACCTCGCGCGCCGCAGGACAGCCGCTGCATGGCAGTGCGCCTGGTCCGCTGAAGGGCTGCTCTCGGCCCAGCCAACCCCAACCCATCGATCCCTCGCGCTCGACGCCATGGCCGACGACCTCGATTCCATCGTCAAGGGCGCCTCCGCCACCGCGCCCAAGGACGTCAAGGGCAACATCGGCACGAGTGGCATCCAGCCCGCCAAGCTGGGCGATCCTCTTAACCACGCCCCCAGCTCCCCGTCCATGGTCTACCTCAACCTGCTCATCCTCGAGGCCTCGCTGCGCGCCCAGTACATCGAGCTGCGCGCTCGCAAGCGCCACCACACCTTCTTCATCGCCCTGCTGACGCTCTGGGTCGCCTTCTTCGGCTACCAGCTCTACTTCGCGCCGCGCGAGGACGGCCGCGGTGTCGGCGGCTCCATCTACTGGGCCGTCGAGGGCCTCCAGAAGGTGTGCTTCATGGGCGGCATCATCACCGCCGTGCTGGTCTGGGCGACGGGCATATGGGACCGCGGCGTGCGCTGGCCGCGCCGCTGGTTCGCCATCTCCAACCGGGGCTTGCGCGGCTTCAACTGCAAGCTCGTCATCATACGACGCCCCTGGTGGGCCGAGGCGCTCTCCACCATCGGCTTCTTCCTCACCTACGGCATCTTCTCCCAGACGGCGAGCTCCTCGTACCGTCACGTCGAGCCGTCGCTGCTGCGCGACACCGAAAAGGAGCTGCAGCTCTCCAGCGACAACCACCCGCTCCTGGTTCTACCGCAGGAAGACGAAGAGCGTGGCGGACACGAGGAGGACCTGGCGCCAGGTGGCGACTACGTCAAGCTGCTGCTGCTTGCCAAGCCATTTTCGCCTACGTTCCGCGAGAACTGGGAGCTATACCGGACGGAATACTGGGAGAGGGAGAACGAGCGGCGCGCGCTGCTGCGCAAGAAGGTCAAGGAGCACCAGCGCCGGGTCGCCAAGCAGACGTACGGCTGGCTGTGGTGGCTCCCCTGGAGGCAGGTTTCGCAGCCGCGCCGGCAGGAGTTGCACAAGACGCACCTGAGCCGGGCCTCGGTCAGCGAGAAGGGCCGCAAGCGCCGCAGCAGCAGCGTGCACCGGCAATCCGTCAGCTCGTCGCGGGGCGGGACGCCGGCGCTCGAGCTGGACGACGGGCAGATCAGCCGCCGGGCGAGCTCCGCCTCCAACGCCCCGGACAAGCGTCGCAAGAAGCCGAGCTCCGGCTCCAAGGCGAAGCGGCCGGGGAGCGAGTCCCGCTCCGCCACGCCCGAGTTCCAGTCTCCGTCTCCGTCTCCGCTGACGCAGGAGACGAGCGCTGCCGCCGACGCCGCGTCCGGCGGTGGCAGGGTCTTGCGCAGCGCGGGGGCAAAGGAGGCTTCCGGCGGCTCGCCCGCCAAGGAGAAGAAGCAGGCGACCAAGTAGAGAGTTTATTGCATGAACCGCACCGCCGCGGTTTCACAGCCGGCAAAATAAAGTGTATAATTTATCTACCCACTTTCCGATTGGATGAACCGTGATGCCATGGTTGCGGGGACGGGGCCAGGCCTGCGAAGCACGTACCACATTCTGGTCCTCCTGGCCACCGCGGCCGTTTCAACCCTCGAAGCATAATTTTGCCCCGAGAACCCTCGTGGTACGGCGCAGCTTGTGACAAACTCGAAAAGTTCCATGAGTCAACTGAAAAGGGCTACCTGCCCTTGGTGAGCATCCCGTAGCCCGAATTAGGAAGCTGGGTGACCCCTGAGTCACCCATCGGAGCGGGACCTGCAGGAGATAGGGCTTTTGCCTGTAAGGATGAACTAACTGTTCTGGCATAGTCGATCCTCTGCCTTCAGTGGCAGATCTCAATGGCAGATCTTCTGTGGCGTCACATTGCCGAAGGCAGGATGGGCAAGCGCTTTCTCAGCCCTTTCGTCATGGCAGCTCGGTCATTACGTCTAACAACTCCGTATTTGGTCGTCGCTCCGCTCTCCTGAAGATACAGTCACGTTGAGTCAGTCAATGGGCTCTGGCTCATGAGCCATCGACTATTTTCTCACCGCAGGCCGGGAGCAATTACTCGTAGTTCCAGAGATGCCAGCATCGTCGGGGGCGGTGCCGACACTCAACTCTCAAACGCCAAGGGCTATAAGTGAAGTGTGTGCAGCTTCAACGCCAACCACGATATGACGCCCATCACAGCCCGAAACATCAAGTACCTTCCCGACCAGCCCGTACCATTGCATTGCTTCTCCGCCCCCGTCGGATTGTCCTTCTACTTCAAACAGATCAGCCATTAATAGGACCAGCGGCTATCACATCTCGCCCCCACACCACCGCGCCAACACCAACACGCAACTCCCAAACATGGCATCTGAAACGCAGCAGCAGCCGCGGCCGCTCGCATCCCACCTCGACACCCGCATTGCGTCTCCCACCCTGCCCATCGCGCTGCGCACCATCGAGCCCCACGACGCCCCGGCCTGGTCCGCGCTGCTCTCCATGGATGCCGCCAAGGCCGCCGACTTCATCGCCCGCCAGCGCGAGTCGGCCAGCGTGCCATCGGTCCTCGGCGCAGACGGGCGCGTCGCCAGCGGACCCTCGCGCGTCAACATGGTGCTCGTGCTCGCTGACCAGGGCGAGGAGACGGTCATCGGGCTGGGGGGCTTCGGCGCCATCAAGGACTGGCAGCGGGACGGGCGTAGCATCCGCGCAGGCGACGCGGGCGTCGTCATCGACCCGGCGTACAGGGGCAGGGGCTTCGCCGTCGAGGCCATGCGCCTGGCTATCGGCTGGGCGTTTACGCCCGTCGACGCAGGCGGCCCGCAGCTGGACCTCGTAACCGTCACCACGCTCGCCGACAACGCGCCTATGCTGCGGCTGGCCGATGAGAAGCTCGGGCTCAAGGGCATGGGCGTGCTGCGGGAGGCTGAGCGAGGCGAGCCCCAGGGCGAGATGTACTACGAGGTGACGCCCGAGGCATGGCAGCGGCTAAGTGCATAGGATAGATTGTAGATGTCGGCCGTAAGGCTCGTGAGATTGCTTCATGCGTAAGGTAGTCTTTGCATACGATAGACACGAAGAAAGGAAAAAAGAAGCTAGAATGAGCCTGACAAGTCTTGTTGTCCCCGTGTACCAAAAATCCCAATGGCCCTCTTCCGAAACGCCGCACCGCAGACATGCCCTCGTCAACGCGTGTTGTTCTCCCATATCAGCACAATCACTGAGTCCATCTCGTCGGCCGCGTCGCCCTGCGCGGCAGAGCTCTTCCTGAGGCCCTTTTTCAGATACGCCTGCCACACGCCGCCGTCCGCCGCCGTCGCCGAGTCCAGCAGCCGCCAGACGTTGCGACGGCCCGTCCAGGTCAGCGCCGGCGTGCGCCCACGCTGGCTGTCATCCTCGTCGATGACAATCTGCCCCGACACGCGCTTCCGCGGCTGCGAGGGCGCCTCGGCCTTCTCGCCGGACTCGTCCTCGTCGTGGTTGTTGAAGAGGTCGTAGTGGCGGTGGTGAGTGATCAGCCCGTCGGGGTGCTGGCTGATGGACACGCCGTTGATGAGCACCCAGTCGTCGTGGAAGACGTAGCGCTGCATGAAGCAAGCCTCACCGCAGATGTCGGTGACCAGATGGGACATGCCCACGTCCAGACGATGCCGGTTGTGGTAGTCGTGCAGCACCAGCGGCCGCACGCCTGTCTCATGGCTCGCGGCGGCCGGCGTCTCTGCCCCGGGAACGTCGTTCTTGGGAGAGTAAAAGGCTGGGATGACGTGCATGTCCAGGCCCGCGCGCTTCTTGACGCAGTCCCTGAGCAGCGCATCCCACTTCTTGGGCCGCACGGGCTTCTCCGAGTCATCCACCTCGAGGCACGGCAGCCGTGGGATCGCGGCCACGGCCTCGCGCGTTAGCAGCACCGCGCCGCCGCCCGACGTCGTGAGGCTTCTATCCTCCTCGCGCCAGTCCTCGCGCTCGCTCGGCAGCCCAATGAAGAGCGGTTCGTTGGAGTCGTAGCCCGCAAGCCGCGCCCGCAGCTGCGTCACGCTGGGGAAGAAGACGTTATCCTCGACGATGCCGTACCACCGCTTGCGCTGCCCGCTGGCCGCCAGCGTCGCGCTGTACGTCTTGAGGATGCGCACGAGCTCGTAGTAGCGTCGCGCCATAGACATGGGCTCTTCCGTCGACATGGTGTAGGCGTCTATGCCCACGTCGCGCAGCATCTGGTTCACCTGTTGCAGCTGCTCCTGTGTCGCCTTGTCAAGGGTCAGCACCAGGCCAGCGCCGTTGCTGCGCTTCTTGCCCTTGGTCAGCCACCGCTCCCACGCCCGCATGACAGCCCAGTCCCGGTCCGCGATCCTCTCGTAGGTGGTGGATATTCCAAAGAGAAATTCGCTGGCGTCCGTCTCTTCGACGCGCGCGCCGCTGCGGATCGGGAGAGCCATCATCTTAGCCGCGTGTAAGTCGGCGCGGCTGGGCTGCTGCAGGTTGATAATCTTTTCCGCCCCCGACTCGAAGTTTACGTGCACATCCGTGAGGGTGCTGCCCTCCTCGTCGCGCTCTGACGGCTGTATCCTCCAAGCCTGCCATCTCGTCTGGTTGGTGAGTCCGTATGTGTCAATCAATCGCTCCAAGTACTCCTCCTCGGGTGAAAGGTCGCTGCCAACGACATCCTCGGCGAGATCGATGAGAATCGTGCCCCGCTGGCGCTGCTGAACGTATTTCGTGGCTTGGAAAACAATAAAGACGAGAAAGGCCGTTATCAAGAGGTTGCTGAACCGCACATGCAAGCCCTTGGTGAGTAACATGGCGGCAGCCGCACGAGCAGCGCCAGGTCAGCCACCGGATGTGTCTTTTATCGCAAAGGCAAGCTGAGGCTACCAGGGACGGTTCATGGGAGCACGTTGTTTTCACGTCGTCGAGTTCACAGGCGGCCAGCCATGATGGCGGTGAAACACAGAGCAACTTGCAGTTCACAGAAGAGCGTCCCGCGGGGATGACGAGCGTCGTCGGCCTAGAAAAAGGAACAGCCCCGTGGAAATTAGGTGGAACAGCCTGAGGGTTTTAAACCGGGCGGCCCGCGCAGCCCAATCGAAAGGAAGCAGATCGCCATGCCTTCGGGTGACTCTCAGGAACGCCATGCGGAGGCTGATCTTCCGCGAGGCCAGCAAACCAGGGCCGTGAAACCAACACGGTGGGACCCTGCGAGTAGTGTGTGGGACGTCGAGCGCCGCGATAAGGCACATCCCTGCCGCGTCTCGGCAGAGCCAGCCCCTGAGTCCCTGACGGGGGCCACGGGCTGATCCATTCGACCCTGCTGCGGGCTGCAAGGCAAGGCATGCAAGGGCCAGAGGAAGCACTCACGTTGACAGCCAACAGTCACGGCCACGCCTAGCACGCTCCGTGTCTCACGCAGCAGGCGTTGCAGGCTCGCGCAGGATGCGGGACACGGGTTGACCGGGAGCGCGCAACCAAAGACGCAACCATATTTGACCATTGCCGAGAGCGAATGGGTAATATTCATAGGGACTGTGCCACGAAGCCGCAGCAAGTGAGGCTCTGCGCTACCATGACGCGATAGAAAAACTATTTTCCCACTCTGGCCACGGCATGCCCTTGCCGCCATTTTAGCCATCATCGATAACGCGCGCTAGCTCAGCGACGCTGACAAGAAGCAAGCCCACAGCACGCCATGCCCCGTCCCAGCTGAGGGCCCGGTCGCATATTGATGCCGAAAGGGTTGCGAGGCAATAAGCTCAGCGACATTTGCCTGGCTTACTCTGCCGTCGAGCAAGGGTCTGTCGCTGCAGAGTCATTCTCGGTACCAGCCGCAGCGTCGTCACTTCTTGGCGCTGGCTGAAGATTTCTTCGGAGCCTCATCTCCGCGAGAATTCGCCTTGCCCTGCGCCTTCGAAGCTATACTCGCACGTGGCAGCGGCGGTACCGGAGCCACAATATTCGCCTGCTTCCCCGCCTGCAAGGCTCTTCGCGAGTTGTAGGCTGCCGGCATGTTGGCGTTGACGGTGGCCTTGGCCGCTCGGAAGGTGTCGAAGCATTCCGCGATTACTTGGTCCAAGGTTTGGTCTGCAAGCGCGATGCCACCGTCCAGGAGCTCCTTGATGTGGTCCTCCAGCTCCTCGAACTGCATCTGGTCATGTCTGTACCGCTCGGGCAAGCCGCTGTTGTGCAACATGGCAAGAAGGCCTGCAATGACGGTGTTCGCAGCCCCAAGAATCGTGATCGGTGTGCCATTGCTCATCGACGTTGCTCCAAGAGACGTCAAAGTCGCGCCGATCAACATCTGCAGAGCCATGAGAGTCCAGCGAAGGATTCCAATTCCGTGGAACATGTAGTAGAATTTGGTGCGTTGAATTACAACGTCTCGGTAGAGCCCGACAGGCATGCCCGATGGAGGCCACCAAGATTCGGTAGGACGTATCGGCCTACGCCCCTCTACATCGCTCACGCCGCCTATACAGTTGGCAACCATAGACCTTTCCGCTGGTGAGAGGAAACGATGGCGTGGCACGTTGTGCCCAGCGTGCGCCTGAGATCCACCTGGCGTGTAAGAGTCCAGGGGCTCTTTAGGTGGCCCGTCACGCCCATTCTCCTCTGCTGCTCTCAAATCGGACGTGCTATCATTGCTATCGGTGGAGATTGGAGGCACGTTGCAGAGATCATCGGCCTGAGAACGTTTCGACATGATCAACAGCCGTGCAGGGTCTAGGGCACCGTGACTACGGAGTACTCGTAGGGTCGACTCGGTTGGCGGTCAGCCTCAGCCAATCTGATGAAGTGACTTGTCAGAATCTCTGCGGTTTCACAAAACCTCGAAGATGAGGACGAAATAAGGGGAAGAATGTTTAGGTCTAATCAATTGATGCAAGAAAAGTGAGCGTATGAAGAGAATAAGGTCCTGGGCAGCAGGGAACAAGCTAGAAACGGATGTAACCAGGGAAGCAGCGGCTCGCTCCTGTTCTTTGCATCGACGGAAGATATCCCGAATCGCACTTGCGATCTTTTGGAGGGGCAGTAGCAAGGCATCACCGAAATCGGTCGGGATGCGATCAATTCAGCGAGCTACAAGGTGAGGAAGTTACAGAGCCGTTCGTGCTGGGCGTCGACTTCCTCTGGGGAAAGCCTAGTCTTCGGCGATTTGAGCTTTCTCATCTTTTCTGGCTGAGACCCTACAACTCGCTTTTGGAGAACGATCAGACATAGATGTTTAGGCAATTTTTGAAGATGCACAACCGTCACTCTTGTGAGCTGCAACATTTTATGTTTGTCTAATTACCATCTTCGAAATTCATGACAAAATCGCCATCCAGAGAGACAATTGGCTGGGTGAATGCCCATCTGACGAAGGCTTCCATGTCGTTGGCGACAGCGCCACAAAATACGAAGAAACTTTCCTGTCTCTTCTACGGTCAGCAGCATGGTTGCTGTCAGAATAAAGCAAGACACTATTCACCAAACAATCTGGTCGGCAAATAAAGACTCGGCGAGGCTTGTTTGCTCATCACCAGGACTGAGAAGCTCACGGGCGAGGGGCAGCGCGAGCACCTAAACAGGGGGCTTCACCGCCCTGGCGCAGAGCGGCAAAATCTCCAAAAATTTGGCTTCGACAGAATTGCAAGCTCCGCCGCGACGGCGTCAAGTCAGTCTTGAGCACTCGAGCACCCGAGTTGGCAGACAAACGCCCGCATGCTGCATTGCGCCGTTGCTCGTCATTCAGTGATTCGCTCGAGCACCCTCAGGCCTTTGCGCATCGGCAGTGCCTCGACAAGAATCCTCGCCAAGCTTCGCACCCGTCTCTCTGTCCGAACGTTCGCGACAACTTGCAGCATGGCCGACCAAGCGATGCCCGTCGACCTCGTCGAGAAGGATGGCAAGCAGTACCGACCCATAAAAGAGGGAAAGGCCACTATATTGGTTCCGTATGATGCCGCCGCTGGGGACGAGCAGCAGGTCTTTTACAACCCGATTCAGCAGTACAACCGCGACTTGTCAACCCTGGCAATCAAGGCTTATGGCGAATGGACCATCGAGAAGCGGGCGGAAAAGTTTTACTCGAAACTCGCCGAAACCAAGGGCAAGCAAGGCAAGAAGAGGAAGCGCAATGACGACGACCCGGCTGCAGAGCCAAGCAAGACGGAAGCCGCCGACAAAGAACCGGCCGAAGCACCAAAGCCTCCCAAGACCTCTTTCAAGATTCTCGATGCTCTGTCTGCGTCTGGGCTTCGCGCGTTACGGTACGCGCACGAAGTGCCATTTGTCACGTCAGTCAAGGCCAACGACCTGTCCGAGTCGGCCGCTGCGTCCATCAAGCTCAACGTCGAACACAACGGTCTGCAAGACATCATTTCTGTGACCAACGACGATGCGCTCGCACTCATGTATCGCGCCATTGCCGACGATCTGTCAAAGAGGGATCGGAACGGCAATCCCGGAAAGTCGCGCAAGTTTGATGTCATCGACCTGGACCCTTACGGCACGGCGGCGCCATTCTTCGACGCTGCTATACAGTCCGTTCGAGACGATGGTGGACTCCTCTGCATTACATGCACCGACAGCGCAGTGTGGGCGGGCCACAGCTACTGCGAGAAGACATTTGCACTCTACGGAGGCATACCTATCAAAGGAATGCACACTCACGAAGCTGCTCTGCGGCTCATCCTGAATGCCGTCGCCACGGCTGGGGCGAAATATGGCTTGGCAATTGAGCCCATATTGTCACTTTCCATCGACTTTTACACAAAAACTTTCATCAAGATCACAAGGTCGCCGCAGTCCGTCAAATTCCTGGGGCAAAGGACTATGCTTTTGTACAGCTGCGACCAAGGATGCGGCGCTTGGGAAACACAACCCCTCCTAAGAAGCAAGCCGGCGCCGAACAAGAAGGGAAGCGGATCTTTCTACAAGCATGGAATGGCATTGGGCCCCACGGCGGATCGCTTCTGCCAGCACTGCGGGTTCAAGATGCACGTCGGCGGGCCAATGTACGCAGGCCGCATCCATAACCAGGAATTCATCCAGCGAGTTCTCGACGAAATCCCGAAGGCGGACCCCGAGGTCTATGGGACCTTGACAAGACTGGAAGGCATGCTGCGAACCGCACAAGAGGAGTATCTTCCAGGACCGGAGCTGCCGACCGATGTCGATCCCAAAGACGCAGAGCTGGCTACGGTCGATAACAGCCCCTTTTTCATCGTCCCCGGAAAGGTATCCAGCATCGTGTCTTGCGCCACGCCAACTGACGACATGTTCCGAGGTGCCCTGGTTCACCTTGGCTACCAGGTCGGACGAAGCCACTGCCGCGCGGGAAGCATCAAAACCGATGCGCCGTGGTCGACAATATGGTGGGTGATGACGGAGTGGATTCGCCAGAAGTCTCCCATAAAGGCCGCCAAGTTCAAGCCGTTGATGGCCGGGTACAAGATTTTGCGCGATGCTGGGCTTCTTGAGAACGAAGGCAAGGCGGCGGAGGATTCTGCGCGAAAGAACGATGATGCCAAGATGGAAGACAATGAGGGGCAGTCAGCCGAGGAGAACCCTTCCGAAGAGGACTCGAAAGCTACTGGAAATGGTGTCGGGCTGAACGGGGAAGAGTCCGTTCAGGGACAACCCAAGCAGGACGAGGCCTCCGGGGAAGAAAAGACGGCCCCAAGCGAGAGCGAGCTGCGGAAAACGCTGGTATTTGACGAAGCGCTTGCCAGACTGGGCCGCCAGCAGGGAGCGCAACGTTACGTCCGATACCAGATGAATCCCAAGGCGCACTGGGGCCCGATGACGAGAGCGAAAGGCAACTGAGTGCAAAGCATCTCTCGATGCCGCCTGGTTTCGTAAAGCGAATGCATCTTCGGCTTCGGGAGCTACGCTACCTCCGGGGCGCGCATGTCAGCGAGGGCTTCAAAGCCCCACCCGCGCTGCAGCCCGCCAACGAGCGTCCATCACCTCATGTTATCTACTACTTGTACCATTGAACCAGCCGTGACTCTTTCAAACTCGATGCCTCGCTTGCGTGGGGCGACGCAAGTTTGCATCCTTTCGTACAGAACGACGTGATTTTTTAAGCGAAATTTCTTTCTCGGCGTCATCTCTCTTGCGACATGACTGACTCCACATCACGCCAAAGAGAACAGGCTGAGCAAGGTCACCAACGCATCAAGGATGTCCGCATCCACGATGGCAGCCTGGTCTGGACCCGAGAATCTGATGGCCAACAAGACCAGGTGAGGCTGGATGATGTCTTGTTCATGCTGGACATGTCGAGCTCGCAGCCCCAGCAGGCCCGCTTCATCATCTGCTGCCTCACCGAAGACCCCGGGCAGAAGACGCAGCCGTTCCAGCTGCATCTTTTGGCGGCCGATAATGTTCCCGACCAGCTCGTTCAGGAATTTCGGATCAACAAGATACCGTCCCATCTGCGCACCGGCGACGGGAACGAGATCGACGTTGTGGTGTCTACCAAATCTGGCGTTGGCCACGCTCTTGCCTTTTGGCAATCGGTCCTACAGCCACTTTTGGGCCTGGTCGACGTAGCTTTCGGGACGTCATTACAAGCGGGCAAGGTTGTAATCACTCAGGATGCGCAGAGCGTGCGGCAATTTGCTCGTGAGCTTCACGCCGGTGGCAAGGAAGCCCCGAGCTCGAGGACAATTATCCTGCTGAGCGGAGACGGCGGCATCGTGGACCTGCTCAACGGCTATGAAGCGCCGGCCGGTGCATCGGCGCCTCTTATCGCACTATTACCTTTGGGAACTGGGAACGCACTGTTTCACTCTTTACATAAGCCCCTATCATTGTCCCCCGAATCATCACAACTGGCTCTCGCTCTGCGGACTCTCTTCCTCGGCGCCCCGGCCGACCTGCCCCTCTTTCAAGCCTCTTTCTCACCCGGCTCACACATCGTGTCCTCCGTGAACAAGTCTGAAAAAGAGGGTGACACGGAAAAAGGCGCACAGCTGACCAAGCAAGCCGCGGAAGTCTCTTCATTGTACGGCGCCATCGTGGCCAGTTATGGTTTTCACGCGAGCATCGTCTATGAAAGCGACACGCCAGAGTACCGCGTTCACGGCGCCAAGCGATTCGGCATGGTTGCGCAAGACCTCCTTCGCGAGTCCCATCCTTACCGCGCAAGGCTCCATGTGCGGCGCCCAACGTCCTCAGCCTCGGAGCTCGAACCGTGTGAAGAGCACGCCTACGTACTCATGACCATGGTGTCCAACCTTGAGCGCACGTTTGCCATCTCGCCTGCCAGTCGGCCCCTCGATAACAAACTCCGGCTAGTGCATTTCGGCCCAGTTGGGGGCGAGCGCACCATGGACGTCATGATGAAGGCGTACGACGAAGGCAAGCATGTGGGCATGAAGTGGGACGATGGCCAGGAGGTGCGGTACGATGAGGTCGAAGAGGTCACAGTCGAGGTGCTGGAAGATGACGAGCGGTGGCGCAAGTTCTGCATCGACGGGACCATTGTAGAGGTTCCTAAAGGCGGGTTCATGTCTGTAAGCAAGGCGCACAAGGGGCTGCTCCGTGTCCTGGTCGATTCACGAGTGCAGTCGGATGGATGATTACCTGGAGACTTGGCTTGTCCATTACTGTATCTAGGCACTCCTGAAGAGACGTAGTCTCTGCTGAACCAAACGGCAATAACCTGAGAGGCTCAGCCTTCCAGCAATCTACTTGCCCGCTTCTCCATGATCTTTTCAAATTCGTCCACGCCGTTCTCAAGTACGGTCATTTGGCCGCCCTTGATGCGGTACGTGAGCCTCCTCCTCGGCGTCTCCTCGGCCGCCTCGCTCTCCTCGCTATCATCCTCGTCCTCGTCCAGGCTTCCTTCGACGGCGCCGCGCATGAACCATCTGTCGTGGCTGACGAGGACCACGGCGCCCTCCCAGGAGTTGAGCGCGATGCGCAGCGCTGTGACGGTCTCGTAGTCGAGGTGCGTCGTCACCTCGTCGAGGATGAGGCAGTGCGGACGGCGCCAGAACAGTCGCGCCAGCTCGCAGCGGACGAGCTGCCCGCCTGAGAGCTTGCACACGGGAACGTCGGAGGCGAGGCGCCCGGGGAGGCCAAGCTCGCCCAGCAGCCCGCGGATCGCACCCTCGTTGAGGCTGCCGTCGACGTCGCGTGTCAGGAGGGCGAGGGCCGTGAGTTCGGGCTCAGCCTTCCCGAGGGCCTTGAGGTCCTCGACGGCGTGTTGCGAGTAGTAGCCCATCTTGAGGCGCGGATGGGTGGTTACGCTGCCGGAAGTCGGGCGGCTCTCTTCCACGAGGAGCTTGATGAGTGTCGACTTGCCGGCGCCATTAAGTCCCAGAATGCCGATGCGGTCGCCCATGCCGACGGTGAGGTTAACTCCCTGGACAACGAGCGGCGTCTTGCTCGAGTAGCGGTACGAGGCGCCCTCAAGAGACAGCAGCGAGCCCGGGAAGCGCAAGTCCGGCGGCTCCGGCAGGGTTATGACGACGGGCCGCTCTTCGGGGGGCACGTCGATGTCCTCCCGTGCAGTATTGTACCAGCCGATGAGGTCCTTGTTGAGCCTGAAGCGGCCGCCCCGGGCGTTGACTTCCATGCCCCAGCGGTTGTCAAGCTTCTTCTGGCGCGACTTTGCCTGACGTATCTTGTTCTGGTCGTCGTTGGCCTTGCCGGCCTTGATATTCTGCTGGATCGTCTTTTCCATGTGCGCCTTCTGCTTGTCCTGGGCGTCCTTCATCTTGCGCAGCCAGAGCTTGCGCTCGGCTTGCGAGGCCTCGAAGGTCGGCAGGTCGCCGTGGAAGTACGTCAGCTGCTGGTCTTTTAGGATGAGCAGGTCGGTGCACAGGCCGATGAAGTCGCGGTCGTGCGAGACGAGGATGAGCGTCGGCGGCTTGTCCTTTTTGTCATCGAGCAGGTACCGCTGCAGCCAGACGATGCCCAGCAGATCGAGGAAGTTGGTCGGCTCGTCGAGGATCAGGATGTCGGCGTCCTGTAGCAGGGCCGTGGCAAGCGAAGCGCGCATGTGCCAGCCGCCAGACATGCTGGCTATGGGCTTGGCCATGCGGTCCTCTGTGAAGCCTAGGCCCGTCAGGATGCTTTTCGCCTTGGACTCGATCTCGGCGATGCGCGACGGCTCGATCTGTAGCTGCAACTCGGCGAGCATGTCGGCCGCTTCTTGCGTCTCAGCTTGGAGCGTGTCTGCCGAGATTTCCTCACTTGATTGCTCGAGTCTACATGCAACTCAGTTGGCTGGATCTCAGACGAGAGCCCGAAGCGTGGCGATCACATACTGGATGTTGGAGTCGGCAACGACTTTTTCAAACGCCACCAGGGCCTTTCTGGCCTGCATGCCTCGCGCGCCGCTTCTCAGGCGTGCGTCCTTGTCGAGGCGGAAGAGGCGCTTCTGGAGGCGCTCGTGCTTGAGCGTTCGCAATGCTCGGACGGGGCCGAAGGCATCTGCTGCATCAACACCGTCGGAGAGCACTGGCGGGAGTTAGCTCGACTTGCGTGTCCTCTCCTTTCTTTGGACTGTCTACCTTTGATTTCCTGCTCGACAGCGTCCCTCGCCGTGGCTCGATCAATGACCTGTTCCAGGACACTCAGCTCCAAGCCGTCTTTTGCCTTGCTACCGTCGCCATCCTCGTCAGTCAGCCGCGACTGCTGAAGGATTGCAATCCGTGTGCCCTCTGGTATCCCCGGTATGAGCTTTTCGGCAATGGCCCGCAGCAATGCTTTCCGCAGTCAGTCAGCGAAGCCGCGAGGAGTCAGGGGCTGCCGCGCATATCACTCACTCGACTTTCCGGTGCCGTTGCGGCCAACGAGAGCATACCGCTGGCCCTCCTTCAGACGCAGTTTGGCATTGGAGAGGATCTCGATGCCCTCTTTGCGGGCTTTCGACTTGCCCTTGACGGAACTGGCAGGCTTGTCGCCGCCCGAGGTGACGGTGACGAACAGCCCCTCGATATCAAGCTGCGCGATGCAATGTGTGAGCGTCTCCTTTGCCCTTTACGGCAGAGAGGTTCTTAGAAGGGCCGCACCTCGCAGTAATTGGGGGAATCGATGTGAAAGCGCGTCTGCTTGGCCGTGCAGAGGATGGTAGCCACGGATTCGGCAGCCATCGACGTCATTTTGGAGTCGGTCGAAAATGCAAGAAAGCGGGAGAAAGACGCGATGTAGACGAAGGGTTGAAGGTGTAGTGATGTATATCTCGTCAGAATCACTGGCTTCGGAGACGAGAATTGAATGCCACGAATGTGGACTTGTGGTGTTGCTGAGGGATGTTCAGTTCTATTTGAGGGTCGTCGACGGTTGCTTCAGTGCCGGCCCCACGGCAGTCAACGGCTGTGCCTCTCTCCATTGGGAAGCATTGAACGCCCATCGCTCGATGCGGGAGAGGCGCCTCATCCAAACCTTGAGGGCTCGAAATTTCCATTCTTGGATTTAGTTTGCCCCCGTTGGATGCCCTTGCAGAGATTTAGAGGCAGTGGGTGGGTAGGTGTGTGAGTCGCGGATGAAACGCAGTGGGTTGTCATTTGGCGGCGTGACTCACGCCGAACCGCTAACAGGACAACCACCCGCAATGCTCCAACGCAATCCAGGCTCACTGCCAGCAGGAGGCAACGGAGACAGACTGATCGGCCTGTCCTTCGTAGCTACCAGGGACGTCATCTCTTCGAGTATTCAGAATTTTTCAAGGATGGATGGCGAGACTCGGCGGTCGCTGCGTGGCGCAGCTTGCCGCTCGGAAGTCACTCCTCGTTTGTGCATATTCAAAATTGTTCTTCGATTATCAGCGTGGGCCTGGAAGACATGAACATGACGTATTTTGTGGCACCGGAGATTTGGCGACAAAGCCATCCTTTGTCGAAATGCTACATCCATTGAGGGGAGCGGTGAAGCTCACATCTGGCTGTTAGGACGATCAGTCGGGAGCGTTCGGCTTCATTTCAGATCGCTCTGTATGCATTTTTCAATAGCTTTCAGTCGATGACTTGTCTAGCTTACCTTTGGCGGGTGGAATCTTGTAGGATCAGGCCGTAGGTATTTCTGTGGCTCCAATGCTAACCTTGAACAACGCGTAATTTCTGGAGCCAAGCGTGTGCGATATGTATCCAACAACATCATCAGATAGACAACAAGAAGCAAGAAAGCGCAAATGGCAAGACCTTGTGGAAGTATCGTAGCTATAGCGACTTGGAGAGAGATAAGATAGTTCATTGTGGTAACATTGGTGTGCGCGAAACGCTGCCTATACTACTGAAGGTGGCTTGGACAATTGTAGTCGTCCTACACTAATCGACGCCTGAAAGCCAAAGGCTCAGGTAGTCCGTTCTGTGCCGAGGCCTATGCGACAATTAGGAGTAAAGAAGGCGGCATTATCGATAAAAACGCCGCCTTCGAACTTTGATGTTGGAGTCAACCTTTGTCCCAAACTTTACGCAACGCGCGAGAGCACCTGTGCCAACCTAGAAAACAGGGCATGCGAGCACATTGGCGTGCGGCGTTTGGAAGGTGGCGTTACTTACTGAGGCATGCGAGAAGTATTAAATCGCTCTGCGGCCGCCAATTCTACCGGCGGACCTTTTCTCATTTCCATTTGGACTCTTCGCTTCGTTCAAGGACCCGACAATCAATGACCACCATGAGCACACTCATGCTAGCCCAACGCAACATTGTAACAAGCCTAGAAGGCTGCCCGGACGACGTTGTCGAACTTTTTGTCGAACTACTTGACCTAGACGATATTCGAAATCTCCGCCTCAGCTGCAAAGCTTTAGCGGTGAAAGCTTCTCAATATCGTTTCAGGACTTTCTTTCAGTCCAAACACATCGACTTGACAGTCAACGCGTTGCAGGCTTTCGCTCAGGTCACTCAGAATGGGCGGCTCCCATGCCTCGTCCAAAGTCTTTCCCTCACTGGTCTTGTCGACGAGGTTGAAATTTGCGAACGCAAAACGCGATATGCGCTGCGCGAAGCAGAAATGAACAGGGCGCATCAAATAAATCTGCTTAGCCAAGCTTTCAATGAGCTCTCCAATTATGGCAAGAATGGAACGCTTCAATCTCTTACATTAAGGGTAGCAACTTTTAATAACGAAGGAAAAAGAGTCGTGCCTATCGGGGAGACGTTTGAAAAAATGATGAAGGGGTGGTGGCGGTGTGCAACCTATACATTCAACACGGTCTTCCGTGCCCTGGCTACGAGCCGTTTACGGATCGAGAGCCTTGACATTCTAAGCGACCCGTTTATGCAACACTGCAACCTCGCCTGCGACCAAATTCGCACAATTGACTGGAATGACCCCGAACTCGCCGAGTCGCTCGAAAGCCTACGGTCACTATCACTAAACATACTAAACATATCCGTTCGCCCAACCTTCAAAGACAGAGACGAAGATGAGAGTCAGAAATCTGTATTCCGACACGAAGCAGAAGTAATTGCAGAAGTTGAGAAAGAAACCAACTTTACCGGCCTCTCAAAAATCTTTATTCTATGCCCTCGACTCGAGAACTTCGAAGTAAGCTCCAGACTCGAGTATAACATCCTGAAAACTTGCTCCCGTAACGAAAAGGTTCTACAGCATGTCATCAAATTGGATAGGTTGCCTACCCTAAAGCTTTGTAGACTTTGCGGCATCACTGTCAGTGAAGTTGATCTGCTTGACTTTGTGAAGCGGACTAGTGTCTGTGAGCTATCTTTAGAGCAGGTGCATCTACGTTCTGGGTCATTCAGACCGATCATGGACTACTGCAGTAGTGGGACTGGGAACATGACAAAGCTATCTTTTGCATTCTTGCATGAGGGAAGGCTTAGAACGGGAAGGCTTAGAACACTTGTCTTCGTTGATACTGGGTTACCCAAGATTAAGTACCTCCAATCTCCAGTAGAGGGCCCTACAGGGTCGTTCGAAGCGGAATGGCTAGAGCGAGAAGGCGACGATGTCCGCCGTCCTATCACCTACTATCTCAACTGACCTCCAGGGGATCCTTGGCATGCTGAATGGAGAAGGGCCCAACGAAGAAAATATCACGGCTAATAAGTCAATACATGATACAGATCCACCTTGAAGGTCCCAATTCTATCGTGGTATTTCGAACAACCAGAATTCCCTGCTTGGCGTATGTAAGCTAAACATGCTCCCAATTTGCCAGTCGTGTTGGATAAGTCCTTAGTCTCTTCCACAGCAGTCTAAGCCCAGGTTACGGTCTAGATATTTATAGTTTCAATCCACAGACACCAGTCTGCCGTACCCCCGCAATCAACGTTGATGTCGTCCTCGAACAGAGCAACTCCCTCTCAAAATGTGGGTCCTCCATCGGTGGCCGTTGCGGATTGTAAACTAGATCACCGTGATGAGCGGGCGTACGACCAGAGAAGCACTTGGTTTTGAAACGCAGTCTCCTGAGCCCAGAAAAAGACGGGTCGATGACCCTTAGCATGCCCGAAACCGAGGCTCATGCAATTTTGACTGAAGACGTGGACTTTGTCTGGTCAAGATGGTGTTGTTCAATCTCCTCGGCTCGAGGGCGCGCGGCGCGACAAAAGGACCTTCCGGATTCGTCTCGCGCCACGGGCCAGCCGCCCCCTGAACCCGATCCGTCTGCTTGTATAAAAAGCCCGCCCACTTCCCCCGCGCTCCCGTCGCGACCCCATTCCTCTTGGCCCCCTCATCACATCCCGTCGTTACCATCATGAACTCCTCCTGCGCTCCCACCGCCGACGCGGCATTCGGCCCCGTCGTCGGCGCCGGCTGCCGTCACGGCTTCGACTTCACCCTCGTCTTCGAGCAGTCCATGCTCGTCATGCTGCCTGCCGCACTGCTGCTCCTCGCCGCACCTGTGCGCCTCGTCCGCCTGGGCAAGGCGCCCGTGCGCGTCGCCGGGCATCGCCTCCGGCACCTCAAGCTCGTCAGTCCGCCCCTGCGACGCCTTTGCCTGCGCATTCAGGCGAGTCGATTAACATGCCCGTGATATCTGCAGATTGTCGCCGGCACCCTCGCCGCGCTCCAGCTAACCTTGGCCGCGCTCTGGGCTACGCGCCCCGGAGCCGCGGCCCGGGTGACCAGTGTCTCTCTCGCTGCTGCATGTGTGTCCTTTGCGTCGAGCCTGATGTTGTGTGCGCTCTCGTATGCTGAGCACACTCGCTCGCCGCGCCCATCCTCGCTGCTGAATGTCTTCCTCCTCGTATCTCTGCTCCTAGACGCAGCCCTGCTCCGCACGCTGTGGCTGTCCCCTTTCGTAGACGGGCCCATTCGCGGCGTCTTCACGGCGTCGTTTGTCCTCAAGGCGGCGCTTGTCGTGCTCGAGGCCAAGCAGAAATCCCGCTACCTGCTCCGTCCCGTCCATGCGCCCGAGGAGACGGCCGGGCTCTACGCCCGAGCCGTGTTTGCGTGGGTCGCCCCGCTGCTCCGCACCGGCTTCCGGAGGCTCCTCCGACCCGCCGATCTGTTTGCCCTGGACGAGCAAATGACCGCCGCCGTTCTGAGCGAGAGATTTCGGTGGAACTGGAACAAAGGTGCGTTTCTCTTTCAGATCCTCTTGCGCACAAATGAGCGTGCCATTTTTGGTTTACACTTACTGAAACGGCTTTTCAGCGCCTTCAAAATCCTCAGGGTGGCGCGGTAAGCACCGCCTTATCGTCTGCTGCATCGTCACCTTGCAATGGCCGCTGCTCGCCGTCGTCATCCCGCGACTCGTGCAACTCGCCTTTACCGTCTGCCAGCCGTTGATTCTGAACCGCTTCCTGCTGTTTCTTGCCGATGAAGCGCAGGTAGACGGTGTGGGCTACGGCCTCGTTGGCGCCTACGGGCTCGTGTATTTTGGTATCGCCGTCTCACAAGCGCTCTATTGGCATCGCAACGGCCGCTTCGTCACCATGCTGCGCGGAATTCTCGTCACGGCCGTATTCTCAAAGGCAACGGAAATTAGCATCACGGCAACGGATAACGCCGCCGCCGTCACGCTCATGTCCTCCGATGTAAGTGTCGCTTGCTGACTGCATTGTCTCCTCGGATCTAACGAAACACAGGTCGAAGTGATTGGTCGCGCCATGAGGCAAGTTAACGAGTTCTGGGCTAATATCATCCAAATTGCCATTGCAACCTGGCTGTTGAGCGAACAGATTGGATACGCTTCTGCGGGTCCAATTATCGTGTCCATGGCCGCCCTGATGACCACCATTTTTGTCTCGCCCATGGCCAAAAAGTATCGAGTAGGTTGGTTAAAGCAAACGCAGAAGCGTGTCGGTATGGAGCCCTCTCCGACAGAAAGCATCTTGCACAAACTCACGATCCGTCTCAGGTATTACGTCTGCCATGATCGGCCACATAAAGAGCATCAAGATGTCCGGGCTTTCGCAGAAATTGTCCACGACGATTGCAGCCCTGCGTTTAAAGGAGATCAAAGCATCCCGGCCCTTTCGCCTAGTCGGCAGCATAACGTCTGCAATTGCGAACGTGCCGCTGCTCCTCTCTCCCCCGGTTGCCTTTGCCATGTTTCAAGGCGTTGCATCCCAAACAGGAGAGACACTGGACGCAACGAGGCTGTTCTCCGCTCTCTCGTTCATGATTCTACTTGCGCAGCCGCTCTTCTGGATGTTCGAGGCTGTTCTAGACCTGAGCGCTGCATTCGGCGCTTTTGAACGAATCCAAAAATTTCTCGTCGAGGAAACGCGGAGGGAGTACCGTGATATTGCTGCGGCGCAGCAAAAATCATTGCCGCTTGCTCGCGAGCGCGGAGGCTCTATCGAAATGCAGAAGATCCTAAGCAGCGACGCGCAACTTGGATCCCGCTTTAACGGTTTTGACAGCGCCGTGCAGGTTCACAACGCTAGTTTTGCTTGGACGATGGACAAAACCGTGCTGAAAGGCGTCAAGTTTGATCTCAACCGCGGGCAACTCGCAATGCTAGTCGGTCCTGTAGCATCCGGCAAAACAACATTGCTGAAGGGTATTCTCGGAGAGGTACCAAACGTGACCGGCAACATTCGTCTGGCCACTGATCGCCTTTCCTGGTGCGAGCAAAGCCCCTGGATCCTGGTAAGCGAATTCCGCATCCATCAAAACCCTCATAATATGTGCTGAGCTTCCCAGAACCAAACAATCCGAGACAACATTATTGGATATTCTAGCTTCGACGAGCAGCTCTACAATAAGGTCATCACGGCGTGCGAGCTAGAGAAGGACTTCCGACGGCTCGATCAAGGAGACATGACCATGGTCGGAAGCAAGGGACTCGCACTCAGCGGAGGACAAAAGCAGCGTGTGGTATGAAAGCTCATCTTGCATTGACTGAAAAATGCTGACAGGCCGAAGGCACTTGCTAGAGCAGTCTACTCGAGGCCAGAGATTGCTCTCTTTGATGACATCTTCAGCGGGCTGGACAACCACACGGCCCAAAGGGTGTTTAAGAACATCTTCGGTTCCAGTGGCTTGCTCAGGCAAGGGAGAACAAGTGTTGTTCTGGCTACGCAAACAGGTTCACCGCCTCCCAACGCTCCGCCAACTGGACTTACTGACGCCCGTACTAGCTAACTTCCTCCCATCGGCCGACCTCATCATTGCGCTCTCCCGTTCAGGTCAAATATCTGAACAGGGCTCTTTCAGCCATCTGAAAAGTAACAGCGGCTACGTACAGAGCCTTCTGTTAGACAAAGCCCCCTTCGGCGAGACTCACACTGTGTCTGAGGAAGAAGGCCATGATCAAGGACCAAAGCCCGAGTATAAAGCCAAGGTAGCCCGCGAGCAGGACGACAAACGTAGACAGCTCGGCGACTCGACCGTCTACCGCTACTACTTTAGCAGTATCGGCGTTCCTTTTGTTGTCACACTCCTGGCATTTGAAGTTGGCTGGGCATTCTTACAGAGCTTCTCAAGTGCGTCCCCGCCCCGGTGTTTTGACAATATGCGAGAAATAAAGGGGCTAACGCGATGAAAGCTGTTTGGCTCAACTTCTGGGCCGAAGCCAACGAAAACGAAACTAGCAGGGGAGCCGGATATTATCTTGGCATTTATACCGCTCTGCAAGTCATCGGCGTGGTCTGGTTTGCCGCGTTAATTTGGTAACTGAATACCGTCACGGGATTTACACTATGGATTCGATATTGACAAGCGGCAGGTTTGTACTCGTTGTGCTTGCGGCAAAATCAGGGGTGTCGTTGCATCAGAGGCTTTTACTCACTGTCATGAGGTAGCTCCCCTGAAGTCTCGGAAGGCCTGAACATCTCTCACAAATGCAGAGCTCCTCTCTCGCTTTTCACAAGAGCCGACCTCGGTGCGATCACGACCCGGTGAGTGGCGAGAACGACCTTTGCAAGTGGTCATGAGAGGCAACGAAACATGGTTAACATAAGTGCAGATTCTCCCAAGATATCGGCATGGTCGACAACAATCTACCCCTCGCCCTCGTAGTTAGCCTTGCAAGTAGGTGAAATATTCCCAATCTGAAATGCTCCCCACGTTGATGAGAACGCAGGTTTTTTCAGCGTCCTAGCCAAGGCCGGGCTTCTGGCTGCGTCTTCCTATTACGTCGCCATCAGCTTTCCCTTCTTGGGCATCCTCTATTTTTACCTCCAGCGCGGCTACCTCCGCACCTCGCGCCAACTCCGTTTCCTGGATCTCGAGGAAAAAGCGCCGGTATACTCCCAGTTCCTAGAAACTCTGTCCGGACTGTCCACCCTGCGCGCCTTTGGGTGGTCGCAGGCCGCGGTCCTCAAGAATCACCAGCTCGTGGACAAGTCGCAGAAGCCCTTCTACTTGCTCATCATGGTTCAGCGATGGCTAGTGCTCGTCTTGGATCTCACGACCACGGCGTTGGCTCTACTCGTCGTTGGCTTCGCAGCGTATCTTCGCGGGTCGGTCTCCGTCGGATTGACGGGCGTGTCTCTCGTGCAGCTCATCTCGCTAAGCGAGACGCTCAACATGCTCATCCAGTTCTGGACGTCTATTGAGACGTCGATTGGTGCCGTCGCACGCATCAAGCAGTTTGCCGAGGAGAACCCCACGGAAAATCGGCCGGACGAGAACGAGGAGCCTCCGGTAGACTGGCCGAGCAAGGGGCATTTGGTTCTGTCCGATCTATCGGCCTCTTACGGCGACCGCGATGAGATCAAGGCCCTCGATGGCATAAATCTTGATGTTGCTCCGGGAGAGAAAGTGGCAATATGCGGCCGTACAGGCAGGCAAGTAGCCATGACGTTTTCAGAGCTAACACAAGGCTGACATGTTGATGTTACTCATAGCGGCAAATCTACCCTCCTCCTAACTCTGTTACGTCTTCTTGATCCTTCCAGCGGGACCCTTACAATCGACGCGATCTCGCTCTCCTGTCTTCCCCGCGAGACCATCCGCACGCGCCTCATCACCGTCAGCCAGGACCAATTCATTCTCCCGGGCACTATCCGCGAGAACATTGACCCTTTCGATGCGTATACAACGGATGCCATCGCAGCTTCATTGTCCACCGTCGGGTTATGGCCCGTCGTTGAGGAGCGCGGCGGACTAGACGCACAATTTAGCGAAGACATGCTCAGCCACGGGCAGAAGCAGCTCTTCTTTGTAGCACGGGCGGTACTAAGGAAGGACGTAGGAAAGCTGGTGCTGTTGGATGAGGCCACGAGCAGGCAAGTCTCCGCCCATTATTCAGTGATTAGGTACAGTTGGACTAACTTATCCAAGTGTGGACCGAGACACGGAAGAGATGGTGCACAGCGTCATCAATTCACAGTTCAAAGAGCATACAGTGCTATCTATAGCCCATCGCCTCGACGGTGTGCTGGACTATGACCGCGTCATCGTCCTTGACCAGGGACGCATCATCGAAGCTGGACAACCTAGGCAGCTGCTGCAGCTGAGCAGCAGCAAATTCAGGGCCCTCTGGAAGGCTGGTTGCGGAAGCACAGGCTAAGAGTTGTGCATGAGAATATGCTGCAGATGCATGTTTGTGCTGAGACCAATATCGGTTCTTCGAGTTGCAAACCCCTCTTTATCTCTAGCCCCCTTATACAGTACTTCTCGCATCAGTGTCCCATCCTCAATCTTTGTCCTTTGTGCTTCGCCCATCCAGACAAATTATCCTCGCAGCGAATCAAATATCCAACGTAGAGTGAAATATCCGCGTAAGCGCGCAGCTCAGTGATTATGTCGGTCGAGAATTCATCCGCCGTTCGCCGACTACATCAAGCCAAGAGCACATCTTCCAGGAATCTAGTCGTATGTCGTGGATACCTTGAAGCATGATGCCATCAACGGCGTTGCCGAGAAGGAATCAGACGTGCATCCATTAAGCAAGCATATTTCACATTGCTGATCATCTTGCGCGATTCTCACATCCGCAAGTGCCCAAAGAGAAGCCCTTATTTTCAAAATCGAAGAACTATTTCAGTTCTCATCGGACCACCCAATTAATGCGTATTTCGTAGCTATCCTCATTAGCCTTTCAGGAGAAAAGCCGTGGCATCACGGTACACTTTGTGTGTGGGATCCCAAGCTTATGTGTCGTAGATTTGCAAGGAGCCTCAGCTGTAGCTTCGATACCATGGGTCAAGAGGCTGCTTGGAATTCATTTCTTTGCAATCTGCAGAAGACGTAAGATTCACTCCACGGACCCCCAACCTTGACGACGCTGGTCATTGCTTCAGGTAGTGGAAGTAGAAATGTAAAGCTAGTGATTTCCTGCTAGCAAGCTTCAATGCTGTAGTAGTAGTGTATTACGCCAGCCAGCTCTCAGAGCTCCAGATCTTCAACCTGTAGCTAATGTAGGAAAAGCCCCTACGGGGAGAAAACCTACATCCAAACCTTCAGGGCTCGATGTTATTTCGCTCCACGGTGATGAACCTCCCCTTTCCCGCCCTCTTAGCTACGATATGTTTCTCGATGCTGGCCGCCATCTCCACCGCCTCCCTATATGCGATCCGTTCGGATGGTAATGCATCGTCGCCCGGGGTCCAGCCTGTGCACAGCCTAAGCAGGGTCAATTTCCCCCATGATCCAGCCCAGTCCACAAAGTCATGACCATCCACTAGTTTCAGAGCCTTGAACCATGGCGCACAGCCGGTTAGGTCAAGAAATTCAAGCTTGTACAGATTCTTGCTCAACATCCTGAGGACAAGGAGCGCTTCGCTCCAGTCATGGTCGATCGAGTGTGAGTAGTAATTTGTGCCGCCGTAGGAGATGTTTTGCCCTTGAGGGGTGGTGACGGACGAGAAAAGAGCTCGTGGCGTCAGGCATGGATCCGGCCAAAAAGCGAGGCTTAGATGAGTGACAGTAGAAAGCTTCGTGGAAAGCGCCAAGAGCTGCTTCCACGACACATCATGTGGCCTCGTGGGCTCTAGGGCTAGCGAGAGGTGGGTGAGATTAGGAAGCAGAATTCGAGGGGGGCTGGGGATAGTGTCGGCAGCATCCCAAGTTTCTTGGAGCATCTCAGCGCTGGGGCTATGGTTCGAAGGGAAAAGTAGATCAGAAACATCTTTGAGTCGCAGGGTCCGGCAGATCGAACCGGTTAGGTCGAGGCAAGTAACTTCAGCGTTTGAGACGAACTCGTCTCCAAGCTCGTCATCGTAGACATCATCCGGGGGAAGCAGTATCGCTCTCAGGTCTGCAAGAGACACACCCTGGCTTGCAACTCCAACATATCGTATGAGCGCAGGCTTCAGATGGCTTGGTATGAAGTAGAGATAATACTGATTGTAAACCCGGTGCAGCTCCCAATCAAGGGCTAAACGCCGAAGGACAATGTCAATGAGGCTGCCTGGTGCTGGCGCATAAGCGGAAGGTAGAATTGTCTGAGTCAAGGCTGAAAGGCTCAGCTGCGAGTGCCGCGGCGATGAACCTCCAACCGGCGCCTCGCCGGGCCTTCTGGACACCCAGCTGCGCGGCGGCGCAGGGCCTGCGGGGAGCCGTCGGCCATGGCTATCGAAGCGCTGCCTGACGGGTCGTCTGGGGAGCAGTGGGGGAGTCTCTGGGATCTGGAGAATCTGCTGAATAGCGGGGGGCAGGCTGGGCGCCGCAGTCGGGGGAGAGCGAGAAGAGGCCGAAGATGCAGCCGTAGAGGAGTGGCGCAGGTTCGCGAGCAGCTCGTTTACGCCCTTGGCAGGCTTGTCTGGGTGACACGAGCCGTCAGCCGAGCTCCAGACGATGCAGGGCAGGGTGAGGCGGTTCTCTTACCGGCAGTCGCAGACGCAGATGATTGCGCCGGAGACGCCACGAGGTTTGGCTTGAAGGACTTGACGTGCTGCCTCTTCTTAGGCATGCCAAAGGGATGGACGGGGACACTTCAAGTTGTGCAAGACTGAAGTTGTCGTCGATGACTCCTCGTCATCTACCAATAAGCGGGCCGCGGTTGCGTCCTCAGGCGCCACTCCCGGTTCCCCGCCGACCCCGTCAAACGGTCTGGACCCACAGCGACGTCCGTCTGAGGTCAGGAGGCAAGACTCTCAACTGCTTGTTCGACATCATGCTCCTCCAGAAACCGATTTCCCTTCGCGACGCGAGCCGAACTGACCAGTCGGGCATCTAAGCGCCCACCTCGAGCATGCAAACCCAGTCTTCTCGGCGTCAGTCCTCCAACGTAGCTGTCGTGTTTGCTGCCTGCACCCCTGAAGTAGCTCAGCGAGCGACATCGCAAGGCCCCTCGAGATGAATCCGCGACGCGCCCAGGCCCGGAGCGGCATCGGCCCTTTGTTGTATTTTCGTCGGGTCATTCCCTGTCCGCTTTTCGAAACGTCTCGCGCCCTGCGCCCGGTCTCTAATTCCGGAACTCAAGCCAGTTCCGCTTGCATGAGCATGCGGCGAGCTGCAATGACACGAGCAAACATTGGCGAGCAGCGCGAATGATGCACTAGGGAGGATTAGACAGCTGGCTTCCTGCGAAGACCTGGCGAGACCTCTTGTGATTCTCAATCATCGTCGCGTCATAACAACTCAAGACGCATTTGCGCAGAGACAATTTGCGTAAATATTTCCATGAGTTATCTGCTATAGCTTTAACAAGTGATAACAGAGGCCTCGCTGCCAAGGGTACCATGATTTTTCATCGTCTTACCTTCTCTGAGCCACCACAAACCTGTTCGCTAGAGCCCAACGAGGGTAGTAGCCTAAGCAGGATCATGAATGGCCAGGCACTCATGCAATCCTGCCGCAGTGCCCACCCGAGACAGCCATCATTCCCCGGGATATGGTCTTACACGGGACATACCCAGGCTGGCGATTTGCTTTCATTTGGTCGCATGAGCGCGAGACAGTACCACAGCAGTGTGCATATTCAGCAGGTCATCTTTCCCTCGTTGATTGGTGAGCGTCAGGAATTTGTTGTCGGCCCCCGGTTGTATAGAGTTGATTGAACAAATGTCGATACTCGGGCGTTAGTTTGAGATTTCTTGGAGAGTAGCAGAGTGTCAAGCCGTCTCTGGTCTCGGCGCGAGACTCCTTGAAAGGCTTCATCGGCGCTGCCGGTCGTATAGGTGAAGCTGGAAGAGTTTGACAGTGTCATAGTCCCAACATAAGCTAGGAGTTGGCTGCAGCAAGCACAACCAGTGTGTGGCAGGTGGCCTTGATGCTGAGTATTTCATGTCTCTGGTTCTTCAACCGCTTCGAGCATAAGGGGTGAAGCCAAGACGCGAAGGTGGACCAGGGCATGATCTTCAAGACCTTAATTTTCGCACTGATAATGCGTCAAAACATACCATTGACAGCTCGGCGAGAAGCCCCGCGGATATAATTTGAAAGCCCATATAGCATTGCGGCAGGAAATCCATCTGAAGCCAACCACATAACGGCAACATCGCTAATGGCTTGATGCCAGAAAGGCAGTCACTCACCGACCTGATTCGGGAAGACGAAGCGAGCAAATCGGGAAAGGAGCAACTGTTTGAAACGGGGGCTCAGGGGCTCGTGGCCGTGGTACCAACCTTCACCGACACTGTCGACTGACTTTTCGTTAGCTGGACAGCCGCGATCTTCCGACAGTCATCCCCAGCTGACAGGGCTGCTTTGGGCTTGGCGAAATGCGACCCGATGCTGGAATCAAGCCGAGCCCGTCGCATGTGCCAGCCGCCAGCTGTCTCAATAGTTCGCCCCAGATTCTTTGAGCCCTGTCGAAGGGGTTGAGGATTTGTCAGGTGGGCAATATCACGGGTTATGGTTCCGCTCCTGACAGGTATGAATGCGCCGCCTTGTCAGTAAGCTGGCTTGGTATAGAGCGGCAGACGCAAAGTTGCGTCCAAAGTCCTTCTTGATCAAAGGGGGTGCCCTAAGAATTCTGAGAGCCAAGCCTCCTAGTCGAAATAGCGATTCATGTAGACCTTTATCGATAGAGCACAGCCTTACTTCTTAGGCTGGTCAACGAGGCCAGGCACGTGCTGAGTCCTGGTATTCGGTGGAAGAAGACAGAGGTGAAATCCTCTCCGGCACTCTCTTGGCCAGCGGCCACGCACTCACACGGCGCATGGCTCCTACCTGCCCCCAAGTTCGACGCTTAGGAAGTAATGTATGACTGGTCATTAAGCTGCCCAGCCATGCTTCTGCGAATGTAACCCTGCAAGATCACATAGCCGAGCAGCTTATTCTTTGCGGATGCCGATGGGGATCCTTGCTGCCGCGTGCCTCTCATGCCGGGCATCCCAAGCCAACGAGCTCGTGTTAACCACGGGTACCGACAACGGGTCTGAGGGCGTGGCAGCCCAGGGGGTTCGCAATCTGATACATCGGCGGCAAACGCAAGCATACATCCGGCTTTCCAATAAATGGGGATCCTTGTTGGCTCCTGTTATCGGCGGAGGCTTCGCGTGTATCAGGTAAACACATACGAGAAACGCGGCTCGGTGGACATTTGTGGCCTCTTGATGACGCGTGGCTCAAAGCTTCCTTAGGCACAGATTGGATGAGCGGGTGGAGCCGCCATCCTGTAGAGAGACGCCAGCAGGTTTAGGTGGCATATCGGAAGGATTTGGTCCATACGGAGGCATTATCGCCCTCTGGTGACCTTGAGCGGATGGCGATGCATACTTCCGCCCCCGAACCCAACATCAGGACGACAATGCTGAGCTGCAATGCGCCGCTTTTGAGGCCAGTGCTGGAAGGCTTCGAGCCACGCTGCCTTCTCCCCCTTTTCTTTCAGTTGAAGCGACCTGAACGACCGCGGACGGGTCGGGTTATTCAAACGAGTGTATGTCGACCGTCCGAAGGGCTGTAACTTTAGTGCGCCTTACACGAAGCGGCACCAGAAGCGTGCAGCACCACACACTCATGGGCTCTCTGTCAATACCTTGCGGAAGATTCCAGCATCCTACCTTGGTCTCTGTCAGTTGGTCTTGTCAGGTTGCACGTGGTCTCATCTGGGCCTGCAAAGTATGAAGCGCTGCCGCTGTTGTTTTGGGTCCCGACAGCCCTGTTGTTGACTCGCGCACCGACGGACAGCCAGCTGTAGGTGAAGATGCTTGCGATCTGTGACGATGATACTGCCTTGTCTGGCGGAGTACCACGTTGGCTATCGACAAGGCGAAGTCACGCGGGCAAGTACCGGGAGGTACCAAACGCATCTGGTTTCGCAGCAAAGGAACAGATGCCCAGTCACGGCTGGGAGGCATCTGCCTGAGGTACACATCCAAGATGAAGAGCAGCTTCATCACCGCTGCTACAATTACGTCGAAAGTTATCTTGTCTTAGAAAGATCTTCCACAGTAGCGCGGGACTGAGTGAAAGCTACAAAGCGCCACATTTTCCATGTCTCGAGACAAGGCGCGGCCCTAATTGCTGCTGCTCGATGATCCTTGTTTCAGTCCACATATCAGAGAGCCGCATCATCGACTGCAGCTACTTCAACTCAACTCACCTTCCTCCGCGCCCAAGCGGCAGCGGAGACAACCACAAAGCGTCGCCGCCGCCTACAGCCGTGGGCCTTGCCACTGCTTCCTCCGGTCGCTCGCTCATTACAAAGGCAACCTGCGTGCGACATGACCATCTGTGTGTGATGCGCACGGCTGTCCGGCCTTGTTCCCCGACCCGATGGGTGCTTGCTCGTCCTCCTCTTGACCCAGCCACCGACTTCATCCATCATGGACCCGTGTCACCATCCTCCTGGCAGCCGCGCGGGCTCATGACTGCGCCAGTCATGCAGAGCATCAATGGTCTGTTGGCGACACAGCAGACTCTGGAGCCCAGGCCCCGAGCCACAGGCTTGTGCACGGCGTACGCCATCCCAACCCAATCCGCTTCGTTGCGACTTCTACCGGATGGCCCTGGAATTGGCAACGAAGACCCTTGGAGCACCCCCGACCGGTCCCATGGTACAAGATCTGAAATCTTGCCAGACCGCGTCCGCCGCCCATGAAGCCATGTGTTTTGTGTCGCGAGCTCCGATATACCGAGTGTCGGGTTGGCTGCACCGGCCACTCAGCTGGGCGGCGGAGGGGGAGGGGGCCTCCCAACACACTGGCACCGAAGACTGGGCACTGGGCAGGCAGGTCTTTCGCTCGTTGCGCGGACGCCATGCCATGCCTTGCCTTGCAAGGGCTTACCTGCCCCTCCGGTTCCGCCTTATCCAGTTTGGCCTACCGATCTCTCGCGCGGACGACTGGCTCTGTGATCGCAGACTCCGTCCGACTCGCTTCCCTCTCGCATAATCCCGGCCCGGAGCCAACAATCGGCAATCGCTGACGAAGTTTGTGAGTACGGAACGGGAACAGAGCTGCTGGCATTCGATGTGAGCTGCCGCCAAGCGCCTCTCCCCATGAGGTCCTGGCACCTCATGTTCCTGTGCCAGCCTACCGTTTCAACATCATCCATTACCCCGGTTGACGGCAAGTCGCACCGACCAGCTTTAGGCTGCGTGGCTCATCCACACCCCTAGCGTACTGAGCTGGACGTGATGGCATGCCTGCGTCTGAGATCCTGGCTATACCCAGATACGCCATCTACTTTCTCCATGTTCCGCGGATCGACTGGGTCGGGTCGGTAAGAGAACCCCCCTCTCGGCTAAAAGCTCATATCATTGGCCTGTTCCCAAAGCGCAATTGTCGCTTCGGGACAGGCGCCGTCTATTTCTTCCGAGCCTGGTGCAAAAGGCTACGGGAAGGGTCACGGATGTGCTGTTGGACCGAGCTTTGACAACCTCCTTTCCCGGTGTCGCCGAGGCTTGGCTCCCACCCTGACAAGCCTGCATTTGGCGTCTTTTTGTGTCGATGAAATCTCTTGGGGCTCAGTCGCTCACGTGTCGGCGCGGCAACCCACCTGACAGCCTGACGCCAGATGCCGTGGCACTGCTTTTAGGGCTTCCCGTGTTATACCGGTCTCAACAACGGAGTCTGTGGCCAGCTCATTAACGAGGCGTGTGGCAACATCAAAGGCCCGAAGTCTTAGGGTGAGGAATAACATCCCCTGGCCCCTTCAGGCTGCACTTTTGGCCCTCCTGGGTACTTCTCTTCCACGCTCGTCTCCTGGAAATCAACGATGCGCATGCCAGTCATCGTCCCCGTATAAGCTGCTCGCTTCAAGGTAGCATCAGGACAGCAATTCGTATCGTTTTCGGCGAACGTTGAGCCTCAGAGATAGTTCTGGACTATAGAATCACATCGACAATCTTTCTATCCCGTCAAGTATCCCGCATTCCACATGTCGAGCCAGTTCTTTGCGTCTGGGAGACTGAGTTTCCCTTTGGCACGCCCCCAACATCTGGTCAAGTCATCTCTCAGACCTGCAGTTATCCGTCTCGGCGGCTACTCCATCAGATTTAAGCCATGGCCAATCATTTCAAGTGAATGTGGCGCGTCCAAGAGGCCCCTTTGACGGCCGGGTAAGCGCATGCATGCACCATGAGATAGAATACTGGGGCCAACAAATAGTCAGGCCGAGTCGCCAGTGCTCAGCTTTCGATATTCTTCGGGCCAGACTTGCTATTATGAGTAGTTCGTTAGCAGCAGACGTAGAATTGGCTGCTCAAGAAGGCTGCCAAGCCGACGGGCGCAGAAGCCGGGATCAGTGTCGTACACCGCTCGGTGCTGCCTCGCCCGAGAGGGGGTTCTGTCAAGACACCACTTCCCCTAGGCAGAACAAGACAAGCCCCATATCTTCCATCCGGGGACGATGTGTTGGAGTAGGCTAAAGGGTGGCCCTTGGGCGGCGACCCTCGGGCCTGGGGCAGATCCCCATGCTAAGCATGCAGCTACTACGGCTTCTCACCTTGCTCCGAGGTTGAATGTCACTGGCCAGCAAGCAAGCTGAGGCGCCCTTCGCCAAAAGAGCTGTCTATCCTTGCTATTGCCCCGCGCTGATTCTTCAGGGGTGTATAGTCAACACCCGCGTAACTTGCACGTCCCGTGGCATGACGATCCCGAAAGCTACCTAGACAAAGTGCCTATGATTAAAAGGCCCATGAATTCCTCAAACTCCCTCACGCTTTTGGCCTTTCTTCTCATATTCTTGGTTTCTTCCTACCCGTCTGGCTTTGGTACCTGTTCCCGAGCGTCCAATGCCCTAAGATTCTTTCATTCTCTCAGCAGTTGACAAGCTCCTAAAGCAGGGGTCCTTCCAGTTGACTGGTAGCTTGTGTTGTACCACTCTCTCGATCACCAGGCCCGTGAGTCCGAAAAGTCACCACGCACTTCGTGTGAGATCGAGGCCAGCCACAGCGAGTGCCGCAGGGATCATAACGACGATCAGCCGTCAACGATCCTGCACTTGCATGAATCCGTCGCAGGACAAAATGTCCTGACTAGGGACCAGACATCATCCACTTAATCCACACTGCCAGCACGTACCCATCGCACGTTCGATTCAACTCTCCATTTGTCGCACCAGGACTTTTGCTCCCGGTGCTGCTCGATCGACGACTTCAACACGTCCTTTCGAGGGGACTTGGCCTGAGAGCGTCGGATAAACCACAGTGGGGTCTTGAACGAGGTAAGAATCCCGTCGCTTAACAGACTCTCCACCACATCTGCCTTCTTCTGGAGTTCCTCTGCTTCGAAGGTGTCTTGAGACGTCATCTGTGGTCGAAAAAGATGTGCTTGTTGGAATCATGCGGGGTTAATATCAGACGCTACAAGCGCAACGTCGATGGCGCGGAAGACCAAACAAATTTCATTCGACCATGAAGCAGAAAATTTCATTCCGGCAGCTAACTGTTGAACATAGTATTACACGACCATATCGAAACAAAGAGCGGTGCCGAAGATTTCAAGCTAGCGGATCTTGGGAGCCGGAGCAGCGAAGACAGGAACCGAGCTCTACAACACGATTCATGACGGGTCGTGAATAAAGCCTCCTATATATGCTGTCCACAATAACTGCTCATCGTTTCCAGAGACTGCCGACTTTCGTCTTATCCTGACCCACTCCACCCGAATTCCTCACGGTCTCATTACTTTCAAAGATTGTTGTCGGACCAGGTGGTGAAAGAGTCGCGCTCGACAACCAGGACGACATTGTTTCAACGACGCGCACGCCAGACAGCTCGCGAGCGATATTCAAGCCTTCAGGTTTGCTTCTCTGCTCCTGATTCTCGTAATGCCGCTGAACAAAGTTTGATGCCCAGCAGAGGGAGCAGAGGGAGCAGAGGCCTCCGTGGCAAACACCCCCCGGAACCCTTTCTTCTTTTCAGCAGCGACGGTATTCGTCGCGTAATTGGTGTTTATGCATCCGCCAAATTTCAAGGTAATGTAATATTGGCTCCATCATAACTCGACTCCCCAAGACTCTCTCTGGCTTGGCGCCAGCAGCCGGCGGTTTGCTATATCACCAGACCAACTTCCTCGCGGCCGAGCCTCCGCATTGCTTCGACTGTCACATACGCCCCGTGCGAGGCATGCTCGAGATGGAATCGGCCTCCGGGGCTCTTTGGCGTTCCAAGGTACGTTGAGGACTGGTTTCCTTTGCATCCCCACTCCGGTTGCAATATCTGCGGAGTACGGTGACTGGTGCTTTGATGGCCCCATCGCCCTCATCTTCCGCGATGGGCTTGGCTCCTGCGACCCACGGCGACAGCCGGACCAAGTTCAGTCATTTGCAGGCAGCAGATCTGGCCGGGATCCCGTCAGTCTGCAGAGTTCAGACAGCCTTGGCCAGGTCTGGGGCCAGGAAAATCAGAGGCAGACCCCGGGCGTGTTCGTGTAACCGCCAGCCCCCCGGCAATGCGTGGCGTCCTGGTTCCGACAGCGCTGCACAATCCTTGCACTCGTCTGCGCCCAGGTACTGTGCCTGGAGCCCCGAGTATCCTGTTGTACTTTGCCGTTTGCGTGCGGGCCCGGTTGCATGGCCCTGCTGCTTGCTGCACGTCCACCTAACGAGCGGCGGCATCCCGAGCGGCGAGCAGCACCCCGGCCTGCCCTGCGAAAGATGTCTTGCCGTGCGCTGCTAACTCTCAGGAAACCAGGCTCGCAGTAAACCGCCGGCTGGCCTGGCGCCGCTCCGTCAATTGCTGGCCTCGGTTGGCTGCCTTTGCTCCTTGGTCATGGCTGTGTATCGCCTCGTCCAGAGCGAGCCAACATAAGCACCACGCCCTCCACCCCTGATCTTCTCCCTCGTCCCCGGGGGCCCAAGCAGCAGTGCGTCTTCTAACAGCCCGTCGCAGGATTATAATTCCTCGCCGACGCAGTGCGCCGACCTGGGCTACCTCGAGATACAGGCCCAGCCGGGTGATTTAAGGTGAGTGTTGCCTCTCATTGGCAGTCTCTTGTCGCTGCAAATCACACGAGGGCGCCCATCATCACATCTCCTGGCTGCCACTACAAGTACCACCTCTTGCTCTTCTTTCCACCCATGCACGTCGCCTTCGGCACCCCTACCGTCTGTGGGTCGAGTCCCCGTTCGTCGCGGGCGAGTGTCGACTTCCGATCAGGCTGCGGCCCCGCCGCGGCTTTCTTTCTCGTCGACTGCTTTTCCATCCAAGTCAGCCAAGCAAACAGATGCACGCTCCTATCTGCCCTTATACACCCCTCCTCCTGCTGAAGGTCGACGTTGAATGTGCTACACATGACTTGTACTCGGCTCGGCTCGCTACCCTCGAGGCAGTGTGGTCAAGCAGCTTGTCGATTCGGTATATGTCGTTCCGGTACGACGTCAGCGTTGGCAGTATTACCCTGCAGATTGGTTGTACGTGGTCACTGTGTATCGCATGGGAGCGCGGTACAACACCTCTGGCGCCATTCCTTGACTCCATCACCAGATTTCGGCCTTCTCTGTCCGTTCCAATCCGGCTGATCAAGGGGCAGCAGGTTCACCCAGGAGCCTCATGCGCCGTCTTCTCTTACAATAGACCCTCCCCCGTCGTCGCCGCTCTTGAATCTATTCCACCCAAGCAGCTTGCACGCGACTACGCCGTATCCCCAGGACGCCGCAAGTGCCTTCTACCCGCCTCACAACCCAATCTATGGATCAGATGTCCGGCCCCGTCTGAATTCTAGGTACGTCGCACTCGACAGCACCGGCTGCTGTGTACGCGGAGCTCACACCAGCGCAGCACGACTTCTTTGACGGGCATGGCACATGCCCCGACGAATACCCATCGCACCGGAGCACTGCCGCACCTAGTGCAGCAACTCGGCGCTCGAGAGCAATATTCCACAACGACCCCGTCTTTCCGCCGAGCGTCTGATCATCTCTCTCGCTCCCCGTCTTTCCCAGGAGCGTCCCAGCGCCGACACCAGTTGACAGGATCGCAGGGCTCGCTCCCCGGCTTTGCGCCCCCGCCTGCAAGAATGGACTCGGGCCAGTTTGCAAACCGCTCGAGCCAGACCCCCGTTCCGCCGCTCCAGCCGGTGCAGACGCTGGGAACGCTGCAGTACCAGAACGAGTCGGCAATGAGCCCTACGCCCATCACGGTGGAAATACACGGGACTGTCGACAAAGGACCGTTCCTGTCATGCGACCAAGAGTGGACATGCTACCGGAGAAACTACCTAGCATGCGTCTGCTCGTACACCCTCAGCCCGTATTACCCCAACATCCCAATACAGTTCATCCCGGCATCATCGTCGGCGTCGGCCTCGGGACAGCCGTGCCAGGTCTTCGGCTTCGCCATGTGCATCTCGGCCGTGGTGGCAGAGAACGACCAGCAGAGCATCGATCTGGTCCAGCACACGCCCAAGAGAGACAAGGGCCCCATCAACAAGCCTTCCAAAGTCGCGCTGGCGCCCAAGACGAGTTCATCGACGCATCACTCCATGATGCCTTACGGCGACAGCTCCACGATGCCTCCCACGAGAGGCTTATATGGCGACGGGTTCGGCGCTCCGCACACGGGCGGCCAGCAACTCCCCGCCGAGCACACGTTCGAGCGCATCCAGTTCAAGCAAGCCACGCAAAATAATGGCAAGCGACGTGCCGCGCAGCAGTATTACCAGCTCATCGTGGAGCTGTGGGCAGACGTTGGCGGCCCGGAGCATTATGTCAAGGTGGCCTATCGCAAATCAGCCAAGATGATCGTTCGGGGCCGCTCTCCAGGGCACTACCAGAACGAGAGGCGCGGCAGCCAGGGCAGTGGCCCTGGAGGCTCGGCAGGCAACATGGGTGGCTACGCGGGAATGGGCCCGATGGGAGACTTCAACTCCAACGCGATGCTCGGTGGAGCTGGGACCGGGGGCTACGCCACAACGTACGACAGCAGGGGTAATATATACGGCAGCGCGAGGACGCACGAGATTCCCGATGACGGCCTGATCTCCCCGGACGACGGCAAGGTCATGGACAACTCCAAAGCCTATCAGTATTACCCTGGCGCAATGTACGACGGTCACCATGAGCGGGTCGACATGTTCAATCACAGAAGCGGCCCCGAGGCAGCGGTGATTCCGAGCATGGCTCCCGATACCAAAGTCAAGAACGAGTATGAGCTGGGCCTGCTGCCTCGTCCCTACAACTCGATGCCACGGGTGGCTGACCAGCGCCAGCATGATCATTTCTCGGACGGCAAGGCTACCGCTGGCGGATATTACCCTTCCATCGTGTCGCCGACTGGAATCAACATGACGATGGCATGAAGGGTCGGTAAAAGGGGGGGTGTCCCCACCCCTCAAAAAAGAAATACTTATCCAGCAAACGCGGGACGCCGGCAGGCAATATGAGCCAATCAGCATGGGATCGGGGTTTAGGAGCCAAATGTTTGGGATATACACGCATGAAGGGGAGAGGCCGCAAGAAATCCAGACTGAAAAACGAAAGTCTTCGCGCATGGCCCCTAGACAAAGACGGCTCACGACCGGCATTTGGGTGTGGAACAAAAGAACACGGGAAAATGGCAGACGGAGTATCATGGAAGAAATGGAAAAGACTTTGATCTTGACGACGAATGGAGTCTATGGAGTATGAGGAAAACATTGCAAGCGGCCACGGCTGACCAAGGCTGACGATGGGGTTGGATGTGGTGGAGGATAAGGTTCTCGTGAATGGAACCCTGGATCCAGTTTGCGCGGAACCATACCGACGCGTGGCTATGGCAGAAAGGTGGGTGAGCCGGAGAAAGGCGAGGTAGCATGGAGGGATACCCAAGTCGCAGGTTTTTCATTTCCTCTTACATTTTCCCCCTTTCTCTTCTCGTTGCAGTATCTTGCCGCATTCATGTTCTCACCAGCCTTCTTGTTTCCCTTGTCAGTCTCTCTACCTTTTTTTGATCCTTCTTTCCCCCCCCCTTCTTGTTGTTCAATTTAAATACTAGTTGTCCATCTGATTTGTGTTGTGAAAAATGGGTACTCCTTTGACAAGTGAGTCCTGGCCTTGCCGGAATGGCCGAGGGCAAAGGGGCGTTGAGAGATGGACTCGGGTAGGGGAAATAATAAAACCCAGGGACAGATAGGCCAACGCAAAACTGCATGCGCGGTCCGTCGCAATACGACAAGTACTACTTCGTACAGGGCGAGGAGCGGAGTGACTTCATGCTTTCTTGGCCCGCCGTGGTCCATGGGCGTGCGCCGCTCGGTCCCGTCTTTCCCGAGCAGGCTTAAGTACGAATATTAACGTTATTATGCCCATTGAGTACCGACTCGGAATGCATGACGACTTGTACATGTTTCAGCCGCCAGCCCTGTCTGCCCTAGCTCGGGCACTAATGTGGCGTGGAAGTATATCCCCTTCTGCTCAACAAGAACCATGTACGCGGTTTCCGTGCATATGCGTTCTAGGTATGCGCGACATCTCTCTCAGCCTGCCATGTAAGTCTACTTGATTGATGCGATGACGCTCCAAATGAGCCCATTATGAGATACTCACGGGAACTGACGCTGAGGGGCAAGAGAGGAGGTTAAGGCACAGGCTTTGTCCCCAGGTTGTGTACGCTTCCCACCCAAAGGCTGCTCAAATTAAGGTTACAGACAATCGAGAGCAGGGAAGACCGTGAAGACTAGATGGACATGGGGCCGGATGGCAGAATGGGTGGGCACAACGCAAGACAGGGAGAAGAGAGTGTGGCGGTGGCGACTGTGTCGAGGCGGACAATGGGCAAGGAAACGCACTATGGCACTTCATCGACGACGGCGTGTGGATATGGACGGGCGCGCCGGTGTGCTTGTGCGATTTGCAAAGCCCATGGTGAGCTGTAGGATCGGCCGGGCCATCTCTCGGTCCCGCGGCGCCTCTGCCTTGCCCGGACCTGCCTCTCGGAAAGTTTGATTTTTTGGCTCCCTGCAGAGGAGGGGGACAGATCCTGGGTGGTGGGTCGGCTTCCGTGATTGCGGTTGAGGCTTGTTTGGGTGAAGATGTGAGGCTGAGGGTTTGCTGGTCCTGGTTGAAGATGCAAAGACGCCGTCCGGGCTCGACGCCACGCGCCTGGGGAAGGGGGACGGGCCTCGTCCCAAGAGCTGCATGAAGCCTTGGGCCTGGAGTAGCTGTCAAGGCTCAGCCGAGATGGTCGCGTGCTCATCGACGTCAACGATGCGGATAGAGGAACGAGAGTGCATGGTTACCGCGCTGGCGTGTGCCGGGGCGCGGCGTAAGACGCGGGAGTTGCGGGTTTCCCTTCTGGGCCATCGGCCGCCATCGGCCGTCGGAGAAAGCCATGCTGAAGAAGCAGCAACGGAAACGACGAAGCTAAACCTGGTACACGGGGCGGCCAGCTCCGCAAAAGAAGCCACCGGGTGGTGTACATGAGACGACCAGGTGGCGTCGTCATGGATGTGGCTGTTGCTACAAGTATTCCCGCCGCTTTCTGGTAGCGATGATGGTATCGTTCATCCTCGACTGGCTACCCCCTGCCATTGGGCAGCATCAGTGCCGCTGCATGATGCAGAAGAAGCAAAAGAAGGAAGAACGACGCCGGCGGCAACAACATCAAACAACAACATCGTCAGCAGGGGACCGACGGGGCCGCTGCAGGGCGCACACTTCCTGAACAGGGCCGCTTCCCGCCGCGAGCCGAAGCTTAAACCCACGCAGAGGAAGCCGAGTCGTCGGCGAACGAGGTCTAGTTGCCATTTCGACGACGACGACCCGAGCTGGGGCGGGGCCGAGAGTGGTGTGGACAAGGGCCGGTGGACCTGCGAGCGGGCCTCTCTGTCTCCGGTCTTCTGTCGTCCCGAAATGCCTCGCCCGGCTGTTTCTTTGTTTCCTTTAGCTTCACCCGTTCATGCTGGTCTGGATGAGCAGATTAATAATACCCAATGCAGCGCCGTTGGGTCGGCATGGAACAGCGCAAGCGCGGTTGGGCGTTTGTCGATGGAGGAGCCCCCGGCCGAGAGGAGGCTGGGGCTGCGCAAGGATGGACGGATCATGGATATGCATCCATGGATGGGATCATGGATGGGAGGGGCGAGCCCAGCCGTGACAGGTCGTTTCGGGCCCCTGGGGGGCGGGCAGGGGTGCAAAAGGAAACCGGGAATTTGGACACGGGCCGTGAAATCCACGAGCCTTCGTCGCCTGGTGGCGTCGCGTCTGTCTCTGACCCTCATGAAAACTCGCTCGCCCGACGGCGTGGATGCTCTGCCTCTGTGCCTTAATGCCGACGCGCGCAAATGGGCATGGCCGCACGTTAGGTGTGAGAAGGGAGTCGCAGGCAGGCAGCAAACGCCATGTCATCATGTCATGGGGGGAGGGGGGGGCCTTCTTTGCATATCAAACCGGCCTAAACCACCTGTCCGTTCCCTTGCTTGCCAATGCTTAGGAACAGAAAGGGAGGGGCGTGCCTGTCTGCTCGGGTACCTTGAGTCCCTACAAGTACTCAGGTCAGGAGGCCGGCCTGCGATACGAAGAGGTGCATGCCTGCCTGGATGATGTGCCTCTGCGGCATGCTCGTCCGCGGCACGGCGTCGGCGCACGATCTCTGTCCTACGCGAGCCATCTCACGCCGTCGACAGCCCAGCTCGCCGGCAGAGCTCGAGAGCGTGCTGATCCAGCCCCGGCCGTGGCCCAGCCGCCGGCCCAGCGCCCCGATCCCGACCCCCGACCCACGACGACCCGGGCCTTTCCAACCACGAAACCAACAGCGCGGTCTCAGCCCTACGGCTACTACTGCTGCTGCTGCTTCTGCTGCTGCCGTCCAACTTAAATCTCGAGTCTCACCGCAGGAGGCGCTTCTTCGGCAACGGCCATCGGGGAGCAAGACAAAGGAAGAAGGGGAGCGGAAGATAAGAAGCCTCGGGCGCCTTGGCTGCGCGGCTGCGACCTCATCAGGTCCCTACGGGGTGCTGCTCGGCCTCTCCCACGCTCCCAGGCCCGGTCGGCTACGCTCCGGAGCGAGAACAGGCTGTTGGCCCCCAAGATGCGCCCGGCGCTTCCCAGGTCCGGGGTGGATGAAGAGTACGGGGGGAACGGGGCAAACCAGCCAGAACAGGGCCGCTGCAGAGACGGTGCAGGCCCGCGATGGCGCTCTGTGTAATTACCCTGAGGTCCGTATGTACAAAGAATGCGCTGGCTTGCTGTCCGTTACCACGTGTCGCAACCTTGTCTCGCGCACGGGAGGTTCATCGTCCGGTCCTTCGCCGCGCATCACGACGCTCGCAGAAGCCGCCGCTATTGCTGGGCAGCAGTCAGCTGCGCAAGCTGCCTTCATGCTCCGTTTCAGCTGGTCACGGCCAAAGGCCGTACACCCCGGCACGCACGTCAATGCTGGGCCGCGCACCCCCTGCTGCGTTCGCGCCTCTCCCACCCCCGGCCCGCGCCGTAATACATGTGCATGCATGTAGAGAAGCCTGCTTTGGGTGCATCCGCCGTGCGGCCTTTGGTTCCCGTACGGGCTAGCGGGCAAGAAGCAAAAAAAGAAGGGAAACAAAAACAAGCATATACGTCCGCGGGCCTGCGTATGCGCACAGCAAGCACGTCCGCGAGATGGGCATCGGCGGTGCGGACCCTCGGGGCCATGGAGCGCTCCTTGGCGAGACGAGGTTTCGTAGTTTGTTGGCTGGCGCGCGCCCCGTGGGCTGTCGGTCACCCGGGGAGCCTCATGCAGTCTTACACCGGTGATCGACCGTGCATCTCGATGGCGGCCGAGATGCGCATTCGGACATGGCAATCTTTCCGGACGCGGCAGTGGCTGCGCATCTGGATGGATGTTCACGGGCCGGAGGCTTACGCTTAGTTGGACCGCGGAGATGCTTGCCGCGGAGAGGGTCAGATGGCCAGACAGGCGACGCACAGGAATCAATCTCCCGCACTCCGGCCTTGGGATATGCATGAGGGGCCTCCGGCTATCTTCAAGCGCGGCGAGAATCAGAGATGTGACATGGCTTGCCCGGCTTGTGCGCTTATGGCCTTGGCAGACGGCTCTTCCAGCTCCAGGTCCCTATACTTGCGTCGACTTGTGTCGACCTCGCTCGACTTGGACGTGCATGATGATGTGCGTACTCGTACATAACCGCCGCGCCTCTTCCGTCCTCTACACCCAGTGGGAGGGCCAGAAAGGCGAACAGGCTCGACCAGACTAGACTAGACCAGGCCGGACGGGCGCCCGCAGGGCAGATGACGCGCTTGCTAGCAGGAGTCCCTCCGAGATCTCCAGATTGCATCCGACATGGAAGCAACCATGGCCATCTCTCGCGCGTCATGCACCCGGACTACGTCCGCTCCCCCCTGCACCGCGGCCGCCACGGTCGCCGCCGTCCCCCAGATGCGCTCGGCAGGCTGCTCTGCCCCCGTCGCCTTGCCAATGAAGCCTTTCCGGCTCGCGCCCACCAGCCACGGCAGGCCCTCCAGCCCCGGCCAGTGCCTGAGCTCGTCCAGGGTCCGGAGAAGCTCGAGGTTCTGCGCGCCAGTCTTAGCGAAGCCGATCCCGGGGTCGAGAATCATCCGCCACCGCCGTATCCCTGCCTCCTCAGCCGCCGCGACGCGCGCCAGGAGCTCAGATGCCACCGTGGGAACGAGCCCGTCCGGATATGACGTGAGGTTCATCATGGTCCTTGGCGTCCCCCGCATGTGCATCAGGCAGATGGTCTTGCCCAGCCGGGCCACGGTCGGGAGCATATCCGGGTCCAGCAGCCCGGCCGAGACATCATTAATGATGTCAGCGCCGCTGGCCACGGCTTTCTCTGCAACCGAAGCGCGGTACGTGTCCACGCTGATGGTCACGCCTTGCGCCTCTGGCATGGACCGAATGAGCTCCACGGCAGGGACGACGCGGGCGGCCTCCTCCTCAGCCGTCACCTCTTCCCGGCCGGGGGCTGTCGACTGGCCTCCGATGTCGATGATAGTAGCCCCGCCACGGACCATCTCAACAATCGCACTAGATATGTTCTTTAGATTGTGGCGCCCTCCATCGGAGAAAGAGTCCGGCGTGACGTTCAGGATGGCCATGACTTGGGTCTTGCGGTCGTGGACCAGTGGCGTGAGGGCAGGGGATGAGTCCGCAAGTGGTGTGACGGACGAAAGTGGCTCGCCCGCGGGGAGCTCGTTCAGGTAATCCTGCACCAACTTCCACGGCCTAGTGGAATCAAGAGCTTTGGACGGTATTAGTCTGAAGCAGAAATGTCAGATACAAGCCTACGCACAAGTCTGGAGGGAGCGCTTACTCGGCCAGAGGCCTCAGAACAAATTCCCGCTCGGGGACGCCCACGTGTGGAATAGTAAGGCGTTCATGGCGAAGCTGTTCATCGCCATAAAGCAGGATGTCGAGGTCGATGTTGCGAGGGCCTTTGTCAATGAGTTTCTGCCGGCCCATGTCCCGTTCAATGGCCTGAAGCTGATCCAGCAGGGCCAAGGGTTCAAGTTCAGTTTCGACCTGTAAAAGGCATCAACAATCTGGACATCCTCTAAAGACTGATTCATGTTTCTACCTCGCAAGCCCCGTTTATGAAGCGGTCCTGGTCCGTCACGTACATGGGTTCCGTCTCCCAGAGGCTGCTGGTGCGCTTGACCCGGATGCCCCTTCGATCCATTTCGTTGCATGCCTTCTCAATCTCAGCGACGCGGTTACCGAGGTTGCTGCCGAGCGCGATGTACGCCGTTTTCTTGCGGCTTGCTCCATGGCAGGCACAGCCGGAGTGAAGCCTCGCGGAGCGCGCATCACGAGGCTTGAAACAACTGAGCCACGGCCGGGAGGCGAGCAGCAGCGCGAAGCTTGATATTGACTTCGGCGAGCATCGTGTTTCCGGCGAGGCGACGGCGCGTGAGTGAAGGCGCCAGTTGTGGGCGCCCCTGAGGCTCCGGGGCAGAGAGCCGCGAGCGATGGAGTAACTCATGGCAAGCTGTGGGCAGCAGCTACACCAATCGCCGTCGGCCTCGAGCCGCAGGTTTCGTGCGTGGTGTGGTTGTTTGGAGACTCGACGTTGGAATTTGGCGCGTGCAGGCCCTGAAGGGGGATAGCGCCCGGGGCACTAATAATAGCAGGGGAGCGCTCGCTGAATCATGTCGCGGCGGCACAGCGCAGCGGTCACCGCCACTGTAGTTACGGGAATCCTGCGCGCCCGGTCCTTCTGGAAGGGTCTTGCGAGGCTTCGTGCAGTGCTGTTGCTGCATTTAGGGGGCCTCGGTGCTTTCATTGGCCAGCCACTTCCATCTGATAAGATCAATCTCTCGCTGCCCCAGCGCTGGGTGACGGCGCGGTGCATGTGTCTCACGTCTCATGACCGTTTGTGGTGCTTTGGCATGTGCATCCTTTAGGGGCGGCTCTTGTCCCCAAGGCGCGCCCTGCCCGCGGAGCATCAGGCAAAAGTAATCCAGCATCACCAAAGGTACAATACGGCCGCGACACAGGTCATCACGGTATCCAAGTAGCCAGTCGCATCGCCGCCTCGGTTCCGTCGTGCCTCCTCTTCTTACTGTCCGTCGGAGAAACCGTTTGCCCGCCGGATCGGTGCCTCGCTCTTGCCTTTGCCCTCGTCCCTCGGCTCCTCCCCCAGACCCCACGAGGCACCGACTCAGCGCTAAACCGGAATAGTCGTGGCCGCCTTCCCCGAGCCTCGGCAAGTTTGCCCTTGGCGCACCCAAACCCGCGATCTGTCGCCGTCGGCTCCGCGCCCTCATGTGAGATAGTTATCCGTTCCCACTGCTACATATTTTCTTCCTTTTCTCTTTCTTGCATACCCGCTGCTCCTCCTCCTCCTGCACACCTCCTCCTTCACACCCCGAGTCTCTGTCTGCGCAACGTCATCTCGCTGCTATTCCCTCCTTGCCACCTACAGTCCTTCAAGATGGCTTCTCCACGTACGTCGCCACCTCGCTCGTCCCTCCCGGCTCGTCGCGCGACAAGTCAAAGCTGACACCCAGATGCAGAGCAGATCCGCACGCCTATCACCGATCTTTTCAAGATCAAGCACCCCGTTCTGCTGGCCGGCATGAACGTGGCTGCCGGACCCAAGCTGGCCGCCGCCGTCACCAACGCCGGTGGCCTGGGCGTCATCGGCGGTGTCGGTTACACCCCCGACATGCTCCGTGAGCAGATCGCCGAGCTCAAGGAATACCTCGACGACAAGAATGCGCCTTTCGGCGTCGACCTGCTGCTCCCCCAGGTTGGTGGCAGTGCTCGCAAGACCAAGTATGTCTCCTACTGCTGCCAAATGACTTATTTGGCCAACGGCTGACTTGGAAACCTCCCAGCTACGACTACACCAAGGGTAAGCTCGACGAGCTCGTCGACGTCGTCATCGAGTCTGGCGCCAAGCTCTTCGTCTCTGCCGTCGGTGTCCCTCCCAAGGCCGTCGTCGACAAGCTGCACAAGCACGGCATCGCCTACATGAACATGATCGGTCACGTCAAGCACGTGCAAAAGTGCCTTGACCTTGGCGTCGACATCATCTGCGCCCAGGGTGGCGAAGGTGGCGGCCACACCGGTGACATCCCCACGTCCATCCTCATTCCCGCCGTCGTCGAGATTTGCCAGAAGGCCAAGTCTCCTCTCACCGGCGGCCCGGTCCAGGTCATCGCCGCCGGCGGCATCCACAACGGCCAGCTCCTCGCCGCCTCCCTCATGATGGGCGCCAGCGCCGTCTGGGTCGGCACGCGATTCATCCTGACCGACGAGGCCGGCGCGCCCAAGGCTCACAAGGAGGCCGTCCGCACTTCCGGCCACGACGACAATGTGCGCACCATCATCTTCACTGGCCGCCCCATGCGCGTCCGCAACAACCCTTACATCAACGACTGGGAGACCAACCGCCAGCAGGAGATGAAGGAGCTGGCCGCAAAGGGCACCATCCCCTACGAGGCCGACCTCGACAAGTTCATGGGCGAGGGCTCCGAGCACAAGGGCATCGAGAGCAACAACGCCGCTGCTGAGGCCGACGATGATGATGACGTCGACGACCCTCTGGAGCAGTTCCGCCCCTTCCTGATGGGCAAGTGCGCTGCCGTCGTCAACGAGCAGAAGCCAGCCAAGGCCGTCGTCGACGAGTTTGTCAACGACGCGGTCAAGTGGATTCAGGCTGGTAACAAGATGATTGCCAAGCTGTAAACATTTTCTTGCCTCATTTTCCTATTGTCACGGCCATGTAGATTAAGTCAAGCATTTACACGCGATGCATAATGTCAGATCATACAAACTACCAACTTGCGTCCCCACTGTCCCTGTGCTTCGGGCATGCTGGGGCAGCCCGTGATCTTGTAGACAAGACCCGTCACGCTCATTTCGGGTGTCACTCGTGAGCTTCACTTGCTAAAAAGCATCTGGTCAATTTTTCCATACAGTAATCACGTCTATTTCATGCTAATCAAGTTTGGCATCACGCATGCGCCGTCATCCCGGTTTCCGAGTCTCAAATTTGGCTGCATCTCGGTTTAGTCACTTCGTCGCAGCGGCACGTCGATGCATCCGACTCAAGGTACGCCGCCCAGAACCCCTGCGTGTTGACGAGGGGGGCGCTGGTGGAGCGCACGTCGCGGAGTTTTATCAGATGTTCAGGTTACCCCCTGCCTCAGTTGCCGAGGTAGGCCCGGATCGCCCCTTGGAGCCGCGTCGCACCCTCGCCCAGCACGTTGCTCAAGTTCTCGAGATCGTCACTGGCCGTGATGCCGAACTTGCGGACGAAGTCCTTGGCGGCAGACTCGAGGTCTCCATAGTCCTCCTCCGGCTCATCCTCCGGCCGTCCAAAATAAGCGTTGGAGGAAATAGCTGTGGCGCCCTCAAATCCTTGAAGTCGGGTCTTGGCCTCGGCTTGAGCGTTGGGATCGAAAGATCCCTTTCCGAAATACTCGTCGGAGGAGATGCCTTTTTGGTTGCCAAATTTGCTGCGGGCGAAGTTTTCCGATTCATCTAGAAGGAAAGGTTAGATGGGCATTGAGTGCACTCGTCTCTTCACCAATAGCATACCTTCAGCACGCGCCTTGACCGGGCCAACAGAGCCGAAGCCTCCAGCGTTCTTCTTGGCCGGCTGAGCAGCCTTGCCTCCACCAATCTGTCCGAAGCCGAGACGGCCCATGCCCATGCCCAATCTCTCAACCTCAGCGTTCGACTTTTGTCGAGTATGTGAGCTGGAGCTGCTGCGCTGCGGGCTGATGGGGGCCGGGGAGATGATGGAGGCGCCCGTAGAGGTCGTATCTTTAGTCTGCTCCTCCTCAGCCTCCGGGTCGTAGCCCAATTTGGCAATGCGCTCAGCCTCCTCCTTGGCCTTCTTCTCTGCCTCATCAAAATCAATCACGTCGCCTGTAACCTTCTTGGCGCCGAGCTTCGTCGTCTTCTTCGCGCCGAGGACATTAGCTTTACGGGGTCCTCCCGTAGTAGTAGTCTTGCGCAGTGCGGCCGAGGTAGTTATGCGGCTCGCAGGCTTTGTCTCCCCGGTAGAATCAGACTTGGCGAGGGGGGACGCAGAGCGAGCGATATCCTTGCCGTTGCCGTTGCCTGCGTTGAGGAAGGGCGAAGGGGTTCGGCCCATGACGGGAGGCGTCGCGGTTCGGGAGATGGGAGGCGTTGGTCGCTTGATCGCAGGCTTGTCCCAAGACGAGAAAAAGTCGTCATCGGGCTCTCCAGCAGGTGTTGATGAGCCATCGCCTTCGGCGCCATCGTTGATGACAACCTCGCCGGGGAATCTAATCGCAAGGTCAGCATTGCACAACGGAGCGCAACCCGCTTCGAGGTCATACTCTTGAGCATCCCTGGCGGCCCGTCGCTTCAGTTCATCCTTGTACTTAGTTGCCGCATTGGACTGGTACTTGGTCTTGGGGTCTTTGCTGTTCAATGCCGCGGTGCCTCCGTTCTGCTGGAAGAATTTGGTGGCAGACTCGTTCCCGCCCACCTTCATCAGCCGCAGCTGGTCCCATTGCCACTCTGCAGGGTGCTGTCAGATACTGTTACCAAGCATCGGGGGGCGTGAACATACGGTCCAGGTTCGTCGAGCGCACGAAGGAAATGTGAACACCGAGGTTGCGGTGGTTGGAGGAGCAGTCCAGGCAGAGGTAGATGCCGAGAGGCACCGACGTCCACGTCGGGTTCTTCTGGCCACAGTCAAAGCATATCTGATGATGACCAGGCGTTAGCGTCATCGCGCCGCCGCGCGAGGTTGATGGACTTTCGCGACATCGAGACGTACCTTGTTTGCGGGCTTGGACTTGAGCTTCTCAAAGATCTTGAGCGACTGCTGCTTGGTGGCGAGGCCGCTCATCTTGGCAGACAACAAGTGCCGGGTCGCAGGTCGGCGCGAGGAGTTTGTGACGTCGGGAGTATTCGACAGCGTAGTATCGATGCCTTGCAGGAGTCGGAGTCCGAAGGAAACGGAGTGCACTGTTGTTGAGCTTGGCTGTCGTTAAGGAGACGTGATCTTGAGGGGCCATCTGGGAATGTGGCATACCAGTGCCGCTAATCTTGATTGGGCTAAAGGTCGGACCCCACATTAATGTTCTGCCGAGGGCGGTATCACGCCCAGCATCAGAAGCCAGCCGATGGCTCTGCGGTTCTGGCTGTCCAACATCGAGCTCCAATAGCCCGTCTTCTTCCCATCATCACCAGGCGCAGCTCCTGGTACGATGGACTGCAGAGACCCAACATGATGAACAAGACGACTGCACTTCTCGCGATTCGACCCGGCGCCAGCATCGTCGTCCCCTCGTCTCTACGAAGCTCGTTGGTGCGAGCATACGCAACGCAACATGGGCTAGGGACGACGGCGGCCTCGGGCCCGAAACGAAAAGGTGTTACGCCTTTCAACGACGACGGTTTTGTGCCGTGGAACGAGCTTTCAGCCGGAGAGAAGGCAGCAAGGGCCACCCAACAAAGCGTCAACTTTGGCATGGTTATCGTTGGTCTCGTGCTCACGGTATGGTTACCGACAGCCCTGGCTCAGCTCTGCGTTATGTCTTGTTCTGACAGGTTCATAGGGAGGCGTTGGGTATTTCTTGTGGACGGACGTCTTCTCCCCCGAGAGCAAAATCTCCCAGTTCAACCGAGCAGTCGACAAGATCAAGAAGGACCCGCGGTGCATCGAAATACTGGGAGACGCCAAGAAGATCACGGCTCACGGAGAAGAGACGTTCAACAAGTGGCGCAGAGCTCGCCCTGTAGCGTACGAAGCTCCGCCTGCTGAACCCAAATCGTCCGCTAACAGTCTTGCAGCTCCACTGAGAGGACAGACGCCCAAGGAAATGAGCATCTCCTGATGCACTTTCACGTAAGAATCCGAATTTCAGGACAGCTTGCAGACACTGACAGACCATCAGGTCGATGGTCCGTCACAGAACGGCATCGCACAGTTGCATATGGTAAAACGACGTGGCGAGAGCGACTACGAGTACAAATACCTATTTGTGGACTTTAAGGGTCACGATCGGATTTACCTCGAGAACGCGGAAAACAAGCCGAGCTCAGGGAAGAAGCAACTGAGCTTCTTTGGCGTGAAATGGGGCTGATGTATGACGACGGCGAGCTGTATATGACGGGACCTAACAACGTTGTCTGTCTGAAATGAAATGAGGAAGCGTTGAGTGTACGAGACGAAGGAACAGAACTGGCGACCGCTTACTGCGGTCGAAAGGTTTTACCGTGTGTACAATATCAAATCATGGCATATTGCAAAGCATGAAAAGCCTTTGTGCGTCAAGCTCGCTGGCGGTAGACTGTTGAGTGAACTTACGGGGCACGCTGCCATGGTTCGATTCAATTTCGCACCGCTAGAAATGATGGAATAGCCCCGATACGCAGCCGATGGTGTCGTCCTGTTCACGAATAAGCTCCCCTTAGGGCCATGCCACGACACTACCATACCTTGGGGCACTTCGCTAGTCGACCTGATGGTGTCTCGCTATCCATGTAGGCAGACCTCACTTCATATCGCTCATTGCAGCAACAGTTGTTCATGTGCTCATGTACGCCCACCGGAATCGACAGCAGGGCCTTGTGACGGCGCAGTGGGCTTGTCCAAGACGGCAATACAAACAGACTATCGTTTCGCACTTAACGCCATGCTCTTGTTGCTTGTTTGCTGCGTCAGCGGCCTCACATCCTGGTCAAAAGATTCACGGACCTCGCGAAGGGCCTCATTTGAAAGACCATACGTTACGATCTCGCGACGCCCAGAAAAGCTCTCTCGACAAGATGCCGTATGGTCAAGACAATGCGCTGCTTCAGGCCAGTATTATTCCAAATACCCTGTTCATGGGCTCCCAGGGCACAAAGTGAGAACATTATCTTCATAGCCAAATGATCCTCGAAGTGCAATATGCCGGCTCAAAGAACATCCGAAATAGGTGTGCGTCTCATGCATCTTCCTGCGTGCTTCCCTCGCTCTCTTCACCCGCGTTATACCGCCCCAACCCGAGCCGCTGCCCGCTGGGCTACAAAGCGACATGTGAACATACACAAAAGGCGCCACAGAGGGAAGTACTTCTGCGCAGAGTGGCCACAAGAAGTGCCATTGGGCGGCACGTCCCCTCCGTGACCGACGTGGTACGGCATGGCTTCTTCTCAATCCGTCTATTATCGGCGGGACCAGGTGCATGACTTTGTGGACTTTGGCTGCGCCAAAGTCAATGAGCAAATTACAACAGTGTGCAGCGTAGAAGCAGCTGAGCATTCAAGAGATGTAAGTCGATGTCAAGTGCGCAGGTTTTTGGGGTAGCTGCCACACGCGGCACTCGGTAATCCGATCACGAACTGACCCGGGCGATCATCCTACCCTCTCCAACTGTCGTCTCCAACTGTCATTCTGCAGCCACCTAAAGCCACTGCTCTTCCGAAGATAGTAGTTGGTACGACAAAGGAAGCCGTAATTAGGTGTTGGCTCTCTGACTTGCCCGGAAGCCCTTGGACCTTTTGAAGTTGCGCATAGCGACCGTTTCTCGATGTACCGAACGAAAAAGTGTACTTGTGGCTCTAAATGCACCCTCTTCCCTCACGAGAAGTATTTAGATCTGTCTGAGAACAAGTTGCAGGGGTGAAATCGCAAGTACCGACAGGCTGATCGATCAGCCGGGCAACGGGGAGACTTAACTTTCCGGTTCAACCCTCAGCACGCGGGATCATGGAGGGAGAGGTGATACCCAACTTGCGACGCAACAATCTAGGAGAGCCATGGCGTTGGGACCTGTCCAGCGGTACAGTGGAGTAGGTCCGAGAAGGTGACTTTCATTACAGCAGACTCTGGATTCAACATTGCCATAGCCAACCCAGATCCTAAGCTGGTCGAAAACATAAATGACAGTCGCCGGGTTGGCGGGCAGGCGGACTGAGAAACGCGGGGTTCCCCGGCAAAGTGCATGATCAAACCTATCAGATGGTTTCGCAGCAAGGGTTATGCGCTTCAAATCTTGCATTAATACACGTATGCGCCGCTTCGGCACGACTCTGCTGGTGATGTCGCAAGTGGCCAGTACCGAATGCTCGACTTAAGATAAGATCAAGCAACATAGAGTCGCCTGGACTTTAAAAAAGCCCTTTTGGCACTTCTATCTGACTCCTGCCCAAGGCCAGGCATCGGGGACGTTACCATAAGTCAACCGTCGGCTCGGGTTACATGCATGTATTCTCGACGTGGGCTGGCAACGTGCCTTGCACAGCTCCGCTACAAATGCCTCACAGCGACCAAGACTATTTGGACCGCCAAGGGGATGCTTGTTTCCCCCTGACGCCAGCCATGCTTCTGCGCAGATACCCGGCTTCGAGACGAGCCTGTTGTGAAGACACCCCTCCACCCCTCCCCCAAATGCTTGGCAGTGCAACGAAGAGCCCACTTCCTGTATGTGCGACGGCATGCTTTCGACGGGACTGTCAACGCATTAAGCAGGCAATATAATAATCTTCCGGCTTCATTTTGAAACGTTCAGGGTCACTTTGTCTGCCTTGGAGGGGGTTGGGGGTGCAGTTACAGTCGGAGGACGGCGTTCTTCTCAGGGTTGCCCTCCGCCCCATCCTTTGTTCGAGAGCACGCCCGCTCCACCATCCCGTGTCCTCAACGGCGAGAGACTAGTCGGCTACCGTATATAGCAGGTAGTTGGTCTGTGCCGCTACGCATAGTCTCGTTGTATGCCGAGAGGGAGTCGGCATCGAGCCTCCAACGCCCCTGATGCTAATCTGCGGCGCGATCGCCGATAGGACGATCACATTTAGATCTGGTAAGTCTATCGTGGGCAGAGGGGAACACTGCAGGGAACTATGCCCTCTCTGCAGCCCGGTCAATGCTCGAGGCCCTTTGTCATTGCATGACAGAATGGCGGCGTCGGTCAGGGTTGCCGACGTCTCTTCTGGGTGGCAGGTGGGTGGCATTCGATCTGGCGCAGGTGGCGATGATTGGTATAGTTTTCTCTGGCGTATGCTATTAACGCAGGGCCCCGAGTCTTGTCAAGGTTTTACCTACCGCATCTGGCAGTTGTAAGATCTCCTGGCGGGGCGGGTGCCTGTCTCGCTGCTCTGCGACATGAGAGATGCCTTCATCAGAGCAGCATCCTGCGTCGCGTCCCCACCCCAGGCTGCACGGCTCGGACACTGGCACTCACATATTCTCCGAAGCTATGTTCTTGGGAAACTCAAACCACACACACCGTTGGTGCCCAGGTAGCGCATGTCTTGTACGAGTGTGTGAAGGCATCTCGAACAGGACGTTCCCAGCGTCACAGGGTGGTGCTTCCCACTGTCATTGGTTGAAGCGTGGGGCCCAACGGCAAATGCCACCGGCATTGCTGAGCAGTTTTCTCGGCCCGGCCCCGAAGGAAAACAGGGGACGACCAGTCGCAAGAAAACACCGACGAGCACCGAGAGCGTCTTGGCTGGCGTACTGCATCGACGCCCGGGGGTGCCATGGCCAATCACAGGCTCAACCTTTGGCAGGTGCAACGTAGCAGGGCCCAATCATCGTGAGCAGGCCCGGGTATTATATTGGAGAACCTTGATGGCGTCTGGTCGCACGCGTTCAGAGGGTGGCTACTGGAGGCCAGCATGGCATGACAGTGCCGCCAGGGCTCAACAGTAAGAGGCAGGTGAGGCGAATGGGGTAGGCAGGTGAGCGAGGGTCGCGACCACAGCCTACAGGTGAGCTGCATCGACGCGATGCTGGTCCACTGAGTACAATATTGCTCAACCGTACGGGGTACAGACGTACGCAGATCCGTGCGAGTTGGCATCATAGGCGAGCTTTAGGACAAGACAGGCTGCGAGGGGCCTTCCCCTATCAGTGCTGCAGGCGCGTAATCGACGCCTGGACAGATAGTCACATGCAACTTCTTCCGAGACTGCCCGTGCAAACCGAAGCCAGTTATCAGCGACGTCATGCCTGCCAATGACCTCCTCGTTCGGCAGCTTGCAGCGTGCCCGGACGCCAATGGTCCCTTGTCGAGTTTCAGAAGAGACGTCTCTGTTGGTCTCCTCGCTGCCACATGGGCGCTGCGCAGTCACTCTCTTTCTGCAACACGCGCGGCTTTTCTGCAACGCGGCATGCACCGCCATCTAGTCAAGAGGAAGGGCATATCTCTGCCGCGCCGGGGCCGCAGTGCTGCTGCATGGCAGGCTCGCTCAACCCAGCCGCGGCACGGCTCCACAAACGCATCCCGGTACTCCAGGTGCATGGGGACAAGATCCTCCTCTGCAACTCTCCGTTCCAGGCGTGGAAGGTCCGTTGTTGCAGTCGATTTTCATGACACAGATTTGTACCACTCGAGACGGCTTGTCACGGCTTCGCAGGCAGAGTTACGCAGCAACGTTCAGCGAGCCGGGCCCGCATCTCAGTGAGGCAACTCGCCCCGGCGACGGGCCTTGGCTTTCGCATTGCGAGACACCGGGTTCTACAACAGCAATGCAGAGGATCAAAGTATTGCTGTGAGGCGTTGCACCGTTGACAATCGATTGGCGCGCCAGCCCTGAGGCCGGAATGCCCCTCAACGCAACGGCCTTCGAGGACGAGATTTGTGCTCCTAAAGCCGAGACAGATGCTCTCAAAATAGCTCCTCTTTCCCGGCGTAGGATCGTCCAAATTTTTGCGAACAACAAATCGTCTTGGATTGTCGCTTTCAGCCATATCTGGGCCGGGGCGAGGGGCCGACGGAGAAGCACAATTGCGTTGTGAACGGAACCCCAAACACATCGCGACCCCACCCCCACAAATCTACCTTGACCAAAGCGGCAAAGATGCGCCTCCGGGGGGGCGCAAATACATGGGGCAGCCAAGCCGCGAGGGATGCTTGCGGGATTGTGCACTTACACTGACGTGAGCTTCAACGCAGAGCAAAGCCATCTGATGTGGGTGTCGCAATGCTTCGGAGCCGTTCTTCGCCCTGCTGCGCCAAATGCGGCATTGTCAAGACCCGAGACCGAGCCCGGTGGAATCATACGAGTTGTCCTTGGCTTTCCGCACCACAACAGTCGATGATGCACTCAGTGTAATGCAACAAAGGCACAGTACGCCACTCAGCAAGCCATCAACCTTCCCCGCGTCCCCATTGCAACGCAATTGCAGGCGCACAAAACCTAAATCAGCGGGTTTGAAAAATTTTTCTCTTGCCTCAAGTGCCCAGGCTCATCGAGCCAGGCACAGGTCTAGCGCGTTTCCAGGCACATCCAACCGGCACGGCTGGCATCAAAAGTGCCCCAACGAGCTGCCCTCCCGCAAGCGATGCCCCGAGGTCGGCTGTCAGTCCCATCTCACACCCATCGCAGAGCTGCCATCCAGCCAAAGCTACTTGCCTATCCAGCTGCCACGGCCTTGCCCAACGACCGTTTCGGCCCTTGTCGCCGTATGGCACCACACCCGATGCCGATATCCAGCTCAGGCGCGGGCGCGGAAGACAGCCGCAGACTCGCGCGCCATGCAGGCTCCCTAACCAGTAACGCACCCGCCGCTGCCGCCAGCCTCCTCATTCGCTCGCCATGTTTGGCGGTGAGCGATCGTGTCTCATTGCGTGTCCTCCAACCGGAACGTGTCGACACTTGATGCTTTCAACCATCTGCGTGCTGCTTGTTTCTTCTCCCAAAATAGATGGCTATGCGTCAGGTAGTCACTGTGTGCCGAACCCGGCAGGTACAGCCCGCCCCTCCAAGCCACCATCCTTGGGCATCGAACGCGTGGCCCTTCGATGGACGCTGGACTTTTCCATTACTTTCCTCCCGTAGCGATCGAGATGAGCAAAGCAGTGCTGAGTCGATCTGATTTTCCACCTGCTCATACGGAGTTCTGGGAGCATTAGCGGCATGGCTGTCAGGTGGAGCCGATCGAGCATTCTCACGCCTCCGATCTGTATGTGGCTGACGTAATTAAGCGTCGACAGAATGGAACGTCTTTTAGCCTAAGGACTTTGCTGTGCAGCGGCTACGAGTATAGCCAGAGCTTCTCCAACTCCTCGTAATCCTTCCACGCCGTGCTCCGCATCTACGGGGTGGGGATGTGGCATGCGAGCAAATAAGCGTCGTACTTGGCGAAAGTTTGGAGCCCTTTTGGGTAGGACCGTCATGCCTCCGTGCACTGCTGCCGATGTCGCGACCGGAAGGTTTAGGGGAGTAATAAAATTCAATTCAACCACAGCCTGATGTGGGAAGTATGCCGGAATGTGAGCTTCCGTTCTTGTGGTGGCATGCATTCCAAGCTGAGAGGTGCGAATGCTAGGCAGAGCCTGCTGGCGGCGGCATCGCCATCCTTGGTATTACTCACTCGCCCGGGTTACCGGAGAGTTGGGCACTCGTATGGGGTGGCTGTGCGGGCTACAGGCAGCAAAACTCTACCGCTGTGGTGCGGAGACGAGCTCCAAACTCTGTCTCTGATGCGTTAATGAACTCTCATCAACCACTGCGCTCGTTGTAGGCGTCCACTTCAAGTTTCGTATCATCGTGCATAGGTACTTCGCCCCAAGGTCGCGCAGCGCAGCAAGGGGCTCCCCATGGGGCACCACAGTTGCCCCAGATCTTTGTCATGCCGGCTGTCTCGGAGAGACGGAGAGTTCCACGGGTCAGGCAGTAAGTTACGGGAGGACGTGCCCTCCTGGGCACGACGGCACAAAGCACGGGAAGCTTGGAGTCACAGGAGAGCCACAAATTGAAGGTTAACAGTCTCGTTACTAGCTAAGCCTTGTGGGTCGTTTCGTTGAAACAATGAAAGTCAGCGCACACGTCTGCCATCGTATCGGCGGGCCAGTCTCCGCACCACCACCGCAGCAGTGTGCAGATGTGCGTTCCTTTGGCCCATCTGGCACGCCCGCTGCTTCTGCTGTATCACGAAGGCCAACCCAAACCGTCAGCCCGCTCCGTCGTCCGTTCGCAGTCTGTTGAATCCCAGAATGCTCTTCAGGCAGAAAGAAGACCGGTCGACACAAGAAGTGATGATGATAAAACAAATTAAAATTCAAATGATTCGTTCTCGTCTTTTAGAAAATGTGCTTTTTGGCTTCGTCCCCCTTTTCAGCTTGCCCTGGCAAGCGTGAACAGAAGCCACAGAAGAATCCAAATTACTCCTTCGATATTGTCTCTTGAGAACTTGATCCGCCGGGGAAAAGTGGTGATGTCTATAGTTTGGTTGTCCGCCGTACAAAAACCGTCCTAATCCGCCCCTGCTCTGCTAATGAGAGCTCTGGGGGTATGCCTCTCGCCAGTATAACCATGAACGCCGACTCAGTCTAATCCTCTATAACCCAAAATTCATCATGTCATGTATTGTGCGACGCCATGGCGCTTCCTAAACGCGGTCCATGAGATCGCCTCCAGCCAGGCTGCCCGTGGTAGAGCTCCTGCCGCTGTTGCTGTATCCGTTGTCTGATAGCAAGTCGTGCACCGCAACCTTGGGCACTTGGGGCACTGGCAGCTTGCGCTGGCTGCCGTCGGGACGGCTGATGATGTCCGTCAAGGACATGCCCGTGCTGCGAGGCGCATTCGTTCCGAGCGTCGGCGGGAACTGAGGGGCCTCCAAGTGAGGCTCCATGGGGGCGAGCGCAGGCGTCGTGTTGTGCTGCAGCGACAGGTTTCGCAGACTAGGCAGCTCATAGCCCGAGAAGGGACGGAGACGAGGAGAGTGGGCCGGAGTGGCGATGGGGGTGTGATCAGGAGTGGGTGACAGTGAGTCGTGAGAGAAGGTGGGCGACGAGGGGGCAGTAGAGTTGGGCGAGTTGGGCCGCGAGCGCTTCGCGTGTCGCAGAGATCCATTGTAGTGGTCGTCGTGGTGATCCTCGTTGGAGTGGGATCGAGACATGTGATACGAGGACAGACCTCCCAAGTGACCCCTGGATCCGGGTATGCCATGGGCATAGTAAGGATGGTGCCTCGCGCCGTGGTGGTTGGGCGGGGCGGCGAGCGTCTCTCGCTCGACCTGGGTGGCTGCCTTGGCCAGCATTGAGATGTCTCCGTTGCGGTTGTAGGGGTGCACGCTCGACTGAGGGTGATGAGCGAACGAGGCGTACGAGTGCGGAGGAGACACGTTGGGCGACGCCAGCGCCGAGGTGGGTGCCGAGCGGATGGTCTTGGGGGCAGGAGGAGGAGCCATCATGCCCTCAGGGTGCATGTGAGGAGGCAGGCCTTGGTGGTGGTGAAGCTGCTGGTGCTGGTGCTGGCCCTTGTTGCCGCGTCTGGAGTTGGGGTTGTTGTGGATTCGCGAGTGGCGGGTCAGCTCGTCAGAGCGGGAGAACTTCTTGCTGCAGCCAGGAAACTGGCATGCGTGAGGCTTCTCGCCCGTGTGGGTGCGAATGTGTCTCGTCTGGTGCTCGAGGCGGTGAAAGGCCTTGTCGCAGAGCGGGCACTTGTACGGGCGAGGCAGCTCGTTGGAGTTCTCCTGAGCCTGGGCGCCCGGGAGAGGCCCGTTGGGCTTGATGACGGTGACGGCAGCGCTGGCCATGTCGAAGTCGGTGCCTGGTCTCGGGTTGTTGTCGTGGCCCTTATCAGCCAGGGCGGAAGGGTTCAGCAGATTGGAGAAATCCACTGCTGACTGTGCTCGTTGCATGTGATCGTGTGGTGGGAGGCCCAAGAGAGACGGGACGACGCAGATTCTCGTCACTCGAGAGGGCGGTAGCGACTGTGCAGAGAGTAATGGAAGTCGGCTTGCTCCTGATGGTGTCCGGTGAGGTATCGCAACCAGGAAAGACTTGCAGCAGCAGATGCTAGATGCAGGTCAAGGTCAGATGCTTGTTGGGAAGAAATGGGGGGAGTCGAATCTTTTTTCTCGGGGGAGGGGACGGGGGGAGAAGTACTGGTTATAAAAGGGCGGGTTCGGCCGGGTCGGTACAGGTGGGCAGTGGAGGAGGTACCTGGGGCCATGTACCTCCACCGGGGGACGGTAAAGCAGGGCGCTGGGGGCGTTGCACGGGGCAGTCACACGAGGCGCCGACTCAGACCACTGCGGAGGGTTGCAGTGCCGCAGGGCACGTCCAGCGGGCGCTGGGGGCTCCATGGGGAGGGCGCCAGGGAGGGCCGGCGGAGGGAGCGAGGTACGCGGCCTGGGGCCCCAACAGGTACCGCGGTGCTGCCACGGAGTGCCCAGGACGGGGAGGGCACTGCAGCCACGCCCGTGGAGTCGGCCGGACAGGCCAAGTACCGCGCCGACGGAGATACCTCTGGGCGCTGCTGGCGGTTGGGGGGACCGTGGCTTGGCCGGGGCTGGCTGGGGCGGGCGACTGGGGATGTTGTGCCGACGCCCCCAGGGCGCGTTGCAACCACGTTTGCGACACACTCGCGCACCCCCCACCACGCACCCATCCATCGAATCCATCCATCCCACCTTCTGAGCCACCTCCGCCGTCTCACCTTGCGATGCTGATGAAAGTGCACTGCATCGCACGGCACCCGCATTGATTGGGGTTGAGGTGCCTTCAGCCGGGCAAGGAGCGGCTGCGACTGCGCCTGCGCCTGCGGCGACGACTGCGACTTCACATGTCCGGTGAGCTGGAGAGCGGCGGCGCCTACTTTACTCTGCTCCGTATCAGCACTACTTGCACGGGCGCTGGCGCTGGCACTCTGGCGCTGTGGGGGCCCGCGAGTTCAGGTCAGGATTTTATCTCCTGGCTCTTCCGACCCCACCACACGGGCCGACCGCCTTCGTTGTCCACTGCCAGTATCAACCAGCCTGGGCGCCCCGGGGCGCAGCAGCGGACGTGTCGTGTCCTGCTGTGGTGGACTGATTGGCTCCCGGTGCACGACGCCTTCGGAGCCAGTCGCTGACCTCACCCAAACGACCAGGCTCTGTCGAGGGACAGCATTACCGACTCGAGTAATGGGGCGCCTTGAGGCAAGGGACGTAAGCAATCAAGCAACCCCGAGTTGGCCGCTCAGTCTCCCTCCAACCGAGACTCGACGACACTTATCCACCATCATGCAAGCTTCTCGAGCAATCAGCATTCCTGTGATGTCCAACACCCGCGGCGTCAGGTCCCTGCCGGGGAGGCCTCTGCTCTCCCCGGCGGCATTACTTCATCCTTCGTAGCAAAGCAAAACGACACGACGCAAACGCAGGCGTCACGCCCACGGTGGGGTGCGGCGTCTCAAATCACCTTATGCCCCCGGCCTCGCAAAACAAACGCCTCCAGGCCAGCACATTTGTGCGACGAGCAGCCACTTGTTGCGCGCGTCCACGTAAGTGTCACCTAGATCGATCCGCCCGCAACTCGGCACTATCAGAGCCCATCGCCGCGGTGCATTGCCCTGCCCTGCCCTGCCGCCTTGGGCTGATGTTGGGTGATCAATGATGCCATACCCGGGCAGCGCCATCTGTGGGGGCCAGCGAATGGGGTGGAATTCCCCAGATACCGACGATTGGTACTGGCGTTTTACCCCGGCAGGTCTCTTCCATTCGCCGTGTCACCACAATAGCCGCCACCAGCTTATCACTCACTCATTCATCGTGCCTCGCTCGGGGAAAGGGGTCCGCGTTTCTGCCTGTGGAGATTTGCTTCTTCGCAGACAGCGACGCCATTGCTTGGGCTCTTCTCCGGTGACGGAAATGAAGTCTGTCCGCCGTCTGAAAGAGACCGATGACCCTTGCGACGCCAGATAGGAGCACGGCACACAGCAGGCTTTCGGGAGGCGGTCACGCCTTCGAATAGCTCACTGATAAGAGAGGAGGCTTGCTCTCTGCCAGCATACTGGCCAGATCACAGCAGGGCGAGAGTCTACGAGTAACTTCGCAGCGCTTTCGGGCCTCGATGCGAGCTCGACTCGTCAACTCTGCGCGGCTCGGTTCCCTAGGCCGCGTCTAAGCTGTAAGTTACGTGATGAACCATTCTTGGACCTTCCGTACACGGCCAGAAAATTGGCAACCGAAACCGAGAGACACAAGAGCTCGTGCTGGCCAGTCAATCGGTTGCGACATCAGGGTCAGGCTCGCCGTGTCTCAGCTGCTTGACCCAAGCGGGAGGTCGATCCACGCGCCGCTTCCGCCCTCCATGTCTGTCTTCACACCCCTTGATGGTTTTGCCCGTCATGTCTGAGATGGCCGTCCCGCCCGTGAACCGAGTGCCAAACAGCTGCCTGTCCTCACCTCTGAGGCGGATGGCGTCAAAGGAGTCGGGCGGGGCGGACGACGCCATCTCTTCCGACATGGCCCCTAGGCCCAAAAAAGAGAACAAAAGAAACGTTCCCGTCTTCTCGGTTCAGCATACGGTTCGCGAGGAGAATCCTCGCAGGATGCGGCCCTCCGCCGCCGTGACCTACTTACTTGAGTTAAGGATAGCCCGTGGCTGAATGGCTATCAGCGGGGGAGCTTCTCGTAAGCTTTCCCCGGCCGACACTTCAAAAGGTACCGTCACAAAAGAGTTCAGCCCGTTGGCGCCTGCGGAGACCTCACCCAGTTCGTACGTGTTTCCGTATCGTCGCGACTGTCTCGCCTCGCAAGCTGGGGACCCCGGGAAACTACCTGCACCCTTGCTCGTCCATCATTCGCATCGTGTGGGGGGGCCAGATTGTCCCGCCTCGGTCTGGCTGTCTACCTCAACCCCCAAGCCACGTCTTGAGGCCGTGATTGACGCGCGCCAATCGATAGTTAGCCTCCCGATATGCCTGTCCTTATCAGCAGACCTCGATCGGCCTTTCTTTTCGAAAACCAGAGTCTCGACTGCCCTGCTTAGACCTCGCTTGGGCCCCGTCAACCCTGTGACACATGCTCGCTGCCCCAAGGTAGGTATCTAGCTGGGTTGGGCAATTCCGGGGCCTCATCTCAGATCCTCTCGGCGCTCCTGGAGGCGGCTCTCGGCTCGGGGAAGTCCGGCCGGTGCTCCGAGATTGTGTGAGGTACCTACTCCGTGCTTGGGCGCCCCATCCCTGGTCGTCGGTATTGGATTCATTCTCAGGCGCAACAGGACAAGACAACGGAGGTCTGGGCGCGGCAATACATTCGTCGGTCCTTCCCATTGTCGACGTAACTTTCTCACAGCCTTAGCCTCGGCCGCTTGGCCTGAAGCGCTTGTGCTTATCTCCAAATCTGGGGCGCACCGTTGGCGCTGACAGCACCGAAATTTGACTTGGCGCCCCGGGTCAGGCACACAGCTCCGGATGTCTGGAGAGACGGCGGGCGCATGCAGTAGCCCTGATCCGGGGAGCTGGTACAGCTTCCACATACGGACGTTCGTTGCAATGTCGCGGCAATGTCGCCTTATTTCGTGCCCTCTCTTACGTACGGGTTACTGCGCACGAACCTGTGCGACCGCGACCGCTGGCGCCATTGTTGGACGCCTGCGTGGCTGGTTTGTGAACCGTCTTGCGTGCTTTTGGTGCCCCTTTGCCCTCGAGTCTTGGCGTCTCGGGGGGGGCTGAGCTCGTTGCCCCTTTACGCTGCCCGTGGTCTTATCTGTTCAGTCCACCTTGGCCTCTCCACGGCGCCTGGCCTCATTCACATGCGACTCCTGGGGCGCTGTTCGGAGCGCTCGTACGTAACGGTTAGGTAGCGCCTCGAGCGTTTCTGGAGCCCATGGGCTGGCGGCCACACCGACCGTGCAGCTCGCCCACGTGCCCTACCGGTGCATCGATGCCACGACGCGGGGCTCCGCTCGGGGCGGTCGGTGCCCGAGGGTGGCAACGACGGCCTCCAATAGCCGAAGTCACACCTCGGCGTCGCCGGCCGCTGACCTTGGGCGAGGCGCCGGATCGTGGGATCGTCGTCCCTTGGACGCGATACGACTGCTTCCTTTCCACCTTGGCGCCCCCCGCCCCTCGGGCGCCTCCCCGGGGACTGGGGCTGTTCTTTCACAGTCAGCTGAAGCTCTCACGGCTGACCCCGTGGAGAAGCCCAACCGCCCGGCAGCGCTAACCGATTGATAAAAGATGGCCGGCCCGACCTGCGATCTTCAAAGTCCGTACCTGGCCATGAGATTGCGGCATATTGCCCCGTGATTGCTTCATCTCAACCACTGCAGATCCAGGGTCCGGGCGATGGCTCGAGCTTTCGCGGGGGCTCCAGCATTTGGCGTGCCCTTTGCCCGAGGCGGCTCGTACGAGGCCGGTCCTTCAGTTACCCGAGGCTCCCTTCCCAGACTTGGCTCGCAGCTACGGTATCGTGTCGATGCTACGTAGCCTGCCTGATGGTGACGCTTCCAAGGTGAAGGGCAGCCTAATCTCTGGTGGAACGCATCTTTACCGCGCAACGGGGCATCCATGAGTTTGTCATGTATACCGCATTTCGGGCTGAGAAGCCACCGCCTTTGGGGAAATACTCGTAGCTGTCAGGTCATTTATTCGGTAGCTCAATGCCGCATCTTCGGCAGCGCTTGGGAGGCAGCTGGTGATCGGTGCGAACCACTCCAGCAGCATCCTTGCGAACCTGATCTGATCCAGTCTGCTCAAAGAGGACTGGGGCGTGCGCAACAGTCCCAGCAGCCCCAGCTTGCCCAGATACCAGGGTTCATCCTGTCAATCCAGCCAAGGCCCCTCGGTTCTAGCAATGTTACCGCCGCACCCGCCCTTGCAGCAGCCCGTCTGTAGCCGTCATTCTCACGCACCGTTTTTGGAGACGGGGTTGGATTGAAAAAGAGCTCATATTACTCCACGGTTGCGCGTACTCTACAGGCTGAGTCTCACGAGGACGCCTTGACGCACTCCACATTGCGGGTCGAAAGTGAAAAAATAATACCAAGGCAGCTGGCATTGCGCACCCGCCAGAGTCAGCGTTTCAGGCAGCATAATCGCGGCGGGGATAGTTGTACGGTGGTGTAAGACAGCGGTTTTCCCATGGCTAGGCTTGGATTTCTGCGCGCGTCCGTCACCGAACAGTTACCAGTACAGAATGCTTGCATTACCTGCGTGACGTGAAATACATGTCTCCAGCCGACGTCTGTGGACCAGACTTACAACTGCGTGCGCTTGACGCATGCAAACCGGCGATTGTGGCTTCAGAGTGTCTGCCGTGATTTGGCGCACTTGGCTTGACCGGATGCAGCGCTCTACAACAGCGCAAGTCTCCAGCCGGGAACTTGGCGAAAGGTCTTTGCTGCAGACGCTTCGAGTTTCCCGGACTTAGATAAAGTTCGCTAGCCAGCGTACGGGTCCTGAAAAGTGCGCAGTCAAGAAGACTGCAGATGACAGGATTAGAGATGCTCAACCGTCGTGTCACGTGAGTTCGCGTAGTTGTTCGCGTGCGCCTCCCCATCATGGCGCAGCATGAAGCCAAACACCTCGCGATGCCATTGCCACGGCGGCGCTAAGGCAAGTGCTTGCGGATGATGGACTATCATTCCATTCATGGACATGACATATCGAGTTTTGATATACCGGGCACCCGTACGTGCTGAGACGCCATGCCGCCTCATGCTCAAAACTGACCACAATCAGATCGGCTGCCAACCGTCGCTGCATCGCAGGCGCTGGACGAGCTGGCGCATGATCCCGACGTACATATAGCTACCGGCTTGGAAATTCTCGACAAGGCATTGCTCCGGTCGGCGACCACAGACTCGAACGCTGTTCCCCATCATGGCGGCGTCAAGCGCGGCCAAGTGACGGAGATCTGGGGCCCTCCGGGCACGGGCAAAACAGCTCTGGCGTATGGCGGCTCTCATTCTCCAAGACTGCGCGTAGTACGCGGTTGACTTTTCTTGCAGGCTTCAAATGGCCGCAAATACCATCTGCGATGGTCATGAGGTGGTATGGGTAGGTCTGTCTGACCAGAGTCCATCACCCGGCGTCCACAGCATACTGAGCTGACACTGCCTTGCCAGATTGCCTGCAGAATGTGCAAAGAAAAAGGGTTACTCAAGTCATCGAGTCCGTGAAAGCCTGCAGGAGTCAAGGCGCCGCAAGTGACGGGTTGAGTGTCGAATGCACCAAGTTCACACACTACTCTTGTCTCACTCTGCCTCACGTCATGGCCTTGATATCGCGGCCGACAGCAAAATCTATTGGCACGGGCGTCTCTTTAGTGGTCATCAGCTCTATATCAGCACTGCTCAATTCTGCCCTTCCGAAGTCCCAAGATAGGAAGCCAGCCCCAAAGACAAGCAAAGGTAGAGCCCGCTCACGCCGGAAAAGTAGTTGACCTGAAACTCACAGTCTCCCCTCTAGGCCCAACGGCATCGGCAAAGCGACTACAAGGCTTTCAGCATATCATGAATGCACTTCAGAAATTGGCCGCCACGCGCAACTGTGCAGTTGTCATCCTATCGCCATGCGCAACCAGGATGCAGTCTGAACAGGGCGCAACGCTGGTCAGTGCCATCAATGCAGCTGTGTGGGAGCAAGGCATCTCAACGCGGCTCGTGCTTTTCAGGGATTGGGCCTGGTTGGGCAACCGGCTCGACAGCGTATTCCTAGCGGGCCTGCAGAAGATTGACGGCAAGGCCACGAGTGAAGCAGTGGAGCACGTGTCTGCATTCAAAGTTGAAGCTGTAGGTTGGTCCAGAGCATCTCAGGTCGGCAATATGCTAACGCCACGGGGCGGCCAGACGGGCGCGACTAGCATCGACTACGATGCTGCTAGCAATCTTTTGAACGGGGCTGCAGATCTGGGACGGCAAAAGAGAAAGCTGGGGCAGACGGAGCTGGAGGTGCCCGACAGCGAGGACGACGAAGACTACGGGTGGGCCGACGAGGACGAGGCCGCAATGCCAGCTCCGCCGCCACAATGGCAGGGTAGTGAGGACGTGCTGCTTGGCCAGGAAATTGGCCGAAGTGATGATAGCGCTGCGGAGGACGACAGCGAGCGCGAGGGCGAGGGCGAGGACGATGGCACGAGCCACGGCATCACCGCCATCTCGCTGGAGGCGGGGGGCGCCGGGGCTAGGCGCCGGTGAAGCGCCGAGTACTCGTACGTATTGAGGCCGAGATGGCATGAATGGAGACCGGTCCACCAAAGCTTCAGCCGGCAAGGGGCGTGTTGGGGAACAAGGGCAGAGACGGGGCAGAGACTGCCCAGCACGGCAGCCCTTGAATAACTGCAACGATGGGAAGCGTCGGAATACAAAACGACGATGACGATACATAACATAATAACACGCGCCAGGAGCGCAAAACACACCGCTTGGCGCCCACATGATTCAAGATCCCTAACAATTCTCGTGGCCCCCGTCGGCGAATCGTCGGCTTGAATCAAGGGCTCGAGATCGGTCAATCCGGCGGCTGTGGAGCGCGGGTAGGGAGCTCGCCAGGCGGCCCTGGCCAGCTGCCACATGCTTCTGGAAGGGCTAAAAATTCTTTTATGGCATCATGGACCTCTCTGGCGCCCCACAGACGATACGGTTGAGAATTTCGACTGACGGGGCCCACCCCGAGCGTGAGCCTTTGTACCTGTGGGGTGGAGGTACATGGCCGCGCTGCGCGAGCGGGCAATTTTTTTTTTTCTCGCCCTGCTCCGATCTGCTCCACGTTTTCGTAGGCACACGCCTGGCCGCGCCCAGCCTTACAGGTACATGTGAAGGCGGGGAGCGCAGAGGCTCCTGAGCGACTCCCGGCCGAGCTGCAGAAGCAGAAGCGCAGAAGTACCCGCCAGAGCGCGGGCCGGGGGTTCGCGCAACCTTACGATGCTGCTGTTTTGGACTGCTCGTCTGGTCCTTGCAGAGAGCCCATCACCTGAGACTGGCAAAGACGACTCATTCCTGCCTGCGCGCGCAGTGGAGTCGCGCTGGCTGGCGACGACACAGCAGAAAAACCCTCATGACGCAGCGCTTGGCACCCCGTCTCGCCCACCCCTTGGCTGCGAGCCGGGGCTGTCCTTGGCTGTGGGCGAGCAGAATTGAGTCACAGCAAGTTGACGCGTTGCTCGCAGGCAAGACAGCTCGAGGTGCTTTGGGGCGCAAGGTTCCAGAGGTTACGTCCGAACGGTACGAATCAGGCACTCTGCAATGCCCGCCCCCAAAGCATCGGATCTCTCCCGCGCTGCACGTGAAGCAGTCCATCGTCGCCTCTGCCCAGCTTTGGCGGCCGGAGGCGACGGAGCAAGTGACGGCCCCCGAGCTGCGCTGCGACCGCCCCGAGCATGGCGCCGTTTACCCGTAGAAGATACCCCGTACTCGTACTCGTACTCCACGCCGATTGACCGTGTGCAATGATCATCGACAGCTTCATCGACAGCCGCCCGCCTCCTCCTGCCCCCCATACCGCCTGCAACCCCCCTGGCCCCTCCCCCCTCCAGGCACGGTCGGTGTGCTTTGACACTGTTCATCCCTCGTCGCCGAAACGATAAGGGAGATATGCACATGTCGCCGCCAACCGGTGCGCCGGGACAAGCCCTGAGCAAGCTCGTTCGCTCCCCGCCTCTCCTCCCATGCTTCAAAACGCCTCGTGAAACTAGGCCCGGCATCGGGGTTCTGCCGCGGTCGGCTCCGATCCTGGGGATGCAAGCGCACACCCCGGATCGTGGCGCCTGACTTGTATCACGCTCATTTGTGAGCACGGCGTGTCAGATGCGAGTCCGTTATGCGGCAGAGAAAAGCAACAAGGCGAGGCAAGGCAAAGCAAGGCGAAATGCAGCAAAGCAAAGACGCAAAGACGTTCACCCAGCCCCGGGGTGTGGGCCGTGATGTGCAGTGCCGCACCACCCTGCCAGCGGAACTGCATCTCGTGCGTCCGGAGGGCACGAGAGACGGGGTGCATCCCAAGGGGGACGCGCCACTGTCTAAGCGAGAGCCAATTTTGCATTCTTGCACGTCGGCTGATGATCATGATGCAGCACATCAAGGAATCCTCGATTGGGGGGAGATCTCGGACCTGTGCACGGCGAACACCCCTTGCTGTGCCAGGGCCCGTCCGACATGACCACTCGCAAAAACAGCTGATCGCGGTATCGCCATCGCGCCACCCGTACCGCATAGCGAAGCGGATGTCGCAGTCAGGGGTCCGTCCCCGACGGTGAGACCTGAGTGCAGCACACTGCCGTGCCGGGCCGCTCCTTGGTGAGCCAAGCCAAGCCGACCCGACTTGATGAAGCCTCCTTCTTTTACCAGCGGAACGGGACAGTGACGGTGATCGTTGCCCCGTGGGGTACAAGCTTCGTGGGGTTTCGGGTCACGACTGACGTGCGCCTCTCACTCTTCTACTCTGCGCTGGCAGCCATCTCTGCTGATCCTTTTTACGTATCACTGCCAAGTGTCTTCGGCTACGGTGGGATCGCGCGCCAATTGCCCTGCGCAGACGAGCCACGGTCGAAAACTGAAACGGCGCGCATCACGACGGAGTCGGGCGGGCTTCAGGGCTTCCGCACAAGGCACGTCGCACAACAGGTGTGGAGAACTGCAGAATCTCGCTGGCCGGCCGCGGCAGACTTTGCGGAGGGGGGGGATTCTCCTGATCTGGTGAGGCACCTTCGCAGCAGTCATGCCACGCCTCGTACGGCAGTCTGCGCATGCGTACGGGGCTTTCCATCTGCCGTCGGCAGGTTGCGGGCAGCAGCGGGCTCCGGCGCACAGGTAGTGGGACGGGAAATCGGTCCAACAACATGTGATATGATGCGTCCCCAACGACGATTCTGCCGGCTCTTTCTGCGTTTCCGCTTCCGGAACCAAACTCCACTCCACGGCGCCGGTGCCTGGGGCGCCTGTTCCGTGCAAGCCGATTGCTCGTACGGATGTCGAAACCGCAATACTCCGCCCCCTGTCAAGTGTACTTGTATTCGTGTTCCGCCAAGCCCACCAAAGAGGATGACTACTGAGAAACTCGCGAAACGCGACCGTTGCGGTGTCGATATGAAAGGGATGCTTGCCAGTTGATCGAGCAGTAGGTTCACATACCCGACCCACCAGGCTGTCTCCCGACCAAACCCATCTAGAGTAAGGCGCTGTCGCCAAAAGAAAGCAACTCGGCGATAGGAGAGACACTTGCCCTGTCACGTAAGCATTCATGCTGCGATAATACATGGTCCTGTACGCGCGACGGTGGTCGACACAACGTAACATTTCGGGCCATGAATCACATTACAGGTTGTATTCCACTCTCACCAAAACGTGCCTGATGATGCGACTTCGTTACGGCGGACTCTTCGCAAGGACTTAAGTCTCGACCCTAGCAAGCTGAAGTCGCGAGACGGTGAGAAGAGCCGGCTCTGTGGGAGCATGGGAACAGCAACAAAACCGATCAACACTGTGCTTATTGCCCGATGGCTCGTCCAAATTATCCGACATGCCCGACCTCTCTGCAATCTATCGACAGCCACTCGGGAAACCAATCTTTACGCACGGCGACCTAAGTGGCCTAGATATCTTGGTGAATGGGGATGAAGTGGTTGGCATCATCGACTGGGAGACAGCGGGATAGTTCCCTCCATACTGGGAGTACCCTTGTGTGAAGAATGTTATCAACAATGTTTCTCGGTGGAATGTAGACATGTTCGCAGGGCCAATGCCATATGAACTCAACATGGAACGTATCAGGCGAAAGTAATTCGAGTTCTGAGCATATCATTTATCGGTGCTGTGCTCAACCAGCCTTTTGCGCTTGACATTTCCGTTTAAGATGCGATCAGCATTCGGACACGACGATCCCAGCTGTCTTGTACTTCATGAAGCATACTCGAGAAACTTCCTATGCCTGTGACTCTTTGGACGAGCCCAAGAAGTTCTGCATTGACGTCTTCAATGGCGACGTTTGACATCACATTTCTTGAATGTTGATTATATCGCTTGCCAAAGGTAAAAATGGTGTAGGGTAGCCCGTGACGAACCAACAGCAAGGAAACAACATTGGGCTCAACACTTCATCTGGTGTATTCACGTCATGTCTAGCATCCGCAATTAACGAATATCCATTGACTCTTACGAGGCTCATGCCTAGAAACTCTGTGCTACGTATTGTTCTGCAGCAGTCCATCTTGTGCACGGTGAGAACAGCTGTGAGCGGTGTCCCCAACCTTAGTTGACGCTGTGGGGCTCGCGCTACTCAGAAAATAGATGCGTCGAAATTGAATCTGCAGAAGGAGATACTGCTAGGCTTGAGAAGACCAAGGCTTTCACGGCGGTTCGTCGTGCATGCGACCTTGTCGGAGTCATTTCCAATGCACTTGATTGATGCCATGATGAACTGGACGAATGCGGCCCATCACGTAATCAGCCAGCGGCCAATCAGAAGCTGCACTCTCGACTGGTGCCACGACGGTGCAGGCTAGAAACTCACACCATCCACGTCGAAGGTCCGAATGCTTCGCCGTCAGGCATCGACTCCTACTCTGCAAAGCATTCTGATTTCAGCATAGCCTCAATCGCTTTTGTGCGCGTGCGATTGAGCCGGGCGACGACATTGATAGGGCAGACTAAGCGGTGAGAAGTGGTCTAGGAGGGTGTCGCGGATGGTCCGAGTAAGTCGATTCTTCCATCTCACAGCTCATGTCCAGCTCACTGGGCATGTACATGGCTCAAATAATGCCAATGGCTCATGACATGAGTCGCGAGCTTATCGTGTCCGATATCTTCCCGCGTTCATCAAGGGCCTGGCATTTTTGGGGTGCACATGATATTCAAGGCGGAGCTCTCCGTCGCCGTCTTTCCTCCCACCCATGCGATTGCTTGCAGCTTCCCAACTCGACTTTAACCTCTCTGTCTTGATACATCTCATCGAGTTGAAGCTGACGGACCAAAAGAACGAGAATCATGTCTGCCGAAGCGACTGCCAATAGTGCTACGGCCACGCCGACCGCAGCGACAAGCACGACGACATCAACAGTTGAGAAGCCCAAGTTCTCATGGCTGTAAGATGCTTGCCGTAATAAATTGCCGTCTTCATCCATCTAATGTTGCCCACAGTCAGCCACACCCAATTTTTGTCATAATTCTGGTCGGTCCCGAGGAGCAGCCCTTCGGTATCCAAAAGGACTTCCTGTGTGATCGCTCAGACTTCTACCGCAAGTTTTTCGCCGAAGAGGGTGCCGACAAGTCCATCGAGCACGTTGTGAAGCTTCCAGAATTTGGAAAAGATGTATTCGGGCTGGCTCAAAACTTTCTTTACACTGGCATCCTGATCACCGACGAAAAAAACGTGCCTTCATATGAGTCCCTCGTCGGCCTCTGGAATTTAGGCCACAAGCTTGGTATCGGTGGCCTGTGCGGCAAGACGCTGGAGGCCATGACCGAGTGCCGACGGATTACCGAGAGGATTCCCGCGACGCCGCTCTTGATTCAGGTTTGGAGAGACACGCCGGAAGGATCATCGATCCGACTGCTCCTGTTGTCGTGGGCAGCTGAATATATGAGATCGTCAGATGCCCGAGCGGAGTTTGCCAAGTCCCTGCCGCAAGAAGTGCTCAGCGAGCTGGTGGTGGCCATGAGCTCGTTTGACATTTCCCCGATCGTCCAGGCACCAGTCGACTCACCCAGTGTGCCAGCTGCCGGACTGCCGCGAAAGAACGTCCATTACTTGGACGACATGAGTGACGAGGAAATATTGAACAATATCAAGAAAAATAGACGCTCGAGCGGTGTCCCAAACACCACATCCCAGGACCTAGCAGGTGGTCGCAAGCCTGCCCGGACGCCGCTTCCGAAGCCGCAGAAACGACGCTCGAGCGCCGCCTACTTGGAAGGGCGCACATTTACCACGTCACAAAAGCTGGACTTTTGCGCCGACCTCTTGACCAGGATGCTTTCTGGGCCTGGTAAGTTCCAGTCTCGTCCTCTTGCGGTAAAGACCTGGACGCTGACGCAGTACGATAGGATTTTGGACCCGGCTGGTTGGCCCTTTCAAAGACCCGGTCGAGCCGGTAGAGGATGGCGTGCCAGATTATCTCGACAAAGTGAAGCGGCCAATGGATCTGAGCACGGTCAAGTCAAAAATGGATCGCCGCGAGTACACCAACGAGGAAGAGTTTTTGGCGGACGTACGCCAAATCTTTGACAACTGCTTCACGTACTGGAAGAAGGGCGACCCGATGTGGGCAGCGGGTGAGAAGCTGCAGCGGACGTTCGAGGAGAAGTACTCAAACATGAACAAGTGGATTGCCAAGATGGGAGGCGAGGAAGGCGAGTAATCTCTGAGGACTTGGTGTTGAAATGTCGATACCGAGCTCGCCGCGAGCTGAGCCATATCCAGAGGTACCATCTGCTAAGAGTATGGCCTGGTGACCTTGGAGGAATGGAGCATCTGTACTATGAGTCTGTGGACGGAATTTGGGCGCACCTGGACTGCTTGAGAGAGAGCGTGTTGCGGGCGTGCAAGCCCGGGCGGTGTTTGATAATACGGGCAGCAGTGGGCAGCTGTATAGTAGTGTACTAGGGACTCAATCGCTACATGTATGACAGTGTCTGTTTCGGCTGATCAGTCACCTCACGAAATCCTGGGAACGGTTCTGGGAACGGTTGACGGAGGCACGATATCCACTACATGCTCCAAGACGGAAGATTTCGTCCGGGACGTAGAGTTAGGGGAGGCAAGGGGTCAATAAGCCATGTGCAACTCCAAGTTGCCGGATCGATCGAGCCAGGCGGCTGGAGTTTGCCCCCAAACATTGGCCGACTGTCTCGAAGACGGTACAGCTTAAGTCATGGTCGACTTACACGGCTTTGGCACCCCTTGTACGGCGTGACGCCTCTCCCGACACCGCATAGCCCTCGCAAAAAGTGCCGTGTCTTGCTCTGTACACTGCCGTTTTGTGGTCTCAAGCTGCAAAGTTGAGATCTTCGCAGACTACGACGGAGTGTCGGGACGGGTGCTTGCACAGGACATGAGCAACGGACGGTTGCATTTACCTTGTTCTACGGAGAAACGCAGGATACTCCATAGAGTGACACCTTATACGGCGGGCGACCTGCATCGCGGAGACGATTGCATCTACACACAACCTTGTGCGGCATGTGAGTGGTACCGCCTGATGCAGGACACGGCCGCAGCGAAGGACTGGGAGGCCGTAATACTACGCCACGAAGCGTATATCGTAACGTGGCAGTAACCACCAAACTACAGCGCAATATGGACAGAGGGACTGAGATTTAACGAAAGAGATGTTACGTGTGTGCACTCACTGCTGCTGGGCGATGCGATGGTCCGATGGACTGGTCGGGGTCAGGCCAAAGCTCGGTCCGCTGCCCGTGTTGAGGGTAGTAGCCCTTTTCCGCATGTACATCCTCGCCCTTGGCAGCGCACGGTTTTACTCTCCCTTTCCAGCTGCCTTGCGACCGTCGTGTCGTTGCTGGCCCAGGTGGGCATGCAAGGGCGTGGCGGCGTCGGGCGGTTTAAGGTGAGACAGGCGGCGGCCGCCGCGAGACAAAGGGAGCGGCCGACACTGGCCGCCGCTGTCCCAACGTTTGCGCGCGCGCGTGCACAGAGGGTCTCTGAAACAGGCGCACACCTAAAACACGGCGGCCCAACGTCGTGGGCGCCTGTGAGCCTGAGTTCAGGACGTGGACTGAGCCAGCCGGTGACAAGCGAATGGCCACGAGCGCGTCACTTGTCTCCTCCAGCCGCCCGCCACGATCGGCGCTGACGGTCCAGTCAGAGGCTCTGTCGCAGCAAAAACTCTGCAAAAAAATATTTTACGGGTAGTAGAGTGCTTGCATGGATCAGAAAAAGGCTCGTCGCGGGAGGTCGGGAGCGGGTAGTGCAGTTTTATTTAGCGCTTCGGGGGCCACAACGGAGGGTCTCGGGGGCCGCCAGTGCCGCCGACTCGGTTGGTAGCGCAAGCCGTGAGATGCCCATGAGAGTGGTTGGTTGGATGGCGGGCTTCGATGAGCGGCGAGCATGATTCTTTTTACGGAAACCGTTGGTGCCTGAGCTCGTGGTTGGCGAGGCGGCGCACGAAGTGTTTGCTGTACACGAGCGTTTCGTGTTTGCGCCATGGGCTCAGTGGGTCGTGTTAGTGGTCGCCATGCCAGCTTGCGGTATCGTGTAAGTGGCATAAGTTACGGATGCGTTGGCGCGAGGCGTCATGGCCTGCCTGGCTGCAGACGCATGCCGCTTCGTATCTCCCATCGTCAGCGACACGCACATGGAACACTGCGCCGTACGAGGTGAGCGGCGTCAGCCTGCAGTGAGAGACTCGTGCGGCCCCCGCACGCGAACCCAGCTGCAGGGCGCCTCGGTGCAGAGCCACGCTCGTATCCGCGATGCGGGCAGGCCGGCGCTGCGAATCACCTCGTGAAGGACGCACGAAGAGGGAGGGAGGCATCGCGAGTACCCGTGGTCGCCCGTGCAATGAATAATTACGGACGAAGCCGTGAAGCGACGGCCGTCTAAGAGACACGGCAGAGGCCACGGCGGAGGGTCCCAGTGGAGGTTTGCGTTGCCAAGTGGCTACAATCGCAGAAGCGGCAGTGCCTGGATGCCGCGACCCACCCCCGCCACGACAGATGCGGCATGGCGTCGCCCCCTTCAGCGGTCGGGCGGCTTGAAGCCCCTGCCGCAGGGCCTAAACAGGACGTGCCCGGTGGAGCCTCCTGCTGGGCGCCACCACTCACGATGCCTGGGCAGATGAGATGCCAACATGGGAAATTAAAAGGAGTCCAGGGTGCGCCGGGCCTCAGCAGATCCCATTACTTGACCCGGCGACTGGGTCTGTTTTGCAGCTCGCCGCTGCCTCTTCCCTGTTCCGCTCTCCTCTTCACATCACCAACCCCCTCACAGCTTGCGCTCGGTTTGGCCTCTCAGGCTTCCGCAGGTGCACGTCTTTCGCCGCCAGAGTATTATTGAATACTCGTTCCGCTCTTTACAGCAGCTCACCTATTCTCGCGCCTCACGCCTCCGTCCTCACTTCCCCCGCCTCAGGCCACTTCCTCGTCGCGCCACCGAACGAACCTCGAGACTCGAATCATCACCAAAATGCATTTCACCACCACCACCATCGCCATCCTGGCCTGCGCGGCCGGCGCCGCTGCCGCACCCGAGGCCATGCCCTACCGCCTCGCTGTCATGCCCGTTCCCGCCCTGAGCCTCTTGTCCCGCTCCACCAATGGCTACAAGCCCGAGGAGCAGCACTGCGGCTCGGGTTCGTCCTGCGCCGAGGCTTGCGGTGCTGGCTTCGCCCAGTGCGCGTCTGGTGATGGCGTCGCGCACTGCTATAACCCGACTGTCGGCCAATCTTGCTGCACCGACGCCTCCGGCAGTACGTCTCCCTGGTCCAAATTTGCACCGTGAGGGTGATGACTGACTTGTACATAGACTCGTGCGACACCGGCTACTACTGCACCCACGACAACAAGAAGCAGACCTGGTGCTGCCCCGATGGCATGGATCTCGCTGCTTGCGCTGCCAAGTTTACTGTGGCTGGCGGGCTCGAGCAAGCTACGGCGACTACGGCTCCCTCGACCACGTCGACTCCTCCCCCTACCACCTCGTCGACCTCGACCAAGTCCAGCACGACAACCGCTCCCTCGACCACCTCAACCACCTCGACCACTTCATCTTCGTCGTCGATCAGCATTCCCGTCATTACCGAGACCAAGGACCTCAACACCACCGTTTGCGGCGCCAGCAGCTCTGGGTACACCACTGCCTGGACTGGCTTCAACAGCACCATCACCGGTGGTGTGCCTACCCAGCCCTCTGAGTCTACCCCTGCTGCTGGCACCACCAAGGCCCCGACGTCTGTTCCCACCAACGTCAGCGGCGCCGCTGCTACCAGCGTCAGCGCGCTGCTGCTCGTGGCTGCCGGTGTCGTCGCTCTGCTGTAATCTGAGCAAAAGGAAGAGTCGAGAACCTAAGCTCCGATGACGAGTGGACGCGTTGGATACCGGGAAGCCAGGGACAACGAGCAGCCTCAAGCGCAGCCACGAGTATACGAGTCTTACGAAAAAGCGCAGCGGGCTGTGAAGCGTTTCAGCGCCCGAGCGAGCCTTTGTGTCCGTCCTATTTGCATGGCGTCGGGCCCGCCATGTTTTTTGTCTTGTTTGTTTCTTCTCTTTTCGCAATGATTCCCCTTCGACTGGCGACTTCGTCACACCTGGAGTCGGCCGCGATTATTCTGTGTTTTACGGCGAGGCGGATGGCATTGGGGGTGTTCTCTTGGGAACCCGTACATAATCCACTCTTACACGCGTCATAACGTTGCCCCGTTCCTCCCCTTCACCAACGCGCTGGGATTGGATACGCTCAGTGTCCACGTCTCTAGCGTCGCATGTACGTCTTGACTTAATGGCTCTGGTCGTAGAATAGTAACTCAGCTTCGCAAATTTGCTTGTTTACTCTGCAATGCCTTGTGTCTGTGTGTGTTTGGCTGCGTTACGGATGTCGTTGGAAAAGCCTAGTGGGGAACTGGAGTTCCACACCGACTGGAATGTCGGCGTGCTAGACTGAATTTAAGTTTTGAGTACTCGCAAGCCGTATCGGGCGAGACAGGACGGGAATGGCGTGTGCCTCGCGCTGGACACGTGAGGCTGGCTGTACCTGGAACTTCATTGTCTGGGGCCGTGCATTTGCGGTCCACCGTCGCGCAAGGCCTTCGCTTGACTGATCCGCGAAGTGATGGATGCTTTTACGGGGCGTTCTGCCCTTGGACTGAGTGCGCTACGGATGGACGACGAAGGAGAACCACATGGCATTCTGAAGCAGCCAATGCGAGGGCGAATGCCATTGGGACAGTGGAATGAACATCCTGGACATACACGTGGGGAAACGGCTCATGCAGCTGTGGGCTCGTATTGAGTAGGTATTTGACGGCGAGTATGTACGAGTACGTCGGTCCGTAGGTAGCTTGCGCCATGGGTTGGCTGATGATGGCCGTGCTCACTGGCTCCGCCGGCATTGGTATGCTGGGACTGCTCGCTGAAAAGCCCCGTCCACGGTGGCTGCCAGTCAGCCCTACGAATCGCAAGAGGAGCACCAGAGCCCGCTGTTTGTTCTATTTTCTTTTGCGCTGCAAAGCAAAGATACAAGCGGCACCTCACCCGCCGCTGATTGGGAGAAGCGTGTTGGAAGACGTGGTGAGAATACCCATTTCAAACATATCATTGTCCAATGTATTACCTGCCCTGGAAGGTTGGATAGATCAACTACCTACTTGTAGGTACTGAAGATGCAAGGCATGTTGCGAGGAACTGCCTTGCTACAGCGGTGATGACAGTTAAAGGACACGCATATCGGCGGCAACGGCAAAGCCCGAGTAAGTTTGGAGTGGTTGGGCAGGCTTGGCTTGAATGCGGCTGTCGACGGCTGAGCCGAGAACGACTTGAGACAACCACATGCGTCAAGATCAAAAGTGGGACCGCTCAGCATGGTTCCAATGGCTTATGACTATTAATAAATTTGGAGTACTGAGGATTCGACATCGACGATGCCGCAGGACATCAAGTTGCCCGCAAGACCACCGAAGAGCAGCAGCAGCAGCAGCGTCACTACGGTTGCCTTTCCCAACCCATCAGTCCTCCCACACCATCTTAGGCTCTATTTGTGCACGAGCATCATTGGTATTTCTGCCCCTCTAGTTGCCGACGGCCTCGGGCTCCTTGTTCTCGTCGTAGCCGTACGTCGTCTTCATCTTCTCCACCAGGGCGACGTACTCGGTCTGCGCCTGGTCGGGGGTGAGGCCCTCATCGACCTTCTTCTGCCACGCGTTCTTCTTGGCCTTGCCCTAAAGCGGTGCGTCCGTGTTAGCATGATCGTTAGGGGGCCGTGCTTATGCCGCAGGAGGAGGGGCGCGGGGAAGAGCGTGCCTTGAGGTCGAACATGCCGGGGGCAGGGGCCTTGGCAATGTCCTCGCCGATGGAGATCTTGTAGAGCGCTGTGGGAGAGAGATGCGCGTCAGCAGAGTGGACTTGGGTTGAGGGCAGCGCGGATGGGCTGAGCGGCTTACCGTAGAGCTCCAGCAGGTCGTCGTTGCTGGGCTTGCTGGTGAGCTTCTTGGAGTCGACAACGGCCTTCTTGAAGGCTTCGCTCTGAGGGGCAGACATGCTGGGCTGTTTGTAGCGGATGATTGGAGCAGAGAGCGTTGGGGAGAAGGAGGACGAAGAATGCGAAGACAGTGCGGTGGTGACGATGATGGTGGGTGTTGTTGGGGCAGAAGCTGGAGGTCAGGTGTGCCTGGCGGGGTCAGTTGAGCTCGTCGAGGGGCTGCTCGTGGGGTGCTGACGTCCTGGCCCGTGATTGGCTGCTGGCCCCATGGGAGTGGATGGGCCGGCCCGGAGCCCGTCGCTGGGCGGAGCATGTGAGAGGCATTGCCGTCTTCTAGATGGGCATTCGAAGGAATTGCCTGATGCGTAGATGTGTTGCGACATGCCGTGCGTCTGAGGGACGGCGCTGGAACGCCCGAGGAGGCCTTGCGCCCGTCAAGCAGTGAGGCAGTCACTCCCCTACACTAAATGAGGGCCTGTACCTAACGGAGCCCGTCAGCATATCCAAGAACACCCACCACGGCCCGCAGCGTTTGATTCTCTCCATCGACGCATCCAGGCCGCTACTTCGAGATATCCGGGAAGCCCGGCACGATGGCCTTCACGCACCGACGGCGGGCTTGCTCGCCTGAGGAGGTATGTGTATACGTCAACACCCGCGTCAAAAGAGTGGAGACTCCCGAGCGCCGAGAGACGACGTAACTGCGTGTGAAACCCGACGTGCTCCCACCCATGAGCATGGAGCAAGCAACAGCCGTGTCTGCCGGCAGATGCTGTAAAGAGCGCAAGGCACGCATGTCGCCGAGGGAGGCAGGGACAGTCGCACAGCCCGGGGACGCGCCCAGGTAGTCGTCATAGACTCGGCGCCTCAACTGCACGACTCTCGATGCTCGCGGCTCGCCTGCACACCGCAGGCATCTTGAAGCGCACGAATCAACATCTGTACACGGCGTGAGAAAACCATGCCGAAGACTGTCGTCGTCCTCGGCGGCTCGCTGGGCGGCCTGGCCGTCACCCACCGGCTGCTCAAGTACACCCTCCCGCACGAGCCAGACCTCCGCGTTATTCTCATCACCAAGGTGAGCTGTGCCGCCATCCCGAGCCTTCACGCACTGGCCCGTCCTGACGCCCCTGCAGAATAGCCACTTCTACTGGAACATCGCCGCCGTACGTGCCGTCATCCCACGCATCGTCAAGGACGAGGAGCTGCTACAGCCCATTGCTCCCGGGCTGGCGCAGTACCCGCCTGGGAGCGTCGAGTTTGTCCTCGGCACCGCCACGGGGCTCGACCCGCAGGCGAAGGCCGTTCGCGTCTCGACGGCCGCGGGCGGCGATGACCGTAGCATCGCGTACGACTACTTGGTCATCGCGACGGGCGCCCGGGCTGCCCAGTCCGACTTGCCCTGGAAGGCGGCCGGCACGCACGACGAGCTCGTTGCCAGCCTGCACTCAACCGCCGCGCGTATCGGCGCGGCGGACCACGTCGTCGTCGCAGGCGGTGGCGCGACGGGCGTCGAGGTCGCGGCGGAGATCCGGTACGAGTTCCCGCGCAAGACGGTCGTCCTGCTGAATGCGGGTGCGGAACTCGTCGGCGGCGACTCCACGGCTCGCTGCATCCAACGCGAGCTCGTGAAGATCGGCGTCGACGTGAGGAATGACACGAGGGCGGAAGACGTCAGCCCCGACGACGGCCCTGGCGGCAAGACGCGGGTGCTGCTGTCGAGCGGCGAGGAGCTTCTGACTGACTTATACCTCCCGACGACGGGCCTCGTGCCCAACACGGGCTACCTGCCGGCCGAGGTGCTCAACGAAGCGGGCTACGTCCAAGTCGACGAGTACATGCGCGTGCCCGCCGCGCCGGACGTCTGGGCCATCGGGGATGTCGTGTCCAAGCCGCGAGCGGGCTACCTCTTCACAGACGCTCAGGTGTGTCTGTCGCCGTCCCCCCGGCGGCTACGCGCGGCCGTGGAATGCTGACAAGTTCGAGCAGGCCGCCGGCGTGGCGAAGAACATCGAGCTCGTGCTGCGGGGAAGGGCCCAGCAGGTTGTCAAGAACCCGCCCGTAGATGTCTTCCTCTGCACCATCGGCCGTGGTCGCGGAGTCGGCCGGCTTGGTCCCGTCCATGTCCCGTCACTCGCCGTGTGGGCTGTCAAGGGCCGCACGCTGGGCATGGAGAGGACGTCAAAGTACGTCAATGGAAGCATGTGGTGATTGGGGTCAAGGTGATCGAGTCGTCCATTGAAAATTCCCAGGGAGACACATCTCCTGGTTGTACACTATGTCATGGAATGAAGAATAGGGATACCCGCTTCAATACAGTTTCCTCTGCACCTACACTCATCACCTCGCCTTTTCTTCATCAATCTGTCTCCGCAGGTCGTCCAACACCTGCTGCCTCGACCTCAGATGCGACTCGAGACCCTCGACCTGCTCGCGCACGGTTTGCAGGTCATCGCCAATGCTCTTCAGGCCGCCACCCTCGGCGCTCTTGCCCGTGCCCTCTTCCAGCTCCCTGAGCTCCCTGCGCTTATAGTCCAGCAGCTGGTCCAGCTCCCGCTTCACGAGAGCAGGCTTGGAGTCTCGCTTGCCCCCCTTTCGCCGCTCAGCAATGTCCTCGACCTTTTGCATCTTGGCATCCAGGTCCGCCAGCTGGCGCTTCAACCGCACCTCCTCCCAGTCCTCCGTCTTCTCCGTAGAAAAGTCGGTACCCGTCGCCTTGAAGCCGCTTCGGCCGAGTCGGGTGAGGTACTGGTCACCGAACTTGGTCTTACGTCCGGTGGCTGTGTTGTCGTCGGCCTTGGTGGCCCAGCGCGACGAAGCGCCTGTCCGTTGGTTGTCGACTTGGTAATCTATCTGGTTTCGCTCAAAGCTCGATCTTAGGGACGCAGGTACCGTGCGCGGGATGCGGAAACCCTCATGGCGGTTGTTGAGGATATGCAAGAACGCAAGGCAGGCGTCCTTGTTGATGGTAGAACCGGCCGACGGGTTGACCAGGTTCCAGGCTGAGCGGATGTCGGTGTCGGGGATGTCGAGGGATTCGTACAGATCTTCCAGGGCCGGGACTGGGGTCAATTAGCATGACACGTCAAGTCGAGACGGACGCAGTCGAGCGGCAAGACTAACATGATACTTCACCCCGCATGTCTCGGTTCTCCTGATATATGTGCTCGTACTTGGACTTGTCTTGGGGGCTCATGTACCAGTCGAAGCCGTCCTTAAGGCCCTGGTCATCCGAATCGTCTTCGACCTGCTCAAACTGTGGTTGCTTGCCCGTGATGGCGCGGGTGGCTTGCACCAAATGGGCCTTGGACTCGGGGACCATCCAGTCTGGCAGCGTCTTGGGCACATCGGCGTATTCCTGAAGTGCTGGGTTAGAGTCGACGCACGCATGCAGGAGAAGGGTAAGCTGGCGAGCATACTCCATTTAGAACGTCGAAGATGAGCCGCATGGCGACGCAAAACTCCTCAAAGTCGAGGTTGCCATCATTGTCGACATCAGCCAAGTCCCACACTCGCTCGAGCTGGTCGTCGCGCAGGCCACTGTTTTTGAGCACGGGCGCCGCCTGCTCGCCCGTGAGGAACTGCGAGCCGCCGGTACGGTCGGAGAAGATGTTCCAGTAGGTCTCGATCTCCTTGGCTTCGATCTTGGGAGGCATGGCTGCAGCCGGGAGCTCGGTCCAAAGGGGGGAGGGGACGGATCCGCGACCTTCGGCTGGTTCGCGATGGTCGTGACGGCTTAAATCTCCAACCGCGCTTCGCCGCTCAGCAGGAGGCCCAATGATCAGAAGTCAGCAGCGCCGAGGCGGAACAAGGGGCGCGCGGGAGCAATGGCAGCGGTAATGATGCCGAACGGCGATGCAGCAGTAATAGTGCTCGGTGACGAAGCTCTCCGGCTCCAGCCAGTCTCGTAGCGGATCCGTCATCCCCCTGTGGCTGGTTCAGCCACCGTTGCTGCAGCGGCTTGCAGCGCCCTTGTCGCTGAGTCAGCCGCTAACCGCGCCGGTCGTGGCCGAGCCGGGGTAGCGCCACCGGTCTCCATTCCAGGTGTGGTGATGATTATCGGAGGGGCAGACATTTAAATTGCCCGCCCGTCGACGGCACAGCGTACTGTACGCTCAGCGAGCCCAATTGCTGCAACATCTTCCCGTCTCATCGCTGTCGCCAGTTAACCAGTCAACCGCGCCATCATGTCGATGACTACCACCACTACCGTCACCGGGGCCCAGCCCATGACGGCCGAGACCATCCTCCGCCTCTTCCCCGACATCGACACCAACGACGAGGCGCTGTCGGGCCACGACGAGGAGCAGATCCGCCTTATGGATGAGGTGTGCATCGTCACCGACGACAACGACATGCCCATCGGCAAGGCCAGCAAGAAGCTTTGTGCGCACTCTCCCGAAACTCCTTTGCTGCGGGACGGCAAAGACTGACCAGCTGTGCAGGCCACCTCATGACCAACATCGACAAGGGCCTCCTCCACCGAGCCTTCTCCGTCTTCCTCTTCAATGACAAGAACGAGCTGCTCCTGCAGCAGCGCGCCACGGAGAAGATCACCTTCCCCGACATGTGGACCAACACGTGCTGCTCGCACCCGCTGGCTGTGTCTGGCGAGACGGGCTCGACCCTGGCCGACGCCGTCGCGGGAGCTAAGCGCGCTGCCCAGCGGAAGCTCGACCACGAGCTGGGCATCAAGAAGGAGCAGGTTCCCTTTGAGAAGTTCCAGTTCCTGACCCGCATCCACTACAAGGCGCCCAGCGACGGCAAGTGGGGAGAGCACGAGGGTAAGTGCCGTTGGTGAAGCGTTGGACAGCATATTTTCTGAGACAGCATATCTGACGCAAACTTCCCAGTCGACTACATCCTCTTCATCAAGGCCAACGTCGATCTCAACCCTAACGAGAACGAGGTCCAGGCCACGCAGTACGTTAGCGCCGACAAGCTCAAGGCGCTGTTCCAGGACCCGTCGCTCAAGTTCACGCCGTGGTTCAAGCTCATCTGCAATTCGATGCTGTTTGAGTGGTGGGAGCACCTCGACTCGGGTCTGGACAAGTACACCAACGAGCAGCAGATCCGCCGCATGCTGTGACAGCTTGCTGGCGAGTTTTGATGCTTGAGCTGGTTGCCGGAGGGAGATGGAGGTGTAGGACAGCTGTCCCGGCTTCCGTTCCGATGACGGTGAGAGGCCAATGTTGGACGTTTGAGCGTTGCATCCACAAGGCGTTGCACGGCCGCTGTTGATTTGATTCCACGGCCATGTACGTATACTTTAACTACCTCGCGCATTAATACACACCCCATCTCATGTCGGCCCTCACGAAGTGACGCGAAGCCCGACAAAGCGCCGATGTCCGTTAGCGCTGCAGGACGGACGGGCCATGCTACGAGTAGTTCTATGGTTTTGGCCGCGGCTGCATCGTCATCCCACGGCCCATCCAATAGCTGAGCGCCCGATCTGCAGCCGCGTGACCATTTCTTGCATTCGGGTTGCGCGAGGCGAAGAAACTGCCAGCAGAGCAAAAAGCAACGGCAAGAACGCTAATGCGCCCCAGACGCTGAGGCTATCGGTTTTGTATCGAATCAATTTAACCTGAAGAGACCTGTGATGACCTATGGCTCCCGGTGGCAGATCCGGGGCACCGGGGGAGGAGACGGCCAGATCCACCCCGCATTCCGGCGTCGCGAGATGGGGCTCGCGCTTCGCTTCCTGTGGTCGTGTGTACTGTGCAACGAACGAAGCAGAGTGTGGGTGTGTGTGACCAGGGTCTCGACAGGAAATGCAGCTTCAGCCCGAAATGTTTCGCTTGCCTACCTTACTCGTAGGTAGTCATCGCCTGTCTCTACTCCCGTGTGCCTACTCCTCTCGAGTTCCCATAACTTCACTTCTCTCAACTTCACTTACACCACACCTCTTGGACTTGTTGCCCGCGTAACTGCCACCGTTTTCAGCTCGGCGTCCTTCTTCTACCGTCATACTGTACTCAATTTCCAGACAAATCTCACAGGACATCGCTCGGATGGGACTCGATCGCCGTTCTGGCTCATCGCTCGCTTCGCCCACATCTGGCCATAGAAGTCTGGCCAGCAACGCATGGATTTCGTATATTTGCAGCAATAGTCACTCTCGTCACCGTCAGCTATGGAGGACACCAACACGCCCGCCGAAGCCGCGGCACGTTCGCTGCAGTCCCTGATCCCGCCGACTTGGGACACGGCCGTCCGTGAACTGAGCTTGCGCGAGGGCACCGAGGCGGGCCGCTCGCTGGCGCATGCCTTCGCGATGGACCCCCTGAGCGTGTATCTCCTCGCCGGCGACGACACGACCAGCTGGGCTCCCGAGCGGCTGTGGACCCTACACGTGCGCATCATGAGGTACACGTTTGCCGCGTACCGGCTCCAGGGCGTCGTCACAGCGATAGGGCCCGACTACGAGGCCATCGCTTTGTGGTGAGTGTGAACCCGCTGTCAGAGCTGTAACATCTGCACTTAGGAGGGAAGTATGGAGGCGAAGGTACTGGAAGTGCTGAAAGACTGGGTAGGACGCCGCCGGGCAAGTTCATGGACGGCTGGTGGCCCACGCTCCGCAGCGGGACGTGGCGGCTATGGTACCAGCTGCCTACTGAGGCTCGGAGGCGCTTCTTCAACGAGTTGGTCCCCGCGCTGCATGACACCAGAGAGGAGATCATGGGGAGCCGCAACAACGACTGTTGGTATCTCGGGTACATTGGTACCAAGCCCGGCGCCAGGGGTAGAGGCTACGCGAGCAAGCTTATACGCGACATGGCACACAAGGTAAAACCGGATCACTACCCTTGTTCGACCTCTTGTGAAGAGATATCTGCGATGTAGTTGTATACAGGCAAAGTCGACGCTGACATGCCGCCTCTAGGCCGATGCCGAAAGGCGCCCCATGTACCTGGAATCTTCGTCAATGCAGAACAACAAGCTCTACGCCAAGTTTGGTTTCGAAATCAAGGGGGAAATTAAGCTCACTCGCGGGCCGGCGCCCGTTTTATTGTACTGCATGATCCGCGAGCCACAGCCGGAGCGGCTCCAGGCTTCCCTGACGCAGTCGTCCAACGAGGACGGCGTCAAGGAGTGATGGTTTCTTGGTCTACCGGTGTAGTAGATTTTATCGTAGGCCTTGCATGGTTTTGGCGGGATATGATTGCCTCGATGTGACTCCCAATGCTATGGTCATTTATACACTCAAGTGCCTAGATGCGTCAAAGGAAAGAACTGCATTCCATCATGAGCGAGTTAAGCCTCCTATATGCTGAGAGAGCACCCGTTTTAAATCCATAGCTTCATACAGACAGCGGTGTCTCCTCGCAGCCGCTGGACGCCACATCTAGTTTCACCAAACCACTCCGGACCGACATCCTGCTGTCTACTTCTAGTATTCCAGGATTGCCCAAGTCTCGTCATCCACTGTCGTGTAAATCAAGCCCTGCCCCAGCAGCTCGTCGGCTGCCGTCAGCACGTCCCGCACCGACATGCCAGAGGAACTAGTAATGACGTTGAGGTGGACGCCCTCGTTGCCGCCCGGCGTGTTGTTCATGAAGTTGAACATCTTCTTGGCCGCCGCTCCGCAGGTCGAAAGTTTGCTGGGCATTTGGTTCGCGTTGCCGCCGCCAGTCACGTTGCCGTAGCCGGCACCGCCATCCACGAACATGCTGTCTCCGTTGGCAGCGGCACCGTTCTCGCCACCGGGCGGACCTCGCGTGAAAAAGAGGTGGACATACGTCGCCTCGAGAAGGTGATAGTTGACCTCGTTGAAGTCCTCGACGGGCCGGATGAGGTGCGAGCCGACATGGCGCTTGTTGGAGAAGGACTTGAGGCGGCCAAAGACGCGGACGAACGAGTCCAGCTCGAAGCCCGGTTCGGCGTCGTCCTGCTTGTCGGCATCGATCCACTTCTTGACCTCGATCTGTCCAGTGCCGTCGTCGATTTTGAAGGTGACGTTTGTCGGCTGCGGGTTGATGCTGCGGACCTGGCCGACGAAGGTGATTTGCGTGACGGTGGAGCCGTCGATCTTGAAATCGGCACCGGAGAAAGCCTCCTCGGCCTCGAGAACCTGCTTTATCGTGACAGGCCGTAGCGATTCATCTTGATACGACTGAGAAGATGGCAGGTCAGCAAGACGTCAGGTTGGGGTCGTTGGAATACACTGAACGCACCTTGCCACCTCCGCCTTGGCTGCCCTGCTGTGAACCGCCGGCGAAGAAGCCGCCCGAATCCTCGCCACCCTGCGCGCCGAAGGAGGTCTTGGTGTAGCCGGCGTAAGCTGCTACACGTTTGCAATAGTCAGCATGTGTGTGCCGTAGCGGCCAGGGGGAGGAGTTGCATACACATTGTGGCGTGTGAGAGGTGATGGTCTGCAGTCACGATGGAGGATGCTGGAAGACGCGTCTAGGCGCGACTCGAGCTTAATTGATTGAGTGCCCCGCGCCTGTGGGCCCGCGGCCGCTATCGCTGCTGAGTCATCACCGCAGACGCTGCTGAGATCCGTCGTGAGTTGTAAGTCATGGCATACGAGTCCGGGCTGGTCGCAGGTAATTCAATTGCTTCTTGGACAGGGATTTTGGAAAGTCGGAGGTAATACGGCCGGTGTCTCAAGGCTATCCTTTGCGCCCACGACCGCATATGGCTCGGCCAGCTTTGGTCCGTGGGCTCGGCGTCAAGCGCCTCGCGCGACCATGGTCAACCAACGACAGGCGACGGGCGCATTGCGCTGCAATCAGATCCCGCGGAGAGCCAAGCACAGGGGCTAACGGTGACGATGCGCGTTTGGGTGCGTATACGGAGTACGATTATTGCCAGTGGGTGTGTTCGGCGACGAAGGAAGAGTGAATGGGTTGCGACGGGCGCTACCCCACTGAAGACGGGGCGCTGAGCCTCGGCAGAGCGCAATGCAGCAGCGCCACTCGCGCCTCTCGCCCCCGGGCCGGCGCGTTGCCGGACCCCCGAGCCCCGAGTTGCCCCAGCTTCTGGCATCTGACATTAACCAGCTCCCGCCCGGTTGTGACGACACGACCTCCATCCATCTTTCTGAATTCTTTCATCAGTCAAGCACTCTCCGTCATCTCCCAGCCGCGACACCTCGTATATACCTCGAATCTGCGCACTCTGCATGTGCGCTCCTCCGCCGTGTAGCTGCTAAACGCTGCGCGTCATCGCCAAACCGCTCTCTGTCCGCCAACACCAGCTCCCCTCGCTCCACGCCGCACCGCCATGGGCAGGTCACAATCTGCGAGTCTACCACTGATACCCCTCGCCAGAGGGACCCTCCTCCTCCCTGGCCTCATCCAGCGCATCCCCGTCAGCTCCAGCCGCCCCGACATCCCAGCCCTCCTCGCCCACGTCTACGAACGAGCTGCGGCCAAGGGTCCAGACAGCCGTATCGACGGCGTACCCATCGCATGCGTGCCCGTGTCGTCGCCCCTTGTCGGTCCGACCGGACAGCTGCTCATCAATAATGGAGAGGAAGTCGATGCCTCCCAGGTAGAAGAGGTCAACCCCGGCACCGCCAACAAAGATGATCTCTTCGGCTTTGGCGTCGCCGCCAAGGTCGTTGGCATCGATGGCCGCGGCGGAGGCGAGTTTGCCTTGCGGGTCGAGGGCACAGCTCGCATCAGGGTAGACCACGTATCGCGCGAACGACCCTTCTTCGAGGCCAAAGTTACTTATTTTACTGATGCCAGTGCGTTGACCCAAGACCCTTCTTTGCATCGGCACGTGAGGCTAACAATGCTTGGCAGTTGACACTACCGACAAGCAGTTGCAAGATCTCTTTGGCTTACTCAAGCTGCGGTCGCGAGAACTCGTCACCATCTTGAGGATTTCATCGCTGCTGCCACGCACCAAAGGCGGCCCTACGCTCTCCCAGGGGCTGACGAGGCGACTGGAAATGCTCATCATGAGGAGGGAGATCAAGGAGGCTGGATTGCTAGCCGACTTCATGGCCAATCTGGTCGAGACGTCCCACGAGGAGAAGCTCGGAGTCCTTGCCGCCCTCGACGTCAAGGTCAGGATCACAAAGGTCATTGAGCTGCTTGAACGGCAAGTAGGAGGTATTAAGAACAACTTCAAAATCACCACCTTCACCTCCGTCCCGGTCCAGATACTCGACCGCCTCAACGACAACCAGTCTAAGAAGAACACAATCATGCAAATGCCTGGCATGACCTTCATGCCTGGTTCGGGGCAGATGCCATCTGGCAATGATCAGAATGACGACCAAGAAGCCAATGAGCTAGACGACCTCAAGAGAAAGCTGCAGGCCGCGCAGCTGCCACCCGACGTTGCCAAGACCGCGGATAGGGAGTTACGACGGCTGCAGAAGATGATGCCCATGAATCAAGAGTACCAGGTCACCAGGAACTGGCTCGAGACCCTGTCCGAGATTCCTTGGGCTGCCATGACTGATGACCGGCTGGGCCCAGAGACTCTGATCAAGGCTCGTAAGCAGCTGGATGACGACCATTATGGCTTGGACAAGGTCAAGAAGAGACTCATCGAGTATCTGGCGGTCCTACGGCTCAAGCAGTCGCTGAACGATGAGGTGGACGAGAAGATTCGGAAGGTGGAGGCAGAGACGGAGGCTGAGGCAAACAAACCCGCACCTAACGAAGTCTCTTCCACGCCCTCCGAGCCGGCAGCCAACGCTCCTCCTGCGTCGGATGAGCACGGGGCGAAGCTGCAGATTCTCAAGTCACAGAGAATGGTTGACAAGTCGCCCATCATGCTTCTTGTCGGGCCACCTGGCGTGGGCAAGACCAGCCTCGCCAAGTCGGTTGCCACTGCGCTGGGCCGCAAGTTCCATCGCATCTCCCTGGGCGGTGTCAGAGACGAGGCAGAGATTCGTGGGCACCGGAGAACCTACGTCGCCGCGATGCCAGGCTTGATCGTTCAAGGCTTGCGAAAGGTCGGCGTGGCGAACCCCGTCTTCCTCCTGGACGAGATTGACAAGATTGGCGCCGCAAGCGTACACGGGGACCCCTCTGCCGCCATGCTCGAGGTGCTGGACCCAGAACAAAACTGCACCTTCCAGGATCACTACGTGGGGATGCCCATTGATCTCTCCAAGATTCTCTTCATCGCCACTGCCAATAGCTTGGATACCATCCCAGCGCCCCTGTTGGACCGCATGGAGATGATCTACCTCCCAGGCTACACGACGCTTGAGAAGCGCCACATCGCCATGCAGCACCTGGTCCCAAAGCAGGTCCGCGTCAACGGATTAGCCGAAGATCAGGTGTTCTTCAACCAGGATGTCGTGTCCAAGATCATCGAGTCGTACACTCGTGAGTCAGGGGTTCGCAACTTGGAACGTGAGATTGGCTCCGTATGTCGTGCCAAGGCTGTCGAGTTCGCCGAGGCCAGAGATGGCGGCCGTTTGGAAAATTATCGCTCGCAACTTACCGTTGACGACGTCGAGACCATTCTTGGCATAGAGAAATTTGAGGAGGAAATTGCCGAGAAGACTAGCCGCCCGGGTATCGTGACAGGCCTCGTGGCGTACAGCTCGGGTGGCAACGGAAGTATTCTCTTCATCGAGGTCGCGGATATGCCAGGCAACGGCAGAGTACAGCTTACCGGCAAGCTGGGTGATGTGTTGAAGGAGAGCGTCGAGGTTGCCCTGACGTGGGTCAAGGCGCACGCCTTCGAGCTCGGCCTGACCGCGGAACCGACAACCGACATCATGAAGGATCGAAGCATCCACGTCCATTGTCCCTCAGGAGCGATTCCAAAAGATGGGCCGAGTAGCGGCATCGGTCAGGCCATCGCCCTGATTTCTCTGTTCTCTGGCAAGCCGGTGCCACCGACTATGGCCATGACGGTACGTCCTTATCAAACCCCGACTCCCAACTTTGACAAGCCCTTTCCTCCGAGAGACACGGCAACTGAACTGACACGTATAACAGGGCGAGATATCACTCCGTGGCCGAGTCACCGCCGTCGGGGGTATCAAGGAGAAACTTATTGGCGCACTCCGGGCGGGTGTCAAGACGGTCTTACTGCCAGCGCAGAATCGGAAAGACGTTAGAGACTTGCCACAGGAGGTCAAGAACGGGCTGCAGATCGTTCATGTCAGGTAAGCAAAGCCCTCCGCGCCGATGCGTTGGCACATTACGCGCACCAGCCTCTTCCATTAGACAACCCTCGTGTGACTGACGCTTGCGCTCCATCAGCCATATTTGGGAAGCGATCCGGTTGGTCTGGCCAGACTCGCACTGGGCTGCTGACAGCAACTACGCTGGCATCGAGAGCCGACTCTGATTCACAACGTCCGAGGCCATCCGCGTCGCCGTCCCCCTTCGCACGATACCGCGACTCGACCTGACACGAATAGGAGATCACCTCAGCTCCCTTGTGCTAGGAATTCGGCCTTGAATCCCGGCAACATGTCTATGTCCAGCGTATCGCAGTGAGACTTTCTCACGGCGACGATAGGCCGAAAGTCATGTCTTGACACTCCTCATATATCTCATGACGGTACAATCAGAAGTCTCACTTGCGTCACGCGCCTCTGCGGCTGGTATACATGTCGGCAAACCTGCGCCTCAGGCGTCGTGCGACACTCACACAACATCAGACACCAGATGAAGCGAGTCAACTACCAGGGCCGCCTGTGGTGTGTTCATGCGCCGTGAGGCTGCAATGTCAACGGAGCGTTATATTTTCTACGTAGTCGAAGGTCTCAGCTTGCCGCTGGTGCTGTGGCGCCGCAGCTATGTGCTGTTAGCTCTCAGAAAAGGAGGCATCATGCGCGCAGGCGAGACGGGTCGGCTCGGCGATTAGCGAGGGCGGGTATGGCTTCTGTGCAACAGAGACGGTGGGCTCAGATGGTGTAACATATGTCACACGGGATGTCACGCATACAGCCATACGATACATTAGGACTAATACTTCATATGACATGTTGGGGCTCCGGGAGACGAGGGCGAGAACAAGGGAAAAATGGTTATCATTCCTGTAGGTAGCGTGGTTCGTATCTTCTTTCTTCTTACTGGCCTGAGTTAGCGGTATTGCTTTTGGTCATCTTTAAACTTTGCATTTGTTTCAGCCATGCCGTCCGGAACCAACGTCTTTTGACTCTCGAACAGCCACGCCACGCAATGAATTGACTTCAGACGGGCGCCAGCTTGCAAGATTGTTTCGTATTGTGTTGTCGTAACTCAGCTTGCCAAGGGGTGTCGTGCCCCTTTGCCCATTCTTCATCCTTCTCGTACAGCATGGCGGCTGCAATGTGCCCTACCCTTCACATGGAAAGTGTCCGAGGGGTGCAGATCCATTGAATCCTGACAGGTGAGGAGCAGTAGATCAGCGCTCGGATGGTCCTGACACCATGGTTGCACAATCCAGTGTACGAGTACAGGGCTGGGGCACGCGTCTGGGAGTGGCTTGCTTCCAAAGGGCCTTGTTGCGACGGGAAGTGGGTTCGAGGTATCTGTCATCGTCGTCATAACAGTGATCCATCCACAGGCTGGACATGTGCCTTTCTCCCGGGCGGAATCTCCACGGGGAGTTAAACCGCCGAGTGCCGTGCCGACATGCTGCATGGCCTCGCTAGGCAATACGTGCAGGTACGGATGCGGCGCGATTCAAGGTGGCTGCGTCATGCTGATGGGTGGCACCCTACCAGCAAGAAAAGCGTCCAGGGCATCGGAGAGCTTCACCGACACTCGGCGGCCGACATGGGATCACGCCATCAGGACATGGTGTAGATCCTCTTGAGGAATCACAGCTGTGCCGTGGCTGTCAATCGGTCAACCGCCGCATCCTTCCTAGCCTCGGGTTGTTTGATGAAGGGCATGACGAACGACGACGAGTGGTCGTATCCTGACGGGCGGTAATGCCTGCACCAGTGCAGCAGGCCAGGGGCGGAGATGACCCCTGGACGGGAGATGCGAGAGAGCCTGGGTTCTGGGCGACGGGGTCTGACAGCTGGGCGATGCAAGATTGCCCTGGCTGCGTGCACGACTGGGGCTGTCTGCCGACCGGCGAAGAGCACGAGGAGCACCTCGAAACGGCTAGTTGAGATCAGGTAAACGAGTGCCCAAATGACGGCCTACAGGGGGCCTCGATTAGACGCCGCCATTGTGCGTGGCGACCATGCCTATAATGTACGGTCTGATATCGGCCAGGGGGCGGACACCATCACTCTTGCGAGTGTGCCTCGCAGTATGCAGTGCGGGCCTGCCCCCCCGTTATTCCTTGGAACCGCTTTCTGCAAGGACGGCGGTTTAAACAGCCGGCGCGTCGACTGGGAGATGTAGCCCGTAGGCTCAGGCTCTCTTGGCAGCATCCGAGTCTCGTTCCGACTCGCCGGGACTCACAGCAGTCACTGGCTCGCACGACCAGGCATGCGCTCAAGATTTCAGACGAAAAAACGGGGGGAACTCCTCACGGGCGTTGGTTGATTCTCAGATCGCCTCATGCGACAGGTGCGTTACCCCGGAGAGATCATCGGCTCTCTGCTTCGTGAGAATAGACCGTTGTCTGGTGGATCTTGTCATGATTGTGTGACGCACCTCGCAGCCAGTGTGATGAGCGAAACGAAACGAACCAAGACGGCTGGTCGGAGAAAATCTCCGCATCGGCAGGGCACCACGCATGCACGTGTAGGTCCAAATGTGATGAGGAGCCCGATGTGCATGGCGCTTGCAAGGAGCAGGAAGTCGTATTACCTCTCTGCTCGACTTAGGAAGCAGTCGAGAGGGAGGATCGCGTGCGGCGCTTGACGCTGGAAATGGAGGAGACGCGCGACAAGTGTTGGCATCCTTGACGGGAGTGCGGACTAACATCCTCGCAGACCCTTCGTGGCTGGATCAGTCTCAGCGCCATCACGGATTCCAAACCCAACAAGCTGGAGCAAAGCAGGGATGCTCTTTTGCCACGACAGGCACGCCCGCGTCGTTGTGCTCTCGTTCACCGTTGACAACCCGGGAGTACGTATCGAACACTTCAGGCTATCTGTGCTGAAGGTTTCGAAAGGACCTTGGGTGGATTGACGGCTCCATCGAATGGACCAACGATTGATCTCTGCCCTCAGTCGGGTCGTAGGCGCCAGGAAAGCAGCTACGAGCCAACCAAGCGTCGAGATGGATCCCGTCTAAGATTAAGGCCAGAAAGCCCATCACCAGCCGTATCTTCTCGACACTGTCACGACGACTTGTTGCTTTGTGCAAGCACGCTCACCCGGAAATTTAGCCCAGCAATAGTCCTGCAGCCATCTAAAGAGAGCACGGATGCCGCCGTGATCCATGTCTGTCCGAAGGCTCCGTCCCCCCACCAAATTCTAAACGAGTGCGGCGTCTGCAATTCCGTCAGTGCCCAGCATTATCCACCTCACCTACCCAATGTGGCAAATTGCAGGTTTGCCATCCGCATCAAGAGTGAGGCCGGGGTAAGCTTCAGGCTCTTGACGTCAAGCTGCGATTCGGCGCCTCGGTCAGAAGGCCGCGAAGGGGTTGCTCCCCTGTATTCGGCATCTCATGTTGATTGCTCCGCCCGTAAGGGTAAGCTGTTGGTTCGTAGACCTTCCTACTTGCAATGTCTTGCCGCATCTGAGATTAGTTTACTTGCAGATATGAAGGACGGCAGGCTTGCTGGGCTTGTCGCGAAGATAGCAAGCTCCCTCCACGGCCGGTGGCTACAAAGCACGCAACTCTCGTCCACTTCCGGTAGCCAGGCTATCAGATGCAGCTGGCCGACATCATGTTCATTGAGCGGAGGACAGGGGGCCCGAATCCAGCACCGAGGTTCATCCCTTGTCTCGTAGCACAATGCGGGTGACTCGAAGGAAGCATGTCGTGTGGAAAATCAACCCAGTGCCATGTGCCAGACCTGCCCGGCTGCAGCTGGGCTGGGCAGGGTAGCACGCGCCACGATGCGCCCCGTTCGGTCGCCTCCCCAGCCGTGGGACCACGCTGTGCAGGCCCGCTTCTGCAGGTCTTAGACGCCGACAATCCTCCATTTACCTGCTCTCTGGGCAGAACCTGCTCTGCCACGATTCCTGCGAGACCTGCTGGCCATGGGACCGAATTGCTGAATACATCGTCAGTTGTCGTCGCACCATGCATGGGCTTCGCCTAAGCGCCCAAGTGCTGCCAATTTGGCCACCTGGTTGCTGAGAGAGAAAATTGTAACATCAAGCCCAGTCGCAAGGGCACCCCGGCTATTGAAACCCCGGCTATTGGCTCTCACTTGGCTCTCACGGCATGCTGTCTTTGGACAGCCTTGCAACGGAATTAGGCCGAGATCCGTCGTGAGGCCTTTCGAGGCCGGGGGGTTTTGGCTGCTTGACAGCAGTAGACAAGCTGCATTTAGCTGCTGAACTCGTTGCTAGTACTCGTAAGCTGCAAGTTGGTTTGGGAATGCCGCGACACAAAAGACACTCGAGCGTTCGCAATGGCCATCAATGGCCGTCCCAATGCAAAAGCTTCAGCAGTGAGGTATACAAATAGTTGTCTTGGGATCACCAAGTCGGCAGCTTTTGCCGAGCCAAGCGAGCTGAACGTTGGTGGTCCGTTCTCGGCCTTCGGAGAGGAGGCACTCTCCGCAGAAGCGCATTCGTCAGTCTCCATTTTCTGGCTTAGTTGCCAAGCTTTCGCCGGCAGTGGCGCTTCGGGAAAGTTTGAAACCTCCGAGTCTTGAGGACGGACAACTGGAATCTTGTAGATTTCAATGTAAGTCATTGCCGGGCTGCAACATCTTACATGGCCGCCCTGAATCACGTCAAGCATTTCCCGGTAATCCAAATAGACTCCCGCGAGGCCAAATGTTGCCCAGAAGACAACCCGTAACAATGATGTACTTGCCAATTTAATTGGCATTCGTTTCGTGTCGGTCCGTGCCGGATCACTAACCGCCACAAGCTCGGTCGCCAACTTGTCTGCAATGATGGCACAATATCTGAGCCGACGAATCTTGAGAAGGAATGGTGATAGAGCTCACATCACCCCGATCGATCGCCAGAGGTAAGCGAATTGTACATCACTGAGGCAAATTGGGTATCAACGCCCGCTTTGCGCCACGATGTCGGCGTTGCCGTGTGCTGTCTGGCCGATATCCACTCCGTACCAATAGCAGCTGCTGTGCCATGAGACAAGGGGTTTTGCTGGTTAAGGTGCGCGCAGGTCGGATTGGTGACTACCTCGACCTTCGGCAGCCTTGTACTGCAATGAAACCTTGAGAGCCCCCGCAAATGAAGTCGGTATCTGGTTGCAAGCACTACACCCCGGGTAGGACGGAGATCTGCTCCTCTTCCAGAATACTCGCACCCGACAGGGAAGCGCGATGCTCAGGTCGAAGCATCATCGTACGACGACAGATGGGACCCTGTCCCGGATGACCTGTGACACAGCCACTCTTCTCCATCAAGCGACTGGCTGTCCTCGAGGCCGAGAGATGGTCCATGCGGCTCGACCTGGCTTCCTGGAGGATGATCAAGGTGCTCCACTGCGTCTCATACCGGGGACTTCTACCGTTCTGCCGAGAGATAGCGGATGCCTGATAATCTCACGTAAAGGACTTCCTTGCGAGTACTCGTAAACGGGCTTCAAGATGGATTTGGAATCGATATCCGGGGCTTTCTTGGCGGAATTTGGGTGCCCGCCAGGCCCGCGTCTCTCACAGCCCTAACCGAAGGTAAACGATGGGTCTCGCAGACGCAGGGTCGGAGAATTTAGGCTTTTAGCCCTGGACCGACATCCTTTAGTGATGGCACCGAGATGCGGAATTTATTGATGGAGCCGACGCAGCGCTGAATGGAGCGGATCCACGGGCGGCCTCAACGGCCGGTCATCGTGCCTGTGAAATTGGGTAAAGAGGAGTTGAAGGGACAAAATACAGGCCATCGTACCCATCTTACGAATATCCGTAGTTATCACAACCTAAGGCAGCATCAGGCGGAAAGGCACGCAACGGGAAGCTGCCAAGATGGCAAGCACGTCCCAGCCCCATCGGAAGGACGTCACGGCGGGACCCTGCAGCTCGATCAGGAACCACCACCGTGCATCCGTCCGACAGCGCCTTGCATCAAGCACGCCATGCACAAAGCACAGCGGGTAAGCCTCTTGGCCGCATGCCAGTATGGGCTACGCTAATTTTCAATAGATGTTGCCGCGGGCTGATCGCGGAGGAGATGCGGCAGAGTCGTCCACCGACATCGCAGAGAACAAGTAGGGGAAAGGCACTGGCTTGGATCCGGTCACGGATTGGCGCTCGTCAGCGCCAATGGGCCAAGAGGACATGTTCTTGCGAAGTGATTGAGGATCCCGTCCTGGGTCTTTTTGCAGCCGCTAGTCCACCTGCCTCACACAGGGGATGAGGGGGTACTAACGTCAGGACTCGTGGGCGAGGGCCAGCTTCGAACCAAGCATCCAGCAAATCGGAATGCGAAAGAAGACGCAACGCCGAGACACGGTGACATTCGAGAAAAGGAGGGCGTCCAGGGCCACCGAACGGGCGTCCGAGCGGCCCACTCGACTTGCCTCGAACTTTTGAAGCCCGCAACCGTCTCCGGCCCTTCTGCAGCAAATCTTGCGTGGACAATGCCATTCTTTACGAGTTGCAAAGAATGGCGGCGTTAATTTTTAGCGTCCTTGCGTCGCGGTTATAATTAGGGTTAAGGTCGACCTCCCCGCCCTCTCCCCATGCGGTTCACAGTTCTTCCGCGGCTACAGAATGCTTGTTCGAGAGTGGAGGGTTGCGGCTAATGCGGCCCTGTAACCGTTCGAGCACGCTCGTTGGAGATGAAGGCTGCGGGGGATGCCGCATCAGCGTACGAGCAGGGAAGCAGAGTCCGTGCCGGAGACTGCACAATGGCGGACCCGTCTCATGGATTTGCGGCACCTATCCATCGACAGTCGCTCTCGGCGGTTCTCCTGACTAGAACCCCACGAAATGGCGACGGCGTGTGACCCTGGTGAATCTCGGCTCGTACTTTTGTGCCGCGGCCGACTTCCGATTGCCAGCCGTGCCACACTTCAAGGCCTGATTCACTGAAAGGACTGCTTTGCTTCTTTCGTTACCACCATTGTGGTAATGGTCCGCGACGGTCTAGGCTCTGCTCCGTGCTCCATAAATCGCAATTCTCCGTCGCTCGGCATCAACCTCTGGTAAGGTGCCACGCAAGCCACGGCTCCAGCACTAAGCACTGGCTATCCGTGCCGCCCCCGAAACTGGAGTTAGCACTGGAGGTACATACCTGATGTCACACGCAACTTGCGGCAGCATGGCACGACGATTGCGACGGCGAGACGATGGCCATAGCTTGTCGGGTAGGGCATGTCGAATCTCAAACAGCTCGCACCGCCCTTGATCTACCTAGCCGCTCGGGCAGGTGCGAAAGTTGACTTTTGTGCTCTTACCTGAGTTGTAGTCCCGGCATTCCTACGTGTGTGCAGTCTTAGGACAAGAAATTGCTCGAAGGGCTTTGCTTGGGGGCGGCTTGAGGTGCTATGCGCCCGGTGCCGGCAGGCAATGGCGGCTTGCACCAAACCCCGGCATCTTTTGGCTTCTCGTCTTGACAGCGATCGTCCACAAACCAGAGCAATGGACTACGAAGCTTCCGCAATAATCCCTGCATCATAATCTGCTGGGTGCCCTGCTTGCCACGCTGCGTCCAGGGGTGCCGAACAGGGGTTGCATGGAGCTAGGGGCACCCGCGGACCATGCGTTGGTCTGTTCGCTGGACCCGTCGGTGCTTGGGACCTTCGGACGGCGCGCCGGATCTTAAAAAGGTGGGCGGATGTGGGATTCCCGCCGTCGGGGCGGTGCTATCTGGGACGATGATGTATGGCTGGCATGAGACGAAGTGGCCTGGAGGGAATGCCACAGTGCTACTCGGAGGTTGTCGTCGATGCGTACCTTGGCCAATGCCGCGCAACGGGATGCGCCGAGTCGTAGACACGAGGACGAGCGAGATGCGGCATCGCCACTGCGGTTACTGAAATTCCCATTTTCGGGATCCCACCACGCAGACGCAGCCACAACGCCCCGTCGTTGTCAATGCCGCTGGTAGGCTCTGCGATCTTCAACGGTCTCGGACCTTATCCGCCCCATACCTACGGAATTGCCGAAAGCCTCAACGGGCACGGCCCCTTCTTGAAGAGATGGACTCGGCCTGGTTCCCCACATCTGACAACTTCAGGGCCATGTCGCAGCATCATCTGTTTCTCGGAACGACGCGCGCGATCCCGCAACACCGTTCAACTGGACGTAGGCACGCCGAAATTGCCGAAATTGTTCACCGAGTTTCGCAGCCATCCTGCTCGCCCTGCTGTATACGGACGACGATTCCAAGCGGGCGCCTGGCTGGAGATGCTGACGACTTGGCTAGCATCGCGGCTGAAGCAGCTAACCAGCGCCCACTGGGGCATCTAAAACGTCCGTAGGTCGCATCCCCCGACTTCGCTATCGACATGCTGAGGCTTCTTTTCCGGAGCTTGGAGCCGGGCCCCACGTCCTTGCGAGTAAGGCCTGCGGAGAGGGATCAATGTGACGTCTGGCTGGAGTTTGGCTGTGCACTCCTCTGTACAGACATTCATCATATTTATTGCTTGGCCTCTCGTCGTTCTATTCCACATTCCTTAGACCAATACATTCCAGTTGACCCGACAGTCCGCTCTACCAGTAGCCACACACGCGAAGGATTGAACAAGTTCAAACAAACAATCACATTGTTTCGGCTTCAACGCCCGTCCGGTGACTCTGGGGCTGCTCTAGACGAGAGAAGCTTGCTGTCGGCTGGGATTGATTAAGGAAAGGCGCCAAACAGCAGCTAAACCAGCTCGCACCCGGACCGACCCCATTCTTCACCGTCTCCAGTCTCCACCAACCAACTCATGTCCTAGGCGGCGCGGCGTGCCATAACCTGTAAGCTACCCACCTACTCCGTACAAACAGGCTCAAGTCCCATCCACTCCCCCAGCATGGGTGGCTGCCCAGAGCCCAGACGCCCTCCGTCATGATTTGCGTGCCTGGAACGCTTCCGTTCGCCTTGTCCCGTGACGAGTCACCTCGTGGCGGGATGGGTGGATCTTCATCCGAGATGTCTGGAACTTACCTGACTGGCCCCGGCTCGCGCCCTCAAATGATCCATCATCTCCATCGATAGGCAAGGAGCTCTATTGGGCTCGGCCTATCCCACACCCCGTCACGGACTCCCCTTGGCTCTTGAGCTCTAGTGTAGATCCCTGTATCCCATGCTGCGACTTGCAACTGTGCCTCGTGCTCTGGGTACTTCTGCGTCAGAGGAAGGCCAGAGTTGAATACCCAGGGCTTCCAGGCCGCGCCGAGCAAGGCGACTGGCCTTGCCAATCCCTCCAATCACAACTGCTTCCAGAAACCGTTTCTCTAAAAGCGCCATCTCCGTTCATTAAGCTCTCCACTTGAATTAGTCTCCCTTTCGTTTCGCTCTTTGCCGCCATGCTACGAGTCGTCTCCGTCCCCTGTCATCCACCCGCCCACCCGTCCTGCCATCTTATCTCCCGAATTCAACCTGACCAACCCTTTCAAGCCTCTCTCGTGCTCCCTTCACCCTTGAGACTTGTCCTTCTCCATACTAATAATCGTCGACGAGCACCAGCTGTTAAAACGCGATCACCGAACTGAACAGGAGACACTGTCCTGTGACACGCCCCTCCCCAGCACCTTGGCGGCTTCGGCGGCTTCTTACTTTCACAGCTTCACAGACCGTGGTTCATTCGCATCGTACGCACGCCCCCAGTTCAGCCAAAGCCGCCTTGTGTGCCTTGTAATTACGGGCGCTACATTGAAGACGCAGCCCAGGAATCGACCTCGCCCCTTGCTCGAGACACGCGGAGAATTGTCAGATGGGACGAGCAAGGTATCTCCAAGGCATAGCACTCAACCCTTGACCAGCATCCACCCTACCAGACCCGGACCGGGGTCCAACCTTGATGCCCTGTCGCCAACCCCAGCAACACTTGCCGGTTGCACGTTCTTTGCTCCAGTAGCCGGTAGCCCAGAAGTCGCACAAAAACCGACCCTGAGCCGCCGATCAGCCTCTAGCTCCGAGTCGCGGTGCCTCGACTCTTGTGCTCTCGACTTGGCCGTCGTCTACCGACCAATCTCTGATGAGTCAAGCCTTCGGCTCTCTCCGTTCGGGCGTTCTTGTCGGGTCGCGGTAACTTGTACTTCTACAACTACGTACGGTAGCCCACCTCCGTCCATCCGAAATATCTCGACAGCTGTGGACAGGACTCCATGCCGTATCACGACAATCGTGGAATCGCTCTGTGGCAGTATTATGCTGCAGCATTTTGTTTCACTTCTGTTGCCCCCGACCAGGACGCATTATAACTGTGCTGCTGTCTACGTAATTTCCAACCATTGACATCACCTCGAGCCGGCAAGCCATCTTCACCAACGATTTGCAATATTGCCTTCTGGAACCATCAACCAAGCAAGTTTCCTTGACTCCTGTTCAGATTTCTCTCCCTTGTGGCCTCGAAAACCAACAACATATTGCTTAACGGCCCCTTCCACGCGAGAAGGAGATCTATTTCGGAGCCAGCCTTGTTGCTTGAAGAACTTGACAGTCCGGCCCCTCCTTCTGTTGTTTTGCCAAGAATCCATCGCATTAGTGGCAAGCCTCAGAAGACCAAGAGTCGCGGCTTCAACGGTTAGATACCTCGCGCTGCTCGGAAGGACTTTCGACCTCGGCACGGCTACCACTCGGCGGGAGACGAGGGAGCTCCCAGCCTAGATCCTTCGAGTTACCAAAACGATTCATCCATGCTGTCGGTACGGCACCTCTCCGAAATAACTTCATTACCGTTCGGCCAACGCCCAGGCGTATCGCATCCGGCCAGCGGCGCCTCAGACCTGGGTGGGAAAACCAGAGAAGCAGAGTCAGAGGTGTCTGCTCGCTTTCGGGCGTATCCCTCTCCGCCCATGTCGGGATCGCCGCCTCTTCCTCCCAAATCAGCTCGAGAAGCAAACGAACGGGGCGCGGGACGAAGTATATACCCAAGCGCGCTACCACAAGATGTCTACCGCGAGAGATCTGCGCGGCAGTCACCAGCCGATCGTCGACAGCTACCGCCGCCCGTTCCCGTGTCGAGACCGCATCCGCAGGAGCTTTCTCGCGATCCATACGGATTTCAGAGACACTATGAGGAATCAATGCCGCAGACGCCGTCGTATTCCCCCCAGCAGCACCCTGGGATACTGCATGGAGCATACCAACAACAGTACATTAACTCAGCTGGACCAAGCTCGGAAGGGTCTTTCTCGGCAACAAGTCGGGCGTCGGGACTGGAAAATCAAGTATACACTTCTCCGAAAGCTCAAAGGAAGACCAAAGGCCATGTTGCCTCTGCCTGCGTCCCTTGCAAGCGAGCTCATCTTCGGTAGGCAGCACTCTCCTGACTCACAAAGTTTGCAAAATGCTAACGAAAGGACATCTAGATGTGACGGTATGTGGATGACTTAAATCTCCTCCTTTTAAAATCGGTCCTTTCTCCCTTTCTTGGAGAGCGAACAAGATCCTTCCTGCGATAGAGCTGAAAGCTCGTCCGAGCTGTGGCCACGATACGGCAGCGAAGCTGGTCTTGGTGTGTGCACCGAACAGCTTTCTGTGAAGCACAAAGAAGTGCGGTTTGCAGCTTCGAAAATTCAACACTGTTATGACGTGACACCCCAACGATTTCTGCAATGTTCTAGATTCATTTTTGGCGGCTTTTCACTTTATCAATCAGAAAACTGACAAAGGCCACAGCCCAGCGACCTTGTTCGAGATGTCTTAGCAACGGCAAGGAAGACGCTTGCGTCGACGTCCAGCACAAAAAAAGGGGGAGGCCTCGGCTCAGAGACGACAGAGATGCTCGATACGATCCCCTGCGACTTTCACAGTACCCAGATATCTCGCTACGAAGGCCTATGGGCGTTGGTGGACCCGGCGGCTTGCAGGATCATGGATTCGATGACAGGCTTCAGCAACAGCAACTCTACCGACATCTCGAAACATCAACGAGCGGGGCTTCAATACATAGACAATTCGGCAGCGCGTCGGAGGCATTTCCCTACGGTACTACATCCCCTGCAATGGTGCCCGTGGAGCCCGCTGCGTATCTTACCATGAGCTTGGAGTTTTCCAAAGCATCATCGACATTCTTGGACGCGATCGGAGCCAAGAGCGTGACGGGACGAGCCTTGAGGGATATCGTTGTGGCCAACGAAGCAGGGAAAATCTTCGACATTCAGAATCAACTGGTTCAGGAGCAGAAGCGGAGAGAACCAAACTACTTGCCACCGATTCTAGGACATGGAGAGCCAGTGATCCAAGGACTTGGTTTTAGTGTCAGCGAGGTCACCAAGTTTCCCCTGAATGTCCACGAGAAATTCTCGTTCGTTGGATCCGATGGTTACGCGAGGCAGCATTTCCTTCGTATGGGCCTGGGCAAAGAGGGATCTATCTATTTTGTGGTATTGTTGTTGAGTCTTCCGCAACGATACCCGCAACCGCATCCACCGTCACAAACTGCACACTCACAGATAACGTCGTATCAAACACCTCCAAGCCCGCCGCCATCACTTGCGTCGCGAAAGCCAACATCTGCGCATTTCGATCCCATCCGTCACCGGCTCAGTGAGAGCTCGTTGACCTTCCGACCGCCTCTGAGTCTCCAAAATCAAGCAAATCAGGTACCGCCATCCGCTGACTCTGCAATGAGACCCGCGGCTTCCCAATACGTGCATCCGACCGGCGAAAACTGGCGTCCCGGCCCGTCTGTGCAGTCGTCACGCGAAACCGGTCGAAACGAATTGCCCTTGTCTCTAAATCGTACAGCGCCGCCAAACTTCCAGCTCCCCCCAATACGGGCGCAATCAGAGCATCGGCCACCACCTGTGACGCAGGGGTGGCAGAGAGACGAACGGAGGAGTCGTCTCGATATTGGGGGCTTGATCGAGAAGCCTGAAGGGCCAGGAAGACCGAATTAGGTGATTCGAACGAAGCTGGACCGCGAGCTTAGCAAAATGTCAAAAGGGTCTGTTCGAGGAGCCTATGCCGAGCGAAGTCCGACGACGTCCAAGGGAAGCAGGGATTTCATTATTCCTCGTGTGAGAGAATTGAATTTCAGAAAGACTCTGGGAAAGGATTGCAACAAGGCTGAGTCACTCGAATGGCACCTGCTGCCTATTTCAAGGCCAGTTTTTGACATATTGAGGCAAAGCTATCGGATGGAAATTGCGGCCACAGGCTGCTGTGTTGTTATAATGGGTATCGAAGGTTGATACACAGAATTGTTGGATTGCGGACGGTCAGTGGAACCCCCACGAGCCGCGCAGTTCAGAGCTTTTGTCACTATTGGCACCTGGAACAAATAAGTGGCTTTGCGGAAGCCACTCTCTTATTCTGCCGAGCCAGGACGGATAGTTTGAACAGTGAGTGTGAGTTGACGTGAAAGGCGTGGGATTGGCGGGACGTCGACCTTTGCTCCTTAGCCCCGGCAAGATTTTCATTTCAACATCGTGCCGTTGATTCTACTCAACGGTAAAGGGAGGAAAGGGCTGGTGTACCGGATTACATTATAAATGTCTTATAGCTGGGAGCCTCGGATCCGGAGCCCAGGCAAATGCCGGGCAGTTGAGGTTGGGTCCGTTGCAAGGCGCAACTTTTTGTCTCATTGAATTTTCTTGCGTCCAGCGATGTCACTGAAATTTGGAGCATAGCGACGGAGTTTGGCAGCGATAAGAATCACATCTCATGTGGCGATTGCCTACATGTACGCGATACCGCTGAAGCAAGAGTCAAGCTTGACCTTGACGCATGTGTCTTTCTTCATTATATTTCTGCTCCAAGGACTGGGCACACTTGAAGGTTTGCGAAGCGGGGGAAAGGGACTGCTTCGCGAATCTAACTGTTCGTTTCGTCTCCAAGATTTGTCCTGTTCCCGAAGTCCAGTTTACTAGGACGGAATGTTCCATCCCAGCAATGAACGAAGAAAATAATGAATTCATTGGTAGACCTCGGCTTCTGCGAGCGCAACGTGTGATTTTAATAAAGGTCTGCTTCTTGTCGGTCTCCATAGCCAGGCTCTTCAGTGTACGAAGTATGAACGCGCACTTCCAAGTCCAACGCAAATTTGACCATCCGGCGCATGAAATGGACGGAACAAGTCACAAAAAGAAGGGCCACGTTGCATTGGACATTTTCAAATTATATTGAGTTGGTTGGGCGTGTGATGCGTGACACGCAAGACATATCTGTTGAGTCGGGGGCAGGCACGACTAGGCAAAGTTGCCGGGATAGCGGGAGCCTTTGAATCACGTGGCACCGTGGTCACTTCGCGTGCCTCCCGCCGTCCAACCGCAACCCCACCAATGATTTCAATGCCCGGCGTCACTTGTCAAACCGCATTTCCCTTTTCTTTGCGGATACCGGGTCTTATTTGGTATAGCCGCAAGAATCCGCCGAAACCTAGTGAAGCGGTTCTCGCTCAAATGACAGCAGGACAGACCTGACCTTAGCGCCTGTCTAGGCGAGGTTGCCTCTCATCGAAGGCGAAGGAGGCGAGGATGGCCGATGCAATGGACGTGGATAGCACCGGCGGCACAAAACGGAAGGCAGAAGACTCGCTGGATGAGCCCCGTCCTGCACGTCGAATTAGGGTTGGTTGATGGCTTTTTTTCCGATTGCAGTGGCAAGACGGAACCGCTAATCTGGCACTCGCTCGCAGGCCTTGGATCCTGACGTGGTCAACAAGATCGCGGCTGGTGAGATCATTGTGGCGCCAGTTCATGCGCTCAAGGAACTCATAGAGAATGCCGTTGACGCAGGGTCGACAGCCCTGGAAATCCTGGTCAAAGATGGCGGCCTCAAGCTGCTGCAGATCACCGACAACGGCTGTGGAATCCAGGTGAGTACACGCGTCGCCCTAGAGGCTGACATCAACTAATAGTCTGAAAGAAAGATGATCTGGCCATATTATGTGAGCGTCACACCACCTCTAAGATCACAACATTCGAAGACCTCACCTCCATTGGCACTTATGGCTTTCGAGGAGAGGCTCTGGCAAGCATCAGTCATATTGCCCACTTGACGGTGACAACCAAGACCAAGGACTCGGCCCTCGCATGGCGTGCACACTATGCCGATGGAAAGCTCTCTGCGCCTAAGCCTGGGCTACCTGAAGAGCCGAAGGGCGTTGCCGGTCGACCGGGAACGCAGATCACGGTGGAAGACTTATTCTTCAACGTGCCGACCCGGCGGAGAGCATTCAGGTCGCACTCCGACGAGTTCAACAAGATTGTCGACATGGTGGGCCGCTACGCCATCCACTGTGCGGGAGTCGGCTTCACCTGCAAGAAAGCGGGCGAATCATCCAACAGTCTGTCAGTGCAGGCGCAAGCCACAACGATCGACAGGATACGACAGATATATGGCGCTAGCGTTGCCAACGAGCTCATCAAGTTTTCCACAACCGAGGACCGTTGGGGGTTCAAGGCAAATGGGTTGGTCACCAACGCTAACTACCATATCAAGAAGACAACGCTGTTGCTTTTTATCAACCACCGCTCCGTCGAATCGACCAACATCAAGAAGGCCATTGAACAGATTTATGTGAAATTCTTGCCCAAGGGCGGCCATCCCTTTGTGTATCTCAGCCTTGACATTGACCCGGCTCGGGTGGATGTCAACGTACATCCAACTAAGCGGGAAGTTCATTTCCTAAATGAGGACGAGATCATCCAGGCTGTGTGCACTCAGATAGAAGAGGAGCTTGCGGCGGTTGACACAAGTCGAACTTTCATGACTCAGACACTCCTCCCGGGAGCGAAGCCAGTTGAGGATACACAGTCTGGCGATGACAACGTAACGGCCCCCAGATTCATGGTCACCGGTAAGCGACGGAGGAATTCCAACGATCTTGTCAGGACAGACACATCAGTGCGCAAGATCACGAGCATGTTTTCCCTTGCAGACGCCGGAGAGGATGCAAAAGCCAGTAACATGGAAGACGAGCCGCTGGCGGCGCCTGAAAATATTGAATACGAATCCAACGATCGCGAAGCTGTTATTTGTCGGCTCAAAAGCGTTAAGGAATTGCGGGGCGAAGTCCGCGACGAGATGCATCAGGACCTCACCGAAATATTTGCGTCTCATTCATTCGTCGGCATTGTTGATGAGAAGCGACGACTCGCAGCTATACAGGGCGGCGTCAAACTGTACTTGGTTGATTATGGACACACGTGCTTCGACTACTTTTACCAACTAGGGTTGACAGATTTCGGGAATTTTGGTGTCATCCGCTTCAGCCCGCACCTGGGGCTTAGAGAGCTCCTGAGCATGGCGGCCGAGACGGAGAAGGCGGCGTTGGGGGCGACAGATGAAGAATTTGATGTCGAAGCCATCGTGAACAGGGTCGCGGGGCAGCTTATTGAGCGGAGGGAGATGCTGCAGGAGTACTTTTCTCTCGAGATTACTCCTGTGGGAGAACTCGTCTCCATCCCGCTGCTCATAAAGGGCTACACGCCGCCCATGGCCAAGCTTCCACAGTTCCTCCTCCGGCTGGGACCCAACGTCACATGGAACGATGAAAAAGGCTGCTTTGAGACTTTCCTCAGAGAGCTGGCGACGTTTTACGTCCCAGAGCAGCTTCCAGTCGCGCCTGGGAAGGGAGCAGCGCAAGAGGAGGACGTTCCGGCCGAGATACGGACGAGAAGACAGCACGTCAGGTGGGCAGTCGAGCACATATTCTTCCCGGCGTTCAAGGCGGGGCTTGTGGCCACGAAGTCGCTCATGGATGAGGGCATATTAGAGGTGGCGAGCTTGAAGGGATTATACAAGGTGTTTGAGAGGTGTTGAAAATGGAGGGCAGTTGACACGCGTGACGACTAGGTTCTGGCGATGTAAGAGTTACATTTGCTATTCAGCTACGATATGTCTAGCTCCATATTGCAGAGAATCTTTGACAGCTCCGCTTTGAATTCTTCGCATCTTGGCCCTCTGACAATATCCTGATTCAACCAAGGTTTCTTCCTTCAACATCATACGGCCGTCTACTGGGCATTTCTCATCTCGTCAAAAACCACCATCAGATCCTATTGAGGCTTGTTCTTCTTCTTGTACGCCAAGAAGCGCGTCAAATTCAACACGGCCTCGTCGGCCCGCGTCCTCAGCTCGGCATGGGACTTCTTGTCGATGGTCTTGCTCATGGCGCGAGCCTTGGGCAACGCACCTTCCAGGTGAGACAAGAAGTTGTCCTTCCAAAAGACTTCCTTGTCGCAGGCGTAGTTCTCGTCGCCGTAGATGTCGAAGAGCTGGTTCAGCGCCTCGACGGCGTCCGCAGCGGGGGTGTCGGGCAGGGAGGCAAGAATGGTGACCAAGAAAGTGCCAATCTCACGGTTGAGGGTAGCAGGCGCGGGATCGAGGGCGAGCTGGCCCAGCACGCCCACGCACTTGACGCCAAGGCTCTGGAAGGGGTCCTCGGGGTCCTGGGGCGCGAGGCCCCTGGTAGCTTGGTAGAGGGTGATGAACTTGCGGTGCTCGTCGGCCTTCAGGGGCGTCTTGCCTCCGAGGCTACGGGAGACGGCCCATGCGAGGCTGGTCACCTGTGTGGCGAGGCTGACGTCTGCGGTGTCGGTTGAGAGGATCGGAGAGATGACCTGCTCCCACAGCGAGCGACCGACGGGGGACCACGCTTTTTTAATGCCGGCGTTGTGATCTTCAGAGAAGTCAATAAGAGACACTGACCAGGCGATATTGTTGAGGGCGGATAGAGCGTGACTTTGCAGCCTCATGCTGTCGTCGTCGGTGGGCTGGATGCAAGCAACTCGGACGATCTCAGGTAGAGCTCTTTGGAGGAGAGATTTTAGAACGGGCAGGTCGTTGATGTCGTCGTCGTCGTCATCGCCATCAACGCCCGTGACCATCTCCATGTCGGCCTCCATGGCGTCTGCATCCATCTCATCATCATCATCCTCACCCTCAGGATCTTCCTCGTCCCCGCCGTCTGAGCCAGCAGGCTCGTCAGCTTCGCCCATGTCTTCGTCGTCTTTTGTTTCCGCCTCTTCGTCCTTTTGCGGCGCGGAGCCGGCCATGGCGGAGCTGAGGTTTGTTCCAATCGACGCCAGTGTCTCTAAGGCGAGCTGCTGCTGCTCAAAGGGGCTGGACCAGCCGCCGCCGTTCGTGGCGCTTTGCACTGGCTTTATGGGCGCAAGAACTTGTACGAGGGTCGGTACTAATACAGAATCATCGGCATTGGGAATGTGCGGTGCATCCTTTGACCTGCTGAGTGCGGCAAAGATGTTGTGTAGTGCTGCACATGAGAGAACGCCATCGCTGTCGGCCACGTCCTTGAGAGCAAGCATGGTCTGAAAGCACGTGCTGTCGACGACCTTGTCTGCAAGCTGCACATTGTCCTCGCAAAGAATCATGAGACAGGCCAGGGCGTCGGTTCTCAGGCTGGCGATAGCATCATCTTCACCTTGGCTCTGGTGAGCAATGAGGATGAAGAGTAGGTGTGAGACGGTGGCATTGGCTGAGATGGCCTCGAGAAGCTCATCGCCGGCCTCGGCGAGAGCTGTGAGCAGAGATACCAGGGAGGCAGCGATGCTGGCAATGAAGCTTTGCTCCGCTTTGGGCAACTTGGAGAATGCAGGGTCCCTTGATTGGAGCTTCTCGGAGACCTGATTATCGTGGTTCAGCTTGGGTGAGAGCAGAGAGAGAGAGAAAGGAGACTCACCGTCTTGGCAGCGTACTCAATGGCAGTCAGGACATCCTGCCTGAAGAGGTGGACACAGAAGTCAGCCTCCTCTTCCTGCGCCAGGACCTGTAGGATGCCCCATCCAGCGGCGCGGCTCTCGAGAGCGGCGTCGGTCAGCGTCTGAGTGAGGATGGTGTGGACAACCTGCTCGCGCAGCAGCAGCTTGCGACACTTGGTGTCCTGGATGAGGTTGGCGATGGCCGTGGCGGCAGCGGAGCGCGACTTGGGGTCGGCGTTCTTGAGGTCGTTGATGATGGGCAGGATCTTGCTCTCGCGCAGGGCCGCGAGCTCGGGGTCCGAGGGAGGCTTGACCTCCTTCGCGATGGGATCTCGGCGGTGAGCGACGCCGCCTCTGTTGCGCCTGGACTTGCCCATGGCTGCCGTCGACGCGGGTCTTGTTCCTTGCTGGGTCTCGTCGTTTCCCGTCTGCCGTCGTCGACGTATAAACCACTACCTTGAACGCTGGAGCGGGCTAGCTGGTGTATAGGAATTCGGCGCCGAACTCAAAGTGAAGATCAAAATTTTGATACACATGGTTGTCGCGCCCCACCGCCCTGGACGGGACGTTGCCCAGGCCACTGGAATGCAATCGGACTGGACCCCTAGAGCCACTCCCAGTGGGCCAAGCCTGGGCGCTGCGGCCGCTAGAAGGCCCCCGGGGCTGCCCTAGAAGCAAGGTGCCCCATCGTGGGTGGGCTCTGGTCTGTCTCAGAGACTAATTAACCTCATATCAGATAAGGTAGGGCCTCCATACCTCGCACAGTATGCACCAATCCCCCCGCGCTGCGCTACAGTGCGTCACGAGCACGTCGCCCGCTATATAGCTCCCCGCCGGCGCTACCTACACCTTGCCTTAGGTTGTCCACTAGCGCCCTAGCTGAGACAGCTGTCGAGGACAGCTGTTAGTATGACGCCAGCTGGAGAGACCCGAGCATATCCCTCGCGACGCCATCGTCGCTCTCTCGCCATCCTTCCCTTCCCTTCTGTCTTTCTGCTCCCCGATTCTTCCCCCTTATTGCAGGCGCAGTTGGAGCTTTACAGTCTCGATATCACACGCGCGGCGAAATGTGACGGCTGCGACGCCGACCTCTTTCCTATCCCTGCCGGCCCCTGCTATACGCGCTCTAATCGCGACTCACCATGTCGAGTTCCAGAGGCTGGGGCTTGTCGCAGCTTTGGCGCGACGACGAGGAGATGGCCAAGAAGGACGACGACCTCAACCGGTCCAGGCGCTCCAAGCACCCAAGTGCTCCCTGGCAAACTGCCCATGCTCCCCGTCGCAGCTGGGTGATGCGCCTCTTCGCGTACGTCGTCGTCGCGGGCCTCATCATCTACACCCTCCTCCGCATCGTCGGCTCCGGCCACTCCTCCCTCGAGCGCCTGGAAGATGATCGCTTCTTCCTCGATATACCGGGGCGATATGAGCCTCCCAAAGGCCAGCGGCCGCCGCCGCTGTTACCGGAGGGAGTACAACCGTCGCGGACCAAGCCCAAGCCAATCCCCAAGCCAATCCCGAAGGCAAAACCCCCCGCCAGCGCGGACAAAAAGATAGATCAGGGCAAGGACTACGATGGGCCGATCAGGTATCCGGCGCTGGCAGCTTCCCTCCGGTCTATATCGGCGACCAGCGGCCGCTCGGCCAAGAACCGGAACGTCTTATTTGCGGCAGCCAGCGTCCAGAGCGCGGCGACCTTGCTCCCCATGGCTTGCGAGATGGCTCTCGAGCGCGAGAGCTATGTCCACTTTGCCTTCATAGGGAGGAGTGAGCTGGCGCTGAAAGAATTGCTAAAGATCAACGGCATTGACAAGACGTGCCAGTTGCTGTTACATGGTATGGAGTTATATCAGATTGACGCGGCACAAGCGCGACTTGCTAATGGCTCCTCAGACGCGCGACCCGATCACTATGCAACGTCGACAGAGATGCGCATGACTTTGGCAGTCGCACGTGCCATGTGTATGATTCACGCGTCCAGTCTGAGAGTACAAAGCAGCTAAAAATGCTAAACAGACCACATCAACACGTATATGCACCCTCAGGCCATTCTTGTCGACTCCACTGCTGCCGAAGAAGAGTACTTTCTCCGCGGCTTGCGCGACGAAGTCAGAGCGACCAATGCAGCTCTGATAGAGCTCCCAGCGAAGCCGGAATCGCGCTTGTCGTGGATAACGAAACTGGACTCGTCGGCCCTTGCGGGTACGTTCGCCGCACACTCGCACAGGTTTCAAGCTGCTAATTGTACTTTAGCTTGGAACAAGGTCCGCTTTGATATTCTCATTCATGCTCCTCGGACTGGGACGGGAAACCTCGAGAGACTTCTCCGATCGATAGCACACGCAGATCTTGGCGGCCATTCGATTCCCCATCTCACCGTGGAGCTGCCCAACCCTATGGAAGCTCCTCTGGAGAAATTTCTGTCCGAGTACCAATGGCCACCGTGGTCTCCTGACGGCAGACCGCTGCCGCAAATGATCTCTCTACGTCGCCGCATCGCGCGGCAGAGGCTAACCGAAGAGGAGAGCTCAGTTCGATTCCTCGAGTCATTTTGGCCGGCAGACCCTTCTCACTCTCACGTTCTGGTGCTGTCTGCCCATACAGAGATTACTCCTCAGTTCTTCCATTGTAAGTGCACCCATAGCGGCTAGAATTCGGTCGAGGAATTCGCGGCTCTAATCTGGTTCAGATATCAAATATGCTCTCCTGACTCAGCGGCATTCTAAAGCGGCGACCAAGGGGGGCTTCGACTCAAGGATGATGGGAATGAGCTTATCCGTCCCAAGCACTTCGCTTGATGGCGTCCAACCGTTCGTGGCCCCCAAGCCGTCAAGCACCGACAAAGCCGGACTCGAAGAAACGGCTTTTCTTTGGCAAGCTCCGACGAGCGATGCAGTCCTCTTCATGGGCGACAAATGGGTCGAGCTGCACAGCTACATATCGCAAGTTCTCGAAAAACAGCACGCCTTGTCCGCTCCACCAGCTTTCCTGGCCCGGAAGGAAGTGGGCAAGAAATACCCGGCCTGGATGGAATACGCCTTGCAGCTCTCTCGCCTGCGAGGATACTTTACGTTGTACCCCAGCAAGCAAACTGCAGGTACCATTATCGGCGTCCACACAGACTTGCCTGACAAGCCAGAGGAGTATCAAGATGATGCCGCATCCAAGGGAGCGAAACACGAAAACTTTCACGCCGATCAGGCGAGCGAGGTGTTCGATGCAACGTCACAACTCGACATGTTGGAGACACTGCCGCAACACGGCCTTCTTCAGCTGCCGATTACAGTCCCGCTCCTCTCGTGGGATGGGAATCAAAAGAGTCTTGAGGATTTGAAAAACGACGCCGCGAAATACGTGACAGAATTTCGCCGCGAGGTCGGGCAGTGCAGCGAGGAGGAGCTGAAAAGGCAGCCCTTGGCTCATCAGGGTGCCGAGGACCTATTTTGTGACACGAGGGGCAGGACATAGTCTGGCAGAGTTAGTCGGGGGTGTAATACGGCGTATGGAATACCCGGGTCGGGATTAAAAAGTGCATGGTTATGGGATTACTGGGTAGCAGATGGCCAGGCATAGGGCCTCGACGAAGCGCTCGAAATAATTCAGAGGCAGTTGATTAATGTGAAGCTCATGATGATCAATCGCCGATGTGCTGAAGTCTCGTCACAACAAGCAGAACGACACAGGTGCCAATGATGCTGACGGCTACTATCACCAAGACCTGCGACAACGGGTCAGCCTCGCAAAGCAAGCAACCGTGAAGACGAAACGTACCAGCTGCGTCCTCCAACCCGTCTGCACAATGGCTATTCTCTTGCTGTACTTGTTTACGGTTTCTATCGTGGCGGTCAGTCTGGCTCAACCCTTGGCAGAGCGAGTATTACTTATGTAGTTGCCCACGCCCATGAAGAGCGTCACGACAGAGAGCACCCAGAAGACGGCGCCGAGGGGCTTGGCCATGCGCCGCTCCAGGTCCGTGGGCGCGCTCTTGAGGTGGAAGGATAGGGTGATGGCGACGGACAGGATAGCCATGTACACGGCGAGCCGGAGGTACGAAAGGAACGCTGCGCGGCGTCAGCTAGCCTCCAGTCTCTGCGCTCGACGCAGGGCACCTACTTCGCTCGTTAGCGCAGTGATCGCGCGCATCGCTCGTCTCGTTCTCAAAAAGCAGCGGGCCGAGGTACGGCCAGGCGAAGAAGGCGGAGGAGCCGGCGTGGCCGGAGCTACTGCATAGGATGTGAGCGCTCTCTGTTACGCGTGAAGCAGAGGATGGGCGACGTTACCCTATCTCGCCGACCTCGACGGGCTGCGTGAGGGCCGAAAGGGGCGCGCAGCTTCCCACGGTGATGGCTTCATCGTCGACGGCCGGGGCCGGAGTTGGCGGCATTTTCGATGAGATCGTGGTTCACGCCATGTGTAGCTGGGCGCTGGGCGGTTTGCAGGCTTGAGATGAGGTTGTCTCTGTGGGCGGTGACGTAATTTCGCACTGTGCTCGCATAGCTTAAACCAACGTCTTGTATGTCGTCAAGGCATGTCAACGTTCGAGACAAGGTTTAAAAATTGCGTCGTTGTGCGCCACGTTGGACGCGGTGAGAATGCAGTTCTTTTAAATGGATATTTGTGCTCTCAGCACAGAAAACCAGTCAACCAGACAGAGCTGAGCCTTGGGAGGAGACGTAAGGCGAATCGCCTCGACAGACTTTGTTTTCGATAATCATCAGTAGACAGACACGTTCTGCGCAAGGGGACTAGCACCGAGTAGATTGAATTTGAGGAGCAAAGCGGGAATTTGGGGACAACAGGCCGATGTTTTGTTCACATTGGCGAAATGGGGCAGCGCATCGTACGCAATATGTTCCTATATACATGCAGCGTTGAGTCTCTACACAAGCCTTGACTTCTTATTAGCCTTGATAAAGCTTTACTTCGTGACTAGACACAGGGAGCGCAGGTATCCTGCATGAAAACTGTCAGTATCGCATCAAAAAGAGATCTCTTAGACTTTACTTACACCCGTTGACCCCACCGAGGCAAGGCATGCAATATCAGCAATGACGTCTAAGATAAATCACGTCAACGGAAATTCTCAAGCCTGGGAAATTACAGCACATACTAATACCAAACTCTGCTTCCGCTACGGCGCAAGCAGCGCTAAAACCTGCGAGGGAGGAAACACATGCTTTGGGTACATGTACGTTAGCTACGTCGTCATAGAAGTTTGGAGCTTCATCCCACCTAGCCAGTCGCAGCCATTCGCCTGCATGGCCTCAACGTAGCTTGCAGCTCCATCTTTGAGGTCCTGCAAGTTATTTGGAGGTGTTGCTGCTGAGGCAACAGCCACGAGCAATGGGAGAGCAGTTGAATAATGCATGATGATAAACGTAGTAACCTAATGTTGTTCAGTCGTAAGTGGTTGAAGATGTAGTGAAATATGCTAACATTAGCAGTGGGAGATGATGCCCTTTTTATAGTTAAAACTAGGACCAAGAATCATTGTTCAACTCCTAACCGTGGTAGTCCGACTTGTGGTAGGATATCTCGACTGCAGTCTTCAACCCACGTGTAAGTCGAAGATGTGTTAGTCAACGGCCTGTGCTCAACTTGCACGACGCGTTGCGTCCTCCCCCTCCTTCTAGACACATACGCTCCACTCACAATCTGATGTTTAGATGAGGGGGAAATCAACTGCCGTGTGCAAAGCATTCTGTATAGTCTGATTCCTACCAACATTTCGCTACCTTTTGCAGTTTACTCTCGCGCTTTGGCGCTGAAGCGGGAGCAATGTTGCCACGTGCGGCCGGGTAATCGGCACCACCAGCTCCGCCCTGCCTCTGAATTGTGAACAGCTGCTCGTATGCAGAGCACTACTCCGTCTTTTCGAACTCAACATCAGGCCAGAGTCTCGGATTGCGGGGCCCCACGGTTGGTGATGAATCCGGGGATTGTAACCACGTGATTACCATGTGGGACATGATGCGGCTAGGTATCTATGCCATGGTGAGGAAATTCGTGAGCCTATGTGCTGGTATCAAGCGATATGAGACAAACCAATTCGATATGCTCGTTGGTGATTGGTGCCCCTCTCGTAGTCAGGACAGTGGCAGCATGATCTGTACTCCGCGAGTCCGTCCGCGCCGTCGAACCTTCAGCCGCTATCGGGCTCACAAGGCCATGTCTATAAGACGACTTCTATACATGATTAGATCACTTTCTCTACGGCTCCATCACGAAAACCCCCAAACCGTAGCCCACCGCCCCTCATCATCCCCCAAAGGCCCTTCCATTCGGCCGAACCGCGCCGGGGCACCCGTGTTCGCCTCCGGTAGGCAGATCCACTCCCGCACGCAGCCCGGCACTTCCTCCTTGACGTGCGCGATGCAGATGAGCGCTTGCCGGTCTGTCAGCCCCCTGACGGTAGGCGGGGACGCCGCCTCCTTGTTGTCGACGGCTCGTCCGGCGCGGTCGAGCATCTTGCCCTCGCCGTCTGTCAGGAAGAGCATGCACTTGTCGCGCACGGTGTCGTCCATGCCGCTGAAGGCCTCGTCGAGGACCACCACGTCCGGGCTCTTGATCATGCTGCGGATGAAGAGCGCGACGCGCTGCGCGCTGAAGGATATCTCGCCAAACATGTAGTCGTCCGCCCAAGCGAGCCCGCCGTCGCCGTGAGCTGCATCGGATGCTGCCGCGTTGGGCTGCAGTTCCGGGGCAAACCACCGCAACGCCGCGTCGACCTTTTTCTTCGCAGCGCTGTCTAGCTTGGGAATCGCGCGAAACGTGTCCGCCCAGGCGTTCTCGATGACCTGCCTGATGGTGTGGCTTCGCGGCATGTGTTGGTGGACCTCCGGGCTGGAGTGTCCGATGCGGGATTGGATGTCCCAGAAGGTGAGCGGTCGCGCACCCGAGCCTGGCTCCGGGAGGCGACTGCGGCCAAACAGCTTAATCGGCATAGAGTAGGTTTGAGGGTGATCGGAGCCCAGCAACGACACGATGGTAGTCTTTCCAGAGCCATTGGGGCCAAAGACGCCCCATCGCTCTCCTCTCCTGACCGTCCAAATCAAGCCGTCTTTCTTGCCCTCAGGTGATTGTTGTGACCAGTTGCCGAGCACAATCTTGTCACCGTAGCGTACTTGGCAGCCGTCCATCTCGACCAGAGGCTCGGCGCTGGTATCCGTGGAGCTCAAGTCCTGCGCAGTCGCCTGTGTAGTCGTCGACTTGTCAGTGGAAGATGCTGGTGACCCCAGCACCCGACCAACGTCATGAAGCGAGTGAACGGGCAATTTCTCGTCCTCCTCAATGCCGCCCTTGCTCACTCCCTGAACGTACTTCTTCAGGCCGTCGAGGACGACTTCTTTTGGGCCCATGGACTCAACTTGGCAATCGGTCCTTAAGTAGATGAGGTGGGTAATCCATTCCGGAAGAGGATCCTGCGGTCGGGCACTCAGCACCAGCCGCGGACTCGCTTTCTCAGCCAGAGACTGGAGCAGCGGGCTCAGGCCCGAGACAGTTGGGGGGTCGAGCCCCATGAAGGGCTCATCCAGCAGCAAGACTTCTGGCCTCATCAGAAGTGCCCGCGCTATCCTCGCCCGCCGTCCTTGGCCATTGCTGAGGAACGTGACTGGCAGGTCGAGCAGATGGCTCAGCTTCAGGTCTCCCACTACACGATCCAGCAGTTGCGTCGACACCACGCCATCCCCGTTGCCCACCGGTGTCTTCAGGGGGTTCAGCTCCGTGTTTCCAAGCAGAAAGTCCCGGAGCGAGAAGTCGGTTATCTCCCGCCTCGACTCATACCGCTGTGACAGGTATGCGGACGCCGTGACGCTCCCGCCGCCGAGGCCCCCAGAATTCTGCTCGGCATCGAAGCCCACGTACCGCACCGCCTTCTGCGGGCTCCTCAGCCGCGGCGGGACCTCGTCCTCGGAGAGGTATGGATACGAGCGCGCCGTGGGCGGGTCGCTGAGCAGCCGCCCACGCAGGACCTGCAGAAACGTCGTCTTGCCGGAGAGCGACGGCCCGACGACGCACCAGTGCTGCGGGCGAGCTGAAGACGACGAGGGCAGCTCGAACGAAAGCTGGCTGAAGAGCGGCGGGTTTGGGTGCAAGGACTGGGAGTTGGGGTGATGGCGGTAGAACGTGCCGCCTGCGATCCGGATGATGGGGGGCCGCATGGTTCCAATTCGTGTCGCCCGCGGCTTCTGAGCAACGCTGCTACATTAGAGGGTAGAGGAAATGCTGGGATGACAATGAAAAGCAAGGCAATTGTGAGCAGCGAGTGAATGAATGAGCAAGGGATTGAGTCAAGAGCTGCCAGAAGCTCCGGCCCGGTGATAGTCGGCCATAGCGGCCGTCCGGGGTCGGCGCCTCTAGTGGAGCTGCAGGTACGTACCCCGTCGCAGCCAATGGCCCGCAGCTCAGCCGAACAGCACTGACGCGAGGCTGTTCGTAGCCTGCGAAGGCAGCTCTCGGCTTCATCATCCACCTCCAGCTGCTCCATCACCACAACCACAACCGCCGCCGTCGCCCCCTCCTTCAATCGCCCTCAATCCACGAACGAAGACCGCTGCGAGCACCGCACAGCGACTGGGCTCACCTCTCCACCGCGCAAGACAGTAACCTCCCCAGCCGCCAAGATGGTACGTCCCTAACTACCTCTCGTCCCTCGAACCCAACACCAGGAACTGACCTCTTCGCCCTCCTAGTCGATGCGCATCGTTCCCTCCCACGCCAACCCCTCCTCATTCTCTCACACGCACACCTCGTCGGCGCCTTCAGCGCCAGGTGTCCACGACACTCTGCGTCACGGCGTCGGCCCGTCCCCCCACGACTCCGTCTCCGCCGCCGCGCCGCCCGCTTCATCCCACCCGCTCGAGGCTCGCCTCAAGAACTGGGAGGCCACGCAGGAGGCCGTCCGCATGGAGTCCCTCCGCCGCACTTTCGGCATCGCCGAGCCCGTCCGCCGCGGCATGGAGCTCAAGATTGTTCGCGACGGCGAGTGGCGCCCCATGGCCCTCGGCGGGGGCTCCTTGCCCAGCGTGCACGAGGACATTCTGCGCGGCAGGGAGGACATGATTACCTGGGAGGACATATTTACCGGCGAGGAGACGAGGGGCGTTGTCGGCATCCATGACGAGATGGAAAGGAAGCTCAAGATTCGAAAGTAGGAGGAGAGCTTGTCAAGCAGAGGAATGCTGCCAGACCCGCGAGACGACGGGAGCTAGACTACATGTACAACAACTCGACGACGCAGTAGAATCCAAGACTCAGAATTCATGTCACGAAGTGCGTGATTGTGCCGAATGTACGATGTGTTGCAAAATGCAACTGCAATTCTATCCTGCTATGGATATGCCCTTCCCCTCCGCGGACACGGCCACTCGAGGTTGCCGGCCCGCGAGACGGGAGAAGTAGACGAGGGAAAACAAAATTGTACAAGATGATACGATGCGCCTATGTAGACTCCGATATCCCCGCATTCTTCTGCGATAATGTTGCCTTCATGCGCTTCGTTCCATTGAAAACAAAACGGACCGACAGATACAAAAAGAAATGATTCAATGAGCGTATGATGCGGATGATGGCTCTCGTCCCCGCTCTGAAGTACCGTAGCTTGGGTCTGCCGGCCAAGTCGGGCGGGTGGCCCCGTCTGAGCTCGCTCTGCTGGGGCAAGATTCGATTGAGGCTGGGCTTTCGGGTCCCGCCTTCGAGACTCGCATCAAGTCGAAGCTTTGAATGGGGCGCATGGGCTTTGCGCAAATGCGTGACGACATGCACTGGCGCCCATCCTTCATAAGATGACGCAGCAATGGCTGCCGCCTCTGGAGCGATGGCCGTCGCTGCCGCCTGCGGGGAGGCTCTTGCTGCCAGATTTGGGCTCCTCCTCGTCCAGGTCGGACGGGCGGATGCTCATATGTATGACATTGGGGTTCTCTGTGCTGAGTTGATATCCTGCTTGAAGTTAGCCAGCCATCGAGGTTACGGGACGGGGGATGAGCCTACGTTTCAGCTGCTCCTTGTCGTCTAACAGCTTGCCGAAATGAATGAGGCGTATGCTGCTTGGACTCGCTGGCTTGGCTTCCCAATCGCTGCGCCATTCTCGCAGGATGAGTTCCTTAAGTGTGTAGACGCTGATGCTGAAGGGATCCGGATGCCCGCTCTCCGTCTCCTCGGGCACAATGACGTTCCTCCTGGCGAGATATCTGGCATCCAGCTTGTACGGGTGGCGGCTCCCTGAAGTAAGCAGCAGCGTAATATTGCAGACTGGCCCGCTGTCGGATGTGCCGGGGGAAATGGCTCGTATGTCGTCCTGAGCAGGGCCGATGGCCAGGATCGAGTCACTTCTCTCCTTGGTAGGCGGTGCGGGAGCATCGTCGTCCTTCTCCTTGCCCTTGAGCGATGCCGGGCGGTCGCCTTGGGGCGCTGCGGCCGGCTCGGCGTCGGCGGCGAGAGGCTTCGGTTCAGGCTGGCCCTCGGCTGCGACGTCGTTCGGGGCGCCTTGCGTCGCAGTCGATTGAGGCATCGTGGGCATCGAATCCATCTGGACGGCGTCTCTGGGCTGGTCGAGGCGGGCGTCGTCGGGCGAGGTTGTGTTGCCACCGTCCATATTGGAGCAAACGAGGGGACGGGTGTGGTGGCGGCTTGGAGCGGGCGTCGCACCAGCGATGGGGGCTGGCGAAAGGAGCGGGCTGACCGGCTCAATTCATGCGCGGCGACCAGGAAACTACAAACCGGCAGCTCGTCGGGATGGGGCGATGGATGAGGGAGCGAAGAGGCGAGGCGGGAGAGGCCAAAAGGCGTCGGAGGTGCCGCAATGCAGACGTCAGGCCCGTCGACTCCAGCGAGGACTAGTCAGTGATGGTAGCACCGTGGCACCTTGGCTGGGCCTTGGCCAGGTTCCGGGCCACACGGGATTCGGGTGGAGAGACGGAACGCCGGCTGCGGACTGAAGCGAGCCCAACCTTGGAGGCGCTAGCCGCCACTAAAAGAAGGCCTGGGGGCTGGACTGAGGGTGGCGACGCAGCCGGTCCTCCAAGGACTGAGCCGAGACGATGCCGGGAGGGATGATGATGGGCTGCGGTTCTGGATGTGCGCCTGTGCGAGGCGGACAAACAGCATTGACGGCGAGGGTGAATGAGGGCGCTGGACACGGGCCAAGCAGCGCCGGTGCTGCGCGTGGCTGTGGACGACCCAAGGCGCCGATCGCCGACTCGCTGCGGACCGGCCAGGCGGGTGCTTCCGCCAGTACGGACAGCACACGCGCACATGAAGATGGACGACGTCTTTCACAATCGCAGCCGATGCAGCGAGGGCGCTCCGTACGGTAGTCCGTGGTTACTCGTGAGGTACGTCCGTACAGCGAGAGACAAACTCAGCTACGAGTACGGCGTAATGCTCCGTACCTCTCGCAGTCGCCTCTGGGGATGCCCGACGCTGGCCGTGATTGGCGGCCCAGACGCTTGCAGGGCGGCGGGTCGAGCCCAGAGCCTTGGAAGACACCGTAGCGCGCCCTGCTTGGATGCTCGCGGCTGCCCTGGACCCTGATTGTTTTGTGTCTGAGACACTGGCAGGGTCACGCCGTCGATGCAGAAGAGCACGCAGCCGTGGTTCATTCGCGACCCGTAGTCCACCGACCGCCGGAGGGGCGCATGCACGGCTGCCTCTCGTGGTGTTGGTGCTGGTCAAGGGCCCCTCAAGACCAGGCCAGCCGAGCCTCAACGACATCAGCAGAATAGGGAGCGGCTTCTGCGGACCATCTCCTCCCTCATTGCCAGCACCATGTCCAAGGTACCCTTCGGCACGACCATCCATCTCAAGGGCCGTCTCCTCCCGCGGCACGCCACTTTGATCGCTGGAAGGTTCTCGGGACGCTCTAGGTTGCGTTGGGCGCCGTAAGGTCCATTAACTTCCCTTTACCCGGCCAGAGCCAGACTCGAACTCGAGAACAATTCTGGACCCGCTAGCCTTAGGTCGCGGTCCGCCGTGGACTCGCTCGCGGCCCCAGCGCCCCCGGATCTCATCTCATCTCATCACTGCTAGCCGCGAGCCGCCCCCGTGGGGAGCCGTCGCCTCGTCAATCGTGAATCGTAATGCCTCAAGCTTCCTACAGCTCAGCCTCCCCATGGCTCCCTGCGCACTTCGTCGACAATTTCGAGAACCGGTCCTCATGGTCGTCGCACAGCCACCGGACCCTGGAGCACACCACCCACCCAACACACCCGCGTATTCCCCCCTCGTCCAAAATTAAGTTTAGTTCCGAGCTCAACCTGCCATCAGCATTCCAGCGCTACCCGCCCGCGGCGCCGGCTGCATCGCAGCATGCTGCCCATTTCCGCCTCTGCCGCAATGTGCTGCCGAGACACCACGCCGGGAGCAAGGGCTAGCTGCAGTTTGCGTTCGGCATGGGCGGCGCTGGTGAGACAGCGCAGCATCGCCATGCCGCATCCGTTCTGGACCTCAAAATCAGGCACCTGTACTCCGTAACTGTAAATGCACGTGCTTGTCTGCATGTCAAGTCGCCATACTTTCATCTTTGCCGGCATCCAAGCGCCTTCTATTCAGGTATACCTATACATATCGTGCCCGTGTGGTCGCTGGCGCCAACCTTCCTGGCATACGCCATGTGGACCAAGACAGCGACAGCCGGCGGTCCATACTTTGACGACGCCCATTAAGCCACCAAGCTTCCTGGCGCCCACGAAAGCTGAACCACGTCCCTTCGACACGCTCGTCCCGGGCTTCGTCGTGCTTCTTCGGCGTGAGGCCCGTCGCGTCCTCCCCTCAACTCGTGGTGCGGTGGCACCAATCGCAGCAGTCGAGTCACTTGGGCCATCGCTGGTACCGATCTGACGTCCCGCACGCTCCCTGCAAAGTTCCGCCAATGTGACGGCTCTCGTGTCTTGGAGGCGAATCCAACCCAAATTGCTCTGACGCGTCCGACGCGTAGTACAGGTTATCCACTGTCCTTCACAGCACCAGCAGATCGCCGTTGCTACCTCCGCCCTGTGCCGGCTGGATCACTGCCTGAGGTGCATGCGCGCTCACCACATAGCCCGTCACGTTTCCTCCCCCGCCGCCGAAGACGTCGTCGCCCTGGTCTATCCGCATCGCTGCCATCTGCTGCGTTCCGATGCTTGAGAAGTAGGCGTCCGCGTCGCTCACGGCTTGGGACAGATTGCCCTCCCCGTTGGCCGGCGCCGCGTTCCGGCTCCGCAGGTCTATGTCCGTCGGCTGGGCGCCTCGCCCAAACATGCTGATGCTCTTCTGGCTGTCTCTATCCACCAGAAGGTTCTGCTTTTGCAGTGCCGGCGAGTCTTGCAGCTTCCGAGGCCTCGCAGACCGGAACACGGTCTGGACTGGCTTGAGATAGACCGTTGCCAGAGTTCCGACGTTGAGGCACATCTCTTCCAGTGTCGGCGCCTCCAGCCGCTCTGCTTCGGCCGTGATGGGCGGCTTCTCGCCCATCACGATCTGCCTTGCCGCGTTCATGTCCGTCGACAGCAGCCGCCAGTACATGTAGGCCCGGTCCCGCAGGTCTGGGTTGTCCGTCTCCTCCGTTGCCCACTTTAGCACCTTCGGCACCAGCTCCTGGCCCCTGGTTGGTCTTTGGATGAACAATTTGACCGTGGCGGTGAGGAGGGCCAGCTGCACCTCCACTGGCTCCTCGGCAAATGAGTACAAGAAGTCCTCGAGTAGGGCGTCACTGTTCTCGATGCGATCCGCGTACTCCCCGATGACCCACACCATGGCCGCTTTGGCCTCCGGCTCGTCCAGTGAGTCTAGATGCTCGCATAGCGTGCTGATGATGGATTCGTACTGGTTGGGATATTTTCGGAAGATGTTTCGGATGACGACTGTGGCTTCCTGCACGATGTATGTGACCTTTGTCGACACGAGCTCCAGCAACAGGTCGATGCACCGCCGGGCCGCAGGCTCAATCTTGATAGCCAGCTTGCCGATGGCTCGGACTGCTTTCCGCACGAAGTGCACATCGATTTCTGTCGCGTACTCTCTGAGCTCCGTCAAGACCTCGTCAATGTTCCTTTCGCTGGCGAGCATAAATATGAGCTCCAGCTTCGTCACCTTGACGTAGATTGGGTCATTGTATTTGCAGAAGAAGACTCGGATGTCGTTTTTCAGCACTTCGGGCCGCCGCTGTAATATTAGCAACGCATTTCTGAGAGCCAAGTATTGCACCTCGGGGCCTTTGGCCAGCAGCGTCACCAGAGGGGGCGAGAGCTTCTTGCAGAGGGCTGATATTTGCTTCTCGTCCGCCATGTAGTTCATCAGGTACAGGATGACCCTAATGCAAGTCAAGACGACGGACGAGTTGGAATGGGACAGCCGCGGTGCTATGCGTTCGGCCAGCAATGCGGCTTCGCCAGTCTCTTGCGGCACGTATGACATCAACGCCTCCAGTATGTATGTTTGGCCCCACCTGTTGCGTGTGAGCAAAGCAACCCTCGTCTCGACGGGTTCACGGAGGACTTACTCGGAGCAGTCAGGAAGGATGGCCACCATCTTGGACGCATTGCTGTAGTCTATCGTAAGCTTGATGGCATCGCTCCGCTCCCAAATGTCCATCAGCCCAGCCAACGCGCTTGCTACCACTGTAGGGTTGTCGTCTCTCAGTAGCGAGTTGAGGCGGTCGATGAGGTCAGACCTCTCCACCATTTGCCTGTCGTGGTCGTACAGCTTGGCGACGCAATAGGCTGCGGTTTTTCGCACATATGGGTCGGAGTCTCGCAGCATGTGCTTGACTATCGGCACGGTCGCTTCGACAAACTCTTTGACGTGGATATATGACATGGTTCGCAAAGCAAGAGCCCGGACCAGGGGGCTGTGGTCTTCCATATCCTGAGATTCCGGTCAGTGGCGCTCTGGCGACAGCCATAGTCCGACTCACATTTTCCAAGATGGGAATCGCCTTGACTGCGATTTCCGGGCGCACCCGAGCGTAATTCACAAGGTAGAGAAAGCACCTGTCTACGCATCAGTATCCCAGCTGGCCGTCAGCGCGATAGGCTTCGTACATCTTCTTGATCTCCAGGCTCGGGATATTCATGCATGCGATGATGTCGGGAAACAGAGCAACCATGTCGTTGTTGCTCATGGTCATGTTGGCGACGATGCGCTTGAGCGCGACCTTCTTGGTGGCATAATTCTTATCCTTCTTGCCGCCGCTATTCAGCTCGATGCGCAACTCTGCTACTTTGCCCTGCCGAGTTCTTAGCTTGTCGAACGACACCGCCGGCGCGTACACGGGGAATGCGCCCATCATCTTGCGATCGGGTAACCGGACCAGCGAGGGTGTATGTAGGGCATATCGTCGGGAGGGGAAAGGGAGAGGAGGAGCCGCGACAAGGACACGGCGCTCGAGCAAAGTGTAGCAACAATAGTCTGTGGGAAAACAATCGTAACGAGGCAGAGCGCGTTCCATGCAGCAGACAGGAAATGCCAGGTGATGCCAGAAGCAAAAAGGGCTGGATGGCTTACTCGGGCAAACAGCTTGGAGTCCCCTCCACCATCCTTGGCCGACATGGTGGTGGCAGTGGCGTGTGGTATCAGTACCCCGGCTGGACGTCGTGTCGTCGACCTGCGATGGAAGCTTCGTCACGCGACTCTGCGGTGCGGTAAACCAGGTGTGGGCGGGATGGGCGACTTCCGAGCCCCTCACGGCTTCTGGAGGAGCTGGCGAGAGCGCCGCTCTTGGCAGCTTGGGAGGTGGCGCGGACGGACACAGCCAAACCAGGCCCAGCTGAAGTGGCTGGAGAGCGGCAGACGAAACGGTCTGCACGGTGCTTCTCGGAAGGGGACTCGTCACATGCAGTGCTGGAGGCAGACGAAGCCAAATGCTCCGTCCGACCAATGAGCGTCGCCTTGCTCGCTGTGCCCTTGAGCGACGCAGGTTCTGCGGCAGGCGGCTGCGGCGGCTCAGGAGATGCCGGCGGGTTCGTCTCGTCGGCCCAAGTGTAGAGGGCGGGCTAAGGTATTGTCGAAGTCTCGCGTGTCGCAGTTCCTGTCGTCAAGCTGCATAGAAAGGGGTGCTGAAGATTCGGGGTGGCTCGCAGGGGGGCAGGGGATACCCCAGCTGCGTATCGATAAGCCACGCGAGCCACGCTCCGTGCCAGTAGGCACCCTCAAGCAGTTGCGATTAAGCGGGCTACCTGCCACGGTGGATCCTGTTCGTCGCTCAACGACCGACAACAGACATCACCTGTGCCTCTGCCATCCAACGTCCACCACCAGCAGCATGGCCTCGTCTACAGCGAACGTCCCCGTCTGGGTCACCCAGCTTGAGTCTCCGCCGCCCGCCCGTAGCAAGCTGCTCGGCGCCTCGGATCCTCCCGGCTTCCCCTCTAGCTCCGTGAGCTCCAAGGTGCGCCCGCCGCCTGCTCAGCTCCCCGTCCCTTTCCTCATACAGACCGTGATTGATGGAATCGGTCACTAATCCAATCCATGAATAGAAAAAAGACGGCAAGTCGCAGCCGCGAAAGGCCCCGACGGCCGACGAGATGGAGACCTTGAAGCTGAAGAAGGCGTGGGAAGTGGCGCTCGCACCCGTCAAGTCCTTGCCCATGACCGGCATCATGATGTACATGTCAGGCAATTCGTTGCAGATATTCAGCATCATGATGGTCTTCATGGCTTTCAAGAACCCCTTGGTCGGCTTGATGAATACCAATCAGGCGTTCGAGCGATTCACGACCGAGGGCAACTCGTCCAAGCTACTCCAGACAAAGCTTGTATACGTGGCGATGCAGCTCGTTGCATTGGCCGTTGGCATTTGGAAGGTGAACGCAATGGGTCTTCTACCGTAAGTCTACTTCGTTCACAGCTCTTCGCCTTCCAGCGACTAACGTCACCTAGGACCACGCGTTCAGACTGGTTGATGTGGGAGTCACAAAGACAGTCTCTAGACTCGGTTGTGACTGCTCTATAATATCATGTCTCATTAATGCAGCTAAAAGAGAAGGGTCAATTTGGTCTTGCCAACCAACACCTCTGCAATGCTTCGCGTGTCTTCATGAAACTTCCTCGTCCCACTCTATCACTCATTTCTCCTGGGTTTCCTGTCTTTCAACCTTCTTCGCTCCTGCGGCCCTCCAGCTAGGGCCACGATTTTCAAGAATCCTCAGCCCGACAAAACACGCCACCATCAGCAGCGCTAGGAACGTGAAGCACCATCCACTGCCCATAGCATGGAGCATATAGTCGATCACGGCCGTCGCCACGGCACCAAGGGAGCATCGAATTAGATTGTTGGCCGCCGCCGCTGTCGCGGGAGCATCGGGGTTGAGGTCAATGATGAGGGTATTGAGAACGTTGAAGGATGTCGGAACGAGCATCCCGATAAATAACAGAAGCACCAAGGGGACAGCTACGTTGACCTTGAAATTCAGCGCCCATCCCCAGGCGATGAGAGCCGCAGCTCCGATTAGTAGGGCCGAATATATGGGCTGGATCCGTGCAGTTTCAATCGGGAACTCAATCGGGATTTCTCCCTTACGGGGCACCAGGACCCCCGCTCTCTTGGCGGTTCTGCGAAAGTTCCAATCGACGACGTATCCCTGGACAAGACTGGCAACCGTGCAGCCAATCCCGTACGGCAGATAGCAAAGCCCGACTTGCAACACATCGAAATTGTAAATCCGCTTGAAAAGGGTCGACAATGTAGCAGCAACCAGGATAAAGTTGATATATATGATGGCCGAGATGACCAAGAGCAAGCCCTCTTCCTTCCTGAAGACGATGTAGAGCGTCGTCAGGGGATTCGGCATTCGTGTCTTCACCTTTGGAGCCGATTCTGGTCGCTGGTTGATGCCGCGGCGTCGGATGAAATCGATCAAGGTCATGTTCCATTTGGGCGGTGGTATGGAACCGTTGCCAACCACCGCGCGGCATGTTTCAGGAATCAAGAGGATCCACGGGACGAGCCAGAGAAACACAAAGATTGCACAGAACCAGAAGATGGACGGCCACCCGAGGAACTGGCTCAGGATGCCACCAAGAACGGGGCCCATCGCCGCCCCAAAATTGACTCCAGCGCCCACGATGCCCATGTACCTGCCTCTCTCCTCACTAGGGGAGATGTCCGCCACGACAGCGTACGCAAGGGCAAGCGTACCGCTGCTGCCGGCGGATTGCAGACATCGAAGCACCATCAGAGCTGCATAATTGCGTTGCAGTGCCAGGCCGATATTGGCAAAGAGGTAGATGAGGAAGGCGACAATGAAAGCTGGGCGACGGCCAGCCATGTCGCCAAAGTCGCCGAACATGGATGGGGACAGCCCCTGAAAGATCATGTAAGTGGTTATGGTGAGGTTGATGAGCGAGACAGAGACATTTAGGTCGGTCGCGACCTCGTTCAACGCTGGGAAATAGAGGCTGGCTGTCATGGGCGAAATGACGCTGGAGACTGTGACCATGACGGTGACCCAGATCTTGGTCGACCGGGAAAATGCGCTGTACGGTGGCTCGCTCGTGACTCTGGCGACGTGCTCAGCAGATTCGAGTACAGCCGGGGTCGGTAGGGTGCGCGGATTGTCCATGTTGGTTGACTTCCGCCCAAGAGCGTCTACTCCTGACACTGCGGGTTGACTGGACACTTGCCCGAGGGCTTTTGCTGCCGTCTCGTCGTCGAGCCTCTCGGCGGATGGCCCATGGTCGGGTGGCGGTCCAGATTTTCCAATATCATCGTCCATACTGCGGCTGGGGCAGGGCTAAAGGCGATGCAGCTCATCACTCTAGGTTCGTGTATGAAGAAGCGATGGCAGGTCCAAAGAAGGATCTGGACGGATGTTTGCCCTTCAAGAGTCCAGCAACCTCTGAATGGGGAGTCCGGCCAACATATGGTTCTGGCAGCCGGGAGGAGGATGAGCGAGCGGAGTAAGAACTCCTGCCAGCAACCAGGGATCTTCCCGTCGGGAGACGTATGCTGGGGCGGGATGATGGGATCTTATCATGCAAAGGCTGGCTGAATAGGCAGCTGAATGAAGAGCTGCCGCAAAAATAGTCGCTGATGGTGGGCTTGTTGCCGCCTCGGTCGACTTCCGTGGTGAAGTCTGGGTGTGCAGGGCACGGTCAGTTTCCGAGGCACATTGGACGGTTCAACCAGCCACGGGTTGCAGCAGCCACGGAAATAGCGACGGCTGTCAGGTGCAGAGGCGAGCCTTCCAACGGATCGGGCTGGAGGCATTACTACTCGTAGTCAATCCGAGTTCGCCTGGCCTCTCCCCTGTCAAGCCCATGCCGTGCCGGCTCCATCGCGCCAACATCATCGTAGCTGCCATTGCCCCGTTCCCGCTATGGGGTCATGAACGCATCCTGGAGCTCATACGTGCTCACACGTGCTCTCATCACGGGCTCCATAGAAGAGCCCCAAGTTCGAGCAAAGCGCCCTCGCAGCTCCCTCATCGCCGTCGGCGACTCCCCGATTCTGTCTTCTGACGCCCCGTCTTAGCCAGTCAAGTTCCGCGGCTATCCAGGCCCATGGCGGGCTGATCGGCAGTGGCGTTGGCGCCGGACTCTTCAGCCGCGGCGGCGTTGATTGACGTTGAGCCGGCGGATGAGTCAGCACTCTTTATCGGGCCGCGCCTAAACCCGTAGCTTGCACGATGGAGCTACGTAGCTGCAAGTGAGGCTCAGGTAGTCTCGACGTTGCCTGTGCCTGTCCAGCGCAAGTCTCGCCCTTCCACGATCAGGAGCCATGGCCTCCGCGATTCTACCCTCAGTGGACATTACACCAGAGTTCGACGAGCTCCTCGGCAAGCATGGTGCATCGGTGACTTCGGGCCGGGCCACTCTGGATGTGGACGCCATCGAAGGCTTCATAAAGGAAGCCTATCGAATAGTAAGTGTCTAAGCTATTGTTGCCAAGGCCGTTCTTGTCTCACGTTTGCGACTCGGTTAGAACTCTCACATCACCAGCCTGCACAAGGAGCTCAAGGATGTCCGACAAGCGTACCTCTCGACAGCACAGCCGCGAAGAAGCCACGGCCACGCCGCGCCAGGGCAGCCTCGAGTTCTAACCGATCGCGAGCGAGAGGATGTCGATGCCAATGCAAAGCAGATGATACGCGAGCTGAATGCAAGTATACGAGCACTCGATGACGCCGAACAGCTTCGCCGCGAGACGGAATCGGCCATCATCCGCAAAAAGTACGCCAGCGGACTGAGCGCCCTCGGCTCCTGGGCCTCGGGTGGGAATGCCAGCAGCAAGACAGCGGAGCATGCAACAGCGGACGCCCAGGCCCAACAAACAACAATGCATCGAGACGGAGTGCTGTGGTTTTTACGGCAGCGGCTGGAGCTGTGCTGTCGAACGCAACAGGATATGATGGAGACGAGGTTAACGCGGGAGATGGAAAAGACCCGCGGCATGTTGTCTCCGCCAGCGGCCGACTTTGCGGATTTTGTTCCTCCTCCGCCCAAGTCTCAGCCGCCTGTTGAAGCACGAGGTGGCGCGTTGGACGATGCGACCACTTTCGGTAAAGGATTGACCGAGGAGCAGGTTCAGATGTTCGAAGAGGGGAACCAGGACATGATGAAGCACTACGAAAGCACGCTGGACAAGGTCAGGTATGTTGATGTGCTGCCTCATTCCGATATACCCAGGCATTCTAACCAGAGGCTCCAGGAGCGCGGAAACGTCGCTGGTAGAAATCTCGGAACTGCAATCGCTGCTGGTCAACAATCTGGCCACGCAGTCTGCGCATATCGATCAGCTCGTCACGGACTCGCTCTCGACTACGGAGAACGTGGGAGGCGGCAACAAGCAGCTCAAGCAGGCCTCGCAACGCCCCAGCGCGGCTCGGTACACGTTCTTCGCAGCCAGCGGCCTCTGCGCCTTTCTAGTTATCTGGGACCTGATCATATGACGGATATGTGCGGTAGCAAACGTTGTCGCCTGTGCCAGGTAGAGGTAGGGGTAGCAGGCGGCAGATGCAACTTGTACCGCCTCAAAGGTAGCGCCAGGGGCAGTGCGGCAGCATGTGAAAGCAGCCGCAGCGGCAGGTGTGGGGACTCCAGGTTTCCGAGAGCCACCCCCAGATTGCACCGTCTGGGACAGCTACGTAAGAAACTTGTGGATGTACATAAGCTACGAGTACGGGTAGAAAGAGAAGGCCAATGGAAATGGAAATCGAAAGGTAATACCAGGACAGCTTCAAGAGACTTGGATCCATTCCTTGACTAATTGGCGCCGTCGCGGAGCGCCCAGAGCTCGGAAAGCCGCGGGGGCCCGTCGCCCAAAGCTCGGCAGGTCAACGACAACAGGACACTTCGCTTGGCGGGCGAAGTCGGAAAGTAATACAGGCCATTCGGGAACTTCTGCGGCCCGTACGGGCATGGACCATTTTGTACCCTAACCAGGCCATCTGCCTTGCTTTAGAAGTAAGGTACTCCGTAAGAGTACAAGGTATAGGGGCCGCTGCAGGAAGCGGCAGGCGCGCTGCAGCAGCACCTGCTTGCCCGTGAGAGCCGAAAGGGCCTCGGCGACAGCGACCGGTCAGGGCCCTGTGGGACCGTCGTGCGCGCCATAAAACGGGCGGCTTCCCGCTGCTCACCCGCCGAGCGCTCCGGGCGCCACCCACACGTCACCTGAGCCCTCGCGAGAACGCTTGCCGCCCGTTACCAAGCATCCGAACGCGCACACGAGTACTACCTGCATGCGCCCGTCCAGCGGCCAAGCCTGTTAATTTGCATCGCATTGGGCCGTCAGCTTCCGCTCCGCTGCAGGGGACAGGCAGAGACGCTCGTGACGTCCGACTTTGCGAGCGCGGCAGCAAGAGCGCCCGAGACAGCCAGCAGCGCGCCTGGGCCAGTCGCCGTCGCCGAATTGGTTATTACTGCCGCACCCGCCCACCAACCCCACCATCATCCCACCATGGCTCCGTCGTCGTCTTCCCCAGCTCCAGCGCCAACTACGGCTTCTTCATCATCTCTCGCGAGACTCAACAGCATTGCAAGCCACATCTCGCCCACCATGGCCTCCGTCACCAGCTTTCCCGCCGACGCCGTTCCTCAGGCCCCCGAGGATGCCCTCTTCGGCCTCGCCCGCGCCTACAAGGCTGACACGAGCAACCTCAAGGTCGACCTGGTATGAGCCCTTAAAGCTCCGATGGCCGGAGGGCCTCATTGACCGCTGACTGACACACTTTTTCCTCCACAGGGCATCGGCGCTTACCGTGGCGATGATGCGAAGCCTTGGGTCCTGCCCGTGGTGAAGAAGGTACGCACAATCTTTAGTCGTTCTGGCATTGAAGTCTTGCTGCGAGGGCGGCTCAAGAGAGGGAGAGCTCTGAGGGGCTGGGCTGCGTCGTGACGCTGGCGCTTGGCGTTGCTGACGACCAAGCATCACCGTCCTCCGCACTGCAACCCCTCAGTTCCGTCCCGTCCTTGAGATGCAGGCGCAATGCTTCCGTCCCTGTGCGGCAGTCGACCGTTCGCTGACCCCGCGTTTGTCCACAGGCAGACGAGATCCTCCGAAACAACCCCGAATTGAACCACGAATATGCCCCCATTGCCGGTATCCCAGAGTTCACCTCCAAAGCCGCCGAGTTGATACTCGGCGCCGACTCGCCCGCCCTCACGGAGAAGCGCGCCACGTCGATGCAGACCATCTCCGGCACCGGCGCCGTCCACCTCGGCGCCCTTTTCCTCGCCAAGTTCTACAAGGGCAACAGGACCGTCTACCTGTCCAATCCCACCTGGGCAAACCACAAGCAGATTTTCGGAAATGTTGGCTTGGAAACCGCTCAGTACCCCTACTTCAACAAGCAGTCGAATGGCCTCGACTTTGAGGGCATGAAGTCGGCCATCCAGGCCGCCCCCGAGCGCTCCATCATTCTGCTGCACCCCTGCGCCCACAACCCGACGGGTGTCGACCCAACCATGGACCAGTGGAAGGAGCTCGCCGTCATCATGAACCAGAAGAAGCACTTCCCCTTCTTCGACTGCGCCTACCAGGGCTTCGCGTCGGGCGACCTGGCCCGCGACTCGGCGGCCATCCGCTACTTCATCCAGCAGGGCTTCGAGCTCGTCGTCTGCCAGAGCTTCGCCAAGAACTTTGGCTTGTACGGTGAGCGAGCTGGCTGCTTCCACGTCGTGACGAGCCCTGGCGCCGAGGCGTCTGCCACCATCACCAGGATTGCGTCCCAGCTGGCCATCCTGCAGAGATCCGAAATCTCGAATCCGCCTCTGTACGGCGCCCGCATCGCCAGCACCGTGCTCAACGATCCTAAGCTGTTTGCCGAGTGGGAGGAGAACCTGCGGGAGATGTCGGGCCGCATCATCAGCATGCGCAAGGCCCTGCGCTCCAAGCTCGAGGCCCTCGGCACCCCCGGCACCTGGAACCACATCACCGACCAGATCGGCATGTTCAGCTTCACGGGCCTGTCGGAACCGCAGGTGCAGAAGCTGCGCGATGAGTACCACATTTACATGACCAAGAACGGCCGAATCAGCATGGCCGGCCTGAACACCAGAAACATTGACCACGTGGCCAACGCCATCAGGAAGGTTGTCGGGGAGACGCAGTGAGCGTGAAGCAAACCCGATAGAGCTATTGGGGCGACACTTGTATCTCTTATTGTTTGAAGGGCCCAAGAGCTGGAAACCTCCGTGTATAGGTCTTGTTAGATGACGAAAATGAAGGAAGCCGGTACATGCCTTGGAGTTTATCTTGGCAAATGATGGCTTAACGATTAATCATCCACGCTCATCCCTAAATCATCTATGTTTGCTCTTCTGTGAAGTCCAGGCCCATCCAGTTCAACACCAGCATAATTTTGCCGCCGTATGACGGTATGCGAAAGGACTGTATGGTGTTCTTGCTTACTGAATAGGGAATTTATGGCGTCCAACAGGCCATGCATCAAAACCCTTTATGACAGTTCCCTTGCTGCCTCTCTTTTCACGGTAAGGTACGGTAAGGGAGCCTCTGGGTAAACCGCCGCGGCTGCCCCACCAGCTCACCTCGCTGAGAAGAGCCGACTAATAGTAAATTGCAACTGGTTCTCGCCCGGCTCGTCATTGTACTGCTTTTCATGATGGTTTTGAATGAATCGCAAACGAATGAGGGAGGTTTTAGCATTGCTATGTGCTTCGTGCGTGATGCTGGGGGTTTGCACGTGGAAAGGCAGTTATACAGTATCGCGCTCCCTCACGGCTCACCCTCAGCACACTTGACGCGGTCAACACCACTCTTCATCCGCGCCGACGTCGCCACCACATCGCCGCCATGGGCAGGCGTCTGCCCTGGAAGACGACCGGCGACGACGCCGCGAGGCCTAGTCCTCAGCGCACGCCGAAGCCGGAAAGCCCTGCGCCGTTGAGGGCCACGCCCGCGCGCAGCCCTCACTTCACTCCTACACCGCGACGGCAACGCGCCTCAGAACCTCGTATTGATACCACCACCACGCTCAGAAAGCACCTCAAGCTGACGAATCCAGCAGGCCTCCATTCACCCCGCAGCCCATCGACGTCTCCTCCCCCAGAAGTGCCGCAGGAAGAGTGAGGCTCTCCCCCCAGCCTCCACCGTCGCCTCTTAACTGACGAGCTGCCGCAGGTTCATGCTCCCCGGCGCCCTCGCCGACGACCGCTACCGCATGGTCGAAGACGAGCTCCTGCACACGGCGCAGCGCTTCACCACGCACCTCCACCGCGCAGAGTACAACCGCCTCAAGGCCCGCGCCGAGAGCCAGAACGCCGCTGCCATCCGCGCCATCGCCCGCCCCGTCGTCGGCCCGCTGACCACCACTGCGCGCATCCGGAGCGAGGCCGCCCGTCGCGGGGCGAAGCAGCGCAATGTGCTTCGAGCTGCGGGCGGAAGGGGAGCGGATGCTGGCGACCCTGAGCCATGGGTCGGAACGAGTCTACAGAATTTGATGGAGCATCAGCAGAGCGACACGCGGTCTATATCTTCGTACGCGCCAACGCACTCGACCACCCGCGCCTCAGCCGGATATATGCCCACGAGACCGACCAACGCTCCACACAGCGCCCGCTCGTCTCGGTTCAGAGACGGGGACGTCTCGCCAGCGCTCAGGACGCCAGCGCCTTCCCGCATTCCAGCCTCCGCCATGCCGTCGACGACTCCACGCTGTCAGGCACAGCATTCCACGCCACACGCGGGGCGAGACCCCATTTCCCTCACAACAAGCCATGGTGGTACCAGGAATCAAACGCCGTCTCGGAGCGGGAGCATGCGTAACATGCCGCGAGACAGCGGCGTGCGAGACAGGTGGCACGCTGAAGCAGACCAAGAGCATGCCAACGGACATGACGACGGCGACGACCCGTTTGGCATCAGCAGGCGCAAGGCTCGTCGGGAGCAGTCACGAAAGCCGCCAGATAAAGATCCACCCAGGAAGCTGTCGCCAGACACGATACCGTCTTTCCTATGAGCAGCATAGCGGACGCCCTTAGGCGCATCACACTGCAGATCAAATCACGATGACGACGACGTAAGAACTTAAGGATTATATTTTAAACGCCTTGCCTTTCAACTGAGACCTTGCTCATCAGCTATTGGTCCTGCATCGTGAGCTCATCAAAGTCATCCAACAGCTCGTCCATGTTCACCTGCGGCGCGCCATCATCCTCGTCACCCTCCGTCTCGGCTATGCTCATCTCTTCGGCCTCGCGCTTCTTCTGGCTCTTATACAGCGCCAGAGCAGCACGGAGCTCCTCGTCCTCCTCGACATCCTGCAGGAACTGCTCATATTCGCGGTCCATGCGGTCCTGGTCCGCCTTCTTGGGCAGCAGCTCGCCCTCGTCCTTGTTCATGCGCTTGAGCTTCCAGTTGCGGTGGCGGTTCCTCCGGCGGCGGGGATAGTGCTTCTTGACCAGCACCACATCCGGTATCGTCGAAGAATACGTGTGGGACTCTTCTATCGCCTCAAATTCAGGGTTGTTGAACATGGTCCCCGTCAGCAAGTAGCCCATTGCGGTGTCGCCCGGCTGCAGGTAGTGGCCGAGGTGTGTCCTCGTAAAGTACGTCTTGTCGTTGTGGCCAAGATCGGAGGCACGCGCAACCGTCGCCTCTGAGAGGACCCATTTCCCTCGCCTAGTCGTGGTCGGTTCGATATCCATGACGATGAACTCGACCAGCTCCTGCGCATCGGCGAGAGACGTAAACGGGGCGCGCCAGTAGATGGGCGAGCTGATCTCAGCAGTCTGGAGGGTTTGGGGGTCCATGAGGCACACTGACGTGCCGATCTTGTGGCAAAGGACGAGCGGAGAGATGTTTCCGTATTGCTTAGCCAGCTTGATGGGCATAGCTACCAAGTCGTCCCTGCATATGGGGACCAGCTCAGCCGAGTATGTGAACTTGAACTGTTTCTTTGACGTGTGCTGGTCCTGAGAAATCAACTCCTGGGAAGCCTTGATCTTGACTGGTACCACCGAGTTGAGGAAGTCGTTGAACTTTTCGGCTTGATTCCTTTGAGCGAAGAAGAAGTCGATACCATCCTTGGCCTCCTTGATGTTAAGCGTGTCTCGATGGGCGGCGTGCTTCATGATGAGTTGCTCGAGGAAAAGGAAGGTTCGCTTGTGGAGAACCTTTTGCCGCACCTGGACGCAAGCCCTCCAGACGTTGGCGGTGTATGACTTGGCGCACTCGGGGCACTGCTGCGTCGCCACAATGTACACGACCTCGAAGGTCTGCTGGAGCAGCACGCCGTCCTGGACCGAGTCTTGGATGGTCAGCTTGACCTTTACCCGACGCGAATGCGGCTCCGTCCAGATGAAGCTGGCATCGACGATGCGGACCTTGTTGAGGCCCCTCAGCTTCTTGAGGCACAGCGCCAACAGTTCTCGGGACTCGTAGTTGGCGACGACCCAAGTCGACGGGGGGAGCAGCCATCGGTCGCAATCCTTGCAAAAGTTAAGCACCGCCTCGCGCTGGATGCCTTGGGAAATGTCGACGGTGAGCTTGACGCAGGCAAAGCACAGGGCGCCGGTGGCCTGGGTCCCGTCGATGGGGGCGCCGCAGTTGCAGCAGAGGATGCTGGAGAAAACGTCAGCAAGGGTGCTTCTTTAGAGGGGTCAAGGGACACGCACGTGGCGGCAGTCGAGTGCTCGACGGCCCCGATGGACACGGGCTCGTCGTCGATATCCATAGACATCTTGACGACGGAAAAGAGGGCGTTTTGGATGGGGTTGTGGTTGGTGAAGACTGGACGGCCAAGAAGTTCGGCTTCGCTGGGAGTCACTCGAAAATATGCTTGCCCCGCTGCTTGATAAGCGATAGAGAAAATCTTATCGGGCTTCCGCCACGACCACGAGGAATTAAGTGGGCGCTGCCGCTGCCAGCGGGACCCTGCGCTAGAGCAGAAGCGGTGCGAGTGGCCTATTCAAGAATCCCCAACACCGTGCCAGTTTGAATTGAAAATGCCTACGTATCTGGATGCATATGTCTAAAAAATCTTGCTCAAGACCCTGGTGACGCGCTCGGGTTGATCCTCCGTGCTGGAAGCCTTCTGGATCTGCTGGACCTGCTTGAACGTCCGAGCGCCTTCGGGCGGCGCACGCTGCGCGCGCTCGTCCTCTCCGTCGGTGGCCTTCCTCTTCTTCGACTTGGTCTGCATGCCGTCGAGCATCTTGGCCCTCTCCACGTTCCGCAAAAAGTCCTTGTTCTCCTTAGTCGCCTTGCTGATCTCGGCCCTCATGCGACTCGTCCTCTCCGCGTTCTCCGCGGCGATCTGCTCCGTCAGGTGGTGCCACTTGAAGCCCTTTAGGTACAGCAGGTTCCAGATGTCGTCGTGGTAGTAGTTGCCCTTCTTGCCGCCGATGATGCGCGCGTTCAGAAGCTCAGCGACGGACTTGGCGTCCTTTTTCTTGACGAACTCGACCCAGCCCTCGGTGTAGAGGCGCTTCTTGTTGCCGCCGGCTTTGACGCGGCGGGTGTGTGAGGTTGGGTCTTCGGGGGCGAGGAAGATGCGGTTGATGGTGCCGTAGGGCTCAAGTAGTGACCGCAGTTTGGCGGGCTTCATGAAGGGTGGTATCCTGGAGAGAAAGACGACTCCAGACTTCTTGATGGCTTTCTCTGTGGCGACGAGGTTCTTCTTGGTCAGCGGCTTGGTGATGTCTGGTAGCTCAGTCGCCAGCTTTGGCTTCGATTTCGTCGCCTTTGACGCGGCATCGTCCTTGCTCTCCGCGCCCGGTGCGTCGTCTTCGTCGTTAACTTCTGCAGCGTCGTCCTCGGCATCGCTCGCGTCGCGCTCGACGTCGCTGGCCGCATTGGAGGATTCTTCGTCGCTGTGCACCTTGCGCCGCTTGGCGCTGCGGCCGCCCTTTGCTACCTCATCCTCGGAGTTGTAGCCGTCGATCTGGTCGTCTTCGCTGTCTGACGCATCGAGGAACTCGTTTCGCTTTGGAGGGGCCATGGCGCACGTTGTCACGGATGATGCCACGGTGCAAATGTACCCGAGCCTGCAGGTGAGATCAACGTCGGAAGGAAAAAAGTTGCCGGTTGTCCTTATCGATAAGAAACCAGCGCTCGGACGGGACCCCGATAATTAGCACCTCGCTCGGCCAGCCTTCGGGATGGCGGGGTTCCTCTCGCCTGTCACTTCCACTTCCCGTCTCCTTCAAACGGCGGCGGCAAAACTTCAGCCACAGCAGACAAGCTGGGGAGCCGCCGGGTAGACAGTCGCGGCACAATGATTAGCAAGATTCAACCAGATTCGCCGTTGCAGCACTGTTCACCTGACCACTGCCCCTCCATGTGCCTCTCCAGTGGCGGCCGCGATTGCGGGGCAGTGTGTGGGTGGACTAATGGAGCCCGAACTCGGTGCGCGGTTGCGCGGCAGGCGGCTAATCGTCACACTGATAGCAGGTATCCGTAGCTGAGCTGCACTCGATGCTCCAGGGACGTGGGGCAGGTATATGTCATGGGCCATCTCCTCCCCATCTCTGCGACTTCTGCTTCTTCCGCTCCTCATTCAGCCATTCCATCTCAAGCCGTACCTCACCATGTCTGTCGAAACCATCACCACCATCTCCCCCACTACCAACGAGGCCATCCTCACCCGCACCGGCGCCTCGCCCACGGACCTGGACCTCCTCCCCAAGGTCGCCACGGAGGCCTTCCAGAGCTTCCGCAAGACGACGCTCAAGGAGCGGCAGGAGATCGTCAAGAAGTTCCTCAAGGGCCTCGCTGACCATGAGGCCGAGCTCGCCGAAGAGTTGACGGTGCAGATGGGCCGGCCCATCGCCTTCACCGGCAAGGAGATCTCCACAGCTGTCAAGCGCGGCGAGTACCTGCTCAAGATCAGCGACGAGGCTCTCAAGGACACAGATGGCGAGCCCGAGAAGGGCTTCAAGCGCTTCATTCGCAAGGTTCCCGTCGGGCCCGTCCTCGTCATCTTCGCGTGGAATGTGAGTCGTTGAAGTCCGCCACCTTCGAGCTCAGACTTACCCTGTCTCAGTACCCCTACTTGATCCTCGTCAACTCGCTCATACCCGCCATCCTGGCCGGAAACACTGTCATTCTCAAGCCGTCTCCGCAGACCCCCACCATCGTCGAGCGCGTGGCTTCCATATTCTCCGAGGCGGGCCTGCCCGAAGGCGTGCTGCAGTACTTCCACTGCGGCTCGCCCGCCGTCATGGAGTCGATTGTGCGCGACCCCAGAATCGCCCTCGTGTGCTTCACGGGCTCCGTCGCCGGTGGTCTGGCAGTGCAGAAGGCCGCCGCGGACCGCATCGTCAATGTCGGTCTCGAGCTGGGCGGCAAGGACCCGGCATACGTCAGGGACGACGTCGACATTGATTGGGTCGCTGGCGAGATTGTGGACGGAGCCATCTTCAACTCTGGGCAGAGCTGCTGCTCGCTGGAGCGTGTCTACGTGGACGAAAAGGTGCACGACGCCTTTGTCGCGGCTGCCCAGAAGGTGCTCGAGGGATATCGCCTTGGCGATCCTTTCGACAAGTCGACGCACCTGGGGCCCGTCATTTCCAAGCGTTCCAAGGAGGCCATCGAGGCGCACGTCAAGGACGCCTTAGACAAGGGCGCCAAGGATGCGACGCCGGAAAATGAAAGCTTCAAGAACACCCCACCCAAGGGCAACTTTGTGAAACCTACGCTGCTGACGGGCGTGGACCACTCCATGACGGTCATGACGGAGGAGACGTTCGGACCCGTCATCCCCGTCATGAAGGTCAAGGGCGACGACGAGGCCATCAAGCTGATGAACGACAGCGAGTTTGGGCTGACGGCGAGCATCTGGACCAAGGACACGGACAAGGGCTACCAGCTAGCCGAGGACGTCGAGGCCGGCACTGTCTTTGTCAATCGATGCGATTACCCCAGTCCGGTATGTTCCCCGAGCGACGTCGCTCAAGTTTGAGTCGCCTTATCTGAGCTGTGCTAACGAGGGGGCAACACCAGGATCTCGCATGGACGGGATACAAGAACTCGGGCAAGGGACAGACACTGGGCCGCTTCGGCTTCGAGCAGTTTGTCAAGTCCAAGAGCTACCACGTCAAGGACTACCCCAAATAAGAATCTAGCGTGGACGAGTACGAGCACGAAGTACCCTGCCGGCTGCACGGCTCGGGGCCGCGAAGCTGCTGTGTCACCGCCGCCCGGCATCGTTTCCGGAGGCAACTGAGATTTATGAGATTTTGATGAGACGGTGAAGATTAGCGAGAGAGATCCGTCTCCCTTGGAACAGGGCCCACCCCTGTCGGGCGGATCCATGGAGTAGCACTGGCAGGGCGATGACGAGCCACGGGGCCGCCGGTGGATGGCAGATGCATCGGGCGGCTGTTGGGTCGGCCCTGGTGCAGACAACGGACGGGCGGCAAGCATTGATAGTTGAATTGAAGAAGCGTTAACTTTTTCACGATGACGCCGTGCATGGTACGTCTCGCATCGCGTGCAGGCCTATTCCTCGCTGGGGGCTGAGACAGGATGACTGGCCCGTTGGCCCCCCGATAGGCAACGCAAGGGAGGATGGCGTCGCGGCTTCACGTCCTGCTTTGAGCTTGGGGCCGGGCGGCCAGAAACCTTCTTAATTATTACCAGGCCAACGACGAGACCTGCCAAGCTGCATATGGCCCGCCCGGTGCAGCACACGTAAGGCCCGCGGCGCCCTGCATTCGATCGTTTGCTTCGCAATCTCGCGTTTCTATGGGGGTCTCGGTAGCGCGAATGCAATACGAAGCCCTACGCACAGGCGCTGGAATCGCCGCGCCCGTCGTGAGTTTGCGAGTATTGGTTGAAACGTACGATGGCCGCTCCCCGGTGGCGAGACACGTCGACGGTCGCGGATTCCAGTGCGGTGGTGGCTGCGCGCCGCCTCATTCCAGCCGGTCGCTTCGCTGCGAATCGTCGAACTGCCGTGGGCTTCCCCGTCCTCGTGTCGGACGTTGGTCGTCCCAGAGGTCTGAGACGCGAAGCAAGACCCTCTCCGTGTCACCAGCGTATCCGCCCTTTGGGCTGCCGGGCGCCCCGGCCTCGATTGGTTCCCTCGAACGCTGCCCTACCGCTTCTGCCTGCGGGCCTGCCCGGTGGTCGCCGGTGGTCGACTCCCTCACGTCTCGTGCGTGAATATATATGAGCTGCATCGTCCCACCCCGTTGTCGTCGTGTCCGGTGCGTCGGCCGCCAGGAAGCAGGCCCAAACCCCCAACGACCCGCAAGACCCAACGCTCGCTCTCCCTCACCAGTCGCGGCTCTCGTTTCAGGACCGTCGGCGTGCCGCTCATTACTGTGATTTCCGCTGCTTATTGTTTTGCCTGCGTCGCCCCCATCTCCACGCCCTCGTTGGTTGTTGGGTTTTGCTTCTTCAAGCCCGCCTGATATTAGAGGCCCCCAAAGCTTCGGTTGTGGCTTGGCATCCCGACCCTCGACGCGCGACGTCTGGCCTGATCTCGCCCAGACTATCGGAATTTCCTCTCGCGTTGCCGTTGCTTTTGCCAGCCCTTCTAGATCTGCAGCTGTCAACCAACAGCGCCATCAGCCGTGGCGGCTGCTCGCAGATGCACGCACCAACACGCTCTTACACGGTCGCACCAACGCTGGGCTGCACTGCTACCTCATTGACTGCGCCGGCTGACTGCGCCCGCTGCTATTATTAACCGCTTTGTTTTGTAATAAGCGGCGTCGCTACGCCCGAGACAAAGAGAGACTCGATACATTCATGATATACTTATACGAAGTCGAGGCCTCCGCCGACATGAGACGAGACAGAGAGACCGAGGTCGCCTGTGTGCATATGAGGAACAACGTCAAGATGCTCTGCTCCCGGGTCCAGACAATTCTCCAGCGCCGGCGCAAGCAGAAGCGGGCTCTCGAGATTGTAAGCACCGTTTTGTATCGCCGCCGAAGAGACAGCCGGCTGACACATCCATCGCAGTCTGCCCCGTTCAACCTCAAGCTCGAGCCCGTCACGCTGCCAGGCGTCTCCGAAGACGAGTATGCCCTCGACAACCCCCTGTCAAGCTTGACACCAGCCCGACTAACAAATTCACAGAATCTGCATTCTCCGTGAGAAAGCAGCCGCAAGCCGCATCGGCGTCTTTGAGACCATGCCCCCACGCTCCCGCTCGCCCTCCCTCTACAACCACAAGATCTCGCGGCCGCGATATCCCGAGTTCGCCACCGCCCTGCCGCCGCACGCCGTCATGGCCACCAGGCCCGTGTGGTGAATGTATCAAATCATCTCTTCACCAGAAGAAATGCCTCTTGCCGGCGGCCACACGGTGTCGGCGGCGTGTAACAACACTAGTTTGGTTTTTTTGGGATCTTTGGCGCATAATGGGGATGGCGTGTAGGATAAGCGCCGGCGTTGCGCTGGCTGGTGAGCTTGGGCTTAAGGCAAGGGTTCCGGAATGGAAAAGGCGGCACGAGACCGATAAAAGGCCAGATGACGTGCCTCCGATTTATACCAATAGTTAATATGAAGACACGATATATTTAAAGATTCCTCATCGTGCGCGTCAGCTCTGCGTCTTCCGAGCTGCCCAGTTGCCCCAGAACCTCACAGCCATCCCGCGTAGACGTCCTGCTCCTCGTGCCGAACACCTTCCATCTCGCCCTTGACGTCATCCAGTAGTCTGACCTTGACATCCTTTTCCTGGCTCCATTTGGCGAGGCGGGCCTCCACACGCAGCTTGGTGTCTCGATCGTCCTTCATGAGTATTGCCAACGCATCAAATCCTCCCGCGCCGGGAACAACCCCGCCATACACGCCCTCCACGGCACTGACGGCGTCCAGCAATTCCGTCTGAGTCTCCGGCTCGATAGGCACGTCACTGAGCGTGCCCATCTCCCGTATCAGCTCGCGCACGGCGTTGACTGCCCCAGGGAGTTCGCTGGCGTTTTGGGCTCGGAGTGTCGTCGCGAGCTCGTCGTTTCTCAGCTGCAGCTCATCCCAGAGCTGCTTCGACTTGTCCGCCTCCCGACTCCTCCACGAGAGAACTTTCTTGACCATGCCTACAGTCTGGCTCCCACAATCGACGTCACACATCCGCAGCGCCAATCCTGGCGGCATGCTAACTCCCTCGGTCAGCACCTCGACATCCCATTCCCCATCCACCACCGCGGCAAGCTTCGCGCTAAACCCGGGCGCTCCAATTTCTGGGAGTTGGTTCAGGATATCAGGAGAGAACCTTCTATACAGACAAGAGCCATACACGGCGGCTGCCACGTCGAAGCCGGACCCGACCTTCCCCTGTGCCGCACAGTGCGCAGCCTGCGCCAGGTTGTGCAACGTTCGCTTTCCCTTGCGCGTAGAGACGTCAAAAACGTCGATAGGCAGGTAGTGGCTTAGAAGAGCCGCAGTGAGAGAGGTGACGAGTGCAGCCGAGGACCCCAGGCCCGTCTTGTTGGCACCGCTAAGTGGCACAGAAAACTTGGCGAAGCGGCCGGTTTGAAGCACTGACAAGGAGGATTGGGAGTAATAGTCGTTGTCTGCGAGAATGATGAGGCGAGTTGGGTTGATCTTGTGCCTTGAAGAAGCTGCGATTTGGTCAATGTAGGTGAGGACGTAGCTGAGCGTCGTCTCGACAAAGCTGTTGGAGCTGATTCTTGATCCACTGCAAGCCCTGTCAGTGAGTGAAACATAATCTGGGCAGACAAAATCTCAAGTGCCGGGGTAACATGTGAAGCATCATTTCGATGATAGATAACACCGCACCTGGTTGGCGCAAATCACCAACAGCTTCCAGCCCCCCTCTCCGCGTCTCCCCCCTTCCAGATGCCACGCCAAATTCAGCCTCGAGAACAGAGTAGACGCCTCACTTACACTTGCAGCTGTGTTACTTTGATGCCGCCGCCCTCGGGCGCCAGGTGGTAGCCATATCTCCACTGCGCGTCGAGGAACTGCGGGCTGTCCACCACAATCTCGTTGAGCTGCACGCCCTGGCTCGTATGGATCTCCGCCGCGACGACATTGACGCGCGCGCTCAGCCCGAACACGAGTCCCGTGTACTTCCTATCCAGCACGAGGTAGCCGCCAGCCAGCAGGACCTTGCCGGGCGCAGAGACGGCGACGGTGGGGAGTCGGTCAGGCATACTGTATGGCGCCGTTGTAAGTGAAGACAGAGGAGGTTTGAAGAGTGAGGAGTCTCCAAGAGATGTGCGTGAGTATCACAAGCTCTGCTGCAGTAAAACGGCTTTGGTGGCGGTGAGCAGCGTTGAATCCGACAGTTGTGCTGCTCTGAGCACGGTGCGCTTGAGGTTGACGTTGAGCGACCGGTGGATACGGACCAGGTCATGAAGCTCTCCACGAAGCGGGGCGTACAGTGCACAAAATTGGGGATCCCATCTCCCCGCACTGTCTCGCGATGCCCCTGATTATCATCATCATGACGATTCAGCTCGACAGTCCCCAAACGAGGCAAGGGCCCGCCTTGACTACGCCATCACTTCGCTTCACCAGTGTAGCAGTCATTCAATAGAATCAAGCGTTCGCGGATGATCGGAGAGGGTCTCGTTCTCAGGTCATTGTCCAAGCCAGAGTCGAGTCTTACATCACTGGAGTAGCAGGAACACGTCAACAATGCGCTTCAGATCGATCTCAATAGATTAGATCTATATAGTACAAGTAGCAGGATCCAGTCCTTGCTCCGTCGCAGCCGCCTCGCTTCATATGCCACGACTGATGCCCTTCCTATCCTGACCCGGATGCTGCTGCTACTAGATTGGCTTTTTCAATGCCGAGTGGAGATGTGTCTATCGGGGTTTGCAGCCCAAAACCCAATGCCAACCTTGTGTACTTTCAAGCCGGTGTCCGCGGCCGAATCCGTTTTTTAAAAGAGTCCCAAACGCCGCGCCAGCATCACACAGAAACAGAAGAAACTCTCGACCATGATGCAAAGCCTCTAATCATCTCACCCGACCCCTCAAAACACCTGCCGATCAACGCAAGGGGGTATCAAACAAGAGGCTCGCAAAGGAAAACAAACACGCCCTCGACGCTTCAACAGCTTGAATTTACTCCATCGGGGCCTCCTGCCCACCACCAAGCAGCTCCAACACCTTGTTGACTACGGCGCTGGGATAGCCACGGGTGAGCATCTCACCAACGACGCCCTTCGCTCGCTCACGCTGCTCAACGGCAAGGAAAGCCCTCGTCATGGCTTCGTAAGTGCTCGGCTCGCGCTTTTCTCTGACCACGGCGTCGTAGACACCCTGAGCTTTATCAATGTTCTTCTGCGCGGCCCAGCCGTGGATGAGCGTGTTGGCAATGTATGGCGTCAGCTCGACACCCTTCCGTCGCATTTGCATCAGAAGTGGTTCAGTGTCCGCCACCTGATGGTTGGCAACCATTGCCTCGAACAGGGCCTGGAACAGGCCTGCGTTGACCGGGACCAGAGAATCGCGAACGACGGTGTCAAAAAGCTTCCGCGCACCTTCCATGTCGTGCATGACGCATCCTCTCGCGTGGATGAGCGATGCATAGTGTACCGGCTCGGGTTGCTGTCCAGAGGCGCGAATCATGTCCAGAACCTGCTCAGCAGCCGACATGTCCACGGGGTCGAGGGTCGCGTGGGTGTCAACCAGGAGCTTGTAAGTATGCGACGTAGGAGCAATTCCCTTCGACTTCATGCGCTCGTAGTAAGCAAGGACCTTGCTCTTGTCCCGCTTCGTAGTGAGGAAGAACTGCATCATGCTGTTGTAGGGGGCAGGTCGGGCCTTGTAGTTGGGCATGGCCTCCATCTCGTCAAAGAGCTCCTCCGCAAACTTCTCGTCGCTGACTCGGCACAAAGCGTTGACGATGGTGCCGTACGTGACGGAAGTGGGCTTGATACCCAAGGCCCTCATCTCAGCAAAGTAGAAGAGACAGTCGTCGATTCTGCGAGCTTTGCCAAGTTTGCCGATGAGAGCATTGTACAAGAAAGAGCTGGGCTCCACGCCCTCAGACTTGGCACGATGGAAAATTCGCACAGCTTCGGAAGCCTCGTCAAAAGTCTTGGTCGAGTCTTTCAACGTAGTGATGTAAAGGCCGAAGGTGTTGGCCGAGGGCGTGGCCCCCATCTCCAACAGCTCTTGATGGTACTGCTCGGCCCGTCCGCGATTGCCCATGGTGAGGCAGGCACCAACCATGGCATCGAGAATAGAAGACCAGCCGTAGCGGACGATGGCATATTGAGGCAACAAGGGCATATCGGTGCGAGCCATAGCGAGAATATCGTGGCACAACTCCATCTTGCCGTCTCGGGCCGCAGCCGAGATCAGCTTGGCGTAGGTAATGTACCGAGGATGTCGGCCGGCACGGCGCATGTTACGGAATCGATTGAGCGCCTCGCCGAGACGCGATCCCTTGCGGCCGTGGCTGCCTTCGAGGTCGTCAGCAATGAGCGATGAGCCTTTGAAGTCAGTGTTGTGAGCATAAGGGTCGAAATTGTCCTCGAAACTGGAAACGGAAGGCGTTGACAAGAAGGGCGAGGCGGACAGGGTATGCTGCGGCAGGCTCGACAGCTGAGATGCCATCTCGCGAGGATCGGCGATTCCACGGGTGTCCATGTAACGCTGGATGAAGTCGACCCCTTCCTCGATCTCCTCGGCAAGCTGCGGCCGCGCGTCCGACTCGGATGCCCGAATGCGTTGGAACATCAGCTCCGACTGAGCCAAGCCTTCAGCTACTTGGCCAGAGCCAATCAATGCAACGGCATACATGGCAGTAGGCTCGATGAGGGATGCCGACACGCGGACCTCAGGGTTGGTAAGAACATGCCAGTACTTGGTAGCAGAGGCAACGTCGCCTTGGCGGATGTGCATGGCAAGTAGGGCCGTGGCCGGAGTCGTCAGCGTCTGAGCGTCTTCTGCCATGCTAGCATAAGCCTCAGTGGCCGTCGACTTCTCATTGTTGTCGGCGGCAACTGTGGCAATGCGACTCATGGCTTTGACCCGGGCCTCGGCCTCAATCGACTCAGCCCAGTGGAAGGCCTCCTGGAAAATTCCGCGAGAGATGAAGCCCTTGACGAAGCCACTGCTGACCAGAGCATCCTTGATGTCGGCAGCTCGGACGCCATACTCGTTGACAATCTTCTTGAAGAACTTCATGGCACCTTCAATCTTGTCCGAGACGACATATGCGTTGATGACAGCAGCATAGACCTGGTCATCAAGTCGATCATGCAGAGTGGCGCGGCCACCGTCGTTGGCAACAGCGAGGCTGCGGTACTCGTTATAGCACTCGACAGCACTAATCAGATCTCCACGGGCAGCAAAGGCGGTGATCATTGTCGGGAAGATGGCCGCGGAGGGGGCAGTCTCGCTAGACTCCATGTGCTCGAACAATCGGAGCATGTCAGAGACACGGCCAGTCTGAGCACAGGCAGAGATGAGCTGATGGTACGTCTCTGCCGAGTACTTGGCGATATCAGCGTCGTCGGACATGTCGAACAGCTTAATCGCAAGGTCGAGTCTGTCGTCTTCGCAGAGAATGGCGTGCTCAAGCTCATGGGAAGCAAGCATGAATTTTCCGGGTTCATCCATGCCGCCAAAGCGCTGGCGCTTGTCTTCGAGAGTAGCCTTCATCTCCGAAACCTCCAGTGACCTCGACGCCAAGAGACCCACGAGGATATTGTAAGTGCTGCTGTCCGGCGTAACCCGTCGGCGAATCATGTCGGCGTAGACATCTAGAGCCTTGGAGACGATCTCAATCTTCTTGGTGGGAATGTGGATCGCGGCCACCAAAAGAGCATTGTAGGCACTGGCAATTGGCTTCACGCCAGTAGCCAACATGGCCTCGAAGACTGTAGGGATCTCGGCATATCGACCGGCAGCCGAGAGCTTGGACAGGTGATCAGCGTAGGACTGCGACTGACTATCGACAGGGGGCGTCGCAGTGCGGGCGACGCTTCGCGGAGTGTCTGACCGGCCAGTTCCAGGGCTGCGCGGCCTCGAGAGGGGGGCAGAGACGGACTGTCCGGCTGCAGGCGCATTCTCAGCAATTTCCTGTAGTCTTCGAGCCTCGATCTCCTTCTCCAAGGCAGCATTGATGTGCGCAAGGGCCGCTGCCTCCTCCTCGGAAAAGGAAACGGCAGCTTCGGCAGCCGCAAGCTCGTCGCTCGAGGGCGCCGGCTCGTCGTTGGCGAGGACTGTCGAAGACGTGGGCTTCCATTCAATGCGCTTGGGGAACTCAAACTGCGTCCACTCGGCGTCGACCTCGCCAGTAGCCTGCTGACGCTGCAGGTCCTCAAAGTAGGCATCTAGCCCTCCATGGACGTAGCCATGGCGGTGGTCGGACGGGAGGCCAGCCCCCGACCGCTCAGTGTGAAAAGCCGAGTGAAGCTGAAGGTGGGATAGCCGTCCGAGTCGGTTGGTGTGCCGGCGGCTAAAGACCGGCCGGTTCTGTGAATTTAGAACATGGGGGTGTGTGGCAGCTACGACGGATTGCGCGTAGCCGTGTGTGGTGATGGACTTCGCGAATGTTGATCCCTGACGGATGAAATTCGAGTACAGCGACGAGTATATGGTGGGCATTTAGATGAAACCGGGGGAAGGAGACTGCGAGGGCTCGTGTTAGCCAAGCAAATTCGCGAGTTGCACAAGCCCGGATTTGCCTTGGGTCGAGGACGAGGTCGGAGTCACATCGGCGCAAGTCCGAGTCACCCCGTCGCGCGACACCCGGGAACGACAAGAGCAGTAACTTACGTGGGGATAAAAGAATAAAATCGATTGCAGGTTCATTTGACAGCGCCGAAGCCGTCAAACGAACGCGCGGTCCAAGGGAAGGGTGAAATGGTTGTGTGGGTGGTTGTAGGAAGGAAGAAAAAAAGATACGAGAGCCCGGATCGTGCAGAAGTTGGGGAGCCTCAGATTTGGATGGGTGGAATGTGGGAGACGGCAAGCGAAGCAACGGCGCGGGACGGGGAAGGGGCCTTTTTTTTGTTTTCAGCGCCTGAGTGCGGGAGGGCGTCGACGCCTGGTCCGGCTGCGCACCCGTCAGGTATCCACTGCGGGACGGGTCCTACAGTGAGGCACGAGGGCACCCCTACGAGCCGCTACGGAATTCGGGTGCGGAGATAAACGCGACAGAGGCACCTCTCAGCGCCAGAATTGTTCTCGGAGGCCCATTTCCTTCAGTGTCCACTGGGGGTCCCTGACGGGGCGAGGACCAGCTTGCAGCGTTTTGCTCGTGTTTCGCTTCCATTTCCAGGCGACCCGCCCACGAGTAGTCAGTCTCGCCACATCCCATACGAGAAGGCCGAAGAAGCTGTTCACGATGCTGTAAAATCCATGACGGCCTGAGGACAAAAGAGGGATCTGGCCAGGCATGCCGGCGTTTGGAGCCATGGTGTCCTCAGTCCGCCATCCCTCCACACAGGCCGCCAGGCCGCCAGGCAAGCGTGCGCGTCACTGCCGTGGATGACGACTTCGACTTGCTGGCTGACGCTGACCCAGCGGTACGGGCTGAGCAAGCCCGCAGGGGGGCAGGGATGGTTCGCGGACCGCAGCCCACGCCATCGAGAAGAAACCGGTGCGAATCTGCCATTTGGGCCATGGGGGTGGAACCATGGGTGAAGCCGGGACCGTTAGCTGCCGTCGGCCAGCCTATCGGCACGCACCCAACTGGTGTCCAATGGGGCCTCCAATAATGCGGTACCTGGGCCCTCGCGTGCACCACTGCAATTTCAGGCATTTCTCATGGACTTGACAGGGGCAGATGAGCTGCATGAAAACCGCACGAGGCTGAATTTCCGTGGACCCAGCATCATTTTTACCGCACAAGAGGGTTGTGGAAATGTGTGAAGTGACACGGCGCGCAAAGCCTTGGCCCAGAGCTATTTCAAAGTGGTGATCTGCTCATGATTCTACTGAGCGTGAGCGCTGGTGTCCCAAGGTCGTCCACTAACAGCCGAACACCAACGGCCGTCCCCGGGTCCGGCGCCTGTCGTCAGCAGCCTGAGGCGCCCTGTTTGAGCCCCCCGAGCCCCCTTGCGCCCCTGTTACCGCACTGCTGGGGAGCTGCGACGCTGGAAATAGCGCACTCCACGGTTTTCGCTGTCATGTGCCAAAGCCCACGAAAATCTCCCGTCCATCTTTTCGGATCGACCGGAGACCACCAAGGGTCCGGCTTACACCTGCATGGGCCACGACTCCACGAGTCACATATCCGAGCGCCGTGGGCTCTCGGCCTTTTCTCGAGCCCGGCCCCGAAAAGTTCGTCCGCGTCCGCATTGCTTCGAAGAGGGTGGCCGGCGCCGAAGTGAACAACTGTCGAGTCCGTGGTGCCCGTCCTTTTCAATGAGTTGAGGCAATGGAATGAAACTAAATAATAATTTCTGTAAACCAGCTTGAACACCTGATTATCCAGAATGTTCATCTCTCGAAATCCAACGTCATCGTGCTTAAGGCCTGCGGCTGTGCCTCTTGGCCGTGTCGCTGCACACGAATGACGAGTAATTAACAAGGACTCCAAGGACTCATTCAGCCCTGCGCCAGTCGTACTCGTAGACATCAGTGATCGCCGCCAGGCGGGTTGTTGCTCGTAACCCGAGCGCCAAACCCGATCTCGGGGTATTGTACGGACTACGGAGTACGGAGTACAGAATACGCCACTCAAGGTCGACGCGTAGCACAGTCTCCCTGAGCTGCATGATCGAATGGCATCGAATGACGCGTTCGACGCTACGCTAACAACCCCGTCGAACGCCTAGAATCCGGGGAAGCCATTTCACGGCTGCGTGCAGCGCGGCGTCCCTTGAGAGTCCGAGTCCCTGGTCGGAAGAATCTAATCGATCTTATCGATAGCGGTCGTCTGGCGATAAGGAGTGCCGCTAAAGAAAAAAAATCCCAGAGCATCGCTTTTTGCTGGTGGCCGCGATCAAGCTTCAGCCCCACCAACCTCTCACCTTCTGCAACAGAAGGATTGCTGTCGAAAATGGCTGACGATGGCATGCTCTTGAACTTTGAGCTGGGCAGCCAGCCTCTCAAGCCCCAGGTCAAATTCACAGGCGGACGATGGCGGGACCGGAAACGTGCGGAAAAGAGCGCCCGCTTGGCATCATCACGTCCTGCGGCGAGCGACGAGAAAGCCGACGGCGAACAGAGATCACCCAAGCGACGCCGCGTGGATGGCGAGGGCTTCGGTCCCTCTTCTGACTTCAGAACTGGCCCTTGGTCCGGATCCTCAAGGCGGCATGATCACGACGGCAACTCCTCCGGGCTCGCAGGTCAGCAAAAGGGCCATCCGGCAGCCCAAGCTGGTGGCTCTCGCCAGGTCATTTCACGGCTCTTCTCCTTCAATCCGGCACAGACGACAGCTGAAGCAGCCGATGAGGAGGAATGGACTGCACCTCAAGCGTCCAATGCGCCGTCGGATGTCGCCAACTTCGGATCGCTCACCCTTTCGTCACGGCTCGTGGAAGTCCTGGCCAAGATGAAAATGGAACACCCGACCGCGATTCAACAAAAAGTTATTCCGCACCTGCTCTCGAGCAGCTCAGATGCCTTTGTACAAGCAGAAACTGGTTCCGGAAAAACATTTTCGTATCTGCTTCCCATGATCCACCGTGTTCTGCTCCTCAGTGGCTCTTCCGCTAGCCAGCAGATTCACCGTGACTCGGGAGTCTTTGCCATTATCGTTTCTCCAACACGAGAACTGGCCAAGCAGGTGCACACGGTGCTCGAACAGCTCATAAGACCCTTCCCGTGGCTTGTCTCTACTGCCATCACGGGCGGAGAGTCCAAAAAGGCCGAGAAAGCGAGGATACGCAAGGGCGTCAACTTCCTAGTCGCCACTCCCGGTCGACTGGCCGATCATCTCGACAATACCAAAGCTCTCAACTTGGGAACGGTACGATGGTTGATTCTGGATGAGGGTGACCGTTTGATGGACCTGGGTTTTGAGGAGGATCTGAAAAAGGTCATATCCACACTGCGAGACATCGCGATCGTGACGAAGACGGAGAAAGGAACCCCTCTCGATGGACTACCCGAGAGGCGTGTTACTGTGCTCTGCTCTGCCACGATGAAGATGAATGTGCAGAAGCTGGGCGAGATGAGTCTTGCTGATGCAACATTCTTGGCAGCTGAAAAGGCCAACGGTGAAGAGGTCAACGAAGACGTCCACAAGGCGCCGGCGCAACTACACCAGTCGTATACCGTCGTCCCATCGAAACTTCGCCTGGTCACGCTTGTCTCATACTTGAAGTGGATCTTTTCTCGTCGCGGCCGCACCATGAAGGCCATCGTCTTCATGTCCTGCGCCGATTCCGTCGACTTTCACTACGAAATTATGAGGAAACCGGACGACGAAAACTCTTCCTCATCGGAATCAAAAGACGCAGAGCTCATATCGAAGACAGTGTCCCAAGCAGCATATATCACGTCTGCGGCCAGCCCGGAAGTCGTCCTTCACCGAATGCATGGATCCCTCAGCCAGCCTGTCCGCACCGCAACTTTGCGGTCATTCTCTGCGTGCAAGTCTCCGTCTCTCCTAATTACCACCGACGTCTCGTCGCGTGGGCTGGACATCCCATCCGTCGACCTGGTCATCGAATACGATCCAGCCTTCAGCTTCGCGGACCACATTCACCGTGTAGGTCGAACAGCGCGAGCGGGGCGCTCGGGTGACGCTATATTGTTCCTTCTGCCCGGTTCGGAAGAAGGATACATCGAGCTTCTGAAGACAGCGGGGTCCCCTTCCGCCCAGTCATACGAGGCGGTGCTTAAGAAGGGTTTGCTTTCGAAGTTGGAGTTCCCTGTCGAGACGCAAGCAACACCCGCGGACGGACAATCGTATCATGACAAGGCAGAGGCGATGCAGCTTCACTTTGAGCAGCGCCTCCTCATCGACACAAAACGACTAGAACTGGCGAGAAACGGATTCAAATCGCATATACGAGCATACGCAACGCATGTGAAGGATGAGCGGGTGCATTTCGACATGACACAATTGCATTTAGGGCATGTAGCGAAGAGTTTTGGTTTGAGAGAGGCGCCAGGAGGCATCGGTGCCGGTATCGAACGGAAGGCAAAGAGAGGTCCACCAAAGAACGCGTCTAAGGATACCAATGGGGAGCCGAAACCCGCAAGAGACGTCATCAAGCAGAAGAGCATGATGCTGATGAAGGGACTTGCGGATGAATTCAACATTGGTTAGGGTGGGCAACACAGCAGATTCCCTGTTAGCCTTAGGCACATAGCGAAATTCATAATTTGCATTGTTTGTTGGTCCTATGTTATAATACGCCCGATGCGCTATTTCCAGGTGGCGTTAGATAAATCGGGGGGGCGTTCCTGGATTACTCGAATGCCCCTTGCCTGCCATTTCCCCTCGCCACGTATTCAGAAGATAATGTGGAGAGATCGTGATGAAACTGGCGAAAGGAGACGCGATGGAGCTCAGCTACATCACACTGACGTCATTGGGGATTGACGCTGATCATTACGACAGCTTCGCCATGTCCAACTCGTGCTCATAAATATCTGGTCTAACGAAGGAGTATTTAGGCATTCAAGTCTGAGCCTACATATCCACGCTGAGATTCATCCTGCAATTGACCGTCCGCTGATACCTCACGACGCTGCAAGACAAAGTATCAAGCAACTACTCCGTACACATCGCAACAATGTCGACCAATAACAACGACGCCAATACGGTCGGGGACAAGGCCACCGGAGCCGCCAAGTTCGTCACAAGCACGCTGGGCAATACCATCGGCGCGGCGTCGCGCACCGCGGGTGACATCACCGGCGCAGCGACGCGAGGAGTGGGCAACACCTTCTCCAGCGCGACGGGCGAGACGGGCAAGCCAGTCGGCGATGCGCTGGGGTCCATTGGGACGGGCATCCAGAATGGGATTAGCAGTGTAGCCCAGGGGGTCGAGGGTGCAGGGCAGTGGAAGTCAACAGAGGTTAAGGGGGAGACACGAAAGTCTGAGTGATGTACGACAGGAGAGATTTACGATTATCACGAAACATGGGACTAGACACGACACGTTGCGCTGCCTCACATGCGGCAAGAATGGCCGAGATGCCGACTATTTAAATCACGGGAACGTGGATCGCGAAAATTGCTTTAACATTGCGATTATAGCTCCTACTATAGCATGCAGCAGTCGAAGCTGGGTGGCATCTACTTTAATCCTTGTCCCAACTCCGTCCCTCAACCTGTAAGATCACATCTCTTGAAGGCATCTATTTTGCCATTGGTTCAATATTCCGCCGATGGAGGTCCCGCTCGCGTGGCGGTCTGCAACTTTTCGGCGGGATCGTGGCTTCGTTAACCCAGCGCGAGGCCAATGCCGCCGCATCCTGGAAACAGCTGCAGACGACCTGCTTAGACCTGCTCGGCGCCCCATCCGGCGTTGTCGGCCTCGCGCATGTTGCTAGGAGGTTCGATGGCGGGGACGAACTCGAGAACAACGTAGCCGATGCCAATTACGCCGACAATGCCACCGGCAATGTTCTGGATAACCATTGAGCCGAGGAGCAGGGAGCCGATGAAGATGTAGACTGCGGGTGATTAGAGCCAATTTTCAGACGCTGCGCGTTGGGTACTTACAGACACCTCGTCCAATGAAGGAGAAGAGGAAGGAGGCATATCGCGAAATCTGGGGAGGGATTTGGAACTCTGCGTCATGTCAGCGCCCAGAACCTGAGATCCGCGACTGATGGGGAGGGCCATACCCAGGAGCGCAATGGCAAGGCCGAAGATTATCATGTAAGCTCCGACGACAATTGTCTGGCTGCAATTGAGAGTTAGCGACGCCTCTGCGGCACAGAATACGAGTCCAGGCTCGAGCCAATATCGAGCTTGGCGCCGAGGACTCGAAGGGGTCAATCGGAGGTCGGAACATACAGCTTGAAGCCGAAAATCTGCGCGATACCGCCAAGGACGGTAATAGCGGCGACGACCAAGTTCACAATGCGGCTGTGAGCGATGGCGCAAGGCGTCAGTCTTTCAGGTCAATAGATGCGGCGACTTCAGCATCACCTACAAGATGTCGGAAAGCTCCATGGTTGCTGACTGCGGGCGAGGCTGATGCGACGGCAGGAGAGGAGAGCGCGAGTACTAGGACGCGGAGGAGGTGCAGGCAGCTGTCGAAGCGTGATGCTGGATGATGATGGTGGGTTGCGTGTCGCGAGGCTGCGTTGGCAGGTGAAAAGTCGACGGCGGGTGTTACGTCGAGACTGACGTATGGCCGGTAGGGGGCTCGCTGGAAGCTAAGCTGCTTGCCGTAGTGAGCAGCAACGAGAGGGTCAGCCACCAAACGCGCCCCTGCCGCCACAGCGCTGTGTCACCGCCTGCCAAAGGCGGAGTGAGGACTGCGACCAGCGGCGTCAGTTCTGCCAGCTCTGAGAATCGACGTCCATATCAAAAGACTTGAGGTACTCGTAGTTGCCTGTCAACTGTCAGCGACAATTGGCCGTCAATTCACCTGCGAGGCTCTGCTGTCTGCTGCCACGGGCCGCGTCCGGACTGTACAGGGTTCGGAATATCGGCAGGATGCTTGAATGAGCCGTAGCTCTGGTTCTTCAACATGATCGTCCTGACTCTCTTCCGCAGGGCGACACCCGCATCAGGGCGCATCTTCACACCAGGAAGAAACTGTGTGGCTTTCCAAGCAGCGCTGGGCAAGCGGCGACTGCATGGCCACGCCAGTGTTCATCATGAGACTCGGCTCGAGGATATCCGCAACATCGGCATCATCGCTCACGTCGATGCTGTACGCTGAACTCCTGTCGAAACTATGCGGCTATGGCTAACAAAACCCAGGGGAAAACTACAACGACAGAGCGGATGCTCTACTACAGCGGTGTCACGCAAAGAGTTGGAGGTATGCGCCCGCAGCTGTCTCAAATTTGCCATGGAAATGTTAACGACCTGTGGCAGATGTCGACTCTGGAAACACCGTGACGGACTTCCTGGAGCTTGAAAGGGAGCGAGGCATCACCATTCAGTCAGCCGCCATCACTTTCCACTGGCCATTGCCCGCGGACTGTCCGCCAGGCACGCAACCAAAGACGGTCAATTTGATTGACACTCCAGGCCATCAAGACTTCCGGTTCGAGGTGGACCGATGTCTTCCGATTCTCGACGGCGCCGTCTGCATCATAGACTCGGTCAAGGGCGTCGAGGCGCACACCGAGCGCGTCTGGAGCTCCGCGCACGAATTCAGGATCCCGCGCCTCGTCTACTGCAACAAACTGGACCGTGAGGGCGCATCGTTCAAGAAGGCAGTCCTTGAGATTGGTACGAGGCTCAAGGGCTGGCCGCTCGTCTGCCAGATACCCTGGTGGGACAAGGAAGATTTTGTCGGCGTAATTGACGTTATCGACGGCGTGGGATACCGCTGGAAATCTGAAAGGCAGAAGACTCGATACGAGCCCAAGGAGCTGCAAGCGCTGCTTTCCGAGTCAAATCAGGGTCTTCTTGACGAAATGCGACTCGCCAGGCAACGCTTGATCGAGGGTCTCGCTGACTTTGACGATGCCGTCATGGACGCGTTCCTGGCGGAAGATCCGGAGATTCCGGGGTCCCTTCTGAAGCAAGGTATCAGGAGAGCAATCCAGAGCGGCGAAGGCAACGTTATACCGGTGTTTGCGGGATCCAGCTTCCGCCATATCGGAGTCGAGCCGCTAATGGATGCCATCACCCAATACTTGCCGAATCCCTCGGAGCGTCCTGATGTGGAGGTCAGGGTCGGCGCTGCAAAGCATCAACTCGAGGAGTTGCTGAAAGAAAAGAACAAGAAGGGAGCTCGCAGCAACGTTGCCTCAGTAGCGTCTGTGTTCAAGGTCTTCAACCATCCAAAGGAGGGCGTCATTAGCTACGTGCGAGTCTATCACGGGACGTTGACGCGCAATGCGTCCAGCTTCAATACCAGCCTCTCAGTCCAGGAGCGACCCATGGGAATATTACAAATCTCAGCGTCAAAGACCGAGGACGTTCACGATCTTCACGTTGGGCAGATCGGTGCCCTGAGGGGGCTTAAGCAAGCACGGAGCGGGGACACGTTGATCACTACCACCAACGCAAAGCCGGTTGTCGAGAGCCTCCGCCATATCCAGGTCCGACCTCCTGAGATTCCGCCCCCGGTTGCTTTCCTCCAGGTCGACCCGTACGGAAACGTGGCCGCACAGCAATTGCAGGTGGCGCTGGAAAACGCATCCCGCGAGGATCCTAGTTTGCGCTGGAGTCGCGACCCCAAGACGGAGCAATTCACCATCCAAGGAATGGGAAAGCTGCACCTGGATGTGTCCCTTTATAACATGAGGCAAAAGCACAAGATAGACGCCGAATTCGGACAGATCGAAGTCGACTACAAGGAATGCGTTACGACACCAACGACACCCCATTACACCGTGCTCGACCGCCCGATCGCCAGCAAGCCAGGGAAGGCTGCCTGCACGGTCGTGTTGGAACCGATTGAGGATCACGAGTACGAGATCTTACTAGAACACGGCACTGAAAGAGACAGCAACATCTATCAGATCGACATCCCTGTGTCAGGGGACCCCGCGGCATTGCCATTTGATGTGGAAGAGGCTCGGCACCAGCTTCTGAACGGAGCCATTGCTGGCCTGGCCCGGGGGCCTCGGCGAGCGTCTCCAGTTCACAAATGTCACGTCAAGATTACGCTTGACACATCGGAGGGCGCCCTTGAGAGTCCAACGGGTGGACATTTCAGCGGCGTGGCCCGAGCGGCCGTGCAGTCGGCCCTTCGGGACGCCTTTGACAAGAGTCAGATTGGGATACTGGAGCCCATCATGCTGGCGCATATAACATGTCCAGAAGCAGCGGCTGGCACGGTGCAGCATGACATCACTGCTGGGGCCGGCGGCCACATCCTCGAAGTCAAGGACCGGTCAGCGGAATCGACAGGGGACGAGCTCATCGACGCCTCCAAGATTTACGCCCCGCCCGACCCGTATGAGTCGGTGACGTCGCTCAGGGGAAAGAGGTCGACGACTCGCATGGTTGAGATTGTGGCCAAGGTCCCCTACAAGGAGATGCTGGATTATGACGACCATCTGCGCAGCAAGACGGCTGGCCGCCATTCGATGACGATGTCTTTTGACTCGTTTGCGAGGGTTGTCGGGCATAGAGAGAAAGGGCTTTGAGCCACGGAGGGTGGTCTGTTTGCCTTTGATGGCCGCGACCTTCCATGTACCAATAATTCACGTGTAAGAACCAGATAGAGATGTCGCATGAGGCCCAATCTCATGTACGATGTAGTTAGAATGGCAACTTTCCACCCGTCGCCCTGTGCTCCATGAGTTACTCCATGGGCTGAGATTACAGTCTGTTTAGACGCCTGGGGTTCTGTGTAAGAGTGTTGCGAACCACGGGACCTGGTTGTTGTCTTTGGAACGTGCGTTCACAACAACAGAGGAATTCAGGCATGCGACCAACTGCCGCATGAATCGGGACCATCCAAAGCGTCTCGTTGGTCGATCCATTGTTGTTTATGTGCATGACGTAGATATATGGGGAGCACGATGCCCCTCCGTGCATCTGCACGCGACAGGGACCGCCCCCGCGTGCTCCGGACATCTGGTGGTCATGTTGCTTCGTACAACAACAAACGTCTTCAGGGACACGCGAATTCCTTAGCGCCAGAAACCACGGCCACGATGCGGCAAGCCACTTGCGTTCGATGCGAGACAATGCCTTGCGCGCCCCCGAAGAGCACTCGGGGTCACCGTCCAAGGCACCTCTGCAGTGCAGCGGCGACGCATCACGCCAGTTCAGAGAACCCGCGCATGGAGATACGAGAACTCCGTGCGAGTACACAGACATAGGTGCTCCGGGATCCGCTGAGGCTTCATCCCTCGAGTTGGAATGTCAGGCGATGATCCGGCCAGCCCCGAGGGCCATCTCTTCGGGCTCGGCCAGTCAGCCGATCGCCCGCCGTGTATTACGGAATAGATTTCGAAGGAAAACCCGCTCAAGCTACTCGTACGCAAAAATTTTCCAATCTCTTGGTCAAGGAGAGCCTTGCGGCAAATGAGGCACGCTTGGACAGTGGCACCGGGCTGAGAGCCTGGGGAAGCGAGCAAGGGGTTTAGTGGCCAAGTTGCATTCCAAGGAGTCTGGGCGGCGTCGTCCTCAGCAACACACCCAAGTCCGCCTTGTGGGGGCGTCTTGAAGATGTCCCATTCTTTGGCCCCGGCGATCAGTCGACCCGTCGGTTGAGCGCTCGAGCGCTGCTACAATCACCCGGTCTTGGTCGCGCGCGCGCGTGTGTGTGGGTGGGTGTGGCCATCTCGACGGCATTGATCGACAGGCACAAGAACAACAAAAAGACAACAAGACAGCATCATCACCAGCTACACGTATGCCGTCACAATCACCCATCCACGCAGGAACAGCGCAGCCTTAGCGCGTGCGACGCTGGGGTTGAGCAGCTTCAACTGGCCGCTGTCTAATTAATTGCGTCCAGCCGCAACTGGGCACTAATCCGGGGGACGCAGTGGTTGCTTCTCAGCCGTGACTCGCGAGATTTCATGTTTTCATTTCAGCCAGGGGGTCGTCTCCATCACGGGGCGCTTCATTTCGTTTCGCCTGTCTCGGGCGTGGGATTGGCTGAAAGGAGATGAGCGCTGGCTCCCGATTGGAGACGGTCTCAAGGCTAGTTCCCCCGGCTCCCACGATCCACCCCGGCCATCAGCCTACCCAGCAGCTCGACACCAGAGTCTTGCGCTCGCGGCCATGACTTATCCCCTTGTCTGTCGCCATCGCTCACTCTCTCGTCGTCAACGGTTTTGAAACCTCCCACTTTCCTTTCTGCTTTTCCGTCGCTCTTTTCGCCGCGTCGTTGTTCGCCAGAGCGCATCGCTCACCACTTACACGCTCAGCAACGCACCAGTCCGTCCTTCACTCGCACGATTTACACTCGTTTACGCGACATCGACAACTCGCCGGGGCTTCTCGCTTCGCTCGCATCCGTTGAACGCCAGGTTCCGCACCCGCGACTCAGATTCCGGGTCTCGCGCCGTTCCTGGTGTTTAAGAAACTTCATCACCAACTATACCGACCGCGAGACTCGATACTTCACCATGAAGTTCTCTTCCATCCAGGCCTTCCTGGGGTCGGCCGCGATCCTCGCCTCCGCTCCCGGCTGCGAGGCCACGTCCAAGCATCGACACGCGCACTTGCTGCAGCGGAAGTTTCACCATCATCATGGGACAACCCACTCCCGGGCGGAAGTTGGCCTTCGCGAGAATGTGAAGCGCGGGGGATCGTGCGCATTCCCAACCGACGACCCGAACCTCGTTGCTGTTACTCCCAATTCCAAGAACGCTGGCTGGGCTATGAGCCCCGATCAAGAATGCAAGCCAGGCAGTTACTGTCCTTTCGCCTGCAAGCCAGGCATGGTTATGGCGCAGTGGCAGGAGGGCTCGTCTTACACGCCTTCCCAGTCCATGGTAGGTTGCTCGCATGAGGCCCCCTTATATGCGTGCACTAACGGTTGTGAAGAACGGAGGATTGCATTGCGATGAAAGCGGCAACATCAACAAGCCGTTCCCCGACAAGCCGAACTGTGTACCAGGCACTGGCTCCGTCAAAGCCATCAACAACTGCAAGGACAAGATGTCCTGGTGTCAAACTGTGCTGCCCGGAAACGAGGCTATGCTCATCCCTACAGTTGTCCACTCGGAGGCCACTATTGCCGTTCCCAACTCGGACTATTGGTGTTCAACGGCTGCTCAGTAAGATAGAACTCTTGTCACCCCTAAATCCCTCGCTGACCTCAATGACAGCTTCTACATCAACCCTCCCGGCACCGGTTCTGAGGGCTGCGTCTGGGGCGACTCGAGTACCGCTGTTGGTAACTGGAGTCCGTTTGTCGCAGGTGCCAATACCGATTCCAGTGGCCAGACCTTTGTCAAGATTGGCTGGAACCCAATCTGGCAAGATTCTAGCCTCAAGAGCAGCGGCCCTGGCTTTGGCGTGAAGATCGAATGCCCCGACGGCGGTTGCAACGGATTGCCATGCCAGATCAGCGCTTCTGGCGGAGGCCACGTTGATAGCAACCAGGCAGCAACCGGTGCTGGCGGCGCCGATTTCTGCGTCGTTACCGTTCAAAAAGGCAAGACGGCAAACATTGTCGCATTCGACGGCTCGGGTGGCAGTGGCGGTAGCAGTAGCCAGCAGTCATCGTCTTCTCAGCAGTCGTCCACTCAGCAAACCACGACGAAACAGCCGACGACCAGCACCACTCCCACAAGTACGTCTACGTCGTCGACTCCGACGACCACTTCAACGAGCTCGAAGCCAACGACCACGTCGAAGTCAACGACGTCTTCCACCGTGCCCAGCACAACCAGCACGACGAGCCAGGTTACGTTGTTGCCCGGTATCTTCCAAGAGAACAGCACGACGACTTTCACCTCATCGCAAAGCAGCTCCGGCTCCTCGTCTGACTCCGCCACTGAGACGACGTCGAGCAGCGCACCAAAGACGACCGAGAAGAAGGGAGAGGCTGGACGGCAACAGGGCAGCGCCGCCGTGGGCCTGCTTGTCGCCTTCGTTGCCGCCGCCTGCCTCTTGTAGATTGAGCGTCCTCGACCCGAGGCCGGCCGCTCCCCTCTAATTCTCAACGTCAAATGTTCGACTGCATTCTTCAGAGCCGCTGCCCCCTTTATTCAGCAGCTTTGCGTCACATTTCTTCACTTCAACTGTTCACCATAATTGCACCTTCACTTCCTGCGGCTGGCATTATCTGGCATGCATCGCAACCACTTTTTCCGCAATGTCGTCTGTCGACATGGCTTTCCTTCACAATTGCGTTCTTGTACATACGATACGCGCAATTCATCGGCGATAGAGTTCGTCTCTTTGACCCCGCGGCCCGATCCGCGGCCCTTCACCCACTTGGGACATTCTAACTAGCGGCCTCTTTTTAACGGCCTTTTTTTCACCCTTCAACTTTTCTTGTTCTCAGTTCGATACCCATTGAGCATCGGATATTCGGTTTGGGAAAAAGGGAAAACGCGAAATTTTTTGGGATGATTCACGTATAACGGGGAGGGAGGGATAGGGGAAATTTTTTCAGAATACCTTTTCGAGGGATCCTGGGCTTGTCCTTGATATGGGCAGAGCTCAGGTCGCCTCTTACTTCACATACCATCTTCTCAGGATGAATGAGATCATATGCTCACGAATCATGCCTCCCGCAAAGGAGCTTTTGGATATGGCGATTTTAGGCCGGAGATAGCGAATTTGAAATCACTTAAAAACATTCAATTTCGCTCAGCTTGTGAAACCTGTCTATCGTGATAATACAGCGCAGACTGCATGGGTATCTTGCGTCTTCCCAACTTTATCCGGACAGCATGATGGATCCTTCATCATTGGCAACTGTCGCTCGTCTAAATTTCAGCTCTTCACCCATCCCGGCACCGTATTAAGATCAATTTCCTCCTCGTACCTCCTCTCCTGGATGGCCTGCCAGACGGGCGGCCAGCCGGCCAGGACCGGTCCCTTTGCCTTGGCACCGATGATAGCGAATCTGCCCTGCCCATGGGCCACGAAGCCGTGCATCAGGTTCGCTTGGATGAGGGTTGCGAGCATGATTTCCACGTCGTGGGGCTTGACGGGCCGATTGCCATAGATCAATCCTTCGTTGGGAGACAGTTTCTTGGCTCCGCCCGGAGGAGGGACCAGCGTGGTTTCGGCGGGTATATGTACTTTGCTCGTAACGGCTCGCAGGAAGAGAGGGTTGAGATGTGCAGGTGGCTGGTTGCGGACCACCTGGCTTGATGGCAGCCAGCCCTCGACACGACGCTGTACATACGTTGCCACCGTGTACAGATCTGCAAGATCCAGCGTCGCAGCTTTTCGCGACATAGCGTCGGTCGGCGGTACGTACGTCAACAAGAATGTCTTGCGCGCAAGTGACCGCCACAGCAATGGCCGCAGACGGTAGCTGAGTTGAATGTAGATGCCTTTCTCCCATAGCCACGGCTCGTGCTTCGCAAGGTGCTGCTGGAACTGGACAAAGTTGCCTGACCGGATGGCCTGGCACAGGGGCAAAAAGACCTCCCTCAAGCCCTGCGCCTCGGGCCGCTGGAGGAGCTGCGCCGAGGGAAAGCGGCCAAGGAGCACGTTGGATGTGATAAGGTAGGTAAGGATGATCGTACGGTGAGAGACGAAGTGAGAAGGAGTCTGGAGGTAAGCTTGCTCGAGAGCGAGAGCGGCGCGACGGTAGTGGTTGGCTGAGAAGTTGAACCGTCCCAGGTAGTAAAGGTAGGCCACCTGCTGTGAGGCTGGGTACAGACCGAGCGGCGGTGAGCTGGACGACATGTTGCGAAAAATCATGGTCGCAAGATTCGTTTTTCTGCACTATGGCACCTGTCAGCGTTCTTCACCGAGCATATACGGCCAGAATAGGAGAACATACAGCAAAGAGGAGCTTGAGGGTCAGGTTCGCAAACATGTACACGCCGACCTTCTTGCCCTCGGGCTTCCGGCCCGCTGAGCGGTCCATCAAGCACGTCGAGAAAAACTTTTGAATGATCTCTGCCGACGTCTCAGCCACGGTCTTGCCGGCTCCCTCCTCGTCTCTGGCGCGCAGGCGACGCGTCAGATCTGGCCGTCGGTTGAGGCGCATGGTGAAGCGCGCGAGTGACTCGCAGAGCGACATGCTCAGCTGGAGCAGGATGTGGCCATACTGAGGATGCGTAAAGGCTGTACTACACGCGCTGCATGAGACCCTTTTGTCAGCCTTCATTCAACTTCGCTCCAGCAATGAGTAGCCGACTCACGTTAGCAGAGCCGTGAGCAGCTCATGCGCTCCCAGCAGGTCGTCGTGGTTGATGTCCCGCCACAACGTCAAGTACGTCGTCATGAACGTTTGGAAGCTCGGCCAAGCCGTCGCTTGCCCGTCGGGGACGTCATCATCCTCCGGCAAGCACTTCTCGACCACGTCCTCGAGCTTCTTGTTGTCGGAAAACGTACGGCGGAGCTCCAGCGCCAGGTCATGGTACTGCTGAGGTGAATTGGGTTCGACCTGCAGCCATGAGCGCAGCAGGTCGCCACGCTGGGTGCGGACGTGCTCCCGGATCTGCGATAGGAATTGCGTAACGAGAGGCATGGCATGGGGGGAGACGCGGGAGTATAAGTTGCGCGGGAGGTTGCAACTTGTAGAGCTGCGATGTGGGTATGTGAGAGGTGCGACAGAATGTGACGGGTCTAGGTGCAGGGTAGCTGGGAGACTATCAGCGGGGCGGTCCCTGCATTCACACGACACCACGACACCCTCCAGGATCGATTGCAATGGGGGAAAAGGTTATGACAAGTAGTTACCTCTGTAGAGAGATATTTAGGTGAATGAGACATTAAAAAATTGGCGATGAGAAAGGCTTTGGGAATTTCTCCGCGGAAGTAACTGGGCAGAAAATGCCCATTTGACCTAATCAAGTGTTTCTTGAGTTGCATCAAGACGGGGATTTTTCACCGACTCGACTGACGGCTCATAATGCTTCTGGATCGATTTTACATGAATTCGCTTATATAATTTTAAATACAAAGACAAATCCTGACGCTACATGCATTCAAATTCAACTTTATACAGACTCGACCCTCTGGACAACCATGGCCGTGGCAGCACCACCGCCGTTGCAGATGGCAGCAACACCATACTCGCCGGGCTTCAGCTGATGCAGCAGCGTCGTCAAGATACGCGAGCCAGAGCTGCCGAGAGCATGTCCCAGAGAGATAGCGCCACCGAGAGGGTTGACCTTGGCGTTGTCAAGGCCGAGAATCTTCTGGTTAGCCAGGATGACGCCGGCAAACGCCTCGTTGAACTCCCAAATGGCGACCTGGTCCTTGGTGATGCCGGCACGCTCCAGCGCAATGGGCACAGCCTTGGCCGGAGCGACGGGAAAGTCGATGGGAGCCATGGCAGCATCGGCATAGCCGCAGATCTTGGCCAGGACGCGAGAGCCAGAGCCGTACTGCTGCGCAATAGCCTTGCTGCCGAGAACCAGAGCGCTGGCACCGTCGTTCAGAGTGGAAGAGTTGGCGGCGGTGACGGTGCCGGTGCCGTCACGAACGAATGCCGGCTTGAGCGAAGGAATCTTCTCGAACTTGACGTCCTTAAAGCCCTCATCAGTGTCGATGACGATGTCGCCCTTCTTGTTGGGAACAGTGACGGGCACAATTTCGTCAGCGAAGGCATTCTCCGCCCAAGCCTTTTGCGCGTTCTTGTACGACTGAATAGCGTACGCGTCCTGCTGCTCTCTCGTGATGGAGTGGTTCTTGGCTGTGTTCTCGGCGCAGTTGCCCATGTGGAACTGGTCGTACACATCGGTCAATCCGTCCTTGATCAAGCCATCCTCCATCTTGACGTGGCCAAAGGGGGGCAGGCCGCTGGCGCGAGGCACGTAGTAAGGGACGCGAGACATGTTCTCCATGCCGCCGGCGATCTGCGCCTCGGCATGGCCCATCTGAATGTTCTGCGCCGCAAAGGCGACGGCCTTGAGGCCCGAGGCGCAGACCTTGTTGATGGTAATGGCCTCGACCGACTGGGGGAGGCCGGCAAAGATGGCCGCTTGACGGGCCGGCGCCTGACCGGCTGAGCCCTGCAGGACATGGCCCATGTAGACGTCGGAGATCTTCTCGACGGGGACCTTGGACTTTTCGAGGGCCGACTTGATGGCCGCGGCGCCGAGCTTGGGGGCGGAGACGGAGGTGAACGAGCCGTTGAACTGTGGCAATTGTTAGCTTGACAGTACACAGGCGAGGGCGCTTGAGCGGACCTTGGTCGTGGGCGTCCTGGCGGCGCTCAGAATGTAGGCATCCTGCAGCTCCTTGCGCAGCGCCGCGCCGGTAGAGAACTGGCGCGCCGCTTTCACATGCCGGGCCAGCTGGACCGGCAGTCTGGGCGACCTGAGCTGTGCAACGGGCATCTTGAAGGGCAGGCGAGAGGTTTGCTGCACAGGACCAAAAAGGAATCGCACGCGACCGTGGGGAAAGAAAGTCAAGGTCAAGCGAGGATGTGCTCGTTGCAAGAAGAGGTTGGCGCGGGAGGCAAGATGCTCGGTCTCGGTACGCTTCGGCTTAGAGCGGGGGGAGCCCGGCTCTCCGGGGAAGGCAGGGCGGAAAGTCGGAACCGAGTGGAGGCGAGGTTCCACGACAGCCGCCTATTAACACCACTGGAATGCCACCTGCCAGCGGCCCACTGCCGAGTGACAGGTGCGATTACTCATAGAGCGACTCGCAAGCAGCTGCTGCGGACTCGCCGAACCAAAACCGACGCCGGGAGGCATCGCCGTGCCCAGCATGTGAACGAGCAGTCTCACGTCACACGACTCCTGCGGAAGACTGCTTGCTATGACGGTGCAGGCCATCTGAGGCACGCTCGAAACCTCTCCACGCGACATGCGCCGCCACTGATGCGAAGTCACGTGACACAGCTATGCGCGTACAGACCAGCTCAGCGCCGTCAGAGAGGCCCATTGTCTGCGCCCCGCTGATTGGCTGGGCCTCTCCGTCACAGCTCTCCGCGGTTCATGGTCCGAGGGCGCTCCGTGACAAAACCCAATACCCTTCGACGAGGCAACTCCCAAACCCCGTCATCTCTCGCAGGCCACCGGACCATACAGGATCGAATATTGCTCCGCAGAATCAAGACAGGCTTATTCGCAAGCCCACGGCTGCTCCTTGTCTTCTAGATTTCCACCAGCCGACGCTGGACTCGCCAAGATGTCGACAGCAGCTCGACGTCGTCTGATGCGTGACTTCAAGGTGTGCCGCTGCGACTCGACTTCCTCCCGTTCCCCAGCTAACTTTCCGCAGCGCATGCAGACGGATCCTCCAGCCGGCGTGTCTGCGTCGCCAATCCCAGACAACGTCATGACGTGGTACGTCCCCCTCGCAAGTCGAGAGGCCATGCATCTCTCGTGGCGAAACAATGGGCTTACGCATCATCTAACAGGAACGCCGTCATCATCGGACCCGTCGATACGCCTTTTGAAGACGGCACATTCAGGCTGGTCATGCAGTTTGAAGAGCAGTACCCCAACAAGCCGCCACAAGTCAAGTTCATCAGCCAAATGTTCCACCCCAACGTGTACGCGACGGGAGAGCTTTGCCTGGACATATTGCAGAACAGATGGAGTCCCACATACGACGTCGCCGCTGTCTTGACCAGCATCCAGAGGTATGGCCTTGCTCTCGAGGACGAGCGACTTCGGGGCTAACACTAGCTACAGTTTACTCAACGACCCAAACACCGGCTCGCCAGCCAACGTCGAGGCCTCGAACCTGTACAAGGACAACCGAAAGGAATACACGAAACGGGTCAGAGAGACCGTCGAGAAGAGCTGGGAGGACTAGGCCTCGTCGCATCAGGCTGGGCAGGCCGGGGGCATCTCGGGGGGACAGATCATCTAAACTCAGAGGTCGCGGGTGCTTGGCTCTCTGCCGTCTCGCGGCGTGTACTCTGGTTCATAACGGAGGAGTTTGCGGGCGTCCTGGCGCAAGGTGTTGGACTGATTATACCATGGAATGCGCTTGGCAGAAACGAGGCTTCACTTATTGCGGAGTGCGTGCATCACAATCTTTGGAATTCTTAGCAGCTTCACGCTTGAAATTTGAACGTACTCGTAAGAGCGACTGCTGCGGACCGGTGCGCCTGCAAAGCCAAGCCGTTCAAGTCAATGCGGTGCGTGAAATGGTGCGAATGCTGCTGTCTCGCATGATCAAATCTCCGACCGCAGCCCACCGCAATTTATACGCCCAGATTGGTCATCTACATAGCCCGCCCGAAGCCATGTGGAAGAGTCGAGTCGAGTCGAGTCGGATAGAGGCACTTGACGCAGGAGTTATGCTACGGAACAGCCCCTGAGATTCTTGGGTGTGCTCGTCATGCGCTGTTAGCCTGCCTGTCACGTCTGTCGGTCGGCCTTTGGCCCAATAGATGCCCGCGGTGGAGTTTCGGTTCCAAGCTGGAGGCTAATGAGCTGGAGGCCTGGAAGATGCAGCAGATGTGGCAATGAAGAAGCGATGCCGACGAGGTACTCGTAGGCTCAAGAACATGAACGGTCAAGGTACCTTACCCCGTAGTGAGCACTAAACCCCAAGCTTCATTTGTTTACGACGAGCCTACCTGGGGACCGCTGGGCCGTTGAGATGGAGGGTCGGCAGTGCTAAAATACGGTGCACGCGCTAGCTCCGAGCTGGCTGGGCCCCTCAGGTACGTGACCTGAACTCAGCTCGCTGCCCCCCAAACCAGCGCGCGTCCCACCGCCTCATCCGCTGCCTCACCCGTCAACACCACCACAATCAGCAGCCTCGGCTGTGCCTGTCTCTGTCTCGCATCCCGTTCGCTGCAGACGCGTGACTTGCTTTTTCCCGACTTACTTTTGGCTTACCCGCACGCTTCTTTCTCGACGCTGCTATTCAGTTCCCCCGCTCCTTTGAGGGCGTCATCGCGGCTATTTGGCTGCGCTCTATTACATTGGTGGCCGCGGGCTGTCGCGTCGAGGGCCTCATCGCCGCCGCCCCTGACTTGACGTCGACGTCGACTGCGCGACCGCGCCTCATGACAGCACCTTCGTCGCGATAAAAATAGCGTCATCATGGCAAACAGCATCAAGGTCGTGGCCCGCTTCCGGCCCCAAAACCGGATCGAGCTGGATTCGGGTGGCAAGCCCATTGTGTCGTTCAACTCGGACGACTCGTGCACTCTCGATGTACTACTTCTCGTCCCGTGCTGCGGCTCGTGATACCGCGAGGCCGCGGGAATTCCACCTGGCTAACACTGTATATCTAGTCCAGGGAAGCGCAGGGCACCTTTACCTTCGATAGGGTCTTCGACATGGACTGCAAGCAACAGGACATCTTCGACTTCTCCATCCGCTCCACCGTCGACGATATTCTCAATGGCTACAATGGCACTGTCTTCGCCTATGGTCAGACAGGCGCCGGCAAGTCGTACACCATGATGGGCTCCAGCATTGACGACGAGGTCGGTAGAGGTGTCATCCCGCGCATCGTCGAGCAGATCTTCGCCAGCATCATGTCGAGTCCCAGCACAATCGAGTACACCGTCCGTGTCAGCTACATGGAAATCTATATGGAGAGGATCCGAGATTTGCTGGCTCCGCAAAACGACAACCTGCCGGTGCACGAAGAGAAGAATCGCGGCGTCTACGTCAAGGGGCTGCTCGAGATTTATGTTTCGAGCGTGCAGGAGGTGTACGAGGTGATGAGGAGGGGAGGAAACTCTCGCGCTGTGGCCGCCACAAATATGAACCAAGAGTCGTCGCGGTCACATTCCATCTTCGTCGTCACAATCACCCAAAAGAATGTCGAGACCGGGTCCGCGAAGAGCGGTCAGCTGTTCCTGGTGGACTTGGCCGGTAGCGAAAAGGTGGGGAAGACCGGCGCCAGCGGACAGACGCTCGAGGAAGCCAAGAAAATCAACAAGAGCTTGAGCGCCTTGGGCATGGTCATCAACGCCCTGACCGATGGAAAATCCTCGCACATCCCGTATCGAGACTCCAAATTGACGCGAATCCTGCAAGAGTCCCTGGGTGGTAACAGTCGGACAACCCTCATCATCAACTGCTCCCCTAGCAGCTACAACGATGCCGAAACCCTCAGCACCTTGAGATTCGGCACGAGAGCCAAGTCTATCAAGAACAAGGCCAAGGTCAACGCAGAGCTAAGCCCTGCTGAGCTCAAGCTGCTGCTCAAGAAGGCCCAAGGTCAGGTCACCAACTTTGAGAGCTACATTTCAAACCTGGAAGGAGAAATTCAGCTGTGGCGTGCCGGAGAGTCAGTCCCCAAGGAGAGATGGGTGCAATCAGCGTTTCCGGACGGCGTTGCGGGAGCCAAAGCCGAAGCTAGGATGCCGCGGCCATCCACGCCGTCTCGGCCGCCACCGGAGAGCCGATCAGAGACTCCTACAATCTCGGATCGTGCTGCCACCCCGAGTTTGCCGCTGGATAGGGATGAGCGCGAAGAGTTCTTGCGCCGGGAGAATGAATTGCAAGATCAGCTGGCAGAAAAGGAATCAAGCGCAGCGACGGCCGAGAAGCACCTCCGCGAGACTAAAGATGAGATGGTCTATCTCAAGGACCACAACAGCAAACTGGGCAAGGATAATGAGAAACTCACGACAGATATGAACGAGCTCAAGATGCAGCTCGAGCGACTAGCCTTCGAGAGCAAGGAGGCGCAGATCACCATGGATGCGCTGAAGGAAGCCAACTCGGAGCTGACCACCGAGCTGGATGATGTCAAGCAGCAGTTTCTGGATGTGAGAATGAGCGCCAAGGAAAACGGGGTGGCGTTCGACGAAAAGGAGAGGAAGAAGGCCGAAAAGATGGCCAAGATGATGGCCGGTTTCGATCTCGGCGGCGATGTCTTTAGCGAGAACGAGCGGTCGATCGGTGAGGCCATCCAGCAAATCGACACGCTACACGAACAAAGCAAGATAGGCGACAACATCGCGCCCGACGAGTTTCAAACGCTTCGAGCGAAGCTGGTGGAGACGCAAGGCATCGTCAGGCAAGCAGAGTTATCTGTGTACGGCGCCTCGTCCAGCAACTTGGATGCTCGTCGCAGACAGGAGCTCGAAGAGAGACTGGAGATGTTGCAGCAGCAATATGAGGACGCCTTGACTCGCAACCTGAGCCCCAGTGATGTGGAGGAGGTCAAGGCCCGCCTCGAGAACGCTTATGCAAACCGGCAAACGCTCCAAACACAGCTCGTCGATGAGATGAAGGCAGAACTTGCTCAGAAAGCATCAGAGAACTCGAGGATGAAGACACTCATTGAGGACCTGCAGCAGCGCGTCAAGACCGGTGCTGCAACGCCGATGGCCAACGGCAAGACCATCCAACAACAGATTGCCGAGTTCGACGTGATGAAGAAGAGCCTCATGCGAGACCTGCAGAACCGCTGCGAGCGCGTCGTCGAGCTGGAGATCTCCCTGGATGAGACACGCGAGCAGTATAACAACGTGCTGCGATCGTCCAACAACCGGGCCCAGCAGAAAAAGATGGCATTCTTGGAAAGGAACCTGGAGCAGCTCACTCAGGTCCAGCGTCAGCTGGTCGAGCAGAACTCGGCTCTCAAGAAGGAGGTTGCCATCGCCGAGCGCAAGCTGATTGCGAGGAACGAGCGCATCCAGAGCCTGGAGACCCTCCTACAGGACAGCCAAGACAAGATGGCGACAGCCAATCACAAGTATGAAACCTGGCGCGGAGCGGCAAAAACGATGCTAATGATTGCGTCTTTAGGTTTGAGGTTCAGCTCGCCGCCGTCAAGGAACGCCTTGAGGCGGCCAAGGCTGGCAGCACCCGCGGACTCAACGCGGGCGGCGCAGACTTCAACTTCGCTTCTGCTGGCAGTCGCATTGCGAAGCCTCTGCGCGGTGGTGGCGGCGACGGTCCAGTCGCGCCGACCATCCAGTCCATCCAGAATGAGGGAGCCACGAACAAGCGGAGCAGCTGGTTCTTCAACAAGTCCTAGACATCTGGCGTGGCATTTGCTTTGACGGCGTCGAGAGAGGGAACAGTTAGACCATCATACCCCTGTCGGCATGGCTTTAGCCTGACTTGTTCTTGAGAACCCCGTGTTTTCTTTTTCTTTTGTTCCCCGTCCTCCTTCTGCCTTTGCGGACCGTCCTCCATCCTCTTCCGTCGCCTTTTCAGTGCCAGGGCTTTTTTTTGAGCAGACTAGATATACACTAGAAGACTAGAGAGCAATGATGTTGGATTTACGACACACTTTGTAAGGGGGGAGAGGTCGGGCCTCGAGGGCGTGGATTGGCACAGCATAAGTCCGCACAGCATAGCGACGGAAGGCAAAGGGGGGTTTACGGCTCGTGAAAGGCTTCAAGATTTGTTTGTCGAGTCTGGTTGGGGGAGTTGCAGGGCGGTTACGACTAGAGAGCCTATGCACGAATTTTAAAGAACTCAACTGAGGCACACTTGGGGCGTGAAGAGTCGTGATATTTGTCCTGGGAAAGACACTAAGCGTGGAGCATGATGAATCTATCGTACTTGGCTCACTAAAGGCAAATCCATAGAAAACCAGAATGTCCCATTATCCCCCAAACAATAACGATATTGACCAAGGAAAAAAGGCGCTTTCGTCATGAAGGATGCTGCAGTCCGAATCATTCCTTAACATGACTTTCTGCAGAGCACGTGGTCCAGCGCTGGATTATCGCTGGCATTTTCCGGGAGTCTACTCGACGCGGACAGATTTCTTTGCAATCATGATGGCCTCGGGCAGAAGCAGAGCGCTGATGAGGAGGAAGCCAGCGATGCTGACGAAGAAGATCTTGACGTAGAGGGTGAGAATACGGCGCCACGCGGCTCGGCTGAAGGTGGCCCAGGCGTCGGTCATGGTAACATATCCGAGGCCGCCAACGACGGCGGGCTCGACCTTGCCCTCGAAGGAGCGGTCAAAGGGGATGATGGTGTTCTCGTCGACGGGCAGCAGCGAGGCTTGGACGCGGACGAGGATGATGTTGGCAGGGAGGATGAGGAAGATGGAGCTGACGAGCCAGACGAGCGTGACGACGGTGCCCTTGCCGAAAAAGGCGCCGTCAAGCTTGTGCACGTCGGTGCGGTCGCCAACCTTGAAGTCCGGCACCTCGAGGCGCAAGAGGGCGGCGACAAGGACAGGAATCCAGCGGGTGAGCTCGGAGGCAAACCAGTAGAGCGTGACGGGCTTCCAAGTCGCCTCAAAGGTGCGCTTGAAGGGCGGCAGGCGGCGCCAGAAGTGACGCCTCGAGGGCTCCGAGATGACAATGTGGACCCAGGCGGTGCTGAGCTGGACGAGGGCCAGCGAAGCGAGCAAGGTGGCGATGGGGGTGAAGACGCCGCCAAAAGCAGCGGAGAAGATGCCCATGAGGAACGAGGTCATGAGGGCCTGGGCCAGCGCACAGAAGAAGCCGCGGAAGAGGGCGCGCAGGCCGCCGTTGGCGAGCAGCAGGCGGTTGATGGCGCGCAGCGACGAGGTGACGGTGCGGGCCTGGCCGTCGGTGGGCTTGCTGGTGCGGCCGACGGGCTCGTCGGCGACAGAGGCACCCTCGTCGTTGAGGGAGACGGGCTCGTAGGCGGGCGGGTTCTCGTCCTCGACCATGGCGAAGACGGGGTAGACGGTCTTGATGGTGTAGTCGAACTGCGAGGATGTCAGTTTGGCTGGCTGAGCCGGAGAAGACGGAGGATACGTACGATGAGGATGATGGGCAGGAGGATGATGAGGTCGAGCAGGAAGACGAGCCAGGTCCACGAAGGCAGCTCATACTTGGGGATGTTGTCGCCGGAGCCGCCGACGTCGACGATGGCGCGCCGGACGAGTTCTGAGATGGCCATGGCGGAGTCGATGTCGACGATGTTCTGTGATGCGGAATATGACCCTGACTTAATACCTCCGTCCCAGAGGCAGCGATGAAGACAGCTATAAACTGCTTATGAAGAGGATGATGAGAACGGGCTAGGGTGTGGCAATGCGCAGGCGGGGTGGCGCCCGTGTTAACTTATACCTTGGCGGAGTCCGTTGGCTCCGCGCAGGCCGGCGTCCTTCGAGGTGGTGCAGGGACGAGGCGCCAACGGACAGGCAGCACAGCCTCTCACGTTGGCCACTCTTACTGGGATGCAACGCGTAGGGCTACCGGCGATTGCCTCTTCGGGACAGCGCATCCTTTGCAGGATTCGTTTTCACGGCGGGGCGGCCGCCGCCAACGGATGGTACGGCTGACTCTTGGTCCCTGGACGTGATTGAGGCTCTGCGTGGGCCCCCTTCTGCTGCGAGACAGGACAAGTCCGCATCGATGCGGTAAGGTTGGTTCCATTGCTTCAATGCTCGCTTACTTGTACACTGGGTACATGTACCGGAGCCTGCACTAACGGGCGGGAGCCGCTGTCCAGCGAGGGCAAACAGTACTCGTATTACCGTCTAGTCTAGCTCAAGGAATTCTGGCATTCGAGATTGACGCCCCCGACGACGCCAAGGAGTCTCGCAGATTGATTGACGGCTTGTTGCGTCTTCAGACAGAGGGTTCCGCTGTGGAGCGTCCCCCAATCATTCTGGGGCGACGTCATGTTGATCCCCTGGGCGGCTGCTTGCGCCTCCACCCGCCAACGTACTCCCAGCAGCTGCGAGCTCTCTAGCTTTTAGTGGATCGGCCCAGACCATCCAACTCGTGTCGTGTCGCAACCCGGACCCTTGACGGAGCCCGGCATCGACAGCCCTCACTCCACCCTCGGCATCCCGGCACTGTCCTCGTCGAGCTCGTCCTCCATGGCGGCGCCGTCCATCCCCAACCTCCTCACCATGCGAGGCGGCGGACGCGGCGGTGGCAGAGGCGATGGCAGACGTGGCCACAGGGAGCTCGGCCGCTCGGCCCCGGGAGTTTCTCCAGATGCCATCATCCAGGACACTGACACAGACGCCGCCGTGTCGAGACTGAGCATGGTCGACCTGGGCTATCTCCAAGACCCCTATGCTCGCTACTTCGTCTCGGGCCCGCCGACGAGACGGTTGCCCATCATCAACAGAGGTGTGCTCAACCTTCTTCTCCCCCGTGGTTTACATGTCACAGCGCTGACGTGCCCAAGGGACATACGTGCGGTCCTTGGCGTTGGACCTGATTGTCGATGCTTTCCTTTCCGATACGCAGCTCCCCGAGGCTGGCAGGCCGAAACAGATCATATCCCTTGGCGCCGGCACCGACACGAGACCGTTTCGAATGTTCGAGATGCCCAATGCCGAAGGGCTGATCTACCACGAAATCGATTTCGAGCCCACGTGCCGGAAAAAGCACCACATTGTTCGATCCACACCGGCGTTGGCAAACCGTATGCAAGAGCTGGACGCGCCTAAAGATGGCTCGTGGAGCGCCAGGCATCTTCAGGGAGGCAGATATTACTGCCATGCGGCAGATCTCCGCAACATTCACACAGACTTTGCTGCGGCAATGCCTCCTTCGATCCGAACCGACGTCCCCACGCTCATCCTCTCCGAATGCTGTCTGTGCTATCTCACAGAGCAGGACTCGGCGCGAATCTTGGACTTCTTCCACACGAGAATGAACCGCTTAGCCATTGTACTCTACGAGCCCATGCCCCTGGACGATGCGTTCGGCAAAGTCATGGTGTCGAACCTAAGGGCGCGTAAGATCAGGATGCCAAGCCTGGATCGATACAAGAACCCCGAGGCCCAAGAGGATCGGCTACGGGAGGCCGGCTTCTCGACGGTTGGCCATGCGACAATCAAAGACACGTGGGATCAGTGGGTAAGCCCCGAGGAAAAGGAGCGGCTGGACGTCCTCGAGGGACTGGACGAGGTGGAGGAGTGGCACCTACTGGCTGCTCATTACTTGCTGGCGTGGGGGTCCAAGGGGGCTGGATTTGGCAAGTTTGGGGAGAAAAATATGAGAACCATGGCTTGATGCCATCAATTCGAGGGATTACTGAAAGGGGCCATTTGCGCGAGGACAAGATATCAAGAGGAGACAGATTAGTATGAAGGGAGCAGCCAACCATATGACGATACCCGAGGAATGCGCTTAGCAGGTGCTGGAATCGGAAGTGGAGCGGCCAAAGACCGACCAGCATAACTTAGTCCGTGCATATCGCGCATAACTGCCCCCTACTAGACGTTCATGGCGTGGAGGCGGGGCTTATGCACCAAAAGTGGGCGTGCCGTCAACGCCAAATCCGACGTCGCCTTTCTGATCCCTCGAGTCTATCGTCAACACCCATTGCTACGCGCGCTTGAAACGACTGCTTTTGTATAACCGAAGTCTTGTATTATTTTTTCTTGGGATTGATCGTTTTACAATACACTGGAGCATAGACCTGTACAAACTTATCGACACATACCAACGCGACAGAGGCCGCCGGCCGATATCCTCGAGGGAGCTGCGGCCTGTCAGCTTTATCTGGATGACGGAATCCCTGGAGACTGAGCGAAGCTAGTTAATCGCAAGGGCCGAAAGGCAAGGAACATAGCCTCGCCTGACGCGCAAGCGCTGGACGAGGGTTGAGTGACGCAAACGCGGTGGTATCGGAACACCGGCCGCAGACATGGCGGACTCGAAAGATAATAAGGCGTACAAATATCGCCAAGAAATCAGTCAGGTATGTCCTTTTTCATTCATGGCGCTATTTCATTCCGCGCTTCCGCGTTGGGCTTGATGCCTGTGATGTCGACGGTGGGCGATGCAATGGGCAGCGGAGCCGGGGCACCGAACAAGACGGACTTCCATAAACTCGGAACATCAATTCGTGCAACCTGAAATACGAACGATGCATGAACCTCAACCATCCGCGTTTCCAGATACTCCACGAACCTCATGCGCGGCGCACATCCCTTGACAGCGGATATACACCTTCGCCGCGTTAGTTGGTCCTGTCACCGATAAGCCAGGGTCGGCATTTTGGATATTCTACTACACTGGACCATGGATTTGAAGAAGGAGCCTCTCATGATTCACGTCACGTGCGGAGCGTACATCGAGCCAGGAGGCGGATCAGCTGTTGTGTTCGGCACCTCGTTTGAACACTTCGACGGCGGCACCTCTAGCTCCCAGCCATCAGGTCCTGCGTCTGTCACCTGGCCGACAAGAAACCAGCACACAATCGATTGCCCATCTCTCTACGACATGACGGCAAATGCGAAGGTTCCGTCAAATCTTGAACGGCCCAACAACGACTCACCTGCCCTCTTGCCAATATCACTCTCTTGGCCCGGAAACCCCCGTCAGACCTAGTGGACTCCGCTGCCCATCATGAGCATCAACCCACATGCTAGACCCGTCGCTGCTAGCCTGTCGCGAAGCACTGAGCAGGTGAAAGGGGACAAGGTTGTTAACTCTATCCAACAGATGATGTACGTCTCTGGCGAGACCGCGGAGCCCTCCGTTGAAACTACGAGTATCATCGAGGACATTGTGCGGCAGCAAGTGATAGAACTGGTCTGATACCCGTCCGCGACATGAAAATCTACCGCTGCTGACGTTCTGTATAGCTTCGTAACTGCACGGAGCTGGCCTCTCGACGTGGATCCAAGTCCATCAGCACCAACGACCTCATCTTCCAGATCCGCCACGACCAGGCCAAGGTCTCCCGTCTTCGAACATTCCTTTCTTGGAAGGATGTGCGGAAGAACGTTAAGGACTCGGATGACAAAGGTGCAGAAGGCGATCTTGCGGCGGGCGACGATCCCGTCGGCGGTGTCGTGGGCGGTGGTGGTCCCGTCGACGAAGCGGCAAAAAAGAACAAAAAGGCCAAGATCGGCCTCCCGTGGGAGCCGGCGTCGTACTACTCCGTCGAGGTGCCCGAGCGAGATGACGAGGAGGACGAGGACGAGGACGAGATGAACTACATCACCCTCCAGCGCCTGCGCAAGGCCGACGAGCGCACCAAGGTCATGACGCGCGAGGAGTACGTGACGTGGTCCGAGTACCGGCAGGCGTCCTTTACCTGGCGAAAGGGCAAGCGCTTCCGCGAGTGGGCGGGTTTCGGCATCGTCACCGACAGCAAGCCTTCGGACGATATCGTCGACATCCTCGGTTTCCTGACCTTCGAGATGGTCGCCACGCTCACCGAGATCGCCCTCAAGGCCAAGGAGCAGGAGGACATGGCGCGCGCCCAGAGCGGCGCCGACAACGCGGGCACCAAGAAGCGCAAGCACCAGCACGCCCTCTTCGACCCCCCGAGCGAGGGAAAGACGCCCATTGAGCCCCGGCACGTCCAGGAGGCCTTCCGCCGCTTCCAGCAGAGGCCCAAGAAGTCGCGCGCCATGCTTAATGGCACCAAGCTGGTGCAGCACACGCCCCTCAACATCATTTAAGGGCCCTTTCTCGTGGCGTTCGGGAGGATTTAGCCTGTTTGAAAAGGTTACGGTACATTTGGCGTTTAGGGAGTGGCCGACTCTACTTTGCTGTGTCGCGGCTTGTGTGGCATGTTTTCTACTTCGGTCTGTGTGGCAGTATACCCACTCACGTTTTTGGCAGCTGGGATTTCAAGATACAATGAGCGCAGGCATAGAAACGAATCGACGATTTCTATCTACCAAGGCTACTGTCACTGTCGTGCGTCAACTATTCAATCGTAAGAAAGAGACGCCATGCCCAAACCAAAGCCGCATGCGACAATCCCCCAAACTCCGGCTCTTCATCTGCGGAAACGCTGCGCTCGCTGACCCCCAACCGTAAATGCCCTCTTCCTAACGAGGGTGCTGTCTCGTCGTAATCTCGTCCTAACCCTTCGCAGACTTTGCGGTATCCCCTCCCCCCCGTCGTCGCTCGCAGTGTCGCATAGAGCAAGTTCATTGTCCTGTGGGATGCTCTCCAGCCTCTCTGCCGTTTGCGACGCCGTGGCCGCTTTCCTGAGGGCTGGTAAGCCTTTCGAGTCTCGTCCTGAAACTAGTGTACTCTGTCCTTGCTCGTCCGCGGCCATTGCCCCCGAACGCGCCGTGCGGACCTTTGTCAAGGGTTCTTGGTTCGTGTCAACGTGTCGGATGTGCTGCCTGTATTTCGGCCGCTCCAGCAGGCCGCTCCTGAAGGCGTTGACGCCCACCAGCAGCTTGACGAGCTCGAGGAGTTCCTCGAGGTATTCGATAAGCTCCATGAAACCAGCCGTGCTGGCGTTCCACGAGAGGAACTTGCGTTTGGTGATCAAATTAGCCGTCTCCTCATCGACTTCGGTCCTCGACTGTAGTCTCTCTATCGTGTACGAGTCCGACTCGCAACCTCCTGGTTTTGATGCAACGATGTCACGGACGCGGTTGATTAGTCGTAACTGCGCGAGTCGAGGTGACGGGTTGAATTGCGGTAGTGGCAGCCACGTCGTCAGAGCCTCGTTGACCGAAAACAAGATCAACGCGCAGCTGGCAGCGACACCCCTTCGGTAAGCGCACACTTGATGGTGCAGCTCCTCTAGGATAGAGGAGCCATATGCCCTGCGAAGTTGCACAACATTGTCCATCCGGTCAATGATCTGATGGAGAACATAGATGATCTCCTCGTAGATGGGAGCAACAGGCTTGAAGCTGCCTTTGAGCCGTGGCTCGCTGAAGCAAAAGGGGAGAAATGTCTCGGCGGCAGCGAGCGCACCCTGTGCTTTATCGCGGGCGTGGTTGAAGCGCGTGAGAAGCGTAAGAGACCGAATGTTGGGAGGCTCTGATCCATCTATGCCTACGGCCAGAGCCGCTTGCATTTTTTGGACCTGGCGAACCGACGCCGATAAGGATTCCACCAAGCGGTCCCTCGCGCGGACGGGAGCAATGAAAATTTCGACGAGCATGGCGACGAGACCACCGATAAGAAATGCGACGAGACGCTTGTAGAAGATCTCATACGCAGTCGAGCTTTGGTCCACCGCGGCTGCAAAGATGTGAGCCTCGGGTGTGAACGACGGAACGGGACGTTCGACTTACCAAGAGTGACGACTACCATCGAAACGATGGAAATCATGCCGGCTTTGACGTACTTGGTGGCGAGCTGAACATAGACAGAGAGCACCATCCCGAGCGACAAGATGGCAACCACTGCAATGCGATTGCCACGTGCAATCTCGACGGCGGCAAAGCCGACCACGCAGCCATATATGACTCCAGACAAACGAACGGCGAACATGAAGAGTGAGGTGCCGATGGCCACCTCAAACAGCAGGATGAGCTGCATCGGAGCCCAGAAGCCGCGATTCTCGGTGTACCACGAGTTCAACGATGTCACAAACGCCGGCCAGGTGACAATGAAGATGGCGATGGCCAGCTTGACAGCGAAGGCAATGTCATCTGAGTCTTGCGCCCACTCCAAAATGTCGGCCGCCTTCGCTCTCGTTATGGCCAGCCATCCAGGACTAGCCGCCTTTGGCTGTTTCCCCAGGAGCCGACCACTTGTGATTGATTCCGCTGGTTTCAGTCCTTGATCTTTTCGTTCTTGTCCAATAGCCAGTTCCTCGTCGGTCTTCCTCTTCGCGATTCGCTCTTCACCCGATGTGGAGGCATGACTTTTCGTCGGAAATATTTCCCGCTCGTCTCTGCCAGTGCGAGCGGCTTTCTTCGCTTTCTCTGGTAGAACCATAGCATCTGTCTCGCCTCCGGTAGAGAGCCACTGGCGAATGCTCGTATATTGAGGCATCCAGAGTCTCGAACGATCATGCCGCCGTTGACGTCTATCGACAAGATCCCGTGCGTGCCGAAGCATTTCCAATACCTGGGTCGCCGAGCCGCGAAATGCAAGGATGAAGGACGACACAAGAAAAGTCTCCATGCGAGGCATAAAATTCACAACGCGCCCTGTTTCATCTATCGTAGCCCGTTTGAGTTCCTGGGAAGACCTCGAATCGAACAGCGCAAGTGAGTTGGTGAAGTGGTCAATACGCAGGTCAATTTCCTGCAGAGGTATGCCTTTGGGTGCAGGGGCGCCAGAGGGAAGCTTCGGGACATCATAGCAGTATGCCAGGCACGACATCAACAGCACAACAGCGTCATGCAACGAGCCCTGGAATTCCTGCACAGGGTCTTTGATGCGCGCTAGAATCGACTCGAGGAGCTCTGCACTGCTGGCCTCGATCTCTTTGACAGGCTTGATGCTCTCGATCCTGTCGAGATGGCGCTGCTTCTTTCTCGACTTCGGCCTTCTTGTCGGCGAGGATTGCCGTGACGTTGCTGGAGTTGTTGGCGTCCTGGGGGTGTCCTGCCCTTCGTTGTCCGTCGGCAACTCATCCGTGTCATCGTCCTTGCCAAGGACGACAAATTTGTTCTCGCAAGCGCCAATGAGAATAATGACGTTTTGGACCATGCTCGTCATGTGCTGCGTGCTGATCGGTTTCATAGCCATGGGCGGTAGGGAAGAGATGGACACCTCAAAATTGACTTCATCTTGGGCGGCCTTGCAGCGGGAAAGCTGTTCTCGAAGTCTGGGCTTTTGATTGGTGAGATGAGCCAAGGTGGTGAGATGATGGGGAACACCAGCAATGCTGGACTGACTCCGCGTCGCGTGAAAAGGGTTGGGGAAGTCGGACTTGATCTTCTGCGCAAGCCTCTTTACCCTGTGCTTCCAAAGTCCAAGTTTACCATTGCTGGCTTGGTTCGTCAAAGCAGTCAAAGCAGCTTCGAGCTGGAGAAGGTGATCCTTGGCATCTGCCCTATCGCCGCCGGGGGTGACGAACCAATGGATTGCTCTAGTCAGGGTGTCAACCGTGTCTGACAGGGTGTCGATGGTCGAAGAACCAAGATAGCTGCTGGAAAGCTCCGGGAATATGGCGAGATTGACAACCAGCGAGACAGCTGTGCCAAGGAGGACGGGTATGTAGATGGTAGTGAAGATGCGGCCCATTGAGACGTTGGGCAGCTGTACTGTCAAAAATGAGGTAAGGACCAGGTAGAATACAAGATGAAACAAGCGAGGGCTCGAGGACCGGAAGTAACCGTGAACGAGGATGCAGACCAGGAGGAAAAGGGCCCGTATCGAATAAGCGGCGGGTGGATTCTCTGCCAGGACCAGTCTCGACAGGTACAGCCCCAGCAGCGACCAGGCCAGTCCCAGGACCGATCCAAGGAGGATCAAGAGCAGCAATTCGACCATGACGCCCATGCGCTGGCCGGGGTTGGCGAAGACCACGACCATGGGCGTCAGGAAGGTCGAGTTGCCCTTGAAAGCGGGCAGTATCGCAATGATGACGGCGATGGTGCAGGCGACGGCATGCTTGAGGATGCGCTGCCACAGGGCATTGGTCTGCCAGTCGCCCCAGACGACTTTCATCAGCCTGCGGAGCGGATTTTTCGAGGACGCCATGCCGGGCAGTGTCTCGAGGCGGAGGGCATCTCCACGGCGCGAACCGGCGAGGGAACGATTTGCAGTTTAACGAGAGGCTTCAGGGCGCATCAAAGACGGCTAGGCAGGTCGACGGCGGCCGGCCAAGCAATCTGTAATGATGGCAGTTGAAAAAGCTGCAACCTGAAAGGTTGACAACGCAGAGGAGCCAGGATGGCCTAATTTGGGTAGATGCGCACGGCAGATGGACGCTGCAGGTCGGCATCGACGCGCGAGTAATGTGAGGTCATTTTCCACTTCCGCGGCGAGAGATCGGAGCTCCCCACCGGTAGTTGGCGGGGCAGGTGCACGATGAGAACGGAAACCCAACTTAGCGGCCGCTCCGTCACCGGCCTGAATTCAAAGACGCCGCGTCGCACCTCACCATTATCTGTAGAAGAAAATCGCGGGTTGTTCCACCTAGATGTACTCAGGCACATCAAGGCTTAATCGTCGAGCTCCATCGTAAGCGGCACGCTGCAACAGTAAAGTTGACGCTGTAAGCGGCAGAACTGTCGCAAGCAACACCTGAGGCGCAGCAGCGCATACAATGCAAGAGCGATCTCTCGGTGCTCAGCATTCATAATAGGAGTAACGGCATGAGTCTTGAGAAATACTACATTTTCCTACTTTCAAAATATCAAATGCAAGTATACAGCGTGACTTGTCGCTGTCGTCGTCGCCCTCGTCCATTCTTAAGCTCTCCCAAAGTCTGGCCAATGACGCCCCCCGGCTGCCACCGCTACGCCCCGCGACGTCTCACAGCGGGACACCCAATTTCGACGACGCCTCTCCCAAGACTCGAACCCGTGCCCCAACACCCCGACTCCAAGGCGCCGCGACGCCCTCCCACCGCCTCGCCATGCTGTCCTTCATCCTCATCCAGAACCGGCAGTGCGTGCCCCCTCCGCTCCCCTCCCCCGCTGCAGCGCACCAGCTAACCCCGTCCTGCGGATAGGGGCAAGACCCGTCTGGCCAAGTGGTACGCCCCCTACAGCGACGAGCAGAAGATCAAGCTCAAGGGCGAGGTGCACCGCCTCGTCGCCCCGCGCGACCAGAAGTACCAGTCCAACTTCGTCGAGTTCCGCAACAACAAGGTCGTCTACCGCCGCTACGCCGGCCTCTTCTTCTGCGCCTGCGTCGACACCAACGACAACGAGCTGGCCTACCTCGAGGCCATCCACTTCTTCGTCGAGGTCCTTGACGCCTTCTTCGGCAACGTCTGCGAGCTCGATCTCGTCTTCAACTTCTACAAGGTCTACGCCATCCTCGACGAGGTCTTCCTCGCCGGCGAGATCGAGGAGACGAGCAAGCAGGTCGTCCTGACGCGCCTCGAGCACCTCGACAAGCTGGAGTAGGAGCGTGGGGAGCGGCATCAGTATATTTTGCAGGGGAACCTATGGAAATAGTAGAGGCGTTTTGGGGCAACAGGTCTGCGTGCGCGCTACCCAGGAGACGACGCATCGCACATGGAGTTTTGGCGTACATCAAGTCGGCACTCTGAATCGAAAGAAAATCACATCCACCGTGCCACCGTCTTGATCGTGCGCCTGCTGCAGCCTTCTTCTACCCAGCTGCATTCTTCTCCTTGGCTTCCTTTTCCTTCTCCGCCCGAGCATCCATCTCGTCCCACATCTCAAGCGCTGTCTTACGCGCCGGCCGGTTGACCCAAACGTTGTCCCTCTTCTGGAACAGGGCCTGGGTTGCGGTGGTGTAGCCGCACTCGGGCACCACCGGCTTGTTGGTCACGCCCAGCTCGATCGTAGGCTCTGGTGCCACACTCTCCGCCACGCTTTCGGAGTCATCGGTCTCCACGGCTGCGCTGGATGCGACAGACGACGGAGCCTTCGGCTTGGGACGCGCTGGCTCAGCCAGCGCCCCCAGCATCGGAATCCGGCCGCGGCCTTGCTTGATCACCCGTTTCTTGGGCGCGGGCTCGAGCACACTCGAAGGGGCCGGCTGCCTAGTTGCCATTTCCATCGCGACCTCAGCTGAGAGTTTCGCGAGGAATTCGTCAGCCTCTGCAAGAGCTTTTTCCTCAATCGTCTGATTGGCTGCATTCAGCTTGGACTGGCCGTCGTTCTGGGTTGCAAGTCAGCTCATATGAATGGCATGGAGAACGAATCCTGATACACTCACTTCTTTCTAAGCTGACATACGGCCGTTCGTGCGGGTGCCTCCGTTTTGCACAGAACCACGAGCTTCTGCTCCAAGGTTTGATGGGCTAGCTGCGCCTTCTTCTGCAAAAGATGCAGAAGAGCCGCTTTCTGGCTTGTCCCGAGGGTCAACTGCGAGAGACATGCTCTGTAGGCTCTTGTGGGAGGCAGGCTGCTGCTTCTGGTTGTTATCTCGAGTCGAGGGACGATAGGAGTCGGCTTTTCTGCCGCGACGTGAAGGAGTTGAGGGCTGTTGAGAGACTCTCTTCGCGACTGGAGAGGTTGGAAATGAAGGAGGGCCATGGATGAAGCTCTTGCTTGGACATTCCACGCTATAGTGGCTGTTGGCACCGCAGGTCTGGCATTTCTGCTGAGAAGACATGGTTAAACAATCATTTGAACAGTGACCTGTGGTTGTTAGACAACTTGTGCATGACCTCATGGGAATTCCACTTACCCTTCACGTTGCATCGGGCACAGACATTCTCAGTCTCGTCAGCTCTATGCGCATTGGGCGGGAGCTCCTCAAGTGTTAGTTTATTATCCAACATTGAAGTCAGCCTGTCAGTGGCATTCACCATTCCGTGACCGGGATATCTGCCAGTGGGCTCCGGGGCAGTTGCCTGGTCGATGGATCGAGCATCACCAGCGACACTCGAAGACGAGGATCCACTCGCAGCCTTGCCTTTAGAGGCGGGAAGGCTTCCTTGAAGCGCCGAGGCGGGAGTGAGGCGTGTACATTCGGCATCCATGTCGATGTCATGGGAGAGTCCTGGGTACCAAGACGCCACAATCTTGTGGTAGATGGCTTGTCGAATCTCGCGCACTTTATCGGGGGCCATGGTGTCGTACCATTTGTCCAAGGAACCGAGGGCAGCTCGCATCCAGATGTCGAGGACGTCGCTCCTCTTGCACCCACACGAAGCTAAATAGTGGCACCAGCGTTCGATGACCTGAATAGACGGCATGGCTGCATGGCGAAGAGCCTGCTCCTGTAACCAGATAGCATAGATTGAGGCAGTGGAGTTTTGATTTAATCGGTAACGAGCGGCAGTGAGCCGACGTTCGAGGTTTTCCTGACGCATAGGCCTAAGGTCAGTCAGAGTGCGAAACCCATTCAGGCCAACCACCTCGCGCAAATTCCGGAGGATTTGTGTCTTGGAGTCCATGATGGCGTTGAAATAATCTTCTTAGGAAATTGGGTCTGAATATGCAAAGAGACTGGCGAGAGAACCCTTGTTTGCTAGGGTAAGGTGCAGAGGGTAGTCGAATTAATCGAGTCTGAGTTTTGATTCAAAACGGCAAGAGGACTGGCAACGATGTTTCGGTGCTAGAGTACCGTGAAGACGATGGTGCAGAAGAGCCTAATGCAAAAGAAGATTGATGATGATAATTCGCAGCCAGGGTCGATGGCAGGTGATGTTGTTGACGATATTGGTTGCGAGGCGGGCGTGTTGTGACAAAGCGGGAACCATCAACAGGGGGCGAGGTTGAGAGTGAAGACGCTTCTCAGATCAAAACAAAAGCGCGTGGAATACAAGGCTGGGAAATTGGTGACTGCAGCGTAAAACCATGAGCTACAGGCGGTGGGCAGGTGTACGTTGAGAGGGCTGCTAACCAGCTGCCGGGCTGGCAACGGCCTGTTAATACGCTTTCTGCGCACGCACAGTGAGAAGAACCAGCCCAGCGCGCGGCGCGTGAAAGCTACAAATTCATTCGCTGTGTTCAAAAATCCTAGCCAGCAAGACTCTCTTCCTGACATGTCCCGAGGCGTCGACGGGCCCCCGACCCCTTCAGATCTGACCCAATCATCGCTTCTTGAGCGCCGCGAACCTCCTTTCCAGGTCACCAATGTCCGGCACTGCTCCTTCAGGCTCCTTCTTCTTGGCCGCATTCTCCATCTTCTTGTTCGGTTTCAGCTCCACCGATCCCAGCGTCACCTTGGGATGTACGTTGTCCGTCGTCATCCTTGGTGGCGTTACCAACAGCGGGCTCTTGGGACCGTCGAAGCCTTTCGGCGGCGTTGCGCGATCCAGCTCCTCCTCGCCCTTTGACAATTTCCTTTCCGCAGCCAGAGGTGTGTTGAGTACCTTTTGCGCCTGTCCCCCCGAGGGGTTGTCGTCGTCGGCCTCGTCGTCGTCGTCTATCAGCTCGGGGGGCGGCGTGGTTGTCTTCGAGCCCCTCGGCCAGTCCACGCCGTAAGCCTTTGCAATCTCCTCCAGATAGCCCTGTACCAGCTCTTTCTTGGGGGGCTCGACACTAAGCTTCTTGACCACTTTGTCGTTGACCTTGCCATTCGCGTTCTCCATGGCCTCCAGCACAAACTCCTTGCCGTACTTTTCCGCGAGGAGCACCCGCACCGTCCCCAGTTCCTTGATTTCCGTCTTGGGCGCCGCGTAGATGATGCTCTGGACCGCCTCCTCCAAGCCCGGGTCGCACACGGCGCCCTCAAGCAGGCCCGCGCGCGCCAGCAGCAGTTCGCAGTATAGCTCTAGCAGCTCATGCAGCTCGCTGGTGATGTCGGAGCGGATGATGTTCTCGACGCGGATCGTGGCGGAATCGACCTTGCCCGCCTCCAGCAGCTGGGCCATGGCCCTCCGGTGCGTCTTGCCCAGCTGCTCGTCGCGCTGCTGCACCATCCGCAGCCGCGCGATGGCGAGCTTGAGCTGCACCTTGAGCTTCGTCTGCGACAGTTAGCGACCATTGCGTCACTGATGCTCCTGGCGGGGTACCCGCGATTGACGTACCATGAGGGTCGCCTGCGGAGCCATGATGGGCGTCTTGTTTGGGCGCTGTGGACAGAAACACGCAGGCGGTTGCTGTGTCGGAGGAAGAACGACGACGGGGAACGGCAATGGGTAGAGGCAATCGTCAGCTCCAGGCAGCCGATGCTCATCCATGCGCCGTACCCGCAACGTCGGGCGAGCTTAAGTTCATCATTGCGGGGCCCAGCACCCCCCACCACGACTTCCGTGCCTCCCTGTACCCCTCATACAGACACACGTCACCAGAGCCACCAACACTCTTAGGCAGCGCTTCGTGCCCATTCACTTTTGTACGGTATATAGTACTATTAGACTCCGTCGCCAACGACCAGAGCCTGTATGCCTGTCTATGTTACTTCCTTGCTGACACGAGAGTTGGGCACTTGCTGAGGCTGCCAGCATCGTCTTGCACGATGCAAACCCCCAGCTGTAAAACAGCTCCAGAAAATTCAATGGACCTCCTTCATAGCCATGTCAACGCCCCAATCCAATGCCAAACTCCCGAATGCTCCGAATGTTTTATCGCACACTGCCCGTTCGAGGCTTGACAGGCCAGCTTTGCAAGTCGGCCCGCCAACTCCCCGCCCAGCCATCTCTACTCCATTTCGGTATCCTCGACAACCGGGGGGATCCCGTCGACAGCCTCCCCCTGGAAGACGTCTGTACCCTCGTATGTCACTCGTCGCCACCCACACGCCTCATTACTGTCTTTGATCCACTCCATGGTTGGGAAGTAGTGGTCATTCTTCTTCATGGTGATGACCCACGGCACACTGTCGAACGTCACGGCCTTGAGACGGAAGTCTAAGAGTTGTTAGCATTGACCACGGAATCGTGAAGTACGGTGATGGACTTACAAGTATTGTCTGGAATCTTGCGGGTTGCCTCAATGAAGCTTTCGAGATCAGGCGTCGGTTGTCCATTAACGTGGGTGATAAAGTTCGTCGGGGCGACGCCGTACTGGTAGGCGGGCGAGCCACGGATCCGGCTCGATACATACACCTCGCTGTGAAGCTTGCTGATCTGCTGCCGCACTGCCTGGTGCGGGCGATGAAGAATAGCACCGCAAAATGATACGGCGCGGTCCGTCTCCATGTCCTTGGCAGCAACAGTGGGCAGCTGCAGTTGCAGCTCTTCGCATTCCCGAACGATGACGGCATCCAGGACCTCATTGGAATACATGACATCAAAGTCCGATATCGTGGTGCAGATCTTGCCGTTCAGGGTCAGGACAATGTCTCCCTCCAAAAGGCAGACAGGGTGTTCGCCCCGCTCGAAAGTCCTCTTGCTGACCATGAACAGCTGGTGATGCGACCGATTCGCCTGCGTGACCTTCTTGATCCATTCATCGGAGACTCCCATCACGCGGGCCTGCGACATCTGCACAGATCTCAACTCGACCGACAGCATGCGAAGTTGGGGAATCTCGGCCTTCTGGATGCTCGAAATGACGGGTAGCAGGGTCGGTGTGCCCAGGCCCAAGTAATACTCCTCATCTCGCTGGCTGCAAGGCGAGCGTTCGCCGAGATAAGAGAGCCAGAGGGCTTGCACCGTTCCGTCTGGAGCCACGAGAACGCCGCTGTTGCAGGTGGAGCCAAGGTTGCTATCGATAGTAATGGCATCAACGTTCACCGCACGATATCTAGGCGCTCCCGAGTTTGCCGGAATCGCCACAGCGGTGATCTCGGTAACCGTGGTGGCGCCGTGCACGACCCGTCCGATTCTGTTGTAACCCAAGAAATAAGTCTTGGCTCCTTGGGTGAGATGCTCGCTGCTGAGCCTGGCGCTCTTAACAGGGGCGTCGACGAGCGCCGGATCGTACTTGATGATGGCGTAATTTTGGAGCGGATGCAGGAAGACGACCTTGGCCTCCACAATGATCGAGTCCGCAATGGTGACGGTGATATCGCAGAGATCGTAGGGAACAATCGCCCGAGAAATAAGGACGATACCCTTGTCGGCATCGATTACCAAGCCCATCCCCCACCTGCGGTTCTTGGGGAAACCATCCAGCTTGACAGGCATTGTGCAGTTGACGTGGACGAAGCTTCGGATCAACTCTGCAATACCGGGGTGTGGCATGTGATCCAACTCGATGAAAGAGGCCGAGCGTCGGACTGGAGCCACTGGAGGCAGCGGGTCTCCTAAATCGCTGAAGTCCCACAAACCCGTCTCGTCATTTCGGATAGCCATCTTCATCTTCGACGACCAATGCCGATCCACGTATATGACGGTCGTGTTCAGTGTGTGAAGGTCTCGCAAATGCTTGTAGGTGACAACCACCCTGGCTCGGTCCGGAATGCCCTTCATCACCTCGATGAAGGTGTTCAGATCTGGTACTTTCTTGTGATCGACAGTCTGGATTATCCATCCATTGTCGGTGTTTTCGAATCTGAAGGACCCAGCAGACTCGCACACATAGACTCCCTTCACAGGGATGGCGTAGAGCCGAGCTTGTTGATAGGACAGGTCATGGAAGCTGGCGCCAGCAACTGTGACGAAGCGATCGGGTGTAATATTGTGAAGATCTCCCACTTCGATCTCAACTTCGATATCCTGACCGCCCCGCTGAAGCTGGATCTTGATAGGCTTTCCAACATTTGAGTCCAAGATGTCGTCTAGGCGAATGAATTGGGTGATAAGCTCTCCGTTGATCTTGACGAGGACATCGCCTTCCTCGATCTTCTCGTGCGATGGCCCCGAAGGTAGGACGATCTCGGCAACCAGCATGTTTGTTTCGTCCGGGAAGGCCTCCCGCATGGCAGCCTCCCAGTGCGGGCTGAGTCCCAGGCGGCGGCATTCATCGAACGGCTTGAGCAAGAACTGGCACTGTATATCGCCTCGCGACACCGGCTTGCCCTGTTGAATGCACTGAAGCGCACGCAGGGGACGATCCAGAGGCAGGAAGTAGTCGGTCGACGCGCCGTCAGAGCGGCCTCCCGCCTGCAAGGCAACGGCTGAACCGTCTTTGCTCACGACCGGACTGCCAGAGCTACCACCGCTGGCCGCGGCGTTGGCCTGGTAGTAACACGTGTTGAAATCGCTATAGCCCTCGCCATACTCGGGCGCGTTCCGATCCAGTCGGCTAATGACGCCAGAGAGGATACTGAGCTTCTCACCGGCATCGTTGCCCACAACTCGAATCTCGACGCCAACTGGCAATTTCACGTTTAGCAAATGCTCCAAAATGGGCACCTGGGGCGGGATGAGGGGGCATCTTCTTACCCTTGGCTTGATCTGGACTCAAGTTCAATCCATCAACGTGCATGTACTTGATGGCCTTGGGGTCATAGCGCAGGATGCCGAAATCGTGGACGGGGTCGCGGTACACGGGATAGCAGTCGACTTCCTCGTGGTTATCGAAGACGCAGTGGCCCCAGAAGGGGCCGGCACCGACGACATGACGGTTCGTCAAAATGTACCTGTGGAACACGTCAGCGTCGAGGCAAGCAAGCAGGAGGCAATACGTGGCATTACGTACCCTCGCTCCGAGTCGACAACAAAGCCGGTTGCTTCACTCGTCAAGGCGGAGTCGGTGTCGAAAGAGCAGGTCTGGCAGAAGCGGATGGCGACAACGTTGCGGACCACCTTTTGGATGGTGTCTTGCCACTCCCCCAGGCTGCCCGGTGTGTCGATATAAAGGGGGGCATGGAGTTCATCTGACAGCTCAGACTCGTCGTCGTAAAGCTCGATGTCGGGGGTGTTGTCGTCAGCCGACAGCTTGCCGTTGATGGCTCTCTTTGCAGGCGGCGGGTGGCCGGGCGACGCCGGGGCTTTCCTCTTGGCCGCGGCCGAGGCTCGTGTGCCGTTCATGCTGGGTCGTGTGGATGTGGGCGCAGGAGTCTTGCGACGAGGGGCGTCGCAAGAATCCGAGACGGTTTCGGAAGGGTAATTCGGTCGAAAGAGGCAGACGCGGGATCGTTTTATGCGTCGATGGCAGATCTGCACACGCAGGGAGTCTTCAACCGTCGTCGCAACGCGGCGCGTGCGGGAGCGGGTTCCAGCTGCGGGCTCGCCGGGCTCGTGATGATGTCGTCAGCGCGGCGGAGGGTGGCAGCGCATGCAGATACGGAGGATAGCGCGCCTGGGAGAGCGATGCGGTCGTCGGCGCGGCGGTGCAAAGGATGGTGGATGGACTGACAGCCCATGTGATGTGAGTCTGGGGAAAAATGGATGCAACTTTGGGTGGATCAGCAGGGTGCGAATTGCAGCCCTCCTGGCTAGGTAAGCGGTGGCAGCCTGCTGGCGGCAGTGGAGACTGGCCCACTGGCCTTGGCTTTTAGTGAGCACCTACCCGGATACCCTGATGCCCGGCTGGGCTCCCGTCCAGTGCCTGAGGTTATGCAATAAGCCGTGCCACGCCAAACCTCGGAGGCCAATGGGTCTTGGGTTCCCGTCTTCATGCGCGCCACCCTGCAGCGACCGCACGGCACTAAAGCCGCCAGGTGGATGGGCGGATGAACCAGGATGGCACCCTTGTGCGGTCCTCCCGGCACACCGCTGGCTGGCCGTCCAATCGATGCTCCACACCGAGGTGCTGGAGGCGACGACGAACATGCACAGATGCAGCACGGGGGATCATCTGCAGCCTCTCCGTCCCCTTCTGCCGGCGCCTCGATGGCGCACCGCTCCCGAACTGGTGTGGCAAGAAGTCTTGCTCTCAGGCCATTTCTCAACGCACTGCCTGAGGGGGGCTGCGTGTCTCAGTCGTCCAGCCATGGATATGTAGGAGGAATACGTCAGATACCCACGATACCCACGCAAGCCGCTGCCTCTCTACCGTTTACATGCCCGCTCCCGTCGTTTCCGTCTCTCGACGACGCGGAGATGAATATAAGGCTGTACTCATGTCTGCCCTCTTGACACTTCGTTTTGATACGGGACAAGGCAGAGCCCCGTCTACCACCCGATTGTACAGCCATCCTGCGCTGACGAGCATATCAAGGCAGGGGGTGATGCCCCGGTCTAGAACGTGTGCCACACCGTGTCTTCAAGTCTAAGAACTGCTTCGGGAGAGGATGTCAATACAGCTCATCATGTGAGAGTTGCAAAAATGGCTAGGCTGGTTCGTATTGTTAAATCTTCACTGGCGACGCACTTCTCCAAGCCTGATTTTGGATCTCAAAGTAAGGAAAATGCGGGGGAGTGCTAACATGGAGACCACCGTCTTTCTGTGCAGCAATGTATTCACGAGAAAGGTCACAAGCTGAACAAGTCTCTGGCCATACGCGTCCGTGTTTTCAAATTTGACCTGCTGCCACATTTGTATTTGTTGAGTCTGCCATCCGCTGTCTGCGAGACACATCCCACTACGGTCTCGTGATGCATTAAGGACAGGCGTCATTGAGTTAACGTGAAAAACTTCCAGCCAAGCCAAGACCAAACGAAGCTTTTAGCAAACCGCTCATCAATTCCTGTTAACGTCCTCAAAGACATTGAACGTCCCCAAAAGCAAGGTAAAGGCTTGTGAGCGGCATCAGAACAAGGCGACCCCAACCTTCAACTCTCCGGCTGCCAGAGTCAGACCCAGCCTCAAAGCGATCTCGAGCAAAAGCTAAATGTCAACGGCAAACTCGTAGTCTGAGTCATGCTTGATGAGGGCGTTGAACTCGTCGTCGGAGTCGGCTTTCTTGGTTCTCTTCGCAGCGCTGTTGCTGGCGGCACGAGCTATACATTTGTGCGTCAGTCTCTGCGAGCGAAAGAGAAGGTGTCCAAATGGGGCAACCCACAAGACTGAGTACGCTTCCTTGGGGTGACTGATCGTTTGCCATCGGCCTCTTCGTCATCATCGCTTGCATCGACAGCAATCAAAGGCGACGACTTCTCGGTTTTTTTGGCTCGGGCTTTACGTGCTGGTATTCATGTTAATTGCATTTCACGCAACATGGGAGTAAAAAAGTACTTACGAGTCGAAGCCTTTGGCTTCGCCATGGCCTCTTCGCCATTCTCTGCGGCCTCCATGTCTGTAATTTCCTTGTTGATTTTTGTCCACATATTCTGAAGGGACTTTGTGGTACGACCGGGGATGTTGATCTTGGCCCAGTTCATTGTTTTGCCGTCGCCGCGAAGCTGGGCGATAATGCGAAGCAAGAACTGAACCTAAAGGAAAGTTGTTAGCTGGAGAAAGATGCCAAGACTCTGAGGCGGCGTACCTTTGCCTCATCGGTCCAAGGGAGAGGCTTGTCAGCAGTTGCCTCGGGGTTGGACATCTTGGACTGATGAAAGAAGACGAGAGAATGATTCGACTTTTTCAAGAGGTGCACCAAGTGGATGAAGTTGAGGCGAAGTTAAGGCCAAGGCTTGAGCTTGTTGCAAGAAGAAGTTGGTTGCAGTTGTGGGATCGGGGTGTTGGGGATCGATGGGAGGAAATGTGGCTGGGGAGGGTGAGAAGAGAAGAGAAGAGAAGGGCTAAGAAGCACAGGTGGCAGGAGGGGATGTGCTATCTCTCCGTTCAGGAAAGAGTCTTGCCTTGGATAGGGTGTTGTGCAGAAAGCGGGAGCGCTAAGCAGAGAGAAATTCACTGGCGCGAAACCACTCCTACGAAAGCAGTGCGGTGTGACTCTCTTCACTTGGCAGAGCAAAACTGCCAGCTGACGGCATGCAGCCCTCAGAAGTCACCCTTAGACTTTTTCTCGGGCGAGACCAACTACAGGCTCTTGCAGGCGTGCGGAACATCACTGGCCCAAGTCAGGCTAGATCTGGGGGACCAAACATCTGTTTCTCAGCTCGCACCAAATTCGAGAACTAAGTTCACATCGAGCACCTTGGCAATCATGTTCTTGTTCGTCTGTTCCGAGCACTCTAGTGAGGAGCTGAAACTTTCTTCTAGTCAAGTGCAAATAATTCAAATCAGTTGACACCTAACATTAGAGGCACAACCAACTCTCTGTACTGTACCATTCCTCGTTGCTTTATGGGTAGGTAAAGGTGATCATGGTAAGAGCTGAGGTTATGTATATTTCCCATTGTCTTTCATTCTTCTTGGTGCCAATACTAGCTACCGCCGTACTCCAAAGAACACCTACTTCCTCCTGTCTTTCGTACCTATCGGTGTCGTTGTACCACCTTTCTAATTCGGGGAAAGTCATCATTCTCTCTGACTCTTTGTCGATAATGAATAGAATCTCTGGTTCACATGACCAACAGTTCTCGCCGTATGCCTCCACCAACGATTTCCAGCCTTCTCTACTAAGCACAAAGCATTGAACTAAATTATCAAAAACAGTCAAATTATTAGAGACCCAATGATACCAGTGAAAGTCAGTATTATCAGCCTCGAACTTAAGCCGACGAATACGGTTTCCACAATCTTTAAAGTAATTATAATTCGCCTCTTCTCCGATATCAATAATGTCGATATCAAAGTTAACCCAAAAGTAGGTTCCCCAAACGTAGGTCTCTTCCACTTCGTTCGATGAGAAAAAGTTTTCATACTTGGAAGCATGAGTTGTATAGAAGTTTTGAGAACGGGTTTCCCGGTTGGTTTGCAGAATTTTGGGAACCGGCGTCGAAGAGACGAGATGCGGGGCTATCGCTTCGGATATACCAAGGCTAGTCGTATGCTCGACACGTACTCGAACGACGCGAGGCTCGATCATCAACACCCATATCTGGGCCCGGATCTCGAATGGCAGATCAGCGAAGGATGCCATGTCGTGTATGCATCCGATGTCCCTGCCTTCGCTCTGTCGTGGCGGTGCCTGGCTAATCCAGGGGGTAAATATGAACAGTTGGATATTTCGACTCGCGTGATGTTGTGGAGACTTCATGCACGGCACATCTTGCCTTCAGTTCTATATGTACCTACAAGTCTATGCCACAATCCAATTCCACAAGTGCTATGGAGGGGGGAAGCTCGTCATCCACGCTTAAATGCCCAACCTCTATACAGAACTTCACCGTCTGCTCAGCACCTCGTGAGCCTGAATCGCCAGTGAACCCAAAACTCGGACAAGGCGAAGCACAAGGCCTCCGGAGCATGTCGAGAAAGCTCCATTCCTTGCGCGAGCCGTACCGTAAATCATTAGACGCAAGGGTGCCGCTTCGTTGCCAAGAGGCTGGATTGTGTACCACAATAGCCCCCACGACTCAAACCCCAGAATTTCCTTGTCTCTCTGTGCCACTCTCCTAATAGGCCAGATTATAGTCTCGACTCCAATCAAGCTTCAGTGGCAACAACCGTGATATGGGGTATCCTATGTGATGATGAGGGAAGCAAAAATCCCAGGGATACGCCTTCTGAGATGGAAAAAGCTGGCCTAGCCAACCAGCTCCAGCCGTCCCGTACGCCAAACCTCCAAAATGAAAAGATCGATTCATTTCATCTTTTCTCTGAACGCCATTAATTCTCGGAGCCGGAGCTCGTGATCCTCGCACGCGGCATTCCAACGCTGACGAATGTCGTTGTCCTGGTGGATCCAGTTGTAATATTCTTGAACATCGCCATCGGCGCGGACTCCCAGGAATGCATAGCCTTTCGAAGATCTGATTTGCTCAATTTGATCCCTGCGAGCGGCAAAGTGCTGAACCACTTGGCTATTAAAGTCGTCCCACTTCTGAAGGTAGCTCTCAAAGTCCGTGAGATACTTGCTCCAAGATGTGATATTTGGCTGGATGCCTTCGATGGCAACGGTAGGCGGAAGGGTCGGCGCTGTTGGCATGGTGGGAAAATCGGATGGTTGAGCTTTGGGCAATTTATTCGGTAGTTCCTCCGAAGCCTTGCTTTCGAAAGGCAAATTATCCCTGAGGTCCATGAACGAGCCGAGGCCGGCCTTTTGCTGAGAAAAGGGGGGGACGTTCTTCAGATCCGCCAACGTGGCTCTGAATTCCTCGCTGTCCTCGGATCCAGCGGCATTCGCGTTGACGGGAATTTTCGGTGGTCGGGCAGGTCTGGCTTCATCCGGCATGGCATCAACATCTCCACGCCGCCAGTCAGGCCGCGAGGGCTCAACCGGAATGTTTCGCGCGCTGCCGCTCTGCATAGGAGGCACTGTTGCAGCGGGCGGCGGCGAATCAATATCCATTGCCTGGGGACTCTCTGCTCCACTGGATTTTGTCTGCGCATTCCGTCCTTGAAAAGTAAGATCCTCACCGTCGCTGCCGCTGCTGCTGTCGATGACGGCGGCATTTCCCACGGTCGGCTTGACTCTAACCTTCTTGGAGTTTGCGCGGGTCGATCGTGTGGGCGAAGGTGAGGCGGTAGGTGTCGGTTGTGGCACAAACGTCTGCGCGCTGAACTTATCACTCCAGCCATCCGCGTTGAAGGCGCTGGAAGATGCCTCCGATTGAGGCTCGGCCCTTGCACTATCGGTTCGTTGTGTGGTCGGCCGCTTCTGCGGTGAGCGGCGATTGGCACGACCACCAGAGAGAGGCCGGCTACTTTGAGTACTGTCTTGCTTTTCGTTACCGGCGCTGAATTGCCATGTACTGGAACCATCGTCATTGGCGAACTGCGTATTGATATCATCAACACTGTTCTTGGCAAACCGACTCGGGTCTGTTGAGGGAGACGTTCGCTCAAATGCATCATCGCCGACCGAGAAATTGAAGCTGTCGGTACAAGATCTGTTAGCAAATTGCTCCACATTGCAATTGTCAAGGGTGAAATCAGCGCGGTGGGACCTCTCTCTTTCGGTCTGCATGCCATCTTCAAGATTGCTAATCAAGCGATCGAGAATGAGATGCTGCTGCTTCTCAAAAGGGGAAAGATGGGGGAGAGTATTCTGGTTTCCACTGGGAGCCAGTGTGGTGGTGGATGCCTCGCTTGGCCCGTAGAGACAGGCAAAGTCGTAGTCATGAACCGCTTGCCACGTGGAACTGAAGTGGCCGGTGTGATTTGTGTGATATGCCGCAGCATCTGAACACGGGAACGATTGCTCATTGCGAGGTGGCTCATACATTGAGGGTCCACCCTTACTGTAGTCTTGTGACTCAGGGTCTGCGCAGGACGTCAGCTCTGTAAGCATAGTAGGGCCGACCAAAGTCACTCACGTTTGTTCTTGTCCGTGGCTTGACCTGAATGAGATGCCGGGTCGTGGTTTGCCTCAGACATTGACTTGGCATTCGTACGTGATCTAAATGATGTTTCGGTGTATTCGTTGCGGGTCTCGGTGGAGGTGTGCGGTCGCCCGCCATCTTCCCTGGGCATTTGTTGGCCTGAGTCAGTACCCTCTTTACGGGAAGGCTTGGGAACACTGGCTCTGCGGTGCATTTGCTCTGTCGGGCCATCTGTGGGGGTTGCCTCATCGCGACGGTATGGCTCCCGGCTGCTCCTCGCACGGCCCAATGGAATCCCTTCGAATGGATTCGTTTTCTCCCCTCCGTGAGACGAATACGGCGTGGCCTGCCTGGTATCTCCTGAATAGCCATCCCTGTCCCTGAATTGGCTCAAGGGGTCAGGCACAGCGGTGGGGACCGGCTTTCGAGGTGGAGGCTGAGGTGCCTGTGGGCGCTCGGCGCTGGACCTCGTGTAGTAGCTCTGGCCCGAAACGGGAGGCTCATCACCCAAATCAGCTGAATGAGGGTGGAAACCAGTCTTCCTCGTTCCAAAAGAGGCTTGGGCACGTTGTCTTGAAGACTCTGATCGAGGAGGCGGCGGAGGCGGCTGCGACGCTCGGGTTTCGCGTTGTGCGGCCTTAGCGCTTCCCTGAGACTGATTCTTGCGCATATTCTCAAACGCACGGGCAGCATTTTTCTTGGCCTCCGAATCAGCCGCTGTATATTGCTTCGCCGTGGGAGGAACTCCATTAGAGAACCGAGTCTGCCATCGCTGAGCTCCAGAAGTCGCTCCAGAAGTCGCATTGCGTGCAGCAGTATTACGACGAGGTGGCGTTGGAAATTGCTGGCCAACATCCTGCCAAGGGTTTCCTCTCACCCCAGAGGCACCGCCCATCCGACCTGGTCGGCCAAGAGTTGCGTCATACTTTGCCTTTTGTTGAGGGTCTGAAAGGATCTCGTGGGCTGACTGGATGACCTGAAACTTCGAATTGACCTCCTCCTCTCGGCCCGGGTTTCGGTCGGGGTGGTATTTGAGAGCTGTCCTCGGGTCAGCGGATGTTAGGTTCGTGGTTAATGGACGTTGCTGACCGAGCTTCCGGAATTGCTTCTTAATCTCTGTTATGTCTGCCGATGGTGGCAGCTCCAGATCACCATAGTAGTCCCGTGTGGGTGCCATCGCAGCTTGACGTGGCTAGCCACCGGCGAATGCAAACGGGGACAGACTTTGCTAATCCCAGCGATCTTGCCCCAGCACCATATCAATGAACGTCAAGTTTTGTGAGGCAACGAGATTTCGTAGCGGAAAGGCTGGGTTTCGATGACTTCTAGGCGACAGCGCCAACGCTGAAACGAATCGCACGCACGGTGGTCGGCAGCAGGAGTGATGAAAGGTCGCTCCTTGGGTCTTCGGGAAAGGCGAGCAGAATCGATCGACTGGCTCGTGAATTCTGGGCGCGAATGTTGGTTAGCCATGCGCTTCAAGAGTTCAGGATGCACCTGGGAAGAATAGGTAGCCAAAAACAGAAAATTCACTGCAATAGCGTTCTGGCTTGTTCTGCGGAGGAGGGAGCGGGAGATGAGGGTGTGCGGTACGAGGAGACATGCGATGACGGCTTGAACAGGGAACCTCATCGGACGGAAGTCTCCATGTATTCCTGCAGTTGAGAACAGATCAATCATCATAGAAAGTCTGCGCAACAACGGCGTGGGATGGGCTGGTAAGGTAGGCGACGAGAAATGCCCGTTTCATCGCAGGAAGCCGCTCAAAAATAAGAGTGCAACGCTTACCAAGGTGACATCAGCTTGCGAAACGGGCGCCTGCAATCAGATGTAGCACAAGGCCAGATGAAAGGCGACACTCCGGGTGAGTCGCGCGGCGCTGCAACGTATGGGGCTCGCGGTGTTATCAGGACTTGGTGTAGGACGAGGTGCAGCGTTAGGTACGTTGGTGGATGTTGAAGTCGAGAAGCCCATCGTGGGACCCGATCCGTCCCCGCGGTGACGCAGAGCGGGCCGGGCTAGCAGGGGCTGTGCCTGTGGCTCAGCAGGCTGCCGCCGCCTCTTCAGGGTCTCGCTCTCGCTCCACGCCAGCCAGCAGCCACCCACCTCAGGCTTGGTGAGGTTAGAGCAGCTCGAGTCCAGCTGACAAGCTTCATACACAAAGCACCAGCTTCTACACCCACCAGCACGCAGTCGTCCCTTTCCATCACCTGACAACCTACGTGGCCTCCATGCCTCCGGAAGACACATTTGCGGCCCGGCGGGCTTATCGTTAAATCTCGTGGTATTACGTTAGGCTCTGATTCCATAGTTGCCAGAACTGGTTGTCCCATGTCGGCATGCACTTCACCTTTTCTGGAGGCGACGGCCAGTTGATTTTGTTTTCCTCGCTTTCCATCTGCGCCGCCACGTTCGCCCCCGTGAATCCCTTAGCCTCCTTGATCTGCCTGCCTCTCTCCACGGAGTACTCGACGTTCACTGCTGGTACGACCGCCACTCTCCCCAAGCCATGGAACCAAAGGTCCTTGCAAAAGAGTTGCGGCTCACCCTGCTCACATTCACCCTTGTCTGCGTTCGAACTCCTAAATTGCACACCGTGTTCCAATACAACGTCCGCACCAAACACCACAGCGCCGTTCCAACATGAGAAGACGGGAAAAGGCCGCTTGGAGTGGAAACGTGCGCGTATGTCCTCGTCAGCGTTCCAGAAAAGATTCCACGCAGAGTTCCAGTTTCCATCGGCAGGGATATCGAAGAAGGAGTCGCCATCTATGGTGCGAGCGACCCAGACGTCGTAGAAGGTTGGATCGCGACCGACATAAGTCCAATCCATGGCGCACGTCACGGTCGCATCAAGACGCCGTCGTTGGAGCACAAGCTCAAGGATATCGTCCGGGCAGAGGACGACGTCATTGAGGAAGATGACAGTGGTTTCGTTCGAGGACTTTAGTCCATCCCGGCGATGGAGCAAGGGTTCGAGTGCCAGATTTCGGAGGTCGGCAAGCTTGCGGATGCGGTCGCCCTGAGAAGGATCGGTGGACGAGGTTTGGAGGAAGTACTTGATGCCACGTACTTCGAGCTGGGGTCGCAGCGCTGAGAGGACATCAGCGGTTCCATCTTCTGAGTTGCCTTCCACGATGGAGAGCGCGCAGGACGTCGGTCCGAGGAATTTAATGGCCTCGACTATACAGCCTATCAATTGCGGCAGAACTGACAGACAGTTTCGCAAGTCCAGCGCAAAGTAGTACCGGAGGCCCTCATCGTCTCCCTGTAGAGATGAGTAGCGTGCGCTGCCAAGAGCTGGGCATTCCAGAGTCGGCAGCTGTGTCTCCTTCTCGCCTAGTATCTGATCCAGTTGTGTTGCGATATCAACCGCAGTCATACTGTGGCCTGCTTGCACGCAGCGTCAGTATGCCAAACCGAAGACGGGCGCCCACGACCTAAAATTTTAACTGACCGTCTGATATGGCTTCGGTTGGGGCTGGGCTTGGCGCGACAAGGCTGTCGGTCCCTTCCAAAGGCGTCTTCGCATTATCGCCATGAAATTGAAGATGCGGAAACCGGTCGTGGCCAAAATACAGGCTCCCAATAATGATGGAAGAGGCGAGCAAAGGCACCACCAGTAAGTACAGTTTCCGGCGCCAAACACGTTCAGAAGTTAGCGAATGATACATTACTTGGTCAGGCTCAAGTCATCATTTGAGCGAAGCTGTCTGGCTGTGGCGTGGATGAACAAGGGGGAAATATGCACGACAAGCCCCAACATCAGCGGGCCGGGGGGCGAGAAACTTAGCCCGTTGGTTGTTGGTCTATTGCCAGGAGTCTCCGGGTACCTTTTTGTTATCATACGAACAGCGCTTAGCAGGCTGGGGGCGCAAAGAGCAGTTATTGGTCTGTGCAAGCGACGCGGTGCATTCCAAGTATTCCTCCAACCTTTGTAACTGGTCGCAGTGGCTTCCTTCATACTTTAAAGACTCAGCATTCGAATCTTTCTATCTCTCTCTCGATGTTTTGTAAATCGAGCAAGATAAATATCCTTCGCGAGAGCCGGGCAGCTTGTGGGTCTCAGCGCCAAGGAAGGTGCATGAAATGGGACATGTCCTCACTGTTAGCAAAAGGGGGTAGGAAAGATGAGTAGGTAGGGAGATGCGTCTGAGAAAATAATGTCTTGTTTACGTTCCGCTTGCGGAGATCCATGAGAATGCAAGACATGGAGAGATATGAGAGAGAACAAAGATCCGTCCGTTTGCAAGACGATACATTCGCTGCTTTGATCCCGTTCAACTCCCCAAGCTTGTAGAACGAGCTGATTTGCAAAGTCTGGAGTGTTTTCGGCATTCTTCCTCATAAAATGAATTCCGGTGGCATCATATAATCGCGTTAGCATTTCTCAGAAATTGAATGCCACTTAATCATTTGCTGCGAGAACCACTCCTCCTTTTCCGAGCTACCGCCTTCAAGGATGCGCAACGCGCACATCGACACCTGGTGAGCTGCCATGGGCACGTAGTACCACGCAACCACCCTGGGCCTAACGAATGAACTTTTCCCGATTCAGCCCGACGGCCTCGAGCTTCGTCATCGCTAATCGACGGAGAATTTCATCCAAGATCTCAACGTGGGTCATCCGATGGATGTCTAAATGGAAGGGACCCAGGTCGTCGTCATTTATCAAATATAGACACAAGGCCAAGGTTAGGATAGCTGTGAGCATGTTTAAGCTGTCGAATACGATATTGGACGTGCAATGGGAGGTTAAGAACGCCTATGAAGTTAACCTCCTCCCTATGAAATGTCCGGACAGTTCGGCCGCAAACATGGAGCCGAAAGCGTACCCCAGAATCGCACATGGACCTTTGAGCTGGACTCTCTCCATTAGGGCATGGTCCAGGTTCTCGTGGCGCGCCAACTGCCCGAGCTCAGACCAGGAATGTCGCATAGCCTGCTTCAAACTGCGCATACGAGAGACGGGAGGAAACATTTCTACTGCTAGCGAGGATAGAGGAGAATCATCTCATCTCTTTCCAGCTCGCTCGGCTACTTTTGGTAGTCAACTTTCACGAAGTCATACCATCATTCCGTACCAACCAGTCCTTTGCTGCAAGCCACAGCCATCATCATATGACGCCCAACGCATGTGAGTCTCTGCATTCAACCAATCCAACGCTGATCTCAGCCGCCGCCAGACGGGAGCCTGACAGGCACAAAGGTTTTCGCGCGGCCAAATACAGATCCTCCATTCCCACTTGGATTATGAGAAGAACTCGCAGCTCAGTTCCTGGCTTGTCTCAAGCCTTCGCCACAAGCCACTGTCTTCGCGACGAACCCGTGGCGTAGCGATGGCCTTGCTTTCCGTAGTATCTTACGGTGGCTCTCAAAGCATGGACTTCTTTATCACGTGCAAAATTCCACCAGTATCATCGCAACGCTGCCATCCTCGTTTTGTATTCAGGCGATAGTCCGGTAGTGCCACAGCCTGCAATAGTGACAGAGAGATACTAATTCTTAAGCCCCCTGACCCGCTGTTTCCGCTGCAATCTTGGCCTGCATTTTCCGTCGCGCTGCAAGAATCATTTCATCCCGTCTTCGCTGCAGTGATGCCTGCCGTTCGTCTCGGTTCGAGCTCCAGCCCTTTCCCTTCTTGTCGTCTTCCTCCGCCAACGAGAGCTTGTCTTTGAGGTTATACCGTGTAATAAGGTCGGGTTGCCCCGGCTTTTCGGGATGTCTCGTCGCAGATGCGGAATTGGCGCTATGCGCTGCCGCTTGACCGGGCGCGGGTGGCGGTTGAAAGCTGATGGGGGGCTGTTGGCCGTTAGCGATACTGCAGACACGCGAGCGGGGCCGGATGAGCGCCAGCTTACGGTTTCCAAACGGCCAGCCAGGATGCGCTCGGTCGTATTCTGTATGTTGCCTCCGTTCCGCTGCAGATCCCAAAGGATGCTTCTCCTGTCCGCTTGGGGGAACATTTGTTGTATCCTCTCCACGGCAACCTCTCTCGATCTCAGGAAAGCCTCTGACGGTCTCGTCGACCTTGGGACAGGCGGCCCTGAGAAGAAAAGATATCGTATTACCAGCCCGGATACGACCAAGATGGCTGCCAGGTAAGGCAGCGAGATCTGGTCGTTTGCCATGTTGTCTCGTGCAAGTCGCAGCAGCGGGCACAGCCCGGGACGGCCGGATTTGGATGCGCGATGAGGTCCAAATAGGGAATTTCTCGGATAAAGATATTGACAATTGGCTCTGTAGGGTCGGCGACGCTGCGCAGCGAGTAGGTTCCGACGGCGGCAAGGTGGTCGTGAGGTTGAGGCGTTGAGGCGCGGCGCCGTGGTGCTGTCGCACAGGAGCTACTAATGCCTTGGTGGAACCTCGGTTAATCCTGCCCCACGTACTCGTAAGACGTGACATTGACAGACACGCAAGGCCGTCTCATAGTTGATCGCCGATACGCCGCTGCTTGCATGTCGAATATGCCAAAGCTGCCAACTGCATGTGTCTTTGCAGAATGGCTCGAAGTTAATTTGCATCACATGAGAAAGCTGCGCGACCGTTGCATCATCGCGACACAGAATTCTCGGCCACGGTGTAGTTGATTCTTCAGCCAATATGTATTGACTTGGTGCGTCATACCATGCACGGCGGCAGGTCTACCGTATTAACCCCGAAAATGCATTCCAAGGCTCTTTGGCCGCCGAACCCATTCCCAATGCTGCAAATATGCCAGTCCCTGCCCCTGATGGTTGAACGCCCGCAGTCCAGCAGAAAGCTCTGAAGCCACGTGCCTAGCACTCATTTCGCAAGCGCACGTCCCATTAACCAACCGAGCCCAGTTATGTGTGCCTAGGACAGTGCCGGCCCTTGGCTCAGTGTTGTGTCCAAGTCACCGTAGTGCAACGTGAACTCTCTCTGTGGATACGTCGTTAGCATAAACCCCGGCATTAGAGGACTGAAAGGCCATACACGATCCTTCCGCCAGTTGTTGGTGTCCCACACGATGTAATAGCCACGCTCGTGATTTGGACTTAGGATCTGGGGAGTCATATGCTCGTCTTTGGTGAGCCAAACCTGCAGCTTCTTGTGCCACCGCCAATTCCTCGAATGCCTGCTGCTTGTCAGAGGAGCCGCCCCACTAGGTCGAGACAAAACAGGTACTCACAGCTCCACTGCTGCCATTTGTTGCTTGACATCGGCCGGACAGCTGTAGAATATCCAGAAGAGCGTCTCTTCGTTGAAGCTCTGAATCTTGCTCTCGATGGGTTGGACATTCGTCACACTATAGCAGTCCGGTAACCGGAATTTGCTCGAAGTCACCGTTGGCCTGGGCGGTTGCTCATCGAAGAGAGAGTAGATTTGCGGGGAGATGAGTCTGCGGCAATCAGCATCATCACGTTCCGGAATATGTCGAGAGAAAGACTCACTCTTGAGAGCTCATGTCCACCCCAAGTGTGGCGGGGTCCATCCCCACGACCATGGCATGGAAGTCAGGGTAGTTATTCATCAGAGTCCGGAGCCCCTTGATGCCCCATTTGTCCACTGCCGGCATCCCAACAAGAGGGTCGACGGCTTCGGGGGACTGATCCGCCTTGTCGTCTTTCGCCTTGCCGGCTGAGCCTTCGTCCCATATAGCACCAAGAGGGTTCCGACTTTCGGCCCCTGGTGCTGTCCCGTCTGTTGCAGCAGAAGCCTTGCCGGTTCCGTCATCTCGAAACGGCATGGATTTCTGCCTCATCTCCTTCGCGTCTTGCGCTCGTGGCGGGTCTACCCAGTTCAGCAGTCTGTTTCCACACGACAAGAGAGGAGTGGATTACCTGGAGCTCCTACTCCCGGAGGCGATCGCGCTTCGTTGGCTCGGCTGTTGGCAGACAGGGCATTAAGAAGCCCGTTGCCTCTGTGAGTTTGCACAAGTCCAGAGCCCGTGGTTTGAGGTCCGAATCCTAGAGACGAAATTAAGTTGGCATCAAGCTCTGATTGACCGCGCAACGGTGAAAAGTCATCGGCGCTCCTCGTTTGACCCTGAGACAGCGCCGACATTTCCTGATTGTCAAAGCGGAACGAACCTTGGTTGGAGGGCATCCGAGTTGATCCAGGACTAAACAAATCATCCTGCCCCGTTTGCTGAGACGAAACCGGCGTAGGCTGGTTTCGCTGCACACCACCACTCAGATTCCTCGTCCCAGCAGAGGACCACATCGAGGCTTGATTCGCCGTGTTGAGTTGAGCGTTGTTCGATAAGGACGGAAATTCTCTGTGAAGAAAAGCTTAGTACAATTTTCGGTCGGAACATTTGACAGTGAACGTGCAGCGTTTGGGGTAGGGGAGGTGTGTGGGGAAAGCAGCTGAAATGAAAGGTTGCAGAGTACCCCTTCACCACAGCAGAGTAAGCCAAGGCGCCCGACCTGTCGGGGGAGGCCGTCCGGTTCGCCATTCCACTGACATTGCTGGCGAACCTGACTTTGCTATGCATGGTCTACAACCCTGGCAGTGGCTGGTCTTGGGTTCTGAAGGGACGATGAAGGAGGGAGGTGATGGCAAAAGAAGAAGGCGGCAGGTACGTACGACAGGTCCAGAGGAGTGGCAGGTTGTGACCCGCTCAAGCTTTGCGCGAAGCTCACGTTGCTGCCCAGCTGGCGCGCCTGATTTTGAAAACCAGCACCGCCCATGGGAACACCACCCCCGAAAGCCCAGCCGGAGCCGTTGTTCGCTGTCCCTCACATCGCCAGTCAGCGCCTTCTCGTCCTTTGCTGGTCCAGCAACCAGAATCCTGTTCGCGCCGTACCGAGTTTTCCATTTGGCAACCGACTTGACACCGATCTGCCAGGCTGCTGGGGCTGCTGTTGGCCGCCAAAGTTGCCAGGCATGCCCCGTATTGTTTGCGGTACCGCTCCTATGATTTGGCCGTCTCGTCAGCATCAATGCTCTCCGTCCAGTCGGCCACTTAGCGCGCAAGGGTAAACGCAGCAGAGCGACGCCAGGCCACACCGTTGCCGTCGTTGGCGCATTGTATTGCCGTCGTTTCATGGACCAATGCTTCGGTGCCGTCGGCCAGACGCATACTCTCGAACGTCGATGGCTCGCCGCCCAATCGCTCCCAAGGCGCTCGAAGCCCAGGAGCATGTGTGACGCGCATGAGCCAGCCGTCGGGCTTGGGCATTCAATTCCCCGGGTCGCGCGCATCGCTTTTGTCGCTCGAATTGTAGGGCGTGACGGGCGGGGAGCCTCGAGGCTGTGGGCACGCAGGGAAATCTGGGCTGGTCCTACCTGGCCGATTCATGATTGTTTGGGTTGTGCCGGTCACGGGCTTGATCCACTGCGCGGCTGAGGTCGAGTATTCGCGGGACGAATCCGCCGCGGTTCGATATTCGTGGCTTCTGGTCGGTTTCGCGACAAGATGCAATGCCTGCTGGTTTGATGGTGTCGTCGAGGGAAGGCTAGTAAGGCTTAAGCCCACGGTGCCGCTGGTCGGATTCAAGTGGGTCCGCGCCGACAACGAGCAGTCTGGCCAATCATGCATTCAATTCGCGCTGTGGTAGCCCAAGGCTGAAGGCCTTATCACACGAGCCGAAGACCGACGAGTCGTGCGTTAGGCCTACTCTACGGCGCGTTTCCTCAGTGGCCGAATTTTCTTGGGCGACGACGGCCCGCTCTATTGGATTGCCTGCTTGAAGCTACCGTCGAAATCCACGTCCGCCACTCGTCTGCCGATGAAGACAATCTTCCCATCTATCGGGTGTGCTTCATGACCGTTGGGCGCGTCGATAAGCTCAAACACCTCTCTAACACCCTGCAGCATCTTGACGTCTCCATTTTGGAAGACGAGGCGGCCCTTGCTGCGGTGAATCTCAAAGTTGCTCTCGTCCTCCCCCCCTGCACACGGAAGAGTGTTGTCCCATAGCACTGATCGCAGCCACCGATCAACGTCGTCGGCCTGTTCGGGTCGAAGCCGCGGCACTGGTATGGTAATGGTTGATATCGTCTGCGGTGGTCAGCCAAACCAGCGTTTCTGCTTTGCTTTTTGATGGTCATTGGGACTCACAGGATCCAAATGGCTATGCCCTTTGACCTTGGCCTCAGATTCGTTGAATTGGTCGTACGCGTGCAGGTCCAGCAAAAAGCCCTCCAGCCGAGGCACAACGCTCTTCTCTGTTATGTGCAATTTTGCGAGGCCGTTTATGGACTCGATTCTTTCCTTGACCCTACGCAACTCATCCTCGCTTACCAAATCTGCCTTGTTTATGACGATGACATCCGCGTGGGAAATCTGGACATGTGCTGTCGTCATCAAGGTACCATGGTCGTCGTGCTCCTCGTGGCCAGCCACCTTGCCGGTCGGATCGTCGAGGCTCAGAAGGATGTTCTTGGCGTCGACCAAGGTGACGATTCCGTCCAGGTATATCGTGCTTCCCAAGCCGTCATCCACCCAGAATAGCGGTGCGAGATTGCCGGGGTCAGCCAGCCCGGTTGTCTCAAGCAAGATGTAGTCGAAAGCGCCTTTCTTTTCCATGAGAGATTCGATGGCATTTACGCCCGTATCTCTGAAAGAGCTGTTAGAAATGATCAGGTTTTCGCTTGGGGTGAAGTACTTGACGGAGCAGCAGATGCAGCCATTCCCAACCTCCAGCCACTCCTCAACTTTCTCATCCCCCTTGTTCACCGTCAAGGACTTTTCGATGTCCAGGGCTGTGTCGTGTTAGGTGGAATCTACCTTGCATTCAGCCACTACTCACAGTCTCCGAACTCTACTGCAATGTCAGTGCGAGCTCTAGATAAAACAGCTGGGAACTTAACAGACCGTTCATAATGACTGCAATCTTCTTGCCATGTTGAGCTGTGAGGATGTAATTTAGTAGCGTTGTTTTGCCGGCTCCCAGATATCCTGGCGAAAGCTGTCAGTCACCCTCGTCCATAATCCTGCGCGACTCAATGTACCTGTCACTATGGTGATTGGGACCTTCACTGTGAGTTCCTCGTCCTGGTTCGGCCCCGCAGTCTCGACCAGCTCCGGAGGGGCATCGTCATCAAAATCGATCGTCATGATGAAGACGCCGGCGCAGAGTATGTCAACAAATAGGAGATCCTGCACTTTCCAGTGGTCCGCTCATCAAAGTATGAAACAAGACCTCGAAACAGTAACGTAGACAAGGATCTGCCCGGAGAGGTGGATTGTCAAACGACGATTCGCGATGTATTGTAAATGCTAAGGCCGTCACTCACGGCCCGCCCCGCTAAGCGACTGCATGCATTAAGGTGCCAAGTTCGAGTACTAAGCAGAAATGCACCTATCGAACACGGCCCCATTCCAGTGCACCTAGGTCACTCCCAGCTCCGCTTTTGCGAAGTTGAGCTTCGCCTGACAGCTTCGCCCGCCAAGCAACAACACACCAGCGACAGACCAGCATCCCGTGGATACGGCCATGGCGCTGGCACCGAGCTCGCCTCGCTTGCCGAGTCCGCCGCCGCCTGCGGAGATCCAGATCAGCCCCAACTCTCCCTCCGGCGGCGCGACCGTGAGCCCGCAGGCAGCGCAGATGGAACAGACGGTCCTGGACGCGAATTCTCACCGGCGCATACATCCAGGCACCAAGGCAGCCGACATGGCCGCAGGACCGCCTCTTGTCCCCTTACATGAGGCATGACAACCTGATTCCGAGCGTGAAAAGATGTGAAGCTAACACTGCTGCAGCTGGATTCGGCCTTCCAGCTCCAAGAACATCTCGCAGCGCTACACTACCACCATACGGCATCTGGCACGCGAGCCCTAACGCGCGCAACTGCCCTTCAGCTCGCCCAGCCACCACAGGGAATTGACAGAACCTTGTGGCTTTACGAGCTCTGTCGCTTTCTGATATCGCAGTGCAACTCCCTCATCGTTGGCTTCCTCTTCGATACCCCGCCGTGCAGCGCCAGCACCTGCCCCGAGATGCGAGCGTCCGAATGGCAGTTCCTATGCGCTGTCCACGAACAGCCGAAGAGTTGCTGCGCCATAGACTACTGCTGTCATACTCTTGACTGGGCCGCCAATGTCGTGTCAGACCAGAAGATCTTCCCGAGCCGATTTGTCGTCGTGAACGACCCTCATAGCAAGAATATTGGCGTCAAGAACCTGGTCAACGTATTTCGGAGGCTGCACCGCATATTCGCGCATGCTTGGTTCCAGCACCGCAGCGTGTTTTGGACGATAGAGGGACAAACAGGGCTCTATGTCTTCTTCAAAGCCGTGTGCGATCTGTACGACTTGCTACCCGCGGAGAACTACAAGCTACCACCTGAAGCAGAGGGGCTGGAAGGGCCGCCTTCCGAACCCGAGACTCCGCCTCCAGCTATCCTAAAGCCGCCCACTCAACAACGTGAAGGAAGTGTCGAGGATGACAGCTTGCATCCTGCTCGCACGAACACGCGAAGACATATCAGAAGCAGCCCTTCGACTGGAAGTGCAGTGACGACGGTGCTAGAGGCGGACGAGGAGGAGACCGACGGAGTCTCGAAAAAGTTGCGAAATCTGCAGATTTCTGCAGCAGATGACGAGCCTGACGTGGCAGATGTACCAGTCATTGTCGAGCGTTCTGTGATGGGAGCAGATCTGCCACGGGACACGCCAGTCCCGAGGGTCACTCACGATGTGGCAGGCGTAAGAGACGCGTCGGGTGCTGATCAGACGGTCGTTGACAAAGCGGAGCAGCGAGAGCACCCGAAAGACAATCCCGCTCAAGCCGAGGCACCGTCAGTGTCATCTGAGGGAGCCCCTGCGGTCGAAACGCCAGCGTCGTCTATGACTTCGGAGCAGGAGGAGTCACCGCCAAAACCTACGCCTGTGTCCGAAGAGGCATCGGAGCCATCGACGCTGCAAAATGCTCCTACTGAAGAAACGTCAGACGAAGTTGCCTCTCCACCGACCGACCAGAAGCCGGAGCTGGAAGAAGCGTCGGCATCGGCGCCAGAGTCGGAGGAGACTACGTAACGAGGACACGCATCATGCCCTCTTGGAGTTGGCGGCAGTGTCTGTTCGAACAAGTTCAAAGCATTAGCATTGAAAGCATATGTTCTGTTGCCACTCTGTTGACTCTACAGGGCGATCAACTTTGTATAATACAATGAATGAGATACCAAGCGCCAGAGCTTAAACATATTTTCCTGATAAAAAAAAAACCGTCCGCCTTGAACGCATCACTCTGCTCGCTATAGCCTGCTCTGTTGGCGAGAGAGCTATTCTCATGCTTTTCTCCGGTTTACCAGCGCCTTCAGAATACCGCCCTTGTTTAAAAAGAAAACAAAAACTGTTGGAAAACAAGCCACTCCCGCATAGCCACTTCTATTCGGTACCCAGTCCCGGCATTGTTGTCTCTTGTGTGCTTTGAAACCGCCCGTTCAACCTTATGTCCGCGCTTGCCCCTCATGCAGGAACCACGTTCGATTTCGATCGTACTTTTAAGCCAGTCCCACTCAGATGCAGCACAGCGTGACTGAATTTCAGCGTCAAGCAACGGTATCATGTCGCCAATACCCAAATGATTGTCATGTCGTGTCGCACGCAACAGTCGCGTCTCACCGATCTCGAAAAGTTGGTTGTCGGCTCGACGCTCCAGTAGTGCGCGCACCGCGAAGGCCACCATCAACCTATTGCGGACGAGAGGAATCTCTCCACTGTCCCGCGGCAATGGCGTCTGGATCACACATCTCTAGCTTCTCGAATAAATGCCTTACTTCTCGAAGGTTATCCTGCTGCGCATCGGCAGCTGCGATGTTTCTCTCGTCCGCGAAGCTGCGAATGCTCTGTAAAATGGGCGTCAAACCCTCGTTGTTTGGGAGCCACCAGGTCGCACACGAGGGATCGCGGAAGAGTTCAGCCATCTTCATCCGACGATTCATCGGGTGTATGCAGCTACTCGACGTGTTAGACTCTCGAGCAACGACGCCAAACAAAGCCTTCAACGAGGCATGCTTACCCAAGGATCTCGAGGACCGCAAACTTGCGTCGGATCCACAATTGGTGTCGCAAATCCCGTGGTAGAAACAACGCCGCGATCGAAATGCACGGCTGTAGCGGAATCAAGGATCCCTTGGGCTTGAGAGGCCAAACCTCCACAGACTCAAAGTACTGACACGCCGCATAGGCGTGTTTTCCCAGTTCCATGAACAGCTGTGCCGGTGGCGTATTTGGCGACTGCGTCAGGTGCATCATCCAAATCGAAATCCACTCCGCGGATATAAGCGTTGTCGAAAATAGAGGCGGTTTGAAGAGGACACCGGCTTTGTATGGGTCAAGAATGTCTCTGGAATCGATCGGTTTCTTGTACGAGAAGTCCGTGACCAGATATTTCGGATCCATGAGGGCTGGATCCCACGTGTTTTTCCATTCGACCAGTCTCTGGGCGATCTTGCTGTGCTCCCGAGCAAAGTCTCGCGGCAAGATTTGCCCCCGGTTTCCGCGAGCGTACAGCAAAGACATGTCGTACGTTATTAATTTAAGGCGAGTAGCTCGATCGTCGATTTTCCAGCGCAGATCTGCCGGGTGGGCTCGGAGTTGAGCTTGGTTATACTCGGCCATTGCACTGAACCAGTCATACGAGAGTTCCGTGGGGAAGCCTCCCATGATTGCCACGTAGTTATCATATCGACTGTACCAACTCAGGCACATACGGCCGACTGCCGTCTCCATGACATCTTCCGGTGTGAAAATCTGGGTGATAACCTCCAGCGCGGCTTTCTGGTGTCCCAAGACATTGACCCAATCGCCAAGATATTCCTTCTGCATGGTTACTAATTGTTTTCCGATCAAAAATGTTTTCAAAGGCTTACTTCTATAGTGGCGAGTTGTAGTATAGTCACCAAAGTTGGGATGTTGTTTGTTTCCTTGCATTTGAGACAACCAAGGAGCAGTGTGACGCTTTTGTTGTAGTACTGTAAGAAGTCCTGGAGCTCGCCACTCGGGTTCTGCAGCATGATATGATACGCAGAAAAGGCAATAAGGGCGTTCAGCAAAGGCTCGTACCTAACGGCCATGCTCGGTAGGATACTGCTGAAGAATCCATCCGGGTCACTGTCCATGCTGTAGTGATAGTTCGTGATATTTTCGACGAAGTAATCAATGTAAGGTTGAGCTCTTTGATCGACAGGTAACCCATCAGCTCTTGCCTCAAATTCGCAGGACTGTGCAGTATTCACGCTGCCGCTCCCAATTGTCGAAGTGCAGGGAGAGGAAGACCTCTTGGCTTCTTCTTGTGAAAGGGTCTCCGAACTTGGTCGGCCGAGATTGTGACTATCCCCTGATTTTGTTGGTCTCTGGGACCCTTGTGTCTGCTCCCTGGTCCCTGGGGGAGGTGATAGATCTTCATTTTCGTCTTCATCGTGAATAATGCCGAGTTTTTCATCGCGTTCGAGATCGATCTCGTCGTCATCTTCGTTGGACGATTTTGGACTGTACTTTTGGGACGATGAACTGGTGTCATTCGACTTATTTTGCATCGAAGCACCCTTAGGGGCTGGCGGATCTGGATAAGCACAGCTGCGATTACCTTTCTTGCATCCTACTCTGAGTCAGCAAAGTTTCATGCGCAAGGAGAAGCTCCTCGATGCCCATCTTACGTTCGCATATCGGCCGTGTCTCGTCGCACTGATTTAGGGGTTGTAAGCCTGATGCCATGTCTTGGTTTTGCCAGATTCTCAGTTTGAACATACTTTTACTCGCCTGCTCCTACACGTGAAGCATCCAGATCTGGTTCTGCGGTGCTTGACGTGATCTGTACCCATCCCTGGTCCGGCCCCAGACTTCCTCCGACCCCTGAAATGCTTAGACGAATTTAGCAAAGCCGAGTCTGGGAAGCTCCCAAGGTAGCCGAAACCCTGATATGCGCCTGGAATTGATGCATCATGCACCGAAGAGCTTTGAGTTCTCGCAGCCGGGTTCGGCCCGTCGGGGTTCACCGGAGGATAGTCCTCCATTCCGGACATTGATGACAGGAAATGTTGGTAGTAGTCGCCCATTTGATTTTCTTTGTCCAGATCCAGTGACGAAAACGAGGTATTAATGATCGAGGCAGTGTCGAGCACTGTCTGAACAGAGTCTGAAATTAGTTCGAGGCTATTCGCATGCTTGCATGCTCAACCCAAAATAAAAGCTATTCAGAACTTGAGGTTCTCGCATCGGAAGCTGACGAAAGAAATAATTTTGAACGTTGATGGGTTCAAAGATTGAGGACCAAATACCCCGGGTGACCATATCTTTGGACGGAGGAGTGTCGTAATTATTTAATAGAACCAAGCAAAGTTTATGCAGTGATTTTTTGCGCCTAGTCTGCGGCCAGATAAATTTCATGGACCACAAGGAGGAATTCTTTGGATAGGCCTCCGTGCGGCTTGTGTCGACGGCGTAGGCTCAGGTTGAATCTTGATATCAGCCACTGCCTGGTTTTCGGTATTTGAGCGCCTCACAACGATGCTACCAGCAGGAACCAGATAGTAGAAGGCACCGAGGGAGAACTGGTATCCGTAAGGAGCCCCGATATTTCACTCTGGAGCCAAAGCCATACGAGGGGAATCAGATAGTGTCGGGAAGCCGATCCAAAGGCCCCCTTTTGAAATGCAAGTGGCCAGGCAGGCACGTAAAATCTGTCATTTGTCAGCCCAGTCTCCGTGAAGTCATGTGTCAGAGATACTCTTGGTGCCGTTGCAACTCATATGCAGAGGCGGAGATTTCGTTTTAAGGATGGAGAAGTGCAGTTTGAGTAGCATACCAGGAAAGAACTTGGATGTCGGGATGGGCATAAGGCGTCCCGGCAGTCGGGCTGAAGACCGCCCTACGAGTAATGATGGAGCAGGCTTCGGATGGGGCACGTTGCATGGAAGACCCCGGTGAGACGTCAAAAGGCCCAGGATATGGATGCAATTTCTTTTGCTGGCAAGTATTCGTGGTTGGTCAACGGCGGACCCGTCCCGCAGTGCCCCAGAAAGAAGAGGAGTAGGTGGTGTGTTGTTGATTTAAAGATATGCAGTCCGTAAAGGTGATTCCGTTCTGGCCTCTGTTGCCCTCGCCAGGTTGAGCCTGTCGCAGATCAACAAAAGGGGGTCACAGGCAGCCGAAAATGGTCGACCTGAGACTGGGCTGTGTGTGTTAATGGGCCGTCTGTATTAACCTCCCCCGCGGGAGCTAGACCGTTGTCGGTGCCTGATACGAATATGTGCGGGGGCACATCCGTGGATGAGAGAAGTAGAGAGGTGAGGGAAGATATCAGCGCACGCCGCAAGGCCAGTGACGACGGCTGTTGCGTCGAGGCGTTAGGAACGGTGAATTGCAAGACCAGAAGGGGCATTCAACAGAAATGCTAAGCCAGGAACAAATAAGTGGCCGATGCAAGGAAGGAAAGTCAGGATCGACAAGGAACGGGGGCCGTAGAGTGAGATGTGAGTAGGCAATGAGCAGTGTACGGTATCGTTGGCTCCCGAACGGCGCGGGGCAGGCAGATGATTAGAAGTCTGCAAGGACAGCAGGGGAGAGGCACTTTCCAGGGGGCTTATCGTTCCCTCTGGCTGGTTCCCGGCCTGGATGAGGTACTAAAGTTGCCGAAGGGGGATCTGAGGAAGGATTGCTTAGTGCTCATGGGCCTCGCGGTCCCAAATGGTGAGCTGAATCGGAACTGGCCGCACCGAAAACCTGGGATCACCGGCCAGTGCTTGGCTGACAGTGCCCACAAATGGTGTGGTTGTTGTCGTACTCACAGCTGGGCGCGAGTGCGTTGCGTGCCGTGGATCTGGTATCAATGCATCCGCACACCTCGTATCCCGGCTGTCCGCTCCAGGCTGACGAATTAATAGCGGCTGGAGGTCTCGGGAGCGCTCGTGCGTATGCTGGAGCAATGATTCAGGGAAGGACGCAGGCATTCTTCAATCGAGAGATCAGTGCCCTGCGGCAAGCATCTACGAGTATACACACGGCGAGCAGGTCACATCCTGGCTTCGACTCCCGCGAGTGACTCAAAGCCAGCTCCCAGAACGAGCAAGTGATCTCCGCCAGTAGCGGGCTCGACGATGAGACGGCCTGCCTTTCGGTGATGGGGGACATGGGGCCCAGCCTGGTACAAAATGCTGGAAGCAGGGGTCCAGAGTCGAACGTGGAGTCGTGGGCAGTGATGCAACCTCTGGGTGTTTCGGTGCTCCACACATCCCAGCGAGAGCGGGTGGGGAGAGCTGGGGCTGAGGGAAACGCGCCCAGCAGCCAAGGGCTTGTGATCCGATCTTCAGAAGGCCGGGCAAACCAAGAAAGCTTCCTCGATGTGCGTGGGACCGGCATATCCAGTGTCAAACGTGCACGGCGCTGGAGAACGGGTCGATCCTGCGACGCAACCTCACGCAAACGCACATGCGCACTTCCCGCCCCTGCTCCATAAAATAAGTTGACCGCGCCGCTGTCTGCTGGCCGTGGCTTTGTACTTTCGTAAGATTGGGTGTGGCGCTTGGCGTCCGCACAGTACCCGAACCGCGTGGTTGAGTGTCGCGCCTTTGCAAGCACCAGCCAGGCGTTGGGGATGAAGCCAGAGAGCTGACGGACCGTGAGGACTTGTGTTTGTGCACCCTTGAACGGGAACTGCCGATGGCTCATTGTTTCTAACTTTGTACCATTGAGAGCAAGAAGCGCATGGACGGCGCAGCCCCGTCTATTCGTAAAGTCGTCGTGTCCAAGCCAAGTAGTCGACGGAATTGCTCCGAGTGCCTGCGCGGAGCTTGGACGCCATCGGTCGACTCCACAAAGCAGCGCGACCGCATCTGCGCCACACCATTTGTACATTTCCGGTTCCGGAAGCCAATCCCTCGCCCAGCTTCACTAGCCTTCGAGACGTCGCCGCGGCTGGGTGCGCGCACATGGGTGGATGCATGCACGGCGTGGCAGGGTGTCAGCGGCGCCACCACCCTGAGCTGGGCCGAGAATGAGTGTGTGAACGTTGTTTTTTCCAAGCTGTCTCGAGAGCGGTACGAGTACTCGAAGAGTCCCGAGCGCGTGTGAAGAACCGGCTCGAGAGGACATACGAGAGAAGGCTGAGCCTGCAGCAGGACAGCGAGTTTATTGACGAGACGACCGGCCAGCCTGTTCCGCTATTTGCGGTGCGAGGGGTCAAGTGCAGGCTTGGATGCGTGCCTGAGCTAGCCGTTGAGCCGTGGTCAATGTCGCGTGGCAGCAAGCTGATTGGCTTGACCCCTTTGTTAGTGAAGCCATCGACGAGCCCCAGGAACGACAGCCAGCGCCTTCTAGCCTGCGGCACGCCGATGACTTGTCGGGGAGGCACTGGGCCATCTCACCCCGGACGAACACCTGCTGGCAGGAGCGTAGCCATGCAAAAGCTCTGGGCTAGCATCAAACCGTTAGTGTACTTACATGTAGGTAAGGTAGTTTGGCGTACAAGGGCGAAGGGGGAGAGAAGACCCCGGGGGAGTCTCATCTGACGATTATCGGCACCCCGCCCATACTGGCCGATGAAGATGGTCGATGCGTTCGACGGAGGACAGCGCTAAAGTTGTGATGTGGGATAAGGCCAGAAGGATGGTGTCTGAATACGGATGACGCCTGAGTCGCACTTCGTAATACAGCTCCCGGACTTTTTTTGGCGTGTAGGAACGTCAGTGACGACTGCCGCTTCGGGTGTATGGTGCCAAGACAACAAAGCACTGCGTACGGAGTAATACTCAAGCACAGAGCACGGACAGAACCATGCCATTCGGCCGCTACCTTCGTCCATGATACCTTGCGGCGGCGGAACTACAGCTAGAAGGAGTCAATCCCATGGGTAATACGAGGAGGCTTGATGGGTGCCGCGGCATCTGCACTTCTGCAGAACAAATCAGCCACATGGATCGGCGAAGCGGTATCGAGAGAAGCGCCCTTTGGCCCTGTCAAGCCACGGCACTGTCGGGGGCCTTGACGCGGCTGACGGCGCACGCGGATCAGCCTTGCGATCGCTCCCTGAATGTGACGTGATGCCAAAGAGCGGCATCATCGCGGTCGTCGGTGCCAAGGAGCCTGGTCCCTCGCCGGTCCCCACCGCGCGGGGTCCCGAGCCCATTCTGGCAGACAAAAAGAGAGCGGACGTTTGCCGCGTTCGTGTAAGGGCCCCCTTGTGCCAGACAGGGCGTTGTTGGAGCTGCGACGAGGGACGATTGACGTAAGGAACCCCAAGCTCGGAGCAACTGCCTCTGTTGACAGGAAACCAAGTGGGCACACGGAGATCAAAGCACCGAGTCAACCCCGAAAACCGAGGTCTGGGCCTGGGAGATGTCCAGGCCTGTGAAAGGGGAAAGCGACGCGGCGACATGAAGATCCGTTCGATCACCAGCCCCGATCTGAAACAGTGCCGCTAAGGGAGACGTTCCCCGTACTCCGTACATGTACGATGACGGAAAGACCACACTAAGAATCATCCGATTTACTTAGCCGCAAGCATCTACCGCTTATTAGTTGTGGTGAAGGACAACCTGCACGCGGCGCATTCGCCAACGCCATCATTGCAGGAGCTTGCTAGTCCTGCAGCCTCCTGTCGGGCGTGCATCAGCAGCTCAACCGCGGCAAGCCTGATTACCGCGGCCTCTACTACGGACATCGTGGCGTCAGGGTAGGGAGCAACTACTCGTACGAGTACGGAGAGCTGTGCGGTTGGAGCCTCCTCGCTCAACGAGCTGGCCTGGCAGTTGACGACGGAGCTGCAGATGCAGCACGACTCAGAATCGGCTCCTGCCGCCGGACGAAGAGGAGACAACAATGACAGCGGTGATCAACGGGGCTAATGGACTGGGGCGAGATCTACATTCTCTCAGAACCGCAACACTGCCCGCCCATGGCAGTCAGATGCGAGAGGACGACGATGATGGCAGCGGGACTTTGGTGGGGCTTCCATGCAAGCCCACATTCCCGCCGGACCGACGATGTCCTTGCTACAGGGGTTTGACAGAGGGCCGCTACCTTCGTGCTCATTTATCGTTGGATTTTCCAATCCACCTCTCACTGAATCCTTGTTAACAACATTGCAAACGATGGATGGAGGGTGCTTTCGGCAGCAGTTAGCCCGAGTGCTTTCCCGGGCATACACCCAATGTAGAGCTCTCCGTGTTCCGTTGAGACTGCTAGAATACGAGTACAAGTACTCTTACTCCTGCGTATTTCGACGGGCCACGTCGGTCGACTGACTCAAATGGTAATTTCCATTGCCTAATGAGGGTGCTGCCCGGCGCGGCAAACTCCCTCTCAGTGACGTGCTCTGGTGCCCGAGCCATCCAGGAGGAGTTAAGACGCCGACATTTTCAGCCAGGCTCAGGCCGGGGTGCATGCAACTATTTACTGCAGGGCAAGCAATGAACAAAAGGCCTGGGGCCGTTGACGTGTTGAGCTTGCATGGGGGCCCTGGCAATAATGAAGCTGTGTTAATTCAGCGGGGTTGCACGTTGTCCAGCTCTTGATACCACCGTCAGACATTTAGCTACTCGTAACGGGCAAGCAGGACGAAGTCTTTTCTCGTAGGATACGGAAAAGTCTGCGAACGCCAGGGAGGCCCGGCAGTGACAGCTGCTCTGTCTGTCCTCTTTGCTCTCACGGGGTCTGCAGCGCCTGGTTCGGTCTTCGCAAAATGCCGTGGCCCATCGCGCCGGCAGTGCTCGGCATATGCTACTCGGTCCCTTTACCCGTCGGCTATCGGGCCAAGCGACGGAAGCCGGAGAGGTTAGCACGAATGGCCCTACGAGTACGAGAAGACGAGTTACTTGTAGTTCTAGCGATTCCTCTTCTGTCTGGAGAGGGCTCGACTTCCTGACCCCGGCCTCGCCGCAGCGCGTCCTCTGCGCCTTCCATATTGATTAACAATCACGGGCTCGTATCCTGACGAGCGAGAACACGTAACCCATGGGGGCTGTTGGCCAACAGCGTGCCCAAGAATCTCCTTCCAGGTTGCTTCTCCGGGCGCACGGGGGAGTATTGAGAGTGGGAATTGCCTCGGACAAGCTCGATAAGGCAGCAAGCGCTCATGTGAAGTCCCTTCAGGGGTCGCCTGGTCCAAATGCTGGTGCTCGGGCCGGTAGAGCGACTGCTCACGCGACGAAAGACTACTTGCTCATTGACAGCTTACGCCAACTGGTGCTGATTGGTGCTCGGCGGTGCATGGAGGCTGTTAATCTCGGTACTTGCCGACTGGTCATCGTCTTCTCTCTGCAGGTGATACACGGCGGCGCACAACGTTCGACCCATCGCTGTTGGTTGGTTCTTGTCGAGACGGGAGCATGTCTTATTCTGCGATGGCCGGGCCAATCCATGCAGTTACATGTAAGCCGTCACCTTCTATGCCGTCGCTGCAGCCGGTGCACTTCATCGCATGTCACTGAAACGTGAAAAAAAAACTCACAAATCCTAAGTGTGCGCTAGATAGTTCTAATCTAAAGTAATCAAGTAATATCTCAAAATGACCATGTGAGCGTTGATGTTGTTTTATGGTCGCTGCCAATCATCAAATGGATTCAAAGTCACCCACATCATGATGGCACCAAAGTGCCCGTTTGGAAGCCCACAAACATTGGCTACGGCCTCTCCCAATGATTCAAAATGGGATCAGGATTTTCTAATTGTTTACTGGCTTGTTTTCGTTCTCATTGTCGTGCACCATCGCGTAGGCCTGCAACTGCCGTCCCCCGTGGCCTACCCTGTACTGTAAGTTCGGGCGCTTCTTTAACGCCAAATGATGATTCACCTCTAGTCAACGTCCATCCATCGGCTCCAAAGAAGCAGCTTTGTCTCGTAACAGCTGCCGGGAATGATGCCTTTACCAATTGTTTTTCCCCCCCCTTTTTTCAAATGAGCTTTTTAACCCACATCGGTCATGGCGGTTCATGCTGTTTGAGGTGCTGTTCTCGAGCTGAAAAGGTTCAGGGGGCGCACGCTCAGTGGACCCTGCATAGTTTGTTACAGTTTCAGTTCTGACGTCCGTCATCACTCGCTTATGAGAACACAGCGGCAAAGGATACGGACACGCTCCTTGAGTCAACGACGTCTTCTCATTCAAGGCGCAACCTTGTCGAATATTAGCGACTCTGCCGAAGCAGCTGGGCGATCAAAGAACAACGGCGCCTCGATCCCTGACGCGTCGAGAGATGGGCTGTTCAGCCTCGCTCCTGGCACGATGACGTTCTTTGAAGGGGCCGTCGCTCAATTCGATCTTAGTTCTGTCTTTATTCATGTCATCACGATAGTCGTGTTTGTCTTTCCCGTCTTTATCCTCTTCCCTCCTATCCCCGTTGAGAGGAGCGACGCACTGCAGCAGACTCATAGCAAGCTCGGCGTGCGCTCTCCGAATAGCAAGCTGCACACGCAGCACACGCAAAAGAATCAGCATCATGCCGATCAATCAGCCAAGATAGAGAGGCTTTACATCTACCCCATCAATTCTTGTCGCGGTATTGAGCTATCGCGCGCCAAGGTGCTACCGCATGGCTTTGAGCACGACCGCCTCTTCACCTTTGCCCAACTCAAGCCCAAGCCAGACGTGGCGGCAGCAGCAGCAGCAGTGGAAGCGAATGGTGCCGATGGTGCACAGGAAGACGCGTGGGAGACTCTCACGCCGAGGCTGACGCCCCGCCTCGCCAATATCAAAGTTGACGTCTGGTTGCCCGACCCCGGCAAGACAAGCAGACAGCTGGGGAGACTGGAGGGAGGCTTCGTCGTTGCGAGATTCCCATGGGCGGACAAGGGCCTACGAGGCCTGTTGCAGCTGGCAGCGGCCAAGCTAAGTCGTGGTTTGAGCGCCATACCCGAGAGGGAGTTCATGTTGCCCCTCGAACTGCCGCTCGAGGCCGACATGGTCGCCAGGGGATACGGCATCGAGAAGGTGACGATCGAAAACAGTGCAGCGAGCGCAATCAACATGGGAAGGGAACTACCTCCTGAGCTCGCTCACTATCTGGGCGTCAATCACCGACTGGGCCTCTTCCGCATGGATCCCGCGAGCCATCAAGAGGCCTGGCGTTGCGCGTCGCAGAAGAACGCCATAACCGACCAGCCAGACCTCGAAGTTCAAGACAGGGTATGAAGCAGCCACACAAGCGCATCGCTTCACAGACTTGGCCTTGTCGTCTCAAAAGCTGTGTCTCTAATTAGCTGTCCAGTATCCCGTGCAAATGCTCAGCCTGACAAGCGTACATGCGCTTGAGGCCGGAACCCGGAAAGATCAATTCATCAAGCTCCTTGACGTGCGGAGTTTTCAGGCAAATATCATCAGTAAGTCTTAACACTAGGCCGATCTCGTAAGGGTGCACGACCGTGTTGATAGAGTTTTCCCCCGGGCATCTAACGACTGACTTCTTCTTCCTCTCTATCAATAACAGTCGCCGGTGCGGAAGAGCATGATGAGAAAAGTTGGCGGTCAGTTCAGTTGAAGCGTACCGACGGCCACGAGGTTACGAATGAAGCGCCATGTCACTTTGACGTATCGTTCAGCATTGTTCAGTGAGTTGAGCTCGCACCCGATTCCCCCACAAGAAGTCCCCAACGCTGCCCATCAGAGCTAACTGGGTTGCAAAGATGCAAGCTCCCGTACTTCGATCCAACGCCAGGCACTCATCACAAGGCTCAACCAGATCAGGCAGCGGGGAAGTGCCATGAAAGTGAAACTGGTTCTGCTGAAATTGGTTGCTTCGTCATTCATCTCTGCCCCGTTTTCCAAGAGACCGGCCAACCGGAGCGTCTTCAGTTTTTCTTGGAGACGGGAATGGAGGTGGACATCCTCCAACGGGACTAGCAGATGGCCAAAAGCTGGGCGCTAGGGAGGCTGAAACGGCCGAGCAACGGGCACGTGGTGGTTCATGATATCAATAGTCAAACCAATTTACATATAGATTGCTATTCCCGTCGAATATGACGAGACTTCGTGCAGGCATCCTCAGCGCGCGCTCCCTCTCATGCTCGTTAACTCCATACAAAAACACCAGTCCGTTTCGCTCTTCATGCATGTCTCATACAGTCGCGTCGTGAAGTAGGAACCTCATCTCAAGTCTGCCGGAGTCAAGGCTTGCACCATGCTGGTGCCCTCGCTGAAGCGTGTGCGGAAGATGCGATTGGCGTTCTGGAACATGCCGTCCTTCAGACTGACGACAATGAATTGGGAGCCCTTGAAGCGTGTCTTGATGAGACGACCGATGTTTTGCGTGTGAGAAGGATCAAGCGCGGCGTCGACTTCATCCAGAATATACATTGGCGCAGGCTTGAACTGTAAGAGGGCCATGATGAGTGACAACGCAACCAGTGATCTGTACAATCGTCAGTTTCTTCTTATCACAGCCAGCGTCCTTGGGTCAACTCATACCTTTGACCACCACTCAATTCGGTCAAGCTTTGCTTCCACACCTTGCCGAGGCTGACCTTGACCTCGAGGCCGTCGCTGATGGTCTTCCCCTCTGGTGGATCCAACTTCGCAAAACTGCCTCCTGGGAGGAGCTCCGAGAAAATTTGACCAAAGTCAGCGTTCACCTTCTGCCACGTCTCTTGCAGGGCCTTCTTCTTGTAGTCGTCCAAGCTGACGATCGTCTCCTCAATCTTGCGCTTGTCCCGGATAACCGTCTTGATCATGTGCTTCAGCGACAGCTCTTTCTTCTCGACGCTGTCAATCATATTCATAACCTTGGGGTTGATCTTCTTCTTCATTCCTTGGAATCGTTCCGTCAGGTTGCGCAGCGTCGACTTGCACTCGCCTATGTTTTGGCTTTGGAAATCGTAAGGTGTACCGCTGCGACCAAACTTGTCCTGCTCGTCCTCGATCCACTCGTGGTCAGCCTCCAGGTGAGAGACATTTTCTGCTGCTGCTTGTTGCTCCTTGTGAAATCGCTCGATTTGGTGACCAAGCTTTTGTTTCTCCAAACCAGCTTCGGTGATGCGGGCATTCTTGGAGCGTGTAGCTTCCTCCAGAGCTCGAAGCTCGTCATCAAACAGGTGCAGCTTGGCCCGCTCGTCGTCGAGTTGAGCCTGAACGGCGTCGTGAGTCTTTGTTAGCTCAGCCTGCTGTTTGACGATGTTCTCGACGTCCTGCTGCTGCGCCTTGATTCCGAGCTCAACTTCCTGTAGCTGATCTCGCGCAGCTGACAAGTCGCCACCAACTTGCTCCAAATCCAACTGTGCGCCCTGGAGCTCCTTCTGCAGAGCCTTGACGGTAGCCGAGGTTTTGTCTAAAGCAGCCCGGAGCTTGTCGAGCGACTTCTGCAGCTCCACTAGCTTAGCGTCTTTGTTCGTATCGAAGTCTTTCATGTCCTTCTCGATCTGCTTCACATCTGCGTTGGCCTCTGATTGACGTGCCTTGGCTTGAGTGATGCTCTCCTGCAGCTCGACGATGCTGGTCTTCATGTTCGCGACTTCTTGGATAATTGACGACGAAGAGTTTCCGCCAATCTGCTCTTCGGCCAGCTTGACCTCGTGGTTCTTCAAATCCAGCTCCTGCTTGATCCGACGACCCTGGTCCAGCTTTGACTTTTCACTGGCGATCTTTAGTTGAACATCTCTGAGCGACTGCTCAGCTTCGTTGAGCTGCCTCGAAATGTCGTTGAGCTTCTGCAAGGTGACCAGGACGCCGCTCGAGTTTGGCGCACTACCGCCTGACAGTGTTCCAGAAGGGTCGTAAGCGTCTCCCTCCAGCGTGATACTCCTCATCCTGACGTTAGGATCGAACGTCACCCGCTTTGCCGTTTCCGCGTCCGCACAGACCAGTGTATTGCCAAACACGTACTCCATGGCAGCCGAGACCTCGCTGTCGTAGCCTACCAGGGACAACGCCAGGTCAACCTTCCCAGGCGCGATGCTCTGGGCAGTGGCAATCGTCTGTGCGGAGGCTTTGAATGCCGCGATCTTGTTCAACGGGATGATCGTCACGCGCTTTCTGAGCTTGCCTTTCTGGAGCAGTTGGGTGCCCGTGACCTCCGAATCAACCACGACGTTGTACAGACGCCCTCCAGCACAAATCTCTAATGCTGTGCCTGCTTCGGTATGCTGCTTGTCGAGCGTGAACAGCTGCGCAACCAAGCCCTTGACTTTGGACCGGTCAAACCCTGGGACTGGATCCGCGTAGTTAAAGTCGATGTTGGCAACTTGGCGCTTGAGCTTGTCGGAGTCCTGGCGCAGGCTCCTGACGGTCTGTTGCAAGAGCGATTCTTGCTTATACATGTCTTCCTCTTGACCAGGCTCGAAGCCGAGCTTGCCCAGCTCCTGTTCCAATTTTTGGGCCTGTGATTTTAGGCCGTCCAAGTCCCGCAATAGACCGGCGTTTTGCTCCTTGGCCTTCTTTGCTCGGGGTTCCTCCTCCTTGAGGCGGCCCTGCAAGTGGGCAATCTTGAGTTTAGCTTGCTCCTGCTCCGTGGCAGCCGCTGTGGCACGGTTTCGCGCATCCTGCAGCTGGCCTTGGTAGCCACTCTCCTGGCCAGCCTTGGACGCGACGCCAGTCTGCAAGGTTTGCAAAAGCTCCTCTTTCGTTTCGGCGTCCTTGCTCTGCTTTGCAAGATCATCCTTTGCTGAGTCGTAGGCCGCTTTGGCATTTTCGAAGGCAGCAGTCTTATCTTTGAGCGTTGTTTCCAGTTCTGAAACGGTCTTCTCAACAGACGCTTTCTTCTCCCTCTCTTCCATCAGACTTGTGTTCTTCAGATCCATGACAGTGGCAAATCGCACGAGCTCATTGGCATGCTTTTTGACGGCATCCTCGAGTGCCTGAGCCTTGCCGCCTTTCTTGAGCTCCTTATCTCGCTGGGACCGTACTTTTTTGACGTCTTCTTCCAGATGGGAAATTTCGTCTTTGAGCCGTGTCGCAGAGTCATCCAGTTCTTTGTGTCGCTGCTTTTTGCTCTCGAGATCTGCTGCTGATTGCTTCAGTTTCTCCTGGCACTTGACGTAGTCGTACGCCACCACGAGCCGGGTTAATCGCTCGAGGTCGTTCTGAGTTTGCTGGAAGTCTAGAAAAGCCCGCTTTTCGGTGCGAAGCTTTTCGAGTTTGGGTTCGATTTCGTCTTTCAGCAGCTCGCTCAACTCCTGCAACTTCAGTTCCTTCTTCGACATTGTCTTCAACGCCTTGTCTCTTCGGTCCTCGAACATCCTTGTCCCTGCTGCCTCTTCGATCATGGCCAAGATCTCCACCGCCTTCATATTCAGAACCTTGGTGATTCGTCCCTGCATGATGAGGAAGTTGGGACTGTTGATGTTGAGCTGGACAGATTGGAAAAGATTTTGGACAGTCTGCTGTTGTGCTCTGTGACCGTTGATCAGGTATTTGGAGGTACCGCCGAGAACGATCTGACGAGTAACGCTAATCGTGGCATACTCCTCGAACCCGATGGGCGACTTCTTCGTATCTCTATTGTCGAACACAATCGTCACGCTGGCCTTGGTGACGCCAGCTTGACCGCGCTTGTATATGAGGTCCTGTACTAATTATTACCCGCGTCCGGAAGGGTGCGCCTGGACGGTCATACCTGGAGATTTTGTGCTCGAACAGTGGACATGTTTGTAATGCCGAGGACAAAACATATTGAATCCAAGATATTGGACTTGCCACTGCCGTTTAGGCCGGTGATGGAGTTGAAGCTCTCGTCCCTGGGCTCAGTCAGCTTCGGTCGGCCGTTTAGATGTCGAGGCAGGCTGGCGGGGATTTTACCATCCTGATATCACCGTCCGTACGGCGTAGGACTTGAAGCCCTGCAGCGTGGGTTAGCGCAATCCAAGCTTGCAGGCAACGGCAGCACGCACGTCGATAATAACCTCAATCACCCTCATGATGCTCGCCTTCGTCGTGCTGAAGGTGCAAATGCTGGCAGACTGCGCTTTGCTCGAGCCCTCGACGTTCGATCGGTGTCCACCTGGAGACGCGCCTCGAGTAAACAATGCCGTGTTTAGTATCTGATAAGCGCCTTATCGGCACGTGGGAGGCTTACATCATTAGGGCGGATTTGGCCGAAACGCGACCTCGGGGGGGATGGCTCTGGCCCTCGCGCGCTAACCCGATTTGGGGTCAATCAAAACAATGCGACTTGGAATGAGTAGTTTCAACGTTGAAGCTCTCCACAATCAACAACGTCCGTCCACTTGCGCGCAGCATCTCTTTCCCGAAGCACACCATATCCGCTCCACCGACGCCCCCGATGCCTTTATGGTCTACTTGAACTAAGCGAACCCGTCCACAAACTCTCGGTACAGAGGCCGTGACGTGTTGGTCGGCGAAGCGAGCATCATGGCAGCCATGAGAGGACCGCGCTTGCAGGTCGGTTGCGCGTCATGGATAGCCGAAGAGCGGGCTTCTGCGCTCCAGATCGCTCAGTCCGAGGTTGAGGAGTTTTCCTTCTCTGCGCGCAATGAGCTGGACTGGCTGAACGAGCACATGGCCGGCATCTTCAACGAGAATGAAACGTAACGCGTGCCCTGGCTCCCATCTCGAAGGAGCGTTCGCTGATTTCTTCACAGAAACATTGCCGAAACCTTCAAGACTCCTGGTAAACTACGTGGGAAAACGCCGCGAACGGCGCGAGCTGGGAATCCTCAGGAAGCCCGGGTCGTAAGTCTTGATCTCTAAACGTGGCAGGAATACCTATGAAAGCTGACCGACAATGACAGCCTCTTTCCGACGTTTTCGCCCCAACGCCTAATGCATCAACGAACGTTGCAAGCCAGCTCAATCGCATGCAGCCTCAGACCATCAACAGCGTTGCCGCCAAAAGCTCACCCAGCCCAGTCAAGCATACCTCCCCGCGAAAAGGTGCATTCTCGCCAAAACACGTGGCTCCCGCATCGGCGACTCAAGATTCTGGATACTTTGGCAGCCAAGATGTCGGGTCTGTCAACATTCACCTGGACTCAGATGACGCAGACACCCAGGCTGCTGACCACCTGGCTCCATGGCACACAGCAACCGCTGTGCCGCCGAGGGACTGTGTGTCCCGCGCCGCTTGCGCAGAGTCTCCAGAGAAGACATTCCAGACAGCGCGAGAGGATCAAACCACGCGCGTGCTGCCCGATATCTTTGGCAAGTCCGCCCCGGCCTCTGTGGAAGCCACGAAAGAGCAATCCGAAGAAGACGAGCACATAAGCAGGGCACCGGCGTCAACGCCGGCTGCGATGCGCCCTGACGTGGACGCGACGGCGACAAAGCAGCAGCCTGACGATGCCAACGTGGAGCAACCTTTGGAGGATGATGCTCGCTCACCGTCAGATGGATCCAGCCCATTCCGGCCGATAGTTCGGAAGAGCAGCTTGAATTTCGCAACTCTGCCCGCCAGAGAACCTCTCACAGCAGGAAAGAGCACTGGGGCGCGAGCCTCTAGAACAAGCCATCTGGATCACATCAGGACGAGCTACTACAACAGGCCTACTGGCGGGAAGAGCCTCGGCAACCTCGCGCGACTCGATCACGAGAATGACGGAGACGAGATGGAGCTTGATGACGACAGCTCAGCACGACATGCTAGCGGACAGGACAACCTTGCGGTCAGTCATACGAAGACTTATACGCAGAGACTACAGGACCAGATCAACATGCTGGGCAAGTCACAAGCCAACAGTTTTGGACAGCCGAAGTCTACGTCTGCCACCATGCAAGCGCCGCAACACCCGGCCACGACGCCCAAGTCTCCTCCTCCGATGCGAAAATTGACGGCGCAAACGACTCCCGGAGCGTTTCCAGAAGATGACGATGACTGGATTGAGCCGCCCGCAACCGCAAGTCAGACAATGGAAGCAAGACCGGTCTTGCCGAAGAGTCATTCTGCAGACGTAATGGAAGACATCCAAGGCAGGGACACCATCGGGCAACACGACTTCCATGAGCGAACTCTCCCGACTGCTGGCGGGCACGGGAAGTCTGCGTCTGTTTCGACTGTGCCGATTATGCACGCGACTACAGATGCGGAGCTGCAACCTTTGAAGAAGGCCGTCTCAGTTTCCAACCCCAGCGTGCTGGATGGGTCCGACACGCCTTCCAAGTCGCCATCGTCCCGAAGCTTTCGAGACAGCCCCCTGAAGCAAGTCAAGAACAAGCTATCATCCATCCTGAAAAGTTCTAGGGGTCTACTCGCGAGCAGCGCCGCCATAAGCGCAGAAGGGAAGTCCTTGATGTCGCCATCCACAGCTCGTTTTGGACTACACCCGACTGCATCGTCGGAATCTGTTGTTTCAAAGTTCACACTAGCTGACCAGGGCAATGCCAGCCCTGCGAAACCAGTTGCTCGACGCACAAGAGCTTCCGTGGAGCGAGAGAAGGAAGAACAGCGCCGTGAGAAGGAGGCAAAGCTCATGGAAGAGCAATATGACAAGCTGGAAAAGGCTCGTGAGAAGGAAAGGGAGAAGGCGCGCGTCTTCAGCAAGGAGCAGGAAAAGATTGCAGCCATGGAGAAGCAGATCGCGACCAAGAAGGGAGAGGAGGCGCCCAAGCCCAAAGAAACTCCCAAACCGACAAGAAGCAGTCCCCGCAAGCTCAAAGCCGCCGAGGATAACGATCGAAAAAATGAAGACCGGGATGTCGACATGGACGAGGCGCCGCCAACAGTGCCGCCGCCATCCGTCTCTCGATCTACTGGACCGGGTCAAGGCCCTCGAAACAAGGAAATCAAGAGACCTGTGAGGCCAACAAAGGATGCACAAGTAAAGACCAGACAGGCTCCGACAGTCATCAGGGTCAACACAGGATCTCAGCACTCTCAATACCATCCGTCCAGCCGGATGTCAACTGCCTCTCACGACACTACCGGACTATCAAATTCTCAATCCCAACATCAGCTTGCGAGCAAAAGTAGCAAAGCATCTTTGCACGGGAAGCAATCAACGCAAAGTCTAAGGAACGCAGCTTCTGTTGGTCGCCCCAAAGCTCTGGATCTTGCAGCCAAGAAGAAGGAGCAGGACGATCGCGATGCCCAGCGGCGACGAGAGGCCAAAGCCGAGATTGAACGGAAGCGCGCAGCGGCCCAAGAGGAACAGCGAAAGCAAGAACAGATTCGACGTCAGGAGGCAGAACGCCAGAAGCAGCAAGAACGTGATTATGGGTCATCGCAGAACGAGAGTAAAACCCCTGCGCAGAGGAAGGCTGCCATTGAAAAAGCAAAGCAAACGAAAGCTCCCCCGCCCGCCACGAGACCTCAGCCAGCTGGGCCACCCGACCTGTCTCAAAGTAGAGGAATGTCTACAGCGTCTAGCGCGAAGGGTGACAGCCAAGCAACTCGGCCCCAGTCTCGGATGACGTCCCATTTGCACCGCTCCCAGGACGAACTTAGCAGACCGGTGAACGCGGTTCTTTCCACTTCCGCCAAGGCCGGCGCGAAACGAACCTTGGGCACGGACAGGAGTGACGACAAGCAACCCAGAGGCGCTCCATCCCGGGGCGGGCCCGCCTACCAAGCAAATGAAGCAAAGAGACGTCGAACCAGTGATGCATTTAATGATGAGGCCGAGACTGAGAACCCGCGAAACATTAAAGGTCCTCCAGTTCGTCCATCAGCCGGCTTCAAAAAGGTCAGTTACTTCTACATTGCTTCTTAGGCCCGAACGAAGCTAATCAATCGCACAGGACCTGCCGACTAAATCCTTGTACGGATATACGAATGCACCGCATAGCACAACGCGAGACCTGTTCAAGGCCACAGTTACCGCTCAGCACAACAGTCACAGCAAAGCAGCACACCCGCTAGACATGGCGCAGATCTCGAAGGGTGCAATTCCGTTTGCGCCAAATCCCAACCCCGCCAGTGGTTCATACAAGACTCCGGCGCGGCCGGGGGCATACACAAGCGCCAAATCTGCGGCCAAGTCGGTGCCCAGATCGTCGCCACGCTTCCAGAACGGCGAGTCCATCGAGCTTCCCGAAATCCAGACGGACGACGAGGACGAGGACGAAGACGAGACGAATGGGATGATTGCGGCTTGGGCAGACTCCCCAGACCTTCGAAGAGCTCTCATGCGCCAAGAAACAATGGATCCGTCCCAAATCTTCGGCCCCCCAGCGCCGTTGAACATGGAGGAGGTCTTCAACAAGAGCAAGGACAGATGGCACAAGTTCCGGGCTAGGACATCCAGCGCCAATTGGAGCGGGGCTGATAGATTGACCGAGGACGACATCAGAAAGGACCTGGCTGCACGCGACAAGCTGAGGCGAGAGGGCGGTTGGTCTTACGAGATGAGCAAGGATATGATATGATGTCAAGAATCGTTACCTATTGTCATGGGCGCGGCGGATTGGGTATTGGGGCGCTATTCCAGTAGGCAAAGGGAGACTATGGTGCTCCCCGTTCAGTTGTTTTCAAGCACATGGCATCGTCAGGGTTATGCATTAGCAAGGCAAAGGCAAAGGCGAGATGAGGTGCCGGCGTTGGGCGCCATGAGCGCCGACACTTAAATGGACAAGTTCAAGCGGCAAGACGACGCCTTGCCCTGACTCCTATGATATTTCGTTCAGCCTGGGAGTGAATGGGTGCAACGTCTAGTCTAGTCTCGGTACTCGCGACAATTGGTAGCGTCCATCTCAAGGGTACGTACCCGCCATCGGCGCAAGGGTCGTTATCCGCCATGCCTGATTGGGCGCGGCGCGCAATCTGCCGACGAAAGTGGCAGCGGCGACCCCCATAATCTCGGTGCAGGAAAAAAAAATCTCGAGACTGGTCCCTGCATCACCGCGGACGCGACCTCTACAGCGTCACTCCTTTTCCCCACGGCCTGCACCACACCATCTCCATTGGCTTGCTCTCTCATTCTTGCTCCTGTTGCTTTCCGATCCGAGTTCTCGTCTGTTCACCATGTTCAGACAAGGGATTCGGCGTTGCGCCGGCCTGGCGGGCGGCGTCGCCTCCAGGTCCGCGTTGCTTCGCAGCCGAGCCACCCTGCCCGTCGCCCGACAGGCTCTCGCGGCGCTGTCCCGCCCCAACGTGCCCCTGAGGACCATCGCACAGTTTTCTCGGACATACAGCAGTGAAGCTGTGGCCGAAAAGAGCCAGCCTGAGACTCCTGCTTCCGTCGCGCCCGGACAAGTCACGCACTTCGCCGACCTGAGCCAGCTCGGCGTCCACGAGAACCTCCTCAACGCCATCACCAAGGGCATGGGGTACGAAGCCATGACGCCTGTCCAGGCCAAGACCATCAACCCGGCCCTCAAGGGCACTGACATGTGAGCTCCCACCTTTCGATCTGTAACGCGACGGCGCTTCCATCCCGTGCTGACTGTTCTGCTTGAAGTGTCGCCCAGGCCAAGACCGGCACTGGCAAGACCCTTGCTTTCCTTCTCCCCATGCTGCAACGTATGATCGAAGAGGATCCTACACTGGCTTCAAGGAGAGCTTCACGGGATGCCCAGGCCAGCGATATCCGCGGCATTGTCCTCTCGCCGACCCGCGAGCTCGCCGAGCAGATTGCCACCGAGGCCCGCCGCCTCACCCAAAACACCGGACTCGTTGTCCAGTCGGCTGTCGGAGGCACCCACAAGGCTGCTATGTTGCGCCAGACGCAACGCCAAGGATGCCACCTTCTGGTCGCCACCCCGGGACGCTTGAACGACCTGCTGCAGGACCCTGCCAGTGGTATAGAGGCGCCCAACCTGGCCGCCCTGGTCCTGGACGAGGCCGATCGCATGCTGGATGTTGGCTTCGAGAAGGAACTGGGTGAAATCTCGCGCTGTCTCCCGAGCCGAGACGAAAAGGTCCGCCAGACCATGCTGGTCTCGGCCACGATACCCGACGATGTCATCCGCCTCGCTCGTACCATGGTTCGCCCCGACGACTTCGAATTCGTGCAGACGATTCCCGAAAACGAATCGCTCACGCACGACAAGGTTCCGCAGCACATTGTCCCTGTCTCTTCATGGTCCAACGTCTTTCCTACCATGTTCGAGCTCATCGATCGAGAAGTCGCCTTGCGAAACGCCGACCGAACCTTGAAACCCTTCAAGGCAATTGTTTATTTCAACACGACGGCCCTGGTCCAGCTGGCGGGCGAAATAGGGTTCCAGAGGAGGAGGAACAACCTGATGAGAACGCCGACATTCGCTATCCAGTCTCAGCTTAACCAGAACCAGCGAACCAGGGCTGCCGACAGGTTCCGCGAGGCCAAGTCCGGAATTCTCTTCTCTTCCGACGTCACCGCTCGAGGCATGGATTTCCCCGACGTCACACATGTCATCCAAGTCGATACCCCTCGGGATCGCGAATCGTACATCCACCGCCTGGGCCGCACCGGGCGCCAGAACAAGGAAGGTGAAGGTTGGCTTCTCCTGCCGCCAACGTCGGTGGGTGTTGCTAGGAAGCTTCTGAGAGGCCTCCCTATTGAGCAAAACACGTCGCTGGAGAGCGCGGATGCCGACATTGAGTCGGGAGATCTTCCCAGCATTCACAACGAGGTGCAGGGTCTCACCTCGTCCATTGACAGGAAGATCCTGGGCTCGGCGTACACGTCTCTCTTCGGCGGCCAAACCCGCCAACGAGAGGAGCTCGCCGAGGATCTCAACCTCTGGGCCACCAAAGGCTGGGGTTGGGACCAACCTCCACCCGTTCCCTCGGCCTGGGCTCGTAAGCAGGGCTTGCTACACGCTGGCTTGAACATTCAGGACAGAGCCGCTCGACGAGACGATCAATTTGATGGCGATGACCGGAGAGGCTCCCGACGATTCGGTTCCCGTTCCGGCTCCGACGAGCGGCGGTCATCATCGGACCCTTTCGCCGAGATGGGGCGTCAGGTACGTCGTGACGGCTCGGGCTTCAGCCGCGGTGGCCGAGATGGCTTCAGCCGCGGTGGCCGGGATGGCTTCAGCCGCGGTGGCAGAGATGGTGGCCGGCGTGACCGGGACTCTGGACGATCGAGGTTCTGAGGGGCTCTCACGACGCAATGAGTTTGCATCTGTATAAGCGATTGAATGAGCATTTCGGGCTAAGAAACGTTCTGTACTTGTATCAGGGGCGAGCTTTGGGGGCAAAAACGTGTAAAACAGGCTTGTATACAATAGGGATCAGGGACAACGAGGCGTTTTGGGCACACTCTCCTAGACGATAGCTTTCAGCCACTCTGTTGAGCATCTAATGTGAAAATATCTTCGCTATGTCGCCACAACATTGATGCTGATAAAATCGCCTGACTTGGACCCTTTGATCAAGTACATGCCCCAAAAACGCCTATCGTGACCATGCTTTGCCGTCGCCCTAACATTCTCGCCATGACGAACGCCTCATCCAACGGGAAACAGCTTCACCTCGTCATCGATGCGCCATCAACATGTTGGCATCCCATAGCAGAACCCTTTCGTCCCAGCCCACCGAAGCAACCCATCCGCCAACTCCAAATAAGCACCAGTCGACACCGGTGACGAATTCGGTGTGCCGGTTCATGATGCCCATCTGGGCACCCGCCCTGGTGCCCGTAGCCGGGCCCGGCGGTTGTGCTGAGCCGTCGTTCCATAGGCGCACCGTCATGTCGTAACTCGCGCTGATCAGAACGTCCCTCGCGTGAGGGCTCCAGGACAGCCGTCGCACTGCGTAATCGTGGCCCTGCATCACAGAGAGCGGTCCGCCAGTCGGGTTGCGAATATCAAACGTACGAATGATGCGGTCCACGCCGCCCGTGGCGACTACCGTATCGTTGTACTTGTTCCAGTCGTGCGTCAGTACCTCGGACGGCGGGCTGGCGCCAACAAGACCAGGAGCTGCGCCAGGGGAGGGGCCGGGTGCATGGACAGGTATCGTGGCCACGAGATGGTATTTTGCCGAGGATGGGGTGCGGAGGTCAAAAACGCGGAGATGAGAGTCGGAGGATACGGCAGAGATGAGGGCCGGATTGGAGGGACAGAAGGAGGCGCTGTACGTGCAGTTGCCGATGGGCAATGTCTTGATGGAATGGTTGCGGGTGGGGGACCACTTGCGAAGCTGTCAGCTGGTAACCACTTATTGGGGATGACGGAAACACCTACAATCTTGACGGTTCCGTCCCAAGAGCTCGAGAGGAAGGTGTCTTTGGTGATGGGACTCCAGCAGACCGAAAACGTCTCCCTCTTGTGTTCGTGAAAGTTCATGACGGGGAAGTCATTGACCCCCAGGTCGAAGAGCTTCAACGAGCCATCGCCGCAAGCAACAATCAGCTGGTTCTCGTTGATCTCGGACCAGGCCAGGTCATAGAGCGCGTCGTTGGTGTCGAAGCTGCGAGTCACACCCGCGTTAGCCAATACGTGCTCAATGCGGGATGGAAAGACAGCTTCAACTTACGTCTTCTCCACCTGAACACCCTGAGCCGTCAGGCCGAGCGTGAAGACGCGGCCGTTGCCCACAATGCCAAAGTTGGCCGATGTCGCGACGGCGATGCGCGAATCGTAGTAGGGCGAGTACTTGACGGCGTAGGGGTTGTAGCCCTGCGTGCGGAACTCGAGCATGGCAGCCATGGCGCGGGGATGCAGACGCCTCAGCGAAGGCGCATTTGTGAGGCGGGCTAGGTTATACGGGCGAGCGGCTGCGGTTGACCATGGCCGAGATGCTGCTTATGACGACGCTGCGTGGTCTGCACTCCCGTTGACGATGTGCAGCGAGTGGATGAGCTTGGGGCTCCATTGACATGTGCCTCGGTAATGGAGCCCCGCGTCCTGGGCCAGTGGCTTCGGTGTGGGGGAGCCCGCTGGGCATATCGCGGTGGAGTGCAGCTACCGGGGCCATTTAGCCAAGTCAGGTGATGTCGCGTTTTAGCCCGTCGCGCCCTTCAGCCCTATGACATGTGCATGTGGAATCAGCGGTCGTCGCCGTTGCTACAGAAGCAGTTGTCGCCCCTAGCAGGAATACGATGGAACATTCACGTTCGTGGCGAGGCCAGAATTTTCTATCATCCCACCATGGTTGACTTTTTGGAAAATCCGGCGGATACTGCTCACTTACATCAACCATGAAGGCCTTCCTGGCGCGGTCCAAGCGGAAATCAAGCCCAGAGCCCGAGCCCGGTCCCGGAGACGGCGACGAGCCGACAGAAGTCAAGCTTGCGCTCTTGTCTTCGCTGCATCCTGCAATAGACCAGGGTGTCCTCCTCGACATCCTATCGGCGCATGAAGGATCAGTGACCAAGACGACGGCAGCCCTACAAGAAACCAAGCATAGTGGCAAGAAAAGCGGCGTAATCGGCTACCAGCAGTCCCTCAAACAGTACACCCTGCCAAACGATGCAGGCTCGCCGAGAAAGAAGAGGCTGAAGCCGAAAAAGGGTAGCACACTGCACTTGTACGACCCAGAGGATGTCGCTGAGCACACGCCCTGTACAATCATCCACAACTTCTTGCCGCCAGAGGAGGCAAATGACCTGTTACGGGAGCTTCTAGACCAGTCGAAGACTTTCGAGAAAATCACGTTTCAACTGTTTGACAATGTAGTCTCGAGTCCGCACACGTCGGGCTTCTTCGTGGAGAGCTACGATGCTATACAGACGCAAAAAGCAGACTACTTCTACAACGGATCGAAGCTCACAGCATGTCTGCCCTCAGAACGACTCGATATTGGAATTCAATGGCTGACGATGATTTAGGACGTCCGGCGCATTACGCCTCAGTTGATCAAAGTTAAAGCAGTTGTTCAGGAGGCCGTCAACAAGGAGATACAGCGACGGATCAAGACCCGCTACCCCGGGGGCAAGAAGCTGAAGTACCAGTCCCCCAACGCTTGGGTTCCAAACTCGGCCTTTGTCAACTGCTACACTGGCGCGCAAGAGAGTGTCGGCTGGCACAGCGACCAGTTAACGTATCTCGGGCCCCGAGCTGTCATCGGATCCATTTCCCTAGGTGTCGCGCGCGAATTCCGCGTCCGCAGGGTCCTCCCCAAGGACGGCGATGCTACCGAGGCGGGCGAGTCGGATGGCGACGCCGCTGGCCAGATCTCGATACACCTACCGCATAATTCACTCCTTGTCATGCACGCAGAAATGCAAGAAGAGTGGAAGCACTGCATAGCGCCCGCGCTGTCCATCGACCCGCACCCCATTGCGGGCGTCCGGCGCATCAACATAACTTACCGTGACTACCGGCAGCGCATGCACCCGCGGCACACACCGCGGTGCCGATGCGGCGTGCCGTGCGTGCTGCGCGTGGTTCAGAAAAAGAAGGAGAACTTTGGGCGGTATTTCTGGATGTGCCATGCGGGGAATGCGCCGGGCAAGGACGGCTGCTCCTTTTTCCAATGGGCAGAATTTGACGATGATGGGAATCCTGTGTTTGGCCAGGCAAGTTAAAAGCAGCCGACCGCCGGCCCTCCGCCCTGTATCACATGTTGACTGAGATGAGATGTCCAATCAGCTGGTATGCGAACATATAAGATTCGGAGAATGTCCACGTCAGAATATGTACAATGCGGCACTTGTTGATGCACTTTGGAGCCAATCTCGTCGTGACTTTTGCAACTTTTGCAATTTCTCGAGTTGATGAGTGATGTGTCTAATTACTTCTATATCCCAGCTAATTTTGTTTGCGACCGTATATCTCGTATGCAAAATACAAATCATGCATTAAAACACCGCTGTAAGCTTCCAGCCCGTTCTGCGGACTCTGGCGAGGAGAACGAAAATCGTCCCCGCGAGACAGAAGACTCCCGAGAAGACTTGGACTCCGACCCAGCTGCCCGACTGATCCAGGATGGCGCCACTGATGGGGTTCGTTGTCAAGCCGCTAATGGCGGAAATGAAAAGGACAATGCCGGTGCGGAAGCCAATCTCGGGTATCGGCGAGATCTGCGCCACGAGAGGCGCGATGAGCGAAACGTAGGCACCGGAGCAGAAGCCGAAGAGCACGGCAAAGGCGATGATGCCGCCAGTATTGTTGCAGGGAATCCACAGTGCAAGCACCCAGACGCTTGTGAGGAAGCAGACGACGACGAAGATGTTGTATCGCCCAATCTTGTCTCCCATGAAACCAGCGAACAAACGACCGAACAGGCTGGCGGCGTTGAGAATGGACAAGAGGTACTGGACCAGATTGGGGTCCATTCCCAAGTCAAGCGCTTGGGTTGGGAGGTAGTTGATGGGGATGAAAATGCCGAAGGTGAAGCAGAAGAATCCCGCGCAAAGGAGAATGAAGTCCAGCTCACGGAAGGGCTGTGCGAGCTGAGCCTTTGTGGTCTTCTGGGGCTTCGGTGGGTGACGCGCACGGACGGTGAGGTTGGCGATGATGAGCAGGCCAAGCATCAGAAAGGCGCAGATACGCATGGCCCAAGGATAGCCGACTTCTCGAATGAGACGGCTGACCATGATGGGGAAGACGACACCGCCAAGACTGGATCCCGTGGCAAGGATGCCGAAGGCCGCGCCGCGTTTCTTGTCGAACCAGCCGTGGATGCAGCTCAGCGCTGTGTCAAGTCAGCTTTGATGTTTAAATGTTTTTAAGAGTACAAGCTGTGGCTTACATGGTTGGAAGATGAAGGAGGCACCGATGGCCGAGCAAACGCCTTGCGCCAGCAAGATCTGGTAGTACTGGTCGCCGAGAGACGCCATCATCAGGCCAAAGACGTGGAAGACGCTGCCGAACAAGACGAGGTAACGAGGGCCAAAGTTGTCGAAAAGCCAGCCAACGAGAGGGCCCATTGCGTTCATGAAGAAGATCTGCAGCGACGGGATCCAAGAGATTGTGCTTGGAGAGTAGCCGCTCAGGAAGCTGTGCTGATAGTACTCCTGGAAAGCTCCGACACCTGCGCAATGTTAGTCGGGCGTGGCCGGGAAACGGACAGAGTCCAGAGTCGACGTACTGTTGATCCAGCCAAAACTACAGAACGAAGTGCACCAGACGCCGACGACGACGAGCCAAGCGACGAGCCCGCCGTCAGGTGCGCCACCTCCCGGTGCATGATTCCCCTTCTCTTCGTCCGACGCCTCTGCTCCGTAGGCGAGGTCCTGGGCGCTCAGCACGCCGGGCTGGTGCTGGTACGGCTCATCATGTTTCTGAAGCGTCGCGCCGGAGAGGGACTCGGCCGAGTCATGGCGTTTGTCCGTCGTGGCCATCTCTGGGGAATATGCTGGGGAAATAAAGGCAAAAACAAGCTTCTAGCCAAGAACCAAAGGGTATCAAGGGACAAGCAAACACAGAAATAAGCAATTGCCAAGACACGGGTTTGGAGCGAACATGAATCGTGGAGCGAGGCCGTATACTTGTATGTGCGGCGCCCGGAGGGTGCTCGCGCTTCGGGCGGCCGACGCTTGAGCTGGGAGAGCCCCGGCGATGGCCCGATTCAGGGATGGCAGCTTAGCAATCATGGCATTTTCTTCACGTTGCGCCGGGGAATTCAGGTTTGCAGTGCGTTGTTCGGATCCGTGCTCGGTGCTTCGCTGCTCGGTGTGTGGCCGACCCCGTGCCGTCCACCTCCCGGCCCGGGTAGCGCAGGTCAGGGGCCCAGTCGGCAGCGGGCCGCTAATCATGTACCCATCCAACAGGCATTGCTCTCACTCTCATCAGTCCCCTCTTGGTCAAGGTTGGCGCTTACAGCAACCGTCGACCCACCAGGCTTGATGGGCTTCGGCCCCGGGCGCTTTTTAAGCACCGAGGCCGAACCTGCATCCTCCATCTCACCGACAGAAGCTGCAGAGTAAAGCAGCTCGGTGCCCGACGACGGTGCAGATGCCTGCCTGCCCATCGCCATGTCTCAATCACCCGCCGAGACTGCGTCGGTCCACAGGGCCCAGCTGTCATGCTTGACGTGCCGCCGGCGCAAGGTCCGCTGCGACAGGCTCCCGCGCTGCACGCCCTGTGACCGGGGCGGCTTCGTGTGCGACTACCGGCCCGTCGCCGCGCGTGCTCGCCGGGCCCGCAAGACCACCATGAACGACGTCGCGACTCGAATCTCGGAGCTGGAGAAGACCCTCAAGGCCGTCTCTCCAGGCCAAGGTTTCGACGCACCGCTGACGACATCCACGCCGCACCCCGAGCGGCCTCCCAGCTCAGCGCCTGGATCCGGTTCAGTGCATGTATCTGGACCCAGCTCGGCCCCCGGACATGCAAGTCCCAGCGGTGAGATTCTGCTCGAAAAGGGCTCGTCAAGTCAGTATTTCAACGAGGTCCTCGTCTCCCGCGTCATCGAACATGTGGGTCACCTTGCATCAAGTGAGTGAGTGAGTGACGATGAACTAACGTCGAGTAGGAACATGACGTCCGGACAGCCCTGGCCACTCCGGCGAGCGGCGCGTCGTCGCAATCGCATTTCCCGTCACCGTTCAATCCCATGGGGATTCTCTCAAGCCCAGTGGCTTCACAGACCGTCGCTGACTTACACCCCGCCAAGGTGAAGGCGACGCACCTGTGGAAGACGTTTGTCGAGTCTGTCGACTCTTGCTTAAAGGTTGTTCACATCCCGACGACAGAGGTCCTTGTCTACACAGTCATCAGCAATCCAGACAATGCGTCAATGGAAGCCTTGGCCTTGTGCTTTGCCATCTACTATGCGGCGACAGTGGCTTTGTATGCGAATGACGGTTGCGCAACCGTTCCAGCCGAGGACTGGGACGCCAGCTTGCAACGATACAAGGTGGGCCTGGAGCAGACAATGGCCCATGCCGACTTCCTGGAGAACCCTACCGTCATGTTGCTTCAAGCAATGGCAATTTACTTGGTAAGCCTCCTTTTCCATACGTGACGTGCCACGCTGACCTGGCATGGTGCAGTCCGCCTTGCGTGTCCACAACACGGGCCGAGCAGTCTGGAACCTGAACGGCCTCGCCATGCGCGCCGCGCAGTCCATTGGATTGCATAGGGATGGCAAGAAGCTCGGCCTCTCTCCGTTCGAGTCCGAAATGCGTCGCAGGCTGTGGTGGTACTTCCTGGGCCGAGACGGCCGGGCGGCGGAAGACCACGGCCTGCACAACACATCCTGCCTTACAGATGAGTGTGATGTTCCGCTTAACGTGGATGACGGCGACTTGTACCCCGAAATGGCAGAGCTGCCGCCATCCAGAAGAAATTGGACTCGAATGACCATGTCTCTTGCCTGTATCAACATCGGTCGAGCCTACGCCGAGCTGCAGCTACTGTATTGGTCGCAGTCCCAGGAGCCGCGATACCATGTCCGCGATCAGGCGGTCAAAGACTTGCGATCCGCCGTGGAAGGCATGTTCACGGGCTGCAACATCGTCATTCCATCGCATCGACTGTCGCTGTTGACTGCCCGCTTTCTCCTCCGCAAGGTGGACTTTGTCACGCGTCAGCAGTGGCAGGCCTTGAAGCACCCGAACGAGCAGGAGTTGCTGGCTACGGAGGAGAGCCTGCTCGAGGCGCTCAGCATTCTCGAGGACGAGAAACAGGTTCGGACCGATGAGCTCCTCCAGCCTTTCCGCTGGTCGATGCGGTCCTACCCTCAGTTCCATTTGACGCTTTTCATCCTGTGGCATGTATGCGTACGCCCCACGGGACCCAGCGCGCGCCGAGCGTTCAACGCGGTGGAGAGCTACGTGGACGAGATGGAGAGGACAAGGAAGGAGTTGCTAAGGGGATCCAAGTGGACGATCCTGAAAGCGTTGAAGACAAAGGCGGCGACCATGATACCCCCGGAGCAGGACGTGGACGTGGGTGCAGCGGCACAGGGGAGCACGGAGCAGGCCGGCAACAGCATGGCCTTGGGTTCCGTCACCACGGACGGGTTCGTGGAAATGATTGATGCAGGAATGGCTGACGACATGAACTGCATGCCGTGCTGGAGCACACTCGTGCAAGATTTCCTGCAAGACGAGACCAACTTTTCTGTACTTCTGTAGCAACCGGAACATAGACATTAGCTCAAGTAAGACGAGCCAACCTCAGCTCGGTAATGCGTTGGTCTTATGAAACAAATCTCGCCAGGGCCATCTGAACCAGCTGAATGGAATCAAACAACGCAATTCCTCATATAGGGATTTTTCTCCGCCGAGCACACAAAGTCGCGACGACCAACCGTTGTCGACCTTGGTTGCCCATCCTCCCGGTGCCGGGCGCCCGCGACCCACCCCGAGCGCCTCGGGATTGGAGCAATCAGAACACAGAACACAGACCAACTTGGCCACGGCATCGACAGCCATCCAACTCGAGAGGCAGCAGAAGGACGGACACCGGGACCCTGGACAGCCGCTGGCACCGCCTCACACCCGCCCAATGGAAGAGCAGCTCACGTTCCCCGCGGCGTCGGCCGCCCTCCTCGAGCCTCACCTCCCGCCCGCGCCCCGTCACGACGCCGCGACGACGCGCCCCTTTGTGACGCTCACCTTCGCCACGTCGCTGGACTCGGGGCTCTCGCTGGCGCCGGGCGTGCGCACGCGCCTGTCCGGCCCGGGCTCCAAGGCCATGACGCACTACCTGCGGTCCCGGCACGCCGCCATCCTCGTCGGCGTGTCGACGGTGCTGGCCGACAACCCGGCGCTCAACTGCCGCGTCGCCGGCGCCGCCCATCGCCAGCCGCGGCCCGTCGTCGTCGACCCGCACCTCCGCTGGATGCCGCGCCGGGGCGACAAGGTCTTCGAGGTGTGCCGCGCGGGTGCCGGCCTCGCGCCCTTCGTCCTCACGGGCGTCGCGGCCGACGACGCGCCGCCCGAGAGCGCGCGGCTCCTCGAGGAGCACGGCGGGAAGTACCTCCACGTCCCGTCGACGCCGTCCGGGGCGGAGGGCCGGATGCGGTTCGACTGGCGGGACGTGCTGGAGTGCCTGCGCGCCGAGGGGCTCTCGAGCGTCATGGTCGAGGGCGGCGCGCGCGTCATCAACTCGCTGCTGGAGCCGGCGTGCCATGCCCTCGTCGACTCCGTCATCGTGACCATCGCGCCCACCTGGCTGGGCCAGGGCGGCGTTGTCGTCTCGCCGGAGAGGGTCACGGACGGCCAGGGCAGCCCCGTCGCCGCGGCGAGGCTGTCGGACGTCTCGTGGCATCCTTTTGGCGAGGACGTCGTCCTGTGCGGCAGACTGCACGGGTGAGACGGGGCATGTTCATCATCTTGGTGTCGTTACGTGCAATCGGAGGACCTGTCGTCGCGAGATTGCCGCTATCAACACTCTGCGGCATGCCATAACTCAACTACGCTTATCCAACTACGTACGCACATACAAGTAGTGAGCTACGCAAAAGACGTCGGTGCAGCCTCGAGGCCACGGCTCACGAGAGCTTCATCTCAGCCGCCGCTGCTCATCTGTCGAGACCCACCAGGCTCAAGCCCCCCGTTCCGCTCCGCCTCCCGAAGGTGCGCCAGTTCGGCCCTCGCCGACGCCCGCAGCCACGCCGCTGAGGCTAGCCGCACGCTGCGTGCCTGCGGTCGAGTCGGGGCCCCGGAAGCACGCGACGAGCGACAATTTTAACGCGTATGACTGAGCGGCAAAGGAGTGATGCTATCGTGAACTTGCAGCCCGCGTCGGGGAGCAGCGGCCTCGTCCCCGAGCATGACTCGCTGGCGGCGGAAAAGCTTCTAGAAACGGGTGTGGAGGGGCTCTCGACGTCACCCCACCAACATTCCACAGGAGCTTGGGGAGAGACGACCGACGGTCTAAACCCCCAGGTTTTTTGTCCTCGCATCCTCACATCCTTCAATTGCAATTGCAACCCGCCCGCCGCGAGGACAGCGACCCAGCAGCAGAGCAAGCAGAGCAGCTGCCCGCCATGGCCTCCCCGCGCCCCCGCATCACCATTCTCGGGTCGCTCAACATCGACCTCGTCTCGTACGTGCCGCACCACCCGCTGCCCGGCGAGACCCTCACCGCGAGCCACTTCACCACCTCGCCCGGCGGCAAGGGCGCCAACCAGGCCGTCGCCTGCGGCAAGCTCTCGCGCACCGCCGCCCTCGCCGACATCTCGGCCGACGTCGCCATGCTGGGCGCCGTCGGCGCCGACACGTACGGCGAGACGCTGCGCTCCAGCCTGACGTCCTACGGCGTCGACGTGAGCGGCGTCCACGTCCGTGACGACGGCAAGACGGGCATCGCCATCATCGTCGTCGACGAGCCCTCGGGCCAGAACCGCATCATCCTGTCCCCCGAGGCCAACCACACCCTCCTCCCGGCGCACTTCGACACCCTCCCGGGCCCCAGACCCGACCTGCTCATCATGCAGCTCGAGATCCCCTTCGACACCGTCATGCAGGCCCTCGCCGCCGCAAAGAAGGCCGCCGTCCCCGTTCTTCTCAACCCGGCCCCCGCCCAGGCCCTGCCCGCCGACGCATACGAAGGCCTCGCCCATCTCGTCGTCAACGAGACCGAGGCCGCCCTGCTCTCCGGCTGCAGCGAGTCCGATCTCGATGACCTGGCTGGCTTGCAGCGCGTCGGCGCCCTCTTCATCGAGCGCGGCGTGCGCAACGTCATCATCACGCTCGGTGGCCGCGGCGTCTACTACGTCACCAAGGACGGCAAGAGCGCGCTGGTGCCCGCGCTCAAGGCCAACGTCGTCGACACTACCGCCGCCGGCGACACTTTTGTTGGCTCCTACGCTCTGGCCGTCGTCAAGGCAGGCACTGGCGACTTTGACATCGATTCCGCCGTCAAGGCCGCCACCCGCGCGTCTGCCATTACTGTCTCCAGGAGAGGAGCGCAGGTGTCTATTCCGTGGAAGGATGAACTACAATAGTAACAGCATATAGAATTGAAAAAAAAAGCATAATTCACACATTAATGAGCAGCTGCTCAGGGCGTCTAAAACCATAGCCCCCAGTTCCAGAGTCCATTGGCCTTTGTGCTCTTGTTCCGTGCCATATCATCCTCCATGGCTTTCAACGCGCCCCCAGTTGCCGCGGCAGCCGCCCACTTAGTCGCGCCAGGCGCCGAGCCTCTGAGCGCTTTGCCTCGCAAGGAGCCATCTGCACTGTCGACGCGGTTTTGTTTGGGACGTAGGCTCCGCTCCTCCCATGATGCCATGTTTTTCAATCCCTCGCTGCCCTTCTGCGACATCGACGATGATGAAAGGCCCGAGGCAAGTAATCCTTGGGCTTTGTTCCCGAAAGCCTTCCCAAATGTGGATGCCTTGAGGGACCGCTGGTTTTGCAAACTCGATTGCCTGAGGGGTATCCGCGGCGTTACTGAGCGAGGACTCGCGGGAGTCGCACGCAGCTCAGCGTTGCCGCACTCGTCGAGGATTGACTTTGCACGAGTCGATTGCAATTCTCGTCCAGACTGCTGCCGCTGGATGATCTGTCCCTCCACAAAAACTGCCTTGTCGGCACCCCAATGGCGTTCGATAATCTGCAGCAAATCATCTTGCGATGTTTCAGGACGTGGGGACCATGGCGAAAGCGCATGACACCGTTCAAGAGTGGCCGTCGCAACAGTCTCCAACCTGCTTCGCAAGGTGCACACTCCAGCTGTAGCTACCTCAGCAGTAGAGTATTCGGGGAACGCGGAGTGGGAGTAAGACACTCGGATGTGCATGTAACCCGCCTGGGAGCTGCCAAGCTCCAACTCCAGGTCTTCCATAAGCTCTTCAGATTTCTGACGAACGTGGCCATTTGCACTGCGCTGTTTTGTTTCCGTGTCTATTCGTAAGTTGACGAGAAGAAACACACTCGATCCGGCATATATCGTGCTGCAGCAAATAAGTAAGAGCTATTGTTTCGGACTCTTGTGGCTTGGGACGACTGACGTAGGAAAAGCCTGCTCTTGCAACACTTGCAGGACTGTGGTCCCAGACGCTGGCAATACCTCCACAGTGAGGTCATAAAGACATCCGAATTTGAAGAAACGATCTGAAATTGCTGTCAATGCCACTTCCTGGCGCATTTCGCGCACCGACACTGACCTTGGTGGGGTTCCATGAATGAACCAGTAATGCGTTTGGACTCTGATTCGCTCTTTGACGGCGGCCGGGACGTCGGCATCCGGGAAAGCCGTCCTGATATCTCGACAGCTGCCCATATAGCCTGTGGACTTGTCGCGACCGTGCCCTCAGAAATTATAGTTATGCAAGGAGAAAGGAACATTGGATGAGCGTGCTGAGAGCAAGATGCCGCAGGGGACAGGCCGGAGCAAGCAGGTGATCCAGGCGATCCAAGTCTTCCACGCCGTGACGTGGGTAAAGGAGAATCATCAATGCCGCCTTTTTTCGCATCAGAAGACGTCTGCGATGATAAGCAGTCGTTGGAAAAGTCGCAGTCATTGGACTGTCGAAATGGTGAATTAGATGAAGCAGTGCGACAGCTTGAAACGCATCCATTCAAGGCATTCCTGCTCGACGACCAGTCATATCGGCCAGCCGTGGTAGGCTGATTCGACTTCGTGAGCAGTCCTCGGCACCGCATCAAAGTTTCCTCCCAGGCTCGCCCACGCGGTTGGCTGAGCTCCAACGAGCTGGTCCAACAGTCGGGCTGGCGGCCGAGACTCCGCTTCTAGTCTCCCAAGCCATCGCCACCAGCAGAGGTATTGGACGCTTTCCGCCGCCTTTGTCTCTTGATGACCCTCAGCGGAAACTTCGTTCCCGCCGACTCGGGAGTGACTCGGGCGCCATCGTCCGTAAATGGCGTGTTTTCCTTGGCTTTATTCTCATGGGCGAAGCACTGAGACCGCTGCTTAACGATTCGCAGAGGGCTAGGTTTGTCTCCGGCTTCTTGGCGGCGAGGAGTGCGAAACTCAACGTGAGGGGACCTGCTCGCCATGTATGCCATATTGTACTGCAAATGACGTTGTGATTCTGTGTTGAGTATGGCGTATCGAAACAAGTGTATATGTCGGATTCGAAGGAATGAGCCGAGGCTGCTGTAGGCCTCATTCCCGGTGCTAAAGAAATGCAGCTAATGACTTCGCCTGCGGATAAGGTCTCAAGAGTGGAAATCCCCGTGATGCTTTCTTTGGCCTTTCGGAGTACCGCTCGGAGAACACACGCACCGAGGATGAGCAAGGCCCGCGTGGATGTCGATGGAAATTGCAACGACTAACAAGGCAAACGTGGTACCAGCATGCTGCCAAATCTTTTGCCTCTGATTGGATTTTCACAACCACTATCGGTAAAATGCATGAAAGGTACCAAAAATGGGGGAATAAAACGGCGGTGGAAGTGCAAGAAATGGAATGATGAAGTGACAAAATGGGTATCGTGCTAGTCTCGCTCTATTCAGAAAGCAACATTGACGCTCAGCGAGGCGGCTCCTCCCGCAAGAAATTGCTGCCTGATGTTGTTTGTTCCAGGTGCAAGGAAGGAATGAGCGGCGCTTTTAGAATTGCCCAACCTTCCGTTGGCGTCTACACTACGCTCCCAAGGGTGCGTCGCAAGTTCTCCTTGACGGCATCAACGTCTTTCTCCTGCATCGCGAGGAAGCGGATCTAAAGACGTCATCATTAGTCCCTTTGCTCGTATGGATTGATTGAAGCTTGCAATTGGTCACGTACCAGGTCATCAGGCCCTCCAGAGCCACCATACAGGACCTGCTCCGAGAGGCTGGCAACGATTCCCTTCTTGACTCTGTCCTCCCAAACCCCATCCCAGTTCCACTCTCCGGGCAGCCTGACAGGTGCGTTCACCGCTTCACCAGAGGATTTCTCTTGCTCACCCTCGTCCGTCTCATCCTGGCCACGAGCTGTTGCTACTGGATCCTCCTGCAGCTTGCCCATCTTTCGTTGGTGCGTACGCCAGGCGTGCCAAGCTCCAGGGTTCCCCGCCGCCTCAAGCGGGATAGAGTCCAGAGCCTCCTCGTCGTCGAATGTTCTCCTGACGTATTCCAATACGTGATAAATGGATATTCCTGGCTTGCCGGCGCGCATGTAGCTGGGCAGCTCTGACTCTGCCGAGTAGACGCTTGATGGCCCGCGGCAAGCTTGCTCCGAGGCTGGGCTGGGTGCTTGATCCCCACTGGCTTTCCTACTACCAGCTTCAGCTCTTGTCCTCCGTGCGAACCACTCTGGAAAGCCATGCCGCAGGCTGAAGCCGCCGGGAGGCAGCCGCTCTTCGTCCCGGGCGCTGACAGTTCCTGAAGGTTGGATGTCGGTTGTGTACATGTATGTTGTCAACGGTGTAATTAAGGGATGGAACATGTCGGTAGAGAATAGAATGAGAGGCGGGAGCTGAGGGTACGAGTCGGGGAAGGATATTTGGAATCGAAGAATCGCTTGTGCGTAGGGACCTGATGCTGTTTGAGCCGGAAGACGCGTAGAACTGCCCACAGGATCTTACCATCGCGAACAAAAAGAACTGCCGACCACAAGGTAGGATCACCAGGAGTCAGACTGACAAAGACTCCAGCCGGGCAAGCCTGCTTCAACCCGGCGCTGATCGTTCTTGTGAGCGAAAGCCGATGGGGAATGGAGCGGTTCTCAAGGCACCTACAATTCGGATAAGAGGTGCTGTCTCCGCAGAGAAGGTAGTTGATCTAGTGAAAGCATGTTGAAGAGCGCAAACGCTGATTTGCCCTAACGACCACGGCGGGCGATGAAGCGTACGGGATGCTAAGGTGTTGTAAGGTATCAGGAGGTGGGCGGTCAGGGGGCGGTGAGACGTTCTGCCAGCGGAATGGCGACGGGATCTTTGCCGGACAAGGGGGGCCAGCGCCACGACATCATCGCGGGGCAGCGAGCTGGAGTCGAGTCACATGGAGGGGTAATGAAGAAATATCCTCGACGGCACCAAAGTCGTGTACAGCGGCAGTCGTGCGCTCTCAGAAGTGTTTCGATAGATTTTAAGTAACTTGCAATGCAACTCGTAGCCCAGTATATTCCGACTATGGACAAAAATGCGCTGCACATGTCAAAACCGGCAGCGACATATTGGCGCCGCCGAGCCGCCCACGCACATCTACTGGCCCAGGCGCTTCTCAATCTTGGCCTGTTCCTGCGCCTTGATGTCTGACAGGTCGTCCCTTGTAGCGTTGTACGCAGCGGTGACCTGGTTGAAGGGGTTTTCTGGGCTCTTGTCAAACTCCTTCCTGATTCTCTGCTTCTGCTGGTTCAGCCGTAGACCGACGCCGCTGCCGTCGGCCTTCATCTCCTGCAGCCGCCTCTCCTCGTACTTGGCGAATGCGGCGGCAAAGCGCCTCTCGGGGTGCTTGTCAATCTTGCCATCGTCGCCGCCGCCCGTCAGCGACAGCGCGTCGAGGGCGTTATCGATACCCGAGGCATTGAGCGCCGGGCTCGACGAGTCGCCGTCCAGCTGCGAAAGGTCGAGCCCACGGGACTTCTTGATCGGAGCTTTGGACTTCTTCGGCTCGGCTCGGCCGGGCGTGCTGGCCTCCTCTTCCTTGAGCAGCGCATCCTTCTCGGCTTTCTTTCGAGCCTGCTCGGCTTTTTTTGCTTCTTCGGCCTCCCTGTAGTCGGGAAAAAAGATTCGTCAGTATAGCACCCCGGCCGCTGTCTTGCATCGGAGGAGCCTACTTCTTGGCGTTGCTCTTGGATCCCTTTTGCCACTTCTCGTCCTCGGCAGCTGCGACCTTTGCGTCTGCGGCTGCGGCCTTCTGCGCCGCGGCCTCTGCCTTGCGCGCGTTGCCAGCCACCTTCTTGGTGTTCTCGCCCTTCTTGCCTGCCATGACTTGGTACGACGCTCCGAGCGTTGCTAGCGTCACTCAACGGTCGGGCGAGTCGGTACGTGACGATCGGTTTCCGCGCCTCGTTGCTATTTGCTCTCGCTTGCGACAGGTCGAGCCTTGTCGCAGTCGTCGCTTCTTTCAAGACCTGGTCGTCGGGGGTGTTGGGCAAAAAGATCGGCGGGCGGCGTTATGACACACCCCGCGGCCATATTGCTGGACCGAGTGATGAGGTAAGGCGGCCTTGCTTCCGTGGGGCCCCAAACCATCGCCGGCGCAATGGACCTCACCAGCTCTTCTCAACATGATGATTCTGTTGCTTCCAGCATCGCAACCGCAATCGATAGACACGCATCGCTGCAACGTCCACGCCCAAGACCGTTTCATGCATCCATTCCCGCAACTTGAACGGCGACTTCTAATTGGGGCCGCGAAGCGACTGGAGCGTGGCGGCTGACCATGGCGATGTAGGTTCTCGGTGCGTGGCGACGCTCGACAGCGCAGGCTGGCTTGTTTCATTGGCTATCGTGGCACCAGGGCTTGAGCGGCCGAGCGATTAGCAGGCATGCAGGTGAGAGAAGTGTTCGTAGCGCAACGAATCTGTTTTGCTTCATGCACAGCCAAGACTGCTTGCGCGAGCGGCGCACCGACAGTCCGAACGACTCCCACGCCCAACGCGTGACACACAGCGAATGCCCTGGCGGCCCGCGGCTCGGGCGCAACATCAGTGCCGGCCCAATGTGGCACTCTGCGGCGATATTGTGACGATCTGCCGGACATCGTCAGAAGGCGCTCTTGAGAATAGACCCGTAGCTTGCCACTACTAGCTCTTTTCTCGAGCCGTGTCGCTACTCGTCGCCAGACGACTTTACTCCGTACGCGGGCATCCATCATGGCCACTATCTGGGACAGAGCGTTCTAACCCAGGGCCTTTGATCTTAAGTTGCCGCACAGCCAGCTGTCAACTCTTCTGACCAGTCGACTCTGTACACTTTATAGCTCTGTTGTTCCGCGACGCTGTTGCCGAATTGCGGGACAAAGTAGAGCCTTTCATGTTAAGCATCATTTGAAGAAGCCCGCTCCCAAGGTACCAGGTATGCGCAGGGAGTACGTTACTAGGTTATTAAGTCCACTATTGTGACTTTGCCGCCTAATCCATGGGCTCGTAAGCGGAAAAACCATCGCGGTGGCAAAAAGTTGATTGTCGTGACACGAGTATGTACGGAGTACTCGTAGGGGAACTTGTGGTTCTTGACAAACAGCGGAAATATATCCGAGAGACATTCCCGATTTGGAGGCTTTGTGACCCCGAGGGGCTGGGTATCGCAACTCAATGTGGATGATCGTCTCTTTGTCTGACTGAAGCGTAGCGGCCACCGTTCGACAGGGCACGTCCGTTTAAATTTCCACCATTGGCTATCCCAGACAATGCTTCTGCGTGGCGGGTTTGTGCGCTGGTTCGCACGTACGGAGTATTGTCTTATGTCTTGATTGCAAACACATTGAAACCAGGGAGCTGGCTATGCGGCCGATCACCCGTCAATGATCGCAGCTGATAGCGGTGCCTCTTAAGCACCGGCACTGGCAAAAGAAGAATTTCCTTGAGGCACAGCTCGCACAGTCGAGAGCCTTATGTATCTTATTAAATATATCACACCTGATAGAGTCAAGAGAGTAGGATGGTGCGCATGCCAAGCATTCGTACTATACTTCAGGTCCCAGTAGCGCAGTGCGAAAGCGCAGCATTATCAAGTCGACAGGCTTGAAGAAGAAGAAGCACGTATTTCGCTGGCCAAAATTCAGACAACGGCAGCGCCAATGGATGCACCCTCTTTCTTCTGATATGCTTGGGCTGAACTTGGACGGAACTTGGACGCATATAGGCACCAGGCGCGAGACGTTGACCGTGGCTTGCGTGTGCAAGCTGGCAGCAGTGATAGAATGCGTCGAGCGGGTGAGACGTAACTGAATGAACCCTTCATCTCAGGAAATGTAGCTCATCGGATCACCTGCACCTCGGACGCTTCAGATGCCCGAATCTGTCAGATATCGTATTTTGCGTGAAATGATAGATCAAATCTGCGGCCCAACTCATCCCATAATCCACATCGTGACTCTCGGCTCATCTGGGTTTCTTTTGTTCCTGGGGCGTTTGGCCTCCATCCTCCGGCCGCAGCCGAAAGACGAAAGACGAGTCAACATTGCGGCACGGTCGAAGACTGATGGTAACCTTTGCAATTTCGGATCAACAGATTCGTGCCGGAACAGCATGAAGTTGAAGCTCCTAATAACAATAGGTCAGTTTTTGGGCCAAAAACGCTGTGAGCTCGTCCAGCGAACGCGAGAAGACATCGCCATTTCCCGCTACTACAGTGCCTGTTTATACGGCCAGTTTGACTGCCACCCTAGATACGACGCGTTGAGGGCGAGGCCATCTACCGAATGGCATCCGAGGTCCTTTGTACGGAGTACAGGGATGGATCCTGATCACTCATATAATTAGGACCCCAGTGTCGTCTTCGTACGGTTGCACAATCATTTCTTGTACATCTGGCGAAGCCCAAAGTGGGCTCAGAGGATTGCTTTGCAAAAGCGCTTGGTCTCAGCAGGGGCCCTGGAATTGTCTCGTGCGCCTGAACTGGACATCGCTGATGAGCTGCGATGCTGCCGACGTGGTAATCAACCGCAAATGACAACCCTGCTGCTCGGCCCTGTTGTACTGTCCATCCGATAATACACAGCACTTTCACAAGCCAGGTATTGGTCCTTTTTGGAGTGATGAACTCAGATGAGGCCTGCGTTCGAGACATAAGACAATTTGGGCTCGGAGTGGCGTTCTGCGCTGAGATGAGTCGGATCCGACGAGATGGGACTGACGGGCAAACGGGATCGACGATGCTCCCTAGCTACTCAGGTGCGCTTCGCAAATGAGAGAACGAGCATCAACACAACGTCGATTCGACCAACCGTTGCATTTCCGCGACAGGGGGGCCGAATCACGCTTGATTTGCGATTCTGCAACTCGCCCTTGTGTCGAGAAAGCTGATTCAGACGGGGGCCCAAGACATGCAGCAAGCCCTTGGCGCGCATCGACGACGATTGACCCGGGCAATATCTGGGGCTGTCAGCCAATTCTCACGAGAATGAACGATGCTCTATGTAGATTCGCACACAGCCGTATGGCACATCAAGCTCAATGCCTCTCCGCTGGTTGGTTCGGAAGTAAAAGGTGCTCCTCGCACGCCTCGTCAAAGACAGTCGCTTGCTGGACAGGTATTCATGGAAAGTCTCCGAGGCCCCGACTGTTGTAACGGGCTGGCTAATAGCGCCAGGCATCTTTTTGGAGCCAATATACCCTACCCACCTGAATAGGGCGATTTATCAGGAAGGCGAAAAGTAGGTCTCACTGGTGAAGCTCGAATGCGGGCGGCAACCTTGCATCGGGCGCTTATTGATGCAAGTATTGGCTGCCATCTAGGACCTTAATCAAGATCGATACCACCCCTGATCGGCGCCTTTTTTCAGTCCCATGTAACTGAACCTGGTCCGCAGCAGAAGCTATGGTGTACTCCGTAGATATGGCCTGATGGTATGATTCGTGCCGCACTACGCCCTGTGTCCCGTAGTCGATGCAGCAGCTCAAGGTCTAGACGGCAAAAGAAACCAGTATGCCAAAAGCTCCCGATCTGGCCTGAGGCCGATTGGACGATGGCAGCTGAAGGTGTAGTGGGGGTTGCGCAAGAACGATGCTGGGTACCTGGGACCTACTGCATCATTGCAATGGCGCTTCACAAACTTGGACAGAAACTCATCTCAGGCTGGCCTGGGTCTGTCTTGCCAGCTTTGTCGTCCCAGCTGGCCAAGCAAACTTCGCACCCGAGATTTGGGCGTTGGCCGGTCAAACAGTTGATGAGCCACCAACTTGCCATTAATTTCTCTCGCTTGCCTCAATTTCCCATTCGCCCACTGCGTTGCCGAGCCGGTATGAGAGGTCCGTCTTCGATGACGCGTTTTATCTTTCAGGGTGCACGACAGCTACTCTGGCCCAGCCGCGTAGTTGGTCGCTATACCTACGGGTACGCACGGACGGCGCGTGCCTGAGGTACCACCTGACTGCGGTGCTGCGACTCGAGCTCTTGGTTGTCGTTTTTGTTTTTTGCGCTGCGGTGAGGCGGCAGCTTCATAAACCCACACCACCCCCCTCTCGAAACTTTCGAGAAGGTCTGAGCAACTGAACCAGCCGACGAAAAACGGGCCGGGAAAAGCAACGTCCGGCCGGCGTTGGCAAAAGCAACGACAGCAGACGGTCAGACGGAGCGGTATCGCGGATGAAACGTCGATGTCGTTCGACTGCTGACGGCACCTGCAGGAGACCCTGCGTTCCATCAGCCAACAAGAAGACCTTCGGCGAGCGGACGCCTAGGATTCTGCGAATTGTCGCTGCAAGTCCCTTTTCTTGCGGGCCCGTGCGAGCCAGCGTCGACGTGTGCCTTGCAGACGTCAAATTCCCGACGTTGGTGATAGTTCACATCGAAACATCGTCGAACGTACGATCATGACGGGGGACTTTTCAAGGCGCTGAGGAAATCCTGAGCTATGCCTCGGCGTCTAAGAGGCCAGCCGTACTTGTACAATATTTCGTTTAAGTTTGTTTCGCAGCCCTCTCATCCGCCGTTTCTCAACGTTTGAAAGCTCAGACTTGACGCAGATGGCACCGAAGGGTCTACATCTTCGTTTAACTGTCTACGCTTGAAGCGTACGATGTACCTAGCTCGTACTCCGTACTCCGTACAGCTCGAACAGACGCCAAGTCATCGTGGCGGCTGGCGCAACAATCCAAATCCAAAGCGCCGGGACGCTGTCGGGGGCCAAGGTGCGAACACCCCGAGCAGCCGAGTGCCCAATCACGCGGCCAGGCTTGGCCTCCACCGACCGGGTGGGAAGCCTGTAAGGAGCTCGTACACAGGGTACGCATCCCAGTCTGGGGCGCCATGCGACGCCATGGCTGCAGGCTAACACAGCTTTAAATTTCCGGTTCAAGAAGCGGGCCGCCAGTCACAGGCCGTTGTTCACTTGCGCCGTTCAGGTCCGGGGAAGGGAACCGGACTCCGCTAGACCGGATACCGGGAATGCCTCCCCGGAAGTCCAAGCATCGAGGACACTACTCGTATCGAGCCATTGGATGAATGTCCCCACGCCCGCCGTTAGCCGATGACGACGCTGACCGGGAGCTCCTGGATGCTGAAGTAGCCGAGAGCCTTGGGGGCAGCAGCTAATGGGAATGCCCGAGATCCGTCGAGGATGTAGGTGATCACGAGGCTCCCGTGGTGATCTGGCGGTGAGGACAACGGCAACCATTGTCTGCGGCACAAGTAACCTTCGCCGCTTGATCAACACGGAGATGGCCGCAGGATGCGTCTGACAGAACACGCAAAGGCCCTTTGATGCCCAGGCTGGCTGGTCTTGGTTCCAATTGCAAGCGGCGCAGAATGTCGCGGATACACCCCGGCCTTTGCCTGCACCGCCTATAGCGTGCTTTCAGGGGCGACAGTAGCGCCGGCTTGACAATGGCTCTGTCTGAGCTGTTTGACTCCCACTGTTGGCGTTGCTGCATGTCATGCATGCTGCGCCAGGTCAGGCAAGGCATAAGGATGCAGCAACCCTAAGAAGACGAGTTCCAGGCAACGTCAAAGCCGTGTTGGCCGACTACGGCAGCGTTCACCAGCACGTCGAGCAGCTGGATGTTTGCCCAAAGACTACTCGGTCACGTTTCTCTTTGGTGGTGGAAATTTAATTACGGATACAAGCATCCTCATTGTCGTATCGGACCGAGCCTAAGAGCATGAAAGCAATTCAGCCAGGAGTCCAGGACGTTTGTCCTGAAGCCCCGTGGTCCCGTGACAGATCTTCGCTGCGCTCGGCGGTTGCTTAGTTTGGAATCCTTCGTACCAAAGCAAGCGCTGATGTGAAAGCGGTACACATGGAAGAAACAAAGCAACACGCGCTTTGGGAGAGGGAGACCAGATTGCTATCGAGACCACTTCGGGTACGGAATACTTGTGCGATACTTGTATTCCAAACAAGCAGCTCTCCTTTTACGAGTGCGACATGGCCTGTGGAGCCGGTCGCAATCCGGTACTCTGCCACAAGGGCCCAGGGCGCTGGACCGGATCAGCGCACTCGTACCTAATTAAAGGCAGTTCCGGATTGGCACGCGGATGTCTTCCAGCAGGACAGGCCCTCTCCCTGCCAGATGTTGGACACGACGTCCAGGGCTTGCCAAAAACAATGGCGACCCCTGCCAGCACCCAGCTCTCGCCACTGCGAAACTCCAGCTTTCTACGAGTACTCCGTAGTCTCCACTGCCGTGAAACCAACGGCAGGAATAATGGCTGCCCACCGCCATTTTCCGAGCCCGCGGAACCCCACTACGAGTAAGAAGGCACAGGGGGATCGCCGGAGTTCCTCACATCACCGGTTGACCGGTTCCTTGTCGCCCGACTACTCGCAGCAACGTCTCGGATGGACATGGCACTGGCCGCGACCCATGTCGCGAGTGGTGCTGATGTGAGCCCTATGCAAGCAGGCAAACAGGCTCGTGTATTCCGTCGAATTAGTCTACCCAGACAGCTTGCATGCTCGCTCATGTCCACCTCACCAGGTGTGACTCGAGTCAGAGCTCAGCTGACACACTTTCACGCACATGATGGAGACTGGCAATGGGGGAAAGCACTGCCTCAAGGCCGCGTCCGTGAGCAGCTTGCAGCTCTATTTACGTCAACGGAGCAGGGACCTCGCCACGTGGCTGACGCACACATGCGGGCAGCCGGACTCCCCATCGGAAGGCATCCGCGGCTTGTGGCTCTTTTGAACGTTGGCCTTCCGAATATGTGTATCTTACTGTACGAGTATGTACCGAGTATGGAGTACAACGCTCTGTGGCGCAGAAGAAGTGCATTCTGCAGCGGATACAGTCACGAGATAGGCAAACCGGCGCCGTAGCGGGGGCCCGGAAACAAGACGCGACCAAAGTCTTCAGCCGTTGCACCAAGCCAGCCACCAGTGCTTCGTGGGCATCAGGACGAAGAGTCAGTATCACCGTTGTCTATCCGCCTCTGATAGAAATGGTTTCTCAATGGCACAATCTTACTACTTGTCCTTCAGCGCTTATGGCTGAGTTACGATTTTGGCATTTTGTAAAGCACTACGGACGAAAGGGACTACATGGCAACGCCGATACTGATCTCAACCCGTCTACTCCGGCGAGTCGGCATACACCCGTTGGCAGCAACAGGTTAAAAGCACGGCAGCCGACGGCAGCGTTGCCTTCTTACCGCTGACGCATGATGCGTTTTCACTCTGGCGGATGGCATCCGGACAGCACAAGTTGTGTAACTAGCTCGATGGACATCGTGTGTGCGAGTACGTGGCCGGCAGCGGGCACGCGTCACATAGGTCGTCGGGCGGCGGTTGGATGCAGATCTGACGGCGGGTAAGGCCCTTTCCGCCCGGCCGAGTCCTACAACATGGCTCCCGTGGCACATGATGACCAACACGGCAACGTCTCCAGACCGGACGGCGCCTCGTTCCTATCGGATGCCGTGGATAGCCACGTCGCGAATGCGGCTTGGATGGTGCACAGTCGAGGCGCATACTCACCGAAAGGCAACCATGCGCACGCGCATGGCATCTAATATGCAGTGCACCACTCACAGTCGTTTGCTGCCGCGCATGTAAAGGATTTGTGTTACACCGAGTATACTCGCACCTACATAGCCGTGCTGGGCATCATGTGCGCGAGCAAGGGCGCATTCACCAACAGTCCCTGACTGCGGACAAGCGCTGCTTGCGCCGTCTTTGCTGCGAGCCCGGCGCGGGTCCGCATAGCGAGACCTCGGTTGAAGGCCCGATGCCGTGGCCGGTGAGCTTCTTAACCACCGCCAGCCAGCCTCTGGATGGTAGTTGCGCGAATCAACGCCCGCCTAACTGAAGCGGTGACCGCCTCGCGTCATCTGTCCATTGCACACTGCTGACTGTACCGTCATCTCGGCCAAAGTCGTCGCAGGGCTAGGGACACTCAGCCGGCAGATTATTGGCATCGCGAAGGGTGCGGATTGGGTTCCTCTGGTTGAATGGTCCCCTCTTGTAAAGCTGAGTTGGCAAGGCGAATGCAGGCTTGGGCTGCGCGATTGAAGGGGGTGTGGATGGTGACAGGCGAAACCCAGCAGCGCATCGCGCCCCATTCAAGCCTGCGTTCTCGTGGGCAAAAGAAACCCAAACATTAGATGCCAAGGGGCACGGCAGCCGACAAAGTACGGCGAGAATTCGCAGCGCCACGGCGCCATCGAAATTGCTAGGTTTCCGCATCATCCAGACATCACGGCCTGCGCGCCAGCTTGTTTAAGCAGATGGGCGAGCTTGGCTGATGGGAGCCAAGAAGTGCAGGTGCACTTGAACGGCGTGGCCGAGCGGCCGTGGCGCTTTTCGTCACCGTCTGCGCTTCGTCAAATGCCGATGCTGGTCAATAGATGGAGAATTGCATTGCAGAGAAACGCAGAAGCCAACAAGAGCCGTCACCCGCGGTGGCCCGTGTAAGGACCCATTCAAGGCCGCCCCAACCAGACGCTACGATGGCTGTCGCCCTCTGCCTTTTGAGCATCGAGCATCGATCGAGGTGCACGAGTAAATACAAGGCATTTTGGCAAATGGACCGCAGATGCTGCGCCATGGCATGAACTCATTGAACAGTGAACCGACGACGGGGAACACGGAAAAAGAAAAGAGACTCAACAGAAGCAACGAGGCGCCCATGGGCGCGGAACGCAGGCAACGGACGTTCATGAACCTTCCAGCTCACTCAAGTATACCCGGCATCCGCCACTAATTGCCCACTGCAAGTAGGGAGGCCCTAAGCCAGAAACCATCCATCAGTCCATTCGCACGCCATGGCATGGATCCTGCTGGTGGCCCATGGCCCCGGTAGCACCAGCACGCCGGGTAGCCCTCAGCCTGACCCGCGCTGGATGACACCCCCCCCCTTTTCGTGCTGGCGGCGAGCCCGCAGCAAACCCAGCACCCAGCAGGCGGTTTCCGGGTGTTTGGGGAGCCGGTCAAGATGCAAGATGGTCCGGAGTGCAGGGCCGCGAGGGCCGTCCCTGAGGTACCCAACAAGTCGAGTCGCCTTTGCCGCCGTTCCTTGCTTGCTCCTCACCCGTGCGCGAGCCTAAACACACCATCCCGCTGCAAGTTGTCGCTGCTGTCCTCGTTCCGCGTCTTTCGCCTGGGCTCTGCTGTACGAGTAGGACGAAGCCGTGGCCGTGGCGAGGCAGCCCTGCTTTTGGGGAGGGGCCCTGACCCGATGGGCTCGTCACCGCCCCCTCCTCCGCCATCTCGCCCTGCCTCCCAACCCCTGTCGACTCATTGGTGGTGATGACGATTTGATGGCGCAGAAGCAATCCTCGACTTCACCGAGTAGGAAGTACCCCTGCGGTACCAGCAGCCCGCTTCAATCCCGGCTCACTGTTGCTTCAGCCTTCCGGACCGACCAGGGCCTCATGGACCCCATCCGCGCAGGCAAGTCAGGATTTGCTTCTGGCTGGTTGGCTTGGCCTTACCGCTTTACATACACGCCCCCTACAGCTACCATCTTGCAAACTAGCTTTTTGCTCGCCGCAACGTCCAATGGCCCCACGCACGGCCCAATGTCGTGCCCCGGTCCTGGGCTTGGTGGGAGCAAGTTCGCCGCATCGTGTTGCTTTTCTGTTGTATCAGGGGAGATCCGAGGCTTTCTCCCTTTAGCTCATGTTACCGCCCGTCCTAATCTGGAGCCAACGGGTACCGAGATGGGTCCTGGTCGTCCGTTAACATCCCAGACGCGGAGGGGGCGCTGACTCTCGTCACCGTCTGTCTCGACGCAGAGTCCTCATACGAGTATATGTGCATCCACTCCCGCTCATCTTCGACGCTGCCCTCCTCTTCTTCTAACCATATAGCTTCGGCGTGTGGCCTGCCCTTCAGTCTTGGGTGTCTGTCTTTCTTCGTGACAGAGCTTGACGCCTCTCTTCACTAAACTGATCTGGTTGGCGCCAAGTCTTGCCTTGATCGTCTCGACATCTACAATTGGGGACTGGACTGCCAGTACTCTGGCCATTCTGCGGCGTGCAACGCCCAGCTTGTCACACAGAGTCTTACGGTTTGCAGCTTCGTTACGAGAGTAGACTCAGTGAGCGACTGAGCCTTGAAGTCGAAAGGAACAGTTACCCAACTCGCGCCTCATTATACTCGGTTTTTCGAACCCTTTCCAAGGCTACGGAGTACACGGAGCACTGGCGAAACCGACACCATGAGGAGAGACACGTCGGCACCGGCGGCTCGCGGCGGAAGAAATGGACGTCGAACACCACCATTCCCGACCCAGCAGATGTTCGTTCTAGGTATGCATTCTTCTTCCCAAGGTCACCCCATGACTTCTCCACGGAAGATGTGATTTGTCGCGGGCCTGACACGGTTGTACAGCGTGCTGCAGAATATGCGAACCAATCGCATTCATGTCAATTTTCCCGTACATCTATTACATGATTGAGGATTTCCGCATTACCAACGACTCCAGCAAAATCGCCGTCTATGCCGGCATGGTCACGTCTGCCTTCACATTGGCTGAGTTTTCTACGGGCGTCATGTGGGGGCGCTTGAGCGACAAGATTGGTCGCAAGCCGGTGATTTTGACTGGTCTTATCGGAACTGCTCTCAGTGTGCTGGTGTTTGGCTTTGCTCCAAGCTTGCCTGTCGCGCTCTTCGCGCGTGCTCTCGGTGGTCTGTTGAACGGGTATGGCGAACAATGAAGATCCCTGTGCACGCCTGGGCGCTGGCATGGCTAATTTCGAGAGCCAGAAACATCGGCGTGGTGCAGACAACGGTAGCTGAACTGGTGACTGCGAAGGAACATCAACGTGAGTGCCTTGAACGACGACTCGTGGCTGATTGGGAATGGTTCACTGACAGCATCCAGCCCGGGCTTACACCATTATGCCGATGGTCTGGTGCATCGGGTATGTTCCTACTCTAGCACTTTGACCAAGTTGTGATCTCTAATCGCATGCAGATCCATCATTGGGCCCATGATTGGCGGTGCCCTGGCGCGGCCCTGTATCAGCTATCCCAATGTGTTTGCTCGTGGTACCATTTGGGAACACTATCCGTATTTGCTACCCAATCTATTCAGTGCCGCAGCTGTATTTGTTGGTGTCATCGCTGGGGTCCTGTTTCTCGACGAGACCCATTCCATGAAGAAACTTGAGCGCGATCGGGGCCGTGAGCTCGGAGACCGGCTTGTAGCGCTCTTTCGCAAGAGCGCGGTATGCAAGTGCCGTGGCCGGATCCCGGAGAAGCAGGGCCTTCTCACAGACGACTCCTCGGCAGGATACGAGACTTTGGGAGCAGGTTCACGAACAACCGCCAAGATATCGACCGTGGATGAACCACTGCCCGCGTATCAGAGTCGGGAGAACTCGCCCAGGCTGGCACCACGGTCCGACCTTGCGCCTCGTGCGCCAGTCGCCCAGCTCCAGCAACTCGAGTCGCCTGCCAGCCCTAAGCCCAAGGTTTTCACCAAGCCAGTCATTATGAACATTATCTCCTACGGCATTCTTGCCTTGTACGTGTTCCTTGTCGGCTCCCCTTCATGTGGCAAAATCACTGACGCTTGACCAGTCACACCATGACATTCGACCAGCTTTTCCCTGTCTTTCTCAGCACCGCGCCGCCGAAGCACCCAATCCTGGAACTGCCATTCAAATTTGTGGATGGATTCGGCCTCACAACGAAAACTATTGGCGTCATCATGTCCGTCCAGGGACTTTACTCACTGCTGTCCAACTTCATGATCGTTGCGCCAGTGACCCGGAGGCTAGGATCCCTCCGACTATTTCGGATGTTGTCATTTTCGTACTTTGCGCTCTACCTCGTCACGCCTTACGTGGTTTTGCTACCCCAGAGCCTGAGGATGCCGGCCATCTACGTTCTGGTCATCTGGAAGTGCACTTATTCGACCATGGCGTACCCCAACAACGCGATCCTTCTTGCAAATGCAGCACCGAGCAAGGAGGTGCTCGGAACGATCAACGGAATCGCTGCTTCTACGGCAAGCCTATGCAGAGCGCTCGGGCCCATGCTTTCCGGCGCCCTCTACGCAGTGGGCTTGCAGACAGGCTACTCCGGGCTTGCGTGGTGGTTCAGCGGCATGGTGACCATAGTCGGCGCCTATCTCAGCTCGCAGATTACGGAGGGTGAGCCCCAAGCTCCCGCCCCAGAGGAGGAATCTTTGATCAACGACTCGCTTCTCTACGACGATGAGGAGGCAGCTTGAGAGGCTCGACTTGGAGTGCGGTTCCCGGGATTGTACATCTTTCTCGCTTCTGACTCGGCATTCTTCCTTTTCTCTTTCTACCGGCATTATTGCACCCCGTTTGCGCTTCGACTTCTTTCTCGTACATTTTGCTTTAATCTCGACGGCATTTTTGGCGCCCAATACCCTTTTTCAGTCGGGCAGCAGGGGTGGACATTGGCGTTGGTTTGGTATTTAAGACGGAAGAATTACTCTCGCGGCATATAGACTTTCATTCTGCCCTTTTCTCACTCATGTGAGGATGGTCGGGCGATTTCGAGCGACGAAGCATTATGGCTCTTGCTTCGTTTGGCCTTTTCAAAAACGCTTTAAGACGGACATTGAGGGCTTTACCTCATGAGGATCGGGAAACATGACGCGAGCAATGTCAACATCGCATGGGCGAAAGGGCGTTGCGCGGAAAAGACAATGCATGGACGAACGTGGGCATGGTTTCTGGATTTACTAGATATTTACTATGATTATACGATCTGTCGGCTGGGCTACGACCTTGTCAAAGGCACGCGGAGCACGCATGAATATAAGATGGGCCTTTCCTGCGAATGCGCTTCTGGCACAAGTTGGTGGTCGTGTTGTAACTGAAACTCACAATCCTCTTCGCTAGTGCTCTGCATTCTGAAGCCGGAGTAAATGCGACCAGATACGGGAGCACGCAGCAAGTAGGCCAGGCATAACACCACCCTCATCCAGTTGAAGATAGGGAAGGATCGGAAGAACGGTTGCCCCGTCATGACGTCGGACACAGCTGCCTGTCATCACCTGATCGCTTCACTGTGCAGCCGCCCTCAGCACAGCACCATCCTGAGCCTCGCCCTCGCGATATGCTCGATTGTCGCAAGGCGCGACCGTCTCACCGCCCTGGGTGTGTGCCCCGTCTGGGGCGATTGACAGCCTCGCCAATCGCTGACTCGCGGCACACAGACCGGCAAAGACCCGGCAAACGCGCGGCGATGCAAGGCGATGAGATGCTTGCCGCTTCGATCATGGGACTTTCCCGACGAGGAAATGACGGGAGCACGGTGAGAATATGTGCGGCTTACCTTTCCCGGCCGATGCTCCGCCGGTTCCTCGCCGCCGCACCTACGAGCAGATGCGCATCTTTATACGCACAAACAATTTTAACGAGTCAACGACTTGCGAGCTAGTGGGCGAGCTGTCTTGCTGTTAACGCCTCCGCAACAAGCCCCCTCTGGCGCTTCGATTCCCCCATTCGGTCCGCCCTGGCGCCGTCCCCAGTGCCGGGGGAGCGGACACCTGTCTCTGGCGAAGCTGGGGGAAGCGGACAGGCTTGGGAGATGCCGGTTGAGGAATGGTCTCGTGCCTGGCAGGCAGAGGCTCGTTTCTAGTGGCGTAGCCAATGCGGGGACGCACGAGGGGATCCACTGGTGGGCTTCGTTACGCTACAGAATCCAGAGCGCCCCCGCTGCGCTCCGATGCATCCAGATACCGCTAACGAGCACTAGCGGCCCCGACGAGCACCGAGAAACCATAGACAACTTTCACTTCCACGACCCTGTTTCCCCGAACCTTCATCGTCCCTCCCTCAACGCAGCCTTGCCATCGCTGTCGCATCACCCAAGGAGCCTTCCTGGTCGTCTCCCACCCTCGTGCGGGCTCAAAATCGCCGTGTCATCTGGCGCCGCTCGACTGTCGACTTGCCAGCTACGGAGTGCCGCCGCTCTTCCTGAGTAAGGCCGATCGATGGTGCAGCTGAAGTGGATGTTCTCTTGCTCCCTCGCCAATCTCCACCTGAATTCGCTCGTCGATAGCAGTGCTGGCCCTGCTGGATGATGGGCCATAGCACGAGCTTTCCAGCATAGTTTATCGCATACCGTTACGCAGAAACGAGAAACGGTACGTCTGACGTAGCACTTTTATTCCTGTGGCTGCCGAATTAGCTTTATCACCCCGCCGTCCTCGGAGCCGCGCACTAACATTGCTCGAGACTCGGCCGACCATCGCATCCTCTCCCGCGCGCACATTCGAGCCTCCTGCCGCACGCGAGACAGCTTCGCGGGGTCTTGCACCATGCCCTCGCATGGCCCTCCATCTCCGAACCCTCAGCCAGGCAACAAACGACAACGGCAGTCCTCCTTCGACGACGACGTACCCCAAGATGGCCAGTCCAGTCCGGCCGACCAGCCGGGCGATGCGCTCCAGGGCGCCGGCGCCAAACCCGGGCAGAGCAGCAATTTCCGTAACGTGAGCGCATGCAATCGCTGCCGGCTGCGCAAGAATCGATGCGACCAAAAGCTCCCGAGCTGCGCGAGTTGCGCCAAGGCTGGCGTCGCCTGTGTCGGCTACGACCCCATCACGAAGAAGGAGATACCGCGCAGGTAAAGCACCACTCCAAGATCTGTCCAGGATCATGCGGATTCTGACCTTCCCTGCAGTTATGTATTTTACCTCGAGACCCGCGTGGAGCAGTTGGAGAAGATTCTTGTATCCAACAACCTCTCTTTCCCGCCAGCCGAGAACCTGGAGCTTTGTTCCCGTCCTGGCGCAGATGCATCCAGCGCCCTGTCGGGCACGGAGAGTGCATACTCTGGTCAGTCCGAGCTTGGGCATCGAAACGAGACAAAGTCGAACAATGCGGCACTCGAGTCGCTCAAGGCTAAGAAGGCTGGTCAAAGCCCAGCCATGCTGAATATTGTCAGCCCGTCCAAGCCGAGGTCCCTGGCCTCGGCATCCGGAGTTTCTTTTGCGAGAGTCGTCTTCGCTGCGGTACAATACTCCGTCAACGATGCAGGTCCGGGAGATCGGTCCGGCAATCGAAATCCAAGTGCCAGCGGCACCTCGATGCGCGATTCCTTCTTTGGCCTCCACACAAAGCCCACAATCCAGCCAGCGCCGTTTCCCGACAAAGACGTTGGACGGAGGCTCGTCACCCTCTACTTCGAACACGCCAACCCCCAAATCCCGATCCTTCATCGAGGAGAGTTCATGAAGGTATTTGAGCACGCTTATGAGAACGGCGGCCAGGGTTTGGCAGCTCGGGAGCTTTACCTGCTCAACATGGTCTTTGCCATTGGCTGCGGAGTCATAGTTGGTGAGCCCGTTAAGACCGAAGCGTCAGACGACGCAAAGATGGCTTTGGATTATTGCAAAATTCCCAACCAGCCAGAAGAGTACCACGCGAGTGCTATTGTTCACCTGGAATCGTGTCTGAGTTTTAGCGCTGGAGGGCTGGAAGTGCTGCAGGCCGTGCTGCTGCTCGCCAATTTTGCGCTGCTTCGTCCCGTCCCGCCGGGACTATGGTAAGCATTCGGGTGCAGGTGCGGGGAGAAAAGCATGACTGACTCTTGGTTCAGGTACATCACTGGCGTAGCAGTACGTCTCGCAGTGGATCTAGGACTTCACCATGAGGATGGCGGAGATGTCGAAGGCCTGCCTCCGGACCCATCAAGCGAAGCAGACCCCGCCGACGGCGGCGCACACTCTCAAGAAGGTGGTGGGCCCCAAGACCGAGGACGACGACTTTGGGTTCGCGATATGCGGCGCCGACTTTGGTGGTGCACTTATTCGTTCGATCGACTGGTGAGCACTTGCGTCGGTAGGCCGTTTGGTGTCAGCGACCAGGTCATCACCACCGAATTACCATCGTTGCTGGATGACGACTACATCACCCCGTCCGGTTTTCTGGAACCCCCTGAAGGCGAACATCAGCCCAGTTATAAACACGTCGCCCATCACTACTTCCGTCTGCGCATGCTGCAGTCAGAGATCCTCCAAGTTCTGCAGTACAACCAGGCCCAGCTCGCGCGAGCCGCCGGCAACCAGAGCAAGCAATATCCGGAAATGCATAAAGATTTGCCGTCGCCATTCCTCGTCCAGTTCGACTCCTTCAGGTCTTGGCGAATAGACATCGACAGGAGGCTCTATCAGTGGAAGACGTGGGCCCCAACGAGGCTGGAGACTGGCGTGGCGTTCTCTACCGAGTTTCTGGAGCTCAACTACTGGCAAGCGATAATCATGCTCTACAGGCAGAGTTTGAGCGTCCCAGCCATGTTCGAGGGAGAATACAATACGTCGAACGAAGTCAACAGCCCGACCGCCTTCACCGCCGAGCTACGAGAGGACGAAGACCGGATCTACCTCAAGGTCGCAGAGGCAGGGCAAAAGATCTTGCGCATATACCGCCAGCTTCATCTCAGCGGCCTCGTGAGCTACATGTATCTTTCCACGCATCATCTCTTCATGGCAGGCATCTCCTACCTCTACGCCATCTGGCATTCGCCAGTAGTACGCAGTCGCCTGGTGAGTCTTTCTTCAACACACAGCACCGTTTCCGTCCTTGTTAGGAGGTGTGCTAATCCTATGGCAGACGTTGGACGAGGTCGATTTCACCATACTGGCAGCCAAGTCAGTGTTTTCTGACATGATTGACAAGTGTCCGCCCGCCGAAACCTGCCGCGACGCTTTTGATCGGACGGCCAAGGCCACGATCAAGATGGCCAGCTCAAGAGGAGGGTTTGGCACCCCAGCGCAGCAGCCACGACGACAGAGGCGAGAAACACTAAACTGGGCATCGGCACCCGATGCTGCACCGCTACAACCCCCATCCCGTCACCGACATCACCAGTCAGAGCAAGCCCCCTTCCAATTTGACCTGTCGATATCAGATAATCTGTCATCGCCAAGTCTGTCTGCAACCGGTGGAATGCAATCACCTCCTCTAGGCAAGTCGAAGTCATTTGATGCAGACACCTTTATGTCGAAAGCTGGCTCTCACCGAGGGCCCAGTCCTAGTGAGAGGACGATGAGCCACGATGGGAGCTCGTCGATTGACCCTTCTTTGGTTCCATCTCCGCCGATGTCTCGGCGCGCAGCGCCTCAGCAATCAGGAGCACCGGCCAACACTTTCATGGGACATCAATTTGGCATGCAGGGCTCCGTGGACTACCCCGACGCACAGACTATGGAATTCCTGCAAAACCTGGGAGCCACCCCGAACGGCGACGTAAATGGCCTCGATCAGGCGCAACTGGATCTAGGCTTCGGCATCAACTGGGAGGGAATGCACAACGATTTTGGTGAGGGCCAGCAGATGAATCCTTTTGATACCTTTTTCTTTGGTGGCCAGCAAAGCGGAAATAGCGCAGCTGCCGGTGCTGGCGGAGGCACGGGCAACGGGAGTGGCAACGGCAACGGCAACGGCGATGGCAACGGCAACCAAAACGGGACGAATGGCAGAGGAGGCATGAGCATGTAAAACGGAGCAATTTGTTTTTCTTTTGGATCGGAGCTGGTGGCTGGTCTGCAACGTGAGCTGGTCTGACAGTATACCCCTGGTGGAAGAACATTGGCTGTACGGAGTAGAGCGCAGGTGACTTGGGTGGCTGGCTGCTTTTTGCTACGGTTGAATGATGCGCGAGGGAGGACCTTGTTTGAAGTTGGCCATGTATGGGTAGCCTCTACGGAGGAGCGGAGAGCCTGCATACGTTGGGTTGTTCAGGCCTTCTTACGATGACTCCCCACCCAATTGCCTCGGAGCTTTGATGTACTTTTTGTTTACTCATGAAGTTGAGGATGTATTTATACCGAGACCAATATTCAGGGGTCGGGACGTGTAACTCATTCAATCCAGAATATTATGACAAAGTCAACTGATCAGGTATCCTTCGAAATTGACCTGCTAGGCACGGCATTCGCTTCCTCTTATAATAAACAAGTATCTCCGTTCGCTTCCATTGCGCACTGGGGGTTTGGCATTAGCCCACACGTAGTTGGCGTCATATCGTAAATGAGATTTCTCTCTATCGGCGAAGTCAAATCCATCTGTCGAAGAAAAATGAAAGTGAAAACTCAACCGTGCTGAGCTCCTCGGCAGTCTTATTCGAGTCGTTCGAGTCATGAGGGTCGTCGTTGCCTCGTGCATATGTAGTTCGCGTGGCTGGACCGGCACCACGTGTGCATCTTTTTCAGGGGTCTCTGCTGTAGTCCCGACTGCTGTAGCGCCTGCTGCTATCCCTCCTGGACTCTCGGGGGGAGTCGACGTCCCTGTAGCTCCGCCGCCTCTCGTCGCTGCGCCGGCTCCTGCTGCTGTGCCTGCGACTCTTGCGCCGCGGGGGCGGGCTGTGCTCCTCGATGACCACGACTTCGTCCTCAACGTCGTCGCGAACCACCCGCGGCGGAGGTGGCGCGAACGTGGACGGAGGCGGCTGGCGCGTCGTCTCTATTATGACGGGCGGTTCCTCCGGGCCACCCTCCTGAACGACGCGCTCGCGGGTGCGCACCTCGAACATCTCAGTCGCGCGGGCGCCGTTCCGTCGTGAGTGGCGATGGTGCTTGCCGTGCTCGGGGCGCGAGCGGAAGCTGAGGACGCTGCGCGAGGCTTGCATGCCCGAGACCTCGACGGTGCGAGTCCCCCAGCCATCGCCGAGGACGGCAGGGCCGAAGCCGAGGGCCGAGTAGATCAGGAAGAGCAAGACGAGGAAGCCCGCGACAGAGCCGAGAACGATGGCGACGACGACGCCTGGTGAGGGCGAGTTATCGAGGCCGCCGTAGGTGGTGGGGATGATGACGGCAGTCCCCGTCGGGTTGCTGTTTTGTCGCGCGACGAAGGGGAGCATGGGGGCGGGCGTGGTCGGAGAGGGTGGCGGTGGGAATGCCGATGACGAGAGGAGGCCGATTGGGAGGCCGAGGCTTGAAAGAAGGGCGGGCATGGCGAACGATGGATAACCGCAACGATGTTTCGTAAGGCGACTCGCCAGATGCGGCAAGCTCAATTGGCAGCTCGAGTCGTGATAATGCCAAATCTAAGCCGGCACATGACCAAAGCGAACAGCAAAGGACGCCAGACGCCTCAGCGGCGCGTCATGGCCGCAGGGCGTTGTGAAAGCAGAAGCGAGTGAGCTTGAGCATCAACGATGGTGTTGAGTTGACGAGAGGCCGCTTCATGGTCGCCGCCGCCGGTGGGGAGATGCGATGCGCGCGAGACGGCCCCTGCCTAGCCTAGCCGTGCCAGGGGCCGACGCCGCGGCTGCGGGGCAACCCGGACCATCCAAACAATGGCTCCGAAGGCTCACAGCCACCGTTCACCTACTTGCCAGATGCAGCGGCGAGCTCAATTGGCAGCTCGTGTCGTGATGGAGTCAAGATTAAGTCGGCACATAAATACCAAAGGACACCAGACGCCTCAGCAGCGGTCATGGCCGCGGGGCGTTGTGAAAGCAGAAGCGAGTGAGCTTGAGCATCAACGATGGTTCTCCGTTTTACCGTAATCGTGTATAATTCTACGCCTTATAGAGGTCGATTCTCACACCGAAGCGTCGGAATATCGATTTTAGGAGCCTCGGCGGGATAATGCAGTCAACCGCAATTCATGTTTACGAGCCTGGCGCTTATGCTGTGATCGGCACACCGCGGTTAGTGTGACCGGGCCCGCGGTTAGAGGCAATTTCGACAGAGATAAAATCAAAAGACAGTCTTGACCTCTTTGGGCCATAGAAAATACCTCTTTTAGAGGGAATTAACTAGGGTAATAATTTATATAAGCATCTCAATATATCTTTTACTACTAAACCCGTTATATCGTAATATCTTAGTAGCTATGCCTTGTATAGGCGTAATTGTAGTCGGCAGAACGACGTTGACATCCATGGATGGAGTAGAGCAAATCATGATACATGAATACGACACCTGTCCTGTGAGACTCGTAAAACTCCATTATCATCTTCCGAATTCTCAGGCTCGTCCATGTTCATTCCCATCGAGTCGAACCCCAAGACATCGGAACGCTGTGCCGTTGCCAGAGGTGTGCCAGTGTTCACGTGGATACTGGGACGACGTTCGCAATTGGGGCGTACCCTTGGCCCTGCACCCCCCAGCTCCAAGCTTTAGCATCGAAGTCGGCCAACGGGACAGTCCACGTGTTTGTGTAGCCACTCTGAGTTTGATGCGCGACACCGATGGGGGCCCATGACCAATCCGCATTGGCTGTGGAAGAGGGACTCCACGAGCCAGTGTATTTGTACAAGCCGGAGTAAAAGTCATTGCCCTCGACGAGGTAGTTGTAAACTGCCACTCGCTCCACGTTATCTGCCTGGAATTCTCGAGGGATCAGGATCGGCCACCCGTGGCGCTCCAGATCAATGGCATGGCCGTTGCTGATGAATAGCCGCACAAATGCGTACGGGACCAGAACATCGGCTTTAAAGGTAACGGTGCCGCCATTCTGTTCGCATGCCAGATTGCTGATTGCACCACGGGCCGGGAGGCTTTTTGTGCTCGCCGAGATCATCCGGGAGCTACCTCCATTGCCTGAAGCCAGCCTCGTCCGTACCTCAAAGGTCAGACTAGAGGATCCGGGCTCGAGCATGCCGATCGTGGCTCGGGTCAGTGACGCTGGCAACTCCAGTATCAGTGCGCCGTTTCGATACACCGCGTAGCCAAGAGCATTCCCGACTGGCGACCACTTGAGGGTGACGGAGCTATAGTCAGAGGAGATAACGGCCGCGTCACTTGGAAGACCAGCAACGTAGGCGCCAGCAGCCTCAGCTGGGTCGTCGATGCGAGGCTTGCCGCCTGGTACGGCACCGATGACTGCTCGCATATAAGCGTCATTGGGTAGGTTGTCGTATGGATTGGGGTTGTCGTCGTCGGTAATCTCCAGGAGACCTGCATGACGGCTCCGAGCAAGAGCAGCAACATTCGCGATCTGATCCTCTGGCACCCTGTAGATGATATGCCATATCTTTCGGGGGTCCTTTGGCGTCCAATCGTTAGGTACGAAAGAGTTTTGATAACTCTCGTAGCTGTTCTCGAACGTTAATAGCGCATCCATGGTGTTTTCGTAACATTGGGCTATCGGCGAGCCGGGATTGAGTACGGTGAATGCGCCGGGGTGTTTTCGTTTCGTATAGTTATTGATGTGTGTGTACAGATTTGCGTAGACATTGTCGGGACCGCATTCCGGCCAGCCTTCATCAAAAAAGATACCGCCTAGGCTAGTGCCATACAGCTCGTACCATTTGTCGACATCTTGCTCGATTTGCGAAGCCCAGTCGGCGAGGTCGGACGAGCCGAGCCGAGTTGTAAAACGTTGTGTACTGACGCCGAGGTATCCAGTCCGAACATAACCGATGATCTTTTTGCCTTGGCTCGCGGCTTGATCAATCACCGACTTCCAGGCTTTGTCGACAACGTAGTCGGGACCGTTCAAAACATTAGCAACCAGCACACTAACCTTCTCAGTGTCGTATGTTAAGAGACGTGCCCATGCAGCTGGGTCTCCGAGGGGGTTGATATACGACGCAATGGCGACCTGCTGCTGGCCGGAGGATGGTACCGATGTTGGCGTATCGGGCGCCTTGTCGGCCCATTCCTTCAACTGCTTGATGTAGTCGCTGGGGTACTTGTCGTCGCCGGTCCATTCTAGATCGGTCAAAGCTGGGAGATTATTTTCGTCGCCGTCAATATCAGCGTCGGCTTGAACATCGCTGACCGTGAAAGTAAGATCATCGGCACCGCTAATCAAACTTTGTTCATAGTTTGGATTCAACAAGCTCCAGTCGGAACCGCTGGTGACGACTAGTTGACTCGTCTTTATCTTGACTTTATCAGCTCTTCCGTCTACAACTGGTTGCCACGGGTACCTGATAATGTCAGCATTTGCATCAAATATGGGATCCGTTCACTTACGCGCCAATCTTGCCTTGCACATACTTGGCAAGAACGTATAGTGCGAAATTATCGGCTATATCATATTAGAACATCCTAACACAAAACATTGGCAATTGAACTAACCGTTTTGAGTAATGTAGGTCGCAGTGTTTGCCTTATTGGTGCGAGCAAGAATTTTTGTATTTACCGCGCCATATACCGTAATCCATTCTGGTGTATCATCTTCGGTCCCACTTGTGTCTTGTGCCTTGAGCTTCATCTTCACGTCGTAGATATGACGATTTCCATTCGGGGCATACGCGACTCTATTTGCGTGCATCATCTCGTGCACAATTATATAAGCTTGGCTGAGAGTCAGTTCATATGCCTGGAGTCTTGAAGGATGTTCGATTATGGGACTTACCTCTGTTGTTATAGGACTGCAAGCTGTCCTTGTAGGTTGGGTCGTCTTTGAATGTATTGATCCTGTCGTCCAGGTCCTGCTGCATGAAGAAGCTATTACAAAGATACATGTTCATTGTTGCTTTCGGGTCGAGAAAATTTCGTTCGCCAGTTCCATCAGCGTGTTCGGTATTCCAGGTGTAGGCTTTCAGACCTGGCCCTGTACGTTGACACCTATAATCAAGTTCTTTCGCCGTGTTCACACCGCAGTCAATGTTGATTTTAACCTTCAATGGCGTTGGCGTGATCTTCCATCCTTGCCCAAAGGTTTTGGCATTGTCGAAGACGGCTTGGATTTTCGATTGGTATTTCTCTAGGCAGGAGTTAATGGATGATGCTATACTCTTGAAATGGTTGAAATTGAAAACTATAAAATGGATCACTCACTGTTCAACTGCGGGGGCCCAAAAAATTCTATCGCGGCAAAATCATTGAAATCGATCTTTTTGAGTGAAGTGATGAGCCTGATGGCGTCGTCCCACGCCCTTTCGATTTCGGTTGTTCTTGTGCAACCGGGCTGGAATACTAGATTCACAGACTGAATGTCGACATCTTGTCGGGCCTGATTATTGGATGGAACAGCGGCTACTTGTCTCAGCAGCAGCAGCAAAGATAGAGATAGGGAGATAGCGGATGTAAACCTCATCGTGAGGATAAGGCTCTGCCAGTGGTGGGAAAAAGGAAGCAAGCAAAGACAGAGTACACGCTTGACTTGCTAGGAGCCAAGAATATATTTGGGACAAACATTACCAGGTAGCTGCGAAAACGACCAGCATCATCTGTCTAGACCAGCCCAACCCAGACCAGACCAGACCAGATCACATGGCACTTTGTTGGGGCGATGGAGCAGACCCCGGACCAGAAAAATGGAAAAGACAGAAAGAGTGGAGGGACTCCAAGGGCGGCATACATTGCCAAAGATATGAAGGCATGTCTGGATCCCTATGATCAGATGGTCCCTCATGTCATCATGCAATTTTTTTGGTCCTCCGTTAGATAATCGAGTCTTTGGTTTTCCTCCTCCCTTTTGAGATGGTCACGATAGCCTCTCTTTGTCTTTTGCCTTGATCCACGAGATGATCAAGACCGTCCCGGTAGATTGGACGGCCCGCTGCTACAAAAGCTGCTCTGGGAGGCGCCGGCTTACACTAGCAAGCACGGCTGTTCTCTATGACAGTGAGAGCTTTGCCGTTGCTCTTGGCTGTGGTCTTGGTGGGTTCGTTCTCGACCAACAAACCACCATACGAAGGTAAAGGTGGATAACATTGTACATAAGAGCGGTCTACTTTGTGAGGCCTTTTCTAAAATGTGGAAAGAAAAAAAAAACTCAGCTCAAACTATTGAACAGCGACGCAGTCTTAAAAGGCAAGTGAGTCCATTTTCATTGGTAGGTAATCTCGCTTATGTAGAATTCAGGTAAGATATGGTGGAGGGTGGATCGCTATAGGAATATTAAGTATGTATAAGCCAGGCAGCCAGGCCGAGGACCAGTCAGGACCCTGGGAGTCCCACTTTGCAAATACGACTAAGTCCTATCGCTGTATCGTTGGTTTTTTTCTCCCAGATGAAGCGCCTTCTTTCTGCACAACTCCACTAATATCTAAAGTTACCCTCTATACTTTTTTCAGAATCATTCATTTCTTTCCACCACGATATTCAACCATGGCTTCCCATCTTGATAAGAGATGTCCCAAGGCCGAAATGTCTACCCTAGACGACGCCAAACCTTGCAGCCGGATACCTACATTGAGAGCTCTCCTTATAATTCTCTTCTCCCTCGCCGCCACCTTCTACTACATCTATCCCTCCCTTGTCGCCATATTCTATTACCTATACCCAAAACCACCCATCGCATGGCCTCACGAAAACGATAATTATGAATGGCCTCATGAAAACGATGGTTATGGATTTCCTCTCATTAAAGTCCCCGGCTCTGATTTCCTTGCCGAAGGCGAGGCATACGCGACATACGACGAATCCGAGCTATTCGAGGGATTCGGGCCATTCCACCCCTTTAAGCGCTATAGCATTGACTATGGCAAGGTCGCTTGCTGGCAGAACGATGGCGTGTGGATTAAAGAGCTTACGCCTGTTGAAATGTCTTCTCTAGGTATTAACCGCTTTCAAGATACTGATCGGTCCCCCGAACAAGCAGACGAAGACGCGTTCTGCACGCGTTTGCGTATGTACGGCGCGAGCTTCTGGAATCTACCGCCAGAATGGCCCGAGAACGTTATATGGTGCGGGACTATCGATCATTGTGTACAGCCGAATAAGAAAGTGAGCCTCGAGGTGGGCTTTCCAATAAGTGGTGGTATATGGGTGCTTGATACGAGTCAGGGAGAGAAAACGCTATTCCGGAAGCTACGCAATGCACTCACGATGGACGAAAGGTGCGAGGTTATCAAGGACTCGGGCGGTGTTTTTTGTGAAGATGCTCAGGTGTGCGCAGAGATGGCTCGCGTGTTAGAAGGGACCCTGATGATTAGGGGGGCGACGGGCGGCGATATTCCTCTGCCAGTAGACTGAGTGAAGCCGGCTCCATGGCTGAGCCGAGCCGGACCAAGAGACGTTAACCCAACTTGCGCGCTGCCACACGGCCTTGACAAAACCACAACCGGTCCCTCCGTCCAGAGGTGTTGAGTTGGCGAGACGCCGCTGCATGGTCGCCGCCGCAGGTGGGGAGAGGTCAACAGCAATATCTGGGTATCGACCTCTCACTCAAATTAGAGACGTTTTATTGATTGCACAGTGCTGATCAAAAGCTTGTAAGGTATATTGTGTCATTGGACAAGGTCTCTCAATCATTCTCAGCCATTCTTCCAGGCCCGACCCTTGCTGATTTTCTTGATGTTCGACATTCAACGTATCTGAATTGGTGGATCACTTCTTACGGTGCAATGTTTCTGTTTAGCACCTCTTGCTTTCCTTTGTAGCGACAGTAGAGAAGCGCAACGGCCGTCCTTGCTCATCTCAACTTACAAGACGTTATCGAAAACTTTCGCTGACGACGTCAAGCCCGTTAATATGCCGCCTGGACCGTCATACTCTTCTTATTTGAATGCGAGTGGAAGCCTGTGACGGCATAGAGCTCACCCGTCGCGTCGCTCGTCATATACAGCCGGTCGTCGCCGTCGCTCAGCGCCAGCCCAACCGGCCGGAAGCAGTTCTGGGGGCACGCCGCGTTGTCCGCGTTCCACATGAGTCGCTCCTCGGCGTCCCGGCTGCTCTTGCTCTTGGCAGGGAAGCCCTTAGAGAACGCCACGCGGCTGAGGCGGTAACCGTTCGGCGGTTGGCGGTTCCTGCAATCGTTGGTGACCGTGTCTCTGTCACAAGACGGAGGAGAGAAGACTCACCAGCTCCCGTGGAAGGAAATCAAAGCCGCCGCCCCGTCCTCCTGGAACTTAATATCCAGCGGCGCCAGGTGCGCGGCAAACGTAATGTACGGCGACACGGTCTCGGCTTTGCAAAAGGCATCGGTGTAGTTCGGCGGCATCTGGTTGCCCACCATCTGCTTGCCCGTGGCCGCGCCGCCGGGGTAGCCCTTGACGCTGTCGCTGTCAAAGATGGCCACGCACGCCGGGTAGCCGTAGTTGCGACCGTAGACAGCGCTCTTGGAGTCGCTGGGCCGCCCATGGAAGTTGAGCTCCTCGCCGGGGTTCGTGTTGTGGATGTCCTCGCCCAGGCGATGCATGTTGTCGATGGAGTTTTCCACGGACCACTTCACAGCCGGATGTTAGCACATGGCTCCTCTCACGCCCCGTCGGGCAACGGAAGGGAGGTGAATCACAATGTTTCCTGTCGCGGGATCGTCGGCGACGCCCACGCTGTTCCTCAGCCCCCAGCCGAGCACCACGCCACTGGAGTAGGGCACGGCCTTGGCGCCGCGCCCAAGGAGCTTGTCAATGTGGAAGATGCGGATCTGGCTGCGCGCAGAATGGACGTCCGTCGTGCCCGTGTCGATGTTGCCGTCGGAGCCGCGCGACACGAGCAGCAGGTTGGGGTCGTGCCGCGGCACCAGCAGCGTGCGCGTCGCGTGCCCGCCCTGCTTCATGCCCGTGATGATGGCCCTGCCGGCACCGGCTGTGCCCGCGGCGGCGTCGTAGGCGTAGGCGTAGACGGTGGTCGATGACGACGCGAAGAGCGTCCTGCCATCGGCGGACAGGGCGATGCCGTGGTTGAGCTGCACGGTTAGTAGCTGGAACCTCATCCTCTCGCGCACAGCTGCGTTCAAAGCTCAGGGGGTGGGTAGACTCACAGTCGAGTCCGAAACCAGCTGGGAGCTCTCCTTGACGCAGACGTCCAGGCCCTCGCCGTCATCCAGCACCACCCTCCTGATGCCCTTGCCGCCCTGCTCAACCACGAGCAGGTTGCCCTCCTCGTCCACGATGACGCCGCGCGGCTGCGCCAGGCCGTTCAGCAGCAGCTTGTACTCGACGCCCTTCGCCGTGACTGGCTTCCACGCCGGCTCTGGGTTGTTGTCGCATTGAACCGTCGTTGTTGCGGCGGCCGCCGCCGCCGCCCACAGCGCCATGAACACCAGCCGCAGAAGCGCCATCGTCCGTCAATGAAGCCGCTGGATGCTCCCTGGCGTTTAGGAGCTACGAGCCACTCGCAGATTATGGAGAGGGCAGCTGTACGGTGAGCGGGAATTCACGTCGAGCCCCTGCAGTGCTGCGATGGTCCACGGTTGACTTGGATGACGACTTATACGGACTGGGACTAGGCTTGTACTTATTCACACGGAACCAGCAGGGCACCGGCGCTTGACGCCATGATTCCTGCTCGCCCTTGAAGGTGACTCGGGTCCTCAGACAAGAGGCACACACAATTCGTACCTTAGCTCGCATGTCTTTGCCGAATCCCACCTTCCCTTCCTCCCATCCGTCGTCCCCTCATCGTACCGAACTTGCTTACATACCATTCCAGCACCCCGACGCCATCATCGTCACCACTCCCCTCCTTTTCGGCAGCTCGGAAAGGCCCCGTTTGAATGCCGATGGGTTGGCAAGATCGGGCCTGTCAAAGTGTGGAAGGTGACGTTCCAGCAATGGCGCAAGAATCACGTTTAAGGCCCCCGGTGGACTTCACCTCTACCATCATTTGTGGGATCGCCGGCGGTCGGTCAAGCAGCGTCGCAGGGCTGGTAGTTCGCTCACTTCGACGAGATATGCTCAACCGCCGGCTCACCGGGTGCGACGTTGATGGTTTGATAGAGGTATCCAGCCAGCCCTTGACTAACATCACGGTCCGGTAAGAAGTGAGGTTGAAGGAAGGTCGTCGTGCCAGTCGCTGCCTCACATACCCTGCGCCAAGAACTTTGTGTCAGCCGAGCTTCTGCAATGAAGGGATGCGCTTCATGCACTTTTGGTTCTACTACTTCAATGGCACTACTCAGTAATCGATGCGCACGAGAGTCGCTTGCAACACGGAATAGGCAACAACTATTACGGGACGCGTAGTGTATCGACCCAATTGGGGTATTGTACAACTCAATAACTCTGCGCCCGGTTTAAGCCAGGCGAGCCAAATGTCTATATCTTTCGCTGCCGGGGGAAACCCCGCCCCCCAAGTTACAAAAATGCGGTTGCCCAGCATCATCTTCCATCATCATATCGCGGTCATCATTACGCGTCCATAGTCCCTGTCGTAAGGGTTCGAAATGTCAAATGCTCCGGCCGACCCCAGCTATAACTCGTCTTATGATACATGTCAAGGAAATGCTGATGCTTCAGATTCGTCTCAAAATGGGGGACATGTCTGTTGATGGCGCCGACTCTGGAAGCCCACACAGACTATATTAGAACAAAGAGCAAATAGTAGTCGCTCGCTCGCTCGAAGCGCATCATCGCCGAGGTAGTTAGTACCGTGCTTTGCGAGGATTGCAGGGTCGTATGTAATAACAAAGGAGAGAAATGGTAAGAAGCGTGCATTCTTCAAGCTGCGAGCTCATTTTTATTGCGGGATTGGCGGCAGCGCACGTGTCGGGGGCGGAACCAGCGGTGGCCCGGCGGCCAAGTGTGGCATGCTTCTGCGACTCAAAAGGACTCTGGTCGCCCTGTCGACCTTGAGATTCGCGTTACTGGCGTGGCTCGGAATCGGCGGGAGAGGTAAGTTGGGGGGTGCTGCCTGAGGTGGTTCCATGACGAGCGGATTGTGGAAAACGTGCGCACGATTCAATCTCTCTGACGGTATCGAGTTCATGCTAGCTCGCTTTGCGGCGCGAGATGTCTCAACCGATCGACTTCGGGGCTCGCTGATGTTCAAGAGGGAGGATCGGTACTTTTTCCGGCCATCCGCCCGGGGCGCTTCCGTCGGCAATGATGCAGTACCTTGGGATCCTTGGGATTGTTCCGTGGACAGGGCCGTGGCCATTTCCGAAACTACGTCGTCAGGCTTTCGCATTGTATCGACGCCAGAGAATCTGTGTGGGCTGGGACTGGCCCTGCTGATTCGTCTTTCGTAAATCTCCTTGGAGACGGTGCTGGAATCTCGAGAGGGTGTGTCGCCATACAGCCTGCCCCGACCACGGGATGTGGAGCGGAGTTGCTGCGGACTGGCCATTTTTGTGAATGATGTTTGCCGGCTGGCCTTGTGTCCGGTCGTAGGTCGTGGGGGAACTTCCTGCGGTGATGGCTGGTCCATGACCATCGAGAGAGGTCGAGTGTCTCGCACGACTGGTGGGGGTTTGCCCCTAAGAGTACGGAGAGGTGTCTCGTGATGTGTCTCCGTGGGTGCTGCATTATTCACCTCCGCTAGTGCTGTCCTCGCGTACGAGAACCGTCTGTTGGAAGAATGGGGCAAGCTGAAATTGGGAGTCGGGCGCGCGCCGACAGGAGAGTTGACTCGGTCACCTTGGAGGACAGTGACGCAGGTAGACGGAGGCCGTGGTCTGGTCTGCTTTGAACTGGCTGGGTCGACAAATGGTCTGGCCACTTGCACCGACTGCCGACGATTGGAGATGTCGGAGGCGTTGGGCCTCGGCCTAACCACAACGTTGGGATTTTCGTTAGGACGAGCTGATGAAGCATCCAAGTTTGATGCAAAGCTGTCCCGGGTCGGCGATCCTTCAGGGGAAGAAGCAGCGGAGGTGACAATCGTCCGCTGACCGGATGAAATGAAGGAGAGGCGGTTGGAGCCTTCACGTAGATTCTCCAACTGGCGCTCATCCTGCGATAAGACACTGTTGGTCGTAGATTCGCCGTCCAGAGATTGGTCTCGAACTGTGTCTGGGCCGGTGAGTGTCGTTGAGCCGTCGCTACTTCTTGGCCCTCGGTCACTGTCGTTCGCAAGAACCCCTGTACTTCTGCTAAACCGAGAGAGATCTCTGACTATCAGAGTCCGCTGACTGGGGCGCTCCCGGATATGCGGAAAACTCTCCTCCGTCTTCGGCTTCCCCGTCTCCGAGAGATTCTTCTTGCCGCCTAATTTTTCGATCTCAGTCCGCAACGCAGCTATCCAACCCTCCATAACGTCGGCGCTTTCGAATACCATGAGCAGGTTCGAGGCGCTACGTCTGTCGAGCCGAAAGGGCAATTTGGAGAATAAGGATCGCGACTCCGATGTCGATGCGCCCTCGGCTTCGGCCGTAGATGAGACGTGGACGACCCAGTGCCGTCCCGGTATTGCGTCAGTCGCAAAAGCGGCAGAGGAAGGACCGAGGCGAAGAATCTTTTCGGGGAGGCGATCGAAAGGCCCATTGCCGGCATACTGCAACAGGTATCCAGACGTTACCAGGACGTAAATCTTGTTGGTCCATTCCAAGTTCTCAGCCGACGCGGACATGTTACGTCGGTGTTTCCTCTTTTCGTGTTCTTTTCCTACTTGCCCAACCTCGTCTTGGACATCATTGGTTTCTTCCCGCAGCTTGGCGCTGTTCTTTTTCTCATTGAGTCGCAGAATGGCTTCTGCCGATAGCAGAGCTGCAGGCAACGTGACGTGACGGACAGCTTGGGGGAATGCTTTGAATAACGGCGGCATCGACCAATTCGAAAGAGTCTCCCGCACCTGCTCGGAGGCTTTTGCAGTGGCTGCTCTTTGCTTCCTGGAGACTACCTGCTCGGGATGAGCATGTTGGCTAAGCCCAGGCGTCGCTGGGGTCGTAGGCGACTGCTTCCGTTGAGAGTTCGAGGATAGAGCGGCTTCGGACCTATGGCCCTGGGGCCAATGGCCAATATCGGTAATGGAGGATCGAATGCTCGCGGCGCTGGGGCTGTGGATTGCAAACAATCGTGCTTCAGGTTCCTTGGCTGCCTTGGAGCGTCCAAAGATGCTCCTCAGCCCAAGCCTCGACTCTCGGCGCGCGACTTTCTCTTGTCGCAGCAACACCGGTTCCTCGTCATGTACATTATCCGCGTCGGATCGACGGGAGTGGGCAAGTCTCGTCTGCTGGCTCGAGGGGGTATCTGGAGCTCCCCCGTAAGCCATATCTTGGCCAAGTGTAGATGCTATATGCCCCAGAAGAAGATGGGCGACTGCGGTGCGGATGCTGCCAAATGAGCGCAAGGAAAGACGAGATTGGCCATGCGAGGTGAAGTCAACGGACGATGTTGATGCTGTTAATGGCCGAGACACGGTAGAGACAGATGGATGCAAGCCGTAGAAAAATACAAGAACATGTGCTGTTGCAGCGACGGCGGCGCAACACAACAACGAGTGTCAGCGGGCGTTTGGTAATGCGGCAGAGAGGGTGATCCGGGTCTGGACGATCTTTTGACACCCGGGGGGTTAGCAGCGAGGAGATGGGCCGAGTTTTCGCCAAGGCGTTGGTCTAAGAGCTAAAGAGGCGTCTGCTCGAGGTTTGAAACGCGAAATGTGAATGAGACGAAGTAGCTGGCAGCGAACTGTACGCAAAAGAAAGGCGGGATAGGTAAGGAGGAAAGAAACGAAAGGCAGCGAGGATCGTGAGACGTCACACGCAGGTTATTTGTTGGTGTAGTTGCGAGACGCACCAGACGAACCAGGGCGCACAAACATGTGCGGCTGCTGCAGCGCCGTCTCAGTCGGCAGTCCGCACGTCCCTTCTATCCTGGTAAAAGCTCAGGCAGCAGGACACTGCTCAAGCCTCTGAAATGCGGCGCTGGCGCCACGCAGGAACAGCCGTGGCGCCCGTGTGAAGGCGCGCGCCATTGGGCCTCAAGTCGTCGCGAGTCGTCGCAAGGCGCCCCTGTTACAGCTGGGACCCAGGCCAGGCTCGCCAACGGGCTCCACGCGGTCCACAGGGGGTCGATGTGAGCAGGGGCTGGGGGATGCGAACGGTTGCGCAGCTGGACAATGCGCTGACAGGCGGAGCCTCAGGGGCTGCAGCGGACCTGGCAGGGGTGGACACCGGCGGGGCCGGAGGTCGACGCTGGCGCTCTCTTTGTTCCCGGCGCTGCATGTTTCTGCCATGCTTTCGTTGGCTGCTGTGCCCTTCGCGTGCATGTTTTTGTGGTGATGGGTTGCTTCCCAGCGACATCATGTCTGTCCGAGGTGCATATTGAGGTGCGAGCATCGAATAAGATCATGTGATTCCCCTGCGCCATGCAGGCGAAGCAGTCGCCCTGCATGAAATGACGCCAACCAAGACCACCACCAACACAGCATCAGCAAGCAGCAATGGCGCTCTCGGGCCGAGGACTTTTCTTGTTTCTTCTTGTTTCGAAGGGCTCAGCAAACGCTGGCGAACGTTTTTGATTACAGACGCCAAATTTGGCGTGCCGGTGTCGTTGCATCCCCGAAGAAATTGGTGACAGAAACACACGGACGATTCCATCTTCGCCCGTCCGGTACAAACTTCCGCTCGGTCCTCGACCTCTACTCGTACGCCGACGTAGACCCTGTACGAATATCCAACCGGGTTCAACCCGCCATCTCGTGGTCCGCTTACGAGTAGTATGTATTCAGCATGTACTCGTACATAACCGCACGGGGTTTCCCGAAAGTCCAGTTAGCCTGCCCTGCAACCCTCGTCGACAAGAAGCAACTCTACGTCGGCTTGCTCTGTCGATTGACAGGTCGCATCAGCCCCGACGGAGTACTCCGTACCATGTTACCGAATTGCCCGCCATCCCGCTCTCCGGCCGGCCGGATCACGTTGCGCAACCTATCCCTGTCTTTAGCCCTACCTTATCTTCTCAACTCACCCACGCGGCGGGCCTAGCTCTGGCTAGCGCTTCGCAGGACCGCCCTTCGTCGGCCCACCGGTGAGTTGCTAAGACCTTGACCACGTCGAGCATTGATGCTTCCAGCAGGGAAGCCCCGGATTCTCGTGAGGGAGAGCAGCCAGATTCTGGTTCAATGCCAGGATGGAGAATGCTTAGCGGTGCGGGTTGTGGGCAAGGATGATTTCCTCAATCCATCTCGATCCAAAGTGTGGAGGGCCTTGCTCGCCATGTCCTACCCTCTAACGTAATAGGAAATGGGGCAGACGCGCTCGTACGTTTGTGAGGACTCGTAATATCGACAATGCCTCTCGACGCCAGTCATGCTTCTCCACCTCACCCTAGGCGGGCACTCGACTGGCCAAGTTTGGTGCTCTACGGTGCTGTTTGTTGTGCGCCTAAAAGTGCAATCTGGTAATTAGCTTCTGCCATTTTCCCCTTCAGCGGGCGCCCCGAGCACAGCGAATGACTAGCCTGGTGTGATCGGACCTCTCCCGAGGAGAGACAACGCAAATGCGACGGGCGCCGGCTGCCAAGGGCCGGTTATTGACTTGTCCCAGCACACCAAGTGTTGGAGCATCTTGGTTCTGATCTGGCACTGAGGTACTGGAGGGCCAACAGTACTTAAAGATGCTCCGGATTGGCAGAGACGAATAGCTTAACAATCCGTCTATCTGGCCGCTCTTGACGATGAGGCGAGATATCACATGTCGCTCTCATCTCTCGTTTCACGGCGCTCATGGACAGGATTCCTCTCTCTCAGAATCACAAGGCCACAGTTCCCTCTACGAGTGTAACTCGTCGAACGCAGTTCGCACTCGTACTCGGCCTCAATGAAGCAAAACACGATGCATTACGCGTCTTGGGTGTTAGTGGCGCTTGTTCGACATACACTGCTCGAGAAAACGAATGAAGCCCCGTTTATGCCAAAATTTACCATTGGTATTCCAAACAGTAAGGCTCGCTCTTGGACCTCCCGCTCCTCATGCTCTGAGTCACGATAGCCCGGGGCTTCTTGGATGGGAGTCTCTGCGTCCTCGCGACGGGCAACAATTGTCATCTTGCATGCCTCCATGCACATGGTGCTGCAGGGGGTCCGCGCTGTGATGACTGGTCGTGAATCCCTGGTCCCTGCAGTAGCGGCAAGGTATCTGGCTCGGCACACATCTGTGCTGCGGCCGATGGACGGAAGAATGGATGTTTCGTCGGCTCCAGCCAACGCGCCGAGGCCGCGTGCACCGAGCACGGGGTCGCCGGCAATAACGTTGCTTCCGGCTCCAATCGCATCCAAAATCGCCAGCTCTTCCGTTCCCTGGACAGCTGGGTTGTCGTTGAGTCCCGTTTCTTTCTCAGCCCGCTCCGCTGGGTCAGGTTCTGGCGTGAGACAGCAACATCTGCCGACTTGCCATTTTGCCTGCTTCTCTAGGCCAGATGTCGTAACAGCTGGCCATGATGGGTCGCGGCTGGGCATGCACGCTTTCCAAGGAAGCCGCCTCGGCGCCGGTGTGGAATCTGTGGAGAAAATGCTCTCGGGCTCGATGCTCCCGTCTAAATATTCCGGGATGCGACGGGAAACGCAGCGGGCTGGATGTTTCATCTTTTCTCTTTAAAAGGCTCGGGGCCCACCGGTGGTGGCGTTGGCTCGGCCGGCTGTTTGAGGGTCTGCAGCTGCATCACAAAGGTCGAGCGCAGACACGGATGCTAGTTGTATGTGCGCACTGGTGCGACGAAATATTTTTATACGAGTGCATTTGCAGCCCTGTCAAGCTGGGCCCCTCGTCTTGGTCTTGACTCCTGTGTGCTGGCAGTTGGCAGAAATCCGTCGCAGTGGTGCAGCCCATGTGTTGGAGAATCCTCAAGACACGCCATCGGCGATCGAGAGCCCGTGGCAGCAACAGGACTTGAGAGACGGCAAGCAAGCAAGCAGGGGCCCGATTGGCGGGCTCCCGAGGGAGGCAGCGGAAACAAATCGGGGTTGGCAGCTCGGGCCTGGCGTCTCGATCAAGTTGTGGTGTGCTGGACAGCGAGGTGGTGTCAAGGTGCGTGTTCCGTTTGACTCCCGTCAGACCCGTCTTCCAATTGAGAGGTGGCCCCACCGTCAGGAGCTCCCAAGCTCGCTGGCTCTCCCCGCAATGGCCTGACGGACCCCATGACCTCACAAGCTGCGCTGCCACTGCGTCACAGCTGCCGGGACAAATCGTCCCTACCGCAGTATCGCCACTTGCTCGCCATGCATGTCTCTCGGCTCGTCTCTCATCAATCTTTGCAACTCTTAGTGTTCTATAAAGGTGCTTTGCTCGAAATAAGGTAGCCTTTGCGGCGCCGTGCCTCTGGCATACGACCACTGTACCTTGGACCCCTCCTCGAGTCCCCTGCCTGCACTCCAAAGTCTAAACTACACGTGCAGCCCGGGCCACACGTCAACGTCAACTTGGTTGGGAGCCGTCACGATTCCCTCGACTTCGTCCCCCTCCTCCCTTTGTTTCATCAATACTAGTACGCTCCGGACACGATGGCGACAAACGGGGCGGAACCCATCTTCGCCCGTGCGGAATCTCCCACCGCCTCTCCCCGCTCCGCATCCTTCTCGTTGCAGGCGGCGGCGACCATGAACGCCGGCATGCAGCGTGAGCCATCGCGACGTATGTCTGCCGCCTAGCCCCTTCTTTTGACCATCATCTGACTGGCGGGCAGGATCTTCCGGCGGCTCAATGACGCGAATCTCCTCCTCACCGCAGGGCCGACGGCGATCGACCGTGCTCATGAACCTCCAACTCAACGACCCAACTGTGCCCGCGCCGGGCGAGATGGCCAACGAGTCATCTGTATATCAGCGATTGAGCCCGCAACCCCTCTCTGAATCCCCTCTGATGGCCGATCCCCATCATCACAGGGCACCGAGCCTGGGTGAACTGCACCAAGAGCTGGAGGCGGAGCAAGAAGCGCACGTGGTACGTTGCAAACAGTTGTGCACGGCGGCAGGTCAAGATCTAACGTGCGACAGAACCGGCTTCTGCAGATGATTAGACAGCAGCAGCTGGAGCTCCAGCGGCTCCAGGCTGGACGTCCGGCTCAGAATCAGGACTCATCAGCCGACGATGGCACCACGTCCGAGACTCGCGAGAGGCCAATCCCAGGGGCTTTGCAACAGGCCACGTCCCAGATGGGACTGCCTGGTGACCTTCCCGTTGGATCTGCCGGATCGTTCTCCCGTTCGCCTGTCTTTCCGCATCCTCGAAGCTCGTTCGATATGGCACGCGCAGACCTCAGCCGTCGATCCAGAACACCAAGCCGTGGCGCATCCCCGAGGTTGCGAGCGACTTCTATCAGTGCTGAGAGCGGAGAATGGATTCTAGGCGGTCGCGACGAGAGCGCATTCTACCAAGCGGAGACTCGATTGCTGGTGCGGGAGAACCAGATGCTACGACATCGTATCCGTGACCTCGGTGAGTATTGCTCGTTGAACATGAAGCTGATCAGGGTCTAATGGCAAGTGCAGAGAAGCAACTAGCCGAGGCGTCGACCCACTCTCTTGCGGCAAGTGAACCATCGATACCATCTTTACTTACGCAGTCGTCATCCACGGTGGAGGAAGAAGAGGAGGAAGCGGAGTCTGCGCCGTAAAAGTCCTGATTGCTTGTCTGACTGATGCCCGGAATACGCAGCTCACAGCAAGGGAGGACGTTTTCTGCAGCGGGTCCTACAGAGGCCACAGGGATGGGAGTGAATGGTCAACGCCAGTCATGATTTCATGTTACATAGCCGGGGGCGTGGGGCATGATGGAATTTAACGGCCTACCGAATCCTGTCATTCGCGGTTTGAAGGCATCGATGGCGAGGTAGGCTTGTTACAGGGCACCCTGTGTCAGCGGACAGGAATACGAATGCTGGGTGCGACTTGGCCATGTGGATGGATGCTGAAGATCACCCGCATGGGTTGGAATGATAAGCTACGATGCCAGAAACTCTAGCGCTGCAATGATCAAGAAAAGAAAAAAAGCACTTATCAAAAGCACTTATCTTCGTGCCAGCCCAGGGAGCGAGGTAGCTCAAAAGAGCCGGCTCGGAAGGGGCACGTCGCCGGGGTGAAACCGGCCCGGATCAGTCCATTCGCTGCCGAAATACGGCTCATGGCACTGATGTCATTGGCCCGGCGCTGTGGAGGTCGGCAATTGCCTAGCTCCATATCCCGGGACCGGACCCGGCGCTTCGACTTCAATACTCGTATCTTGTCTGGGCGCCCGCTCTGCACAAAGCTCGGGCAACGTCGAGTCTATTCTCCGGTCAAGATGATGCTGGGTCGGCGATCCGGCGCCGTGCTTCGGGCGACGTTGAGCGGAAGCCGCGGCGCCCAGAGGCTGCTTTTCAGCTCTACTTCGGCTAGGCACGCCGACTTCACGCACGTGGTGAGCTCTCAGATCCCCGGGCGCTCTCAATTCCAATAAAGATTGGCATGCTTACGGTGAACCAGGTCATCGGTGGCGGCGTCGTTGGCCTCGCCGTGGCCCGCCAGCTGGCTGCGCGCCCGTCCACCAGCACGCTGCTCGTCGAGCGCAACGGCGCCGTCGGCATGGAGACGAGCTCGCGCAACAGCGAGGTCATCCACGCGGGCATCTACTACGGCGCGACGAGCCTCAAGATGCGGCTGTGCGTGCGCGGCCGCCAGCTGCTGTACGACTTCTGCGAGCGCTACGCCGTGGGCCACCGCCGCACGGGCAAGTGGATCGTCGCGCAGACGGACGAGCAGCGCGCCGCCCTGGAGCGCATCCATGCGCTCTGCCGCGACGAGATCGGCGTCGAAACGCGGTGGGTGGGCGAGGAGGAGGTGAGGCGGGACGGCGAGGGCGTGAGGGCGCGCATGGGCGCGCTGGAGAGCCCGACGACGGGCATCGTTGACGTCCACGGGCTCATGATGTGCCTGCTGGGCCTTTTCGAGGACGCGGGTGGCGTTGTGGCCCTCAACTCACCCGTCACCGGCATCCGGCCGCTGGGGTCATCGCCTCCCGGCAGCGCCGGCTGGGAGGTCGACGTCCGCGACGCCTCGACCGGCGAGAGCTCCGTCATCACGGCCGAGACCCTCGTCAACGCCGCGGGCCTCGGCGCCGCAGACATCCACAACATGATTGTGCCTGAGGAGCGCCGGCGCCGCCTATTCTTCGCCAAGGGCAACTACTTCTCCTACGCCGCCTCCCACCCGCGCGTGTCGCGCCTCATCTATCCCGCCCCCGACCCCGGCGCCGGCGGCCTCGGCACACACCTGACGCTCGACCTCGGCGGCCGCGTGCGCTTCGGCCCAGACGTCGAATGGGTCGAGTCGCCCGACGACCTGGCCGTCAACCCCGCGCGGCTGTCCCAGGCCGTCGCCGAGATCAAAAAGTACCTCCCCGGGGTGGACGAGAGCTGCCTGACGCCCGACTACGCCGGCATACGGCCGAAGCTCGCCCCCAAGAACACGGGCGCCAAGGGCGCCGGGTTCAATGACTTCATCGTCAGGAAGGAGGACGGCTACGAGGGCTGGGTCAACCTGCTGGGCATCGAGAGCCCCGGCCTCACGAGCAGTCTCGCCATCGCCGAGGAGGTCGACCGGCTGATGCACGGAAGCGGCGGCACATGAAGATCTCACTGAAAAACAGGTGCTCTGATATAGGCGGCTCTGCTTGCAACGAACAACCAAATTTTGTTTGATTCCTCCGCACAGAAAAGCGACCAAGATTCGGGATATCATACAGCAAGGCAGAACAAGGCAGAAGCATACAATTGCCTGCGACGGCGACATGTAGGTAGGCCCTGGCAGATAGATGCGGACGCTGCAGCACACACATAGCGAATGACTTCCATATGCCCTCATGAGGTATCCATGCAACAGAAAAACCAATCTCCCAATCATTAGCTCGTTTTTACCTACCACGGAGCCTCCAACGACAACAACAGTGGCTCCGTGTCGCAAATGCTGGGCAAAAGCAAACCAAAAGCAAACCCCGTTCCGGAAACGCCTCGTAGTCAATCCTTGAACGCCATGTCGAAGCTCGCCGCGTAAATGTCGGCGGCGCAAATGCCCCTGCAAATAGGATTATCTTTTACTTTGTTTGATTAGCTCATTGTGATGCTCGGGCAAAACTTTCGGCTCTGAACGTTGATGCGCAGTTCGTAGATGCCATTCTGCGCCCCGATAAACCTATGGGAAGTTCATTGCGTTAGCTTTCGCGACCGTTTCAGGGAGGATGGTTGATCTGGGCTCTTACAAGCTGCGGCCGTCAGCGGTCCAGGCCAACCCAGCTGTGTTGTCTGGCGACGGAGGGACCTCGAACACGCCGTGGTCCAACGTCCCTCGAATAGCGCTCTCCTCCCACCGGTTCATCGCCTGGTTGACGAGTGGCACAAGGAGCGACGTCTCCTCGTGATCAGCCTCTCCTGCTGGCCGCTCCCTGGCCTGCAGAATCTCGAGGACATTCAGATAGGCCGCGTCAGGCCTCTCGCGCTGGTCACGCATGGCTGCGACCGTCTCGCCAATCCTGTCCATGAGGCGCTGGTCTGGTCGACGGACAGTTTGCCGTGACTCCGCAGCCTCGCGTACGAGCTGCCGGGCGGTACGAACACGCTCCGACATGCGTTCACGCTGATCCCGAGAGGAGCCGAGCATATCTCCCATCGCGCGGCCTACACTGCTGCTGCGTTCCCTCAGCCCGGGGGAGTCGCCATTGTTGCCTCGAAAATTTGAAAGGTAGGTCCAAGTGAGGTCCGGCGGTCCTCTTGATCCTTCATCGGTACCTCTCGGAGACAATCGATCTCGACGCCGCCTGTCGCCCTGGATAGCCTCCAGCACCAACGTCTCGTTTGCCGTGAGCGGCTGGTTCAGCGTTTCTAGGCCCTCCACATGCGGCCTGCGGGTAGTGCCCGACGGCGTCGACCTGTTGCTTCGCCGCTCGCCCTGATTGTTTAACAACCGCGGATCGATGGTATTGCGGTCAAGAATGTCGATATGGTCGAAGTCACCTTCAACATTGATGTCGACAATCTGGCGAATGATGAAGTTGCTTCGCATGTCAGCAAAGCCAATATGCCCACGGTCTTCCGTCCATGCTAAAATATCGAAAGGGCCCGGACAGAATGCCATGTCTCGCACTGCTCCCGGTCCGCTCTCTGGACGTGAGGACTTGAAGGTGGTAATAAGGGGCTCAGAGCCGAACTCAGTGAGCAAAGTGGTATCAAATATCGATATGGTGCCGTGTTGAGTTCCGACAGCCAAGTAGGCCCCTGATGATGAAAAGCAGGCTGCGAAACTCCCCCGGCTGTCGGATCGGTCGTCCTTTCTCTGACTCTTGAGGAGAAACCTCTGCTTTGGCTCCCACTGATATCCGCTAGATTCTCCAGAAGAAGACGATGGCGACTCTGCAGAACGCTCCACACGCTCGTGGACATACAAGTAGGGGTCGTCCAAGATTGCAACCAGAAGTCGCCCATCGGGGGAGATAATGGCACGATTCACGAAATCAGGATACGTAACCACGTCCAGAGGTTCCATCTTCTCGTTTCGATCAAAGTCGCGCAGGCTCACGAGCACTACCGTCCGGTCGTTGTTGGCCAGGACGGCTACCCCCTCTGTGTAGGCCGTGTCGGCAGCAGGTAGCGCTGTCGACGGAAACCAGAGCGTGACGCAGTTGACGCGGTCCTTTGCCAGTTTCATACTCTTTGCGATCAGGCTCTTATTCGACCGACGGGCCTGGGCGAGAAGCGAGAGCAGCGGGTCGTCTCGCAATTCGTCGAGGCCGAGCTGATGCCTTGTCTCAGCGTCAAGCTCGAGGCCAATGAGCCCCGAACTTTGACTGTCTTCGCTGCCATCATCGAGCCGGATGGCGACAAATTCGCCCGTCTCGCTTCCACAGCAGAGCCAGCCATTCGCGGCGACCAGGCAGCGGGGCGCAAATGTCAGAAGCTTGATCGTCTCGCATTCGTGGGTGAGCGTATTGAGGCGCTGCACGTGGTTGCATCCGTTGCCGCCAGGAAAGTACACGAGATGCCGCTTCTCGGCGCTAATGAGGGAGCGTAGCTGCCAGTGCCTAACGTACGTGCAAGTGGCTTCAGCGAAAGTGTCCTTGGGAGAGGGGGGATGGGGGAGCAGAAGCGACGTACTGCGATCGGACGGGGACGCGGTAGTGTTTGCGCGCACGTTTAGAGACGATGCTGTCGGTAGGGTAGGACCTGTTGCGCGGTCATCAGCTTCAAGGCTCTCCACGGGCGGAGGCGGAGGGGCCGGAGGGGGAGACGTACATGCCATCGTCGTTCGCTGCCATGTTCGGTGCCGCCGTCGTGGCCGCAGCCGAGGGCAGCCGCAACAACTCTGCGGTGCTTCCGGTGCCGCGTGAGCGCTGAGGCCCAACGGTGTATCGCACACGCTCCAAGCCCAGGCAGCTTCTGTCGAGCTCGGAGCTGAGCCGGGCAGTCAGTCGAGCGCGTGAGGCGTAGCAACGGTCGAGCAATGCGTGCGGGCGGGCCGGCAGCGGCGGGTCGATGGCAAAAAGGTGAGCCAGGGGATGGGATCGTTGGCTGAGCGGTTGCGACGAGGCAAGGAAGATGAGGTAAGGTGAGGCGAGGTGAGGTGAGGTGCGGTGCTTGCCTAGCGCGTGCGGCGTTGGGATTCCGACGGGCGGTCTTGGGAGCCCGCCAACTGAAGTCGCTAAGCTAGCACTGGATGACGTCTGTATGCGCCTTCAGCTATGCACCCAAAACAACGAACGGCGCAACCACGGCGCGATCGCTTTGCAAGTGGCTTACCTTGGCGAGGACCGCATCGGCGAAGGGATCATCTGGAGGCGTTCTGCACGCGAAACAATCTCGCAGATGGATAGCCGTCCGTGCCGCGGCAACCGCTCTGCCGGGTCCTGGCTAGGGCGGAGGTGCAGCCATGTTGCACCTCGAGCTCAGCATCCGTGCCTCGAGTTCCTTGCAGCGCTGCGAACCTGTGCTCACCTTCCTATCCTCACTTGGTCGCGTCGCTGGAGCCGCTTCGATTCCGCCATAGTGCAGGGCGGAGCACACGATGCTAGCGCTGGCCACCTGCCCAACTGGATGTCTCGAGTAAGGGAGCGACGGAGACGCTGTACTTGTAAGTGGACAGAAGAATCACCTGAGGCGATGCCTCCGGCTTCACGCTGTCGGGCAGACGGTAGAGCCACCGGGTAGGCAGCGAGGTGCGCTGGGCATGTATAAAGAGAGAGGCAGGAGGATGGCAAGCGCTGCCACGCCTCCAGAATAGGAGTCTACTCGGATGGTGATTCACAGACGCAACGGAGACGTGGCTAGTCTGTTCTATCCGTGCTGTTTGTGCATCTGGCCCTGATGATGCGGGGATACATCATGATGGCAGCCCGTCCGAGCGCCGGGTTACGCCTCTACAACTGTGTAACCTGGACGTGAGCCTGTCCTCAAACCCAGTTGGTGCATCGTCGTTCACGCTGGCGGCCATATCGCCCGCCCAAGACAAGATTTGCATCTCGCAACGACGTGCATGCTCGTACCTACAGAGGCCCGGTCTCTAAACCACCTCCCTGAAGGAGCAACGATCATGGAGATGGAGAAGCAGCGTGCCATTGGCTGGAACGGACTGCTCAATGTGGAAATTTACGGGAAGCGCTATCCTCGGACTAGCGATAGTCCGCGCCGGGGTAAAACCTCAGGTGGGGACCTAACTCTGATTGCCCCTTCCTTCGGCTTCTATGGCCGGGCCGGGGTTATCCATTTTTCTCGGGCCAAAAAAATTCGCTTCGCTTTCCCTCTCCTTCCATCATCCCCAGTCCCATCCATCCTCAAAACCACCTCCGTCCCCCGACGTCCTCTCCCTCAACACCTCTCTCCCGAGCGCGTCATCTTCCTCATTTCTTGTAATTTTATACCCCCATCTTCACCGTCAAGATGCTGGCCTCGCGTCTCTCCCGAGCTGTAAGTTATTGCGCTGCGCGCGTTCGCGCGCACCTCGTCCGTCTCCCTCGCAGGCCCTAACAGCTCCTCTTCGCAGCTTCCCCGAGCCACCCCCATCACAGCCCGCTCTGCCGCCTTTGCCAGGGCGCCTCTGGCCTCCAGATTCGCTCGTTATGAGTCCACAGCTGCCGGCGAGGGCGAGGGCAAGGTCCAGGGCTCCGTGATCGGTATTGATCTGGGTACCACCAACTCCGCCGTTGCCATCATGGAGGGCAAGGTCCCTCGCATTATTGAGAACTCCGAAGGTAAGCGCTCCTCAGCGGACCCAATACCGCCAGGCGTGTACAAAGCTTACTGGTCTTTTAGGTGCTCGCACCACCCCCTCCGTCGTTGCCTTCGCCGAGGACGGCGAGCGACTCGTCGGTGTCGCCGCTAAGCGACAGGCCGTCGTGAACCCAGAGAACACCCTCTTTGCCACCAAGCGGTTAATAGGACGCAAGTTCACCGATGCTGAGGTACAGCGAGACATCAAGGAGGTGCCCTACAAGATCGTTCAGCACTCCAACGGCGACGCTTGGGTCTCTGCCCGCGACCAGAAGTACTCGCCCTCTCAGATTGGTGGCTTTGTCCTCAACAAGATGAAGGAGACCGCCGAGGCGTACCTCTCCAAGCCTGTCAAGAACGCTGTTGTCACTGTCCCCGCCTACTTCAACGACGCTCAGCGCCAGAGCACCAAGGATGCCGGTCAGATTGCTGGCCTCAACGTCCTCCGTGTCGTCAACGAGCCCACTGCTGCTGCCCTTGCCTATGGTCTGGAGAAGGAGGCCGACCGCGTTGTCGCCGTCTACGATCTTGGTGGCGGTACCTTCGATATCTCCATTCTGGAGATCCAGAACGGCGTCTTCGAGGTCAAGTCCACCAATGGTGACACCCACCTGGGTGGTGAGGATTTCGACATCCACCTCGTCCGCCACATGGTTTCCGAGTTCAAGAAGACCTCTGGCATCGACCTGTCCAGCGACCGCATGGCCATTCAGCGTATTCGCGAGGCTGCTGAGAAGGCCAAGATTGAGCTGTCTTCGTCTCTCCAGACCGACATCAACCTGCCTTTCATCACTGCTGACTCCTCTGGCCCCAAGCACATCAACCTGAAGCTCAGCCGTGCCCAGCTGGAGAAGATGGTTGACCCTCTCATCTCCCGCACCATTGAGCCCGTTCGCAAGGCCCTCAAGGATGCCAACCTCCAGGCCAAGGAGATCCAGGAGGTCATCCTGGTTGGTGGTATGACCCGCATGCCCAAGGTCGCCGAGTCCGTCAAGAGCATCTTCGGCCGCGATCCCGCCAAGTCTGTCAACCCCGACGAGGCGGTTGCCATCGGTGCCGCTATCCAGGGTGCTGTCCTGTCTGGCGAGGTCAAGGACCTGCTGCTCCTGGACGTCACTCCTCTGTCTCTCGGTATCGAGACTCTGGGCGGTGTCTTCACTCGCCTGATCAACCGCAACACCACCATCCCCACCAAGAAGTCTCAGGTCTTCTCCACTGCGGCCGACTTCCAGACCGCCGTCGAGATCAAGGTCTACCAGGGTGAGCGTGAGCTCGTCCGCGACAACAAGATGCTCGGCAACTTCCAGCTCGTCGGCATCCCCCCTGCTCACCGCGGCGTTCCCCAGATCGAGGTCACCTTCGACATTGACGCCGACTCGATCGTGCACGTCCACGCCAAGGACAAGTCCACCGACAAGGACCAGTCCATCACCATTGCCTCCGGCTCTGGTCTGTCCGACAACGAGATCCAGCAGATGGTTGAGGACTCTGAGAAGTACGCTGAGACCGACAAGGAGCGCAAGGCTGCCATTGAGGCTGCCAACCGCGCCGACAGCGTCTTGAACGACACTGAGCGCGCCCTCAACGAGTACGCCGACAAGCTTGACAAGACCGAGGCCGACGGCATCAAGGAGAAGATCACCACTCTCCGCGAGTTCGTCGCCAAGTCCCAGTCTGGCGAGGGCACTGCCACCGCTGCCGATATCAAGGAGAAGACCGACGAGCTCCAGATGGCCAGCTTGAACCTCTTCGACAAGATGCACAAGGCCCGCAACGAGAGCGGCGAGAGCCAGCAGTCCTCTGGCGAGCAGGAGGCTGGCGAGAAGAAGGACGAGAACAAGCCCTAAGAAGCCGGTGTCTCGACTCTGTTCTAAAGATTTGTTCGACTATTTGAGATGAGAAGCGTAGGGAGTGGCATAGATCCTTTTTCTTCCTGTTGTATTTACAATGTACTCATATTCCGCCTCAGCTGGTATGCATTCACACTTTTTACCCCATGTTGTTCATCCCATGGTTGGCGGGATTTCTGGCGTTGGAGCATCAAGACGCCTTGAGGGCTAACCCCGGTTGTGTTTATGAGGTTGACGGCATGGACGCACGAGGGCCAAGTGTTTTCTGGATGGCAAAATGTACAAGACCTGAAAAGGTAGATGATAATAACACCTCCCCCCTCAAGCCTCTGAAGAGTTCCAGTGTGATCGTCTGTCTTGATTTTGCTGTTCGGCCAAAGTCTATTATTCGCGCCTCCCAGATTCAACTCTTAGACATGAGACTGGGCGCTCGCAGTTCAGGTCTCGCTAACTGCAACAACAATCGTGCCCTCATGCCATCCAGCCCCATGCCGTGTTCAGCATATTGGTCCCGTGCCAGTGCATGCGATCCGGTCTACCGCTCTTGCCATCCAGTCTCTGCCAAGTCGCCTCATACAGCTCGAGCCCGGGCTCGTTGGGGTCGTCCCGGTACCGCTGGAGCAAGGGCTGGTTCGCGTCCTCGGCGAAGCCCAAGATGACGTAGGGAATGTACATGCTCGACCGCGGCGACGACAACTCCGGTCCGGCTGCGATGTTGAAGCCCGTGAAGTCATACAGGCTCTGCCGCCGCGAGGACATTTCGTGGAGGCTGCGGCGGTTGCCGTTGTAGCGTGGTCGCGTGGCGCGCGGCCGTAGATTCAGGACGAGCAGTAGCGCGAGCAGTAGCGCGAATATGGTGAGGGAAATGAAGAGCGCGGGGAGGGTCGGCGTGAGGGTCGGGCGTAGGAAGCCTGTGGATATGAAGGGCGATGGCGGAGGGGGGTTGACGAAGACCTCGGGTGAAGGCAGAGGGGGAGGCATCGCGTATAGCCAGACTGTCGATGATGTATTGAATCGATGCTGTCAAAGAAGCAAGAGAAATAACGAACAAAAGAAATGAGGCACCCACGAGTCAGAGGAACAGCATCTTTTTTTGTTCGACATGCAGGGAGGATTCGAAGGGTCCATACCCGCTTCGGACGTATTGTCATTCCACAATTAGAGGCGCAGGAACGCAGCAGCGTGGAATATCCCTGATGCCATTGGGCAGGGGGTAAGACATTAACGACAATTCACCAAAACATGCGACGCGCATTAGGCTTTGCTGCAGAACACTAATCGAATACAAACCACGCCGGGCACACAGTCCCGCGGCGCAACTTTATTGCACGCTCGTCTACCTTCCGAAGCTAAACCAACCCTTCTTCGGCTGCGGCGCCGGCTCCTCTGCTGGCTGGCCGGCCATCGCTGCGGATGTCTCCGCAGCAGACGTCTTTCCGGGATAGTCGATGTAGTTCCACGCGACATCGAGGAAGATGGGCTTCATTGGGACGAGGCCCATCTTGGGGGGGAACTCGACGAGGTTGTCGAGGTCTACGCCGTGGGCGGGATAGTCGTGCAACCGCTCGAGCAACGGGGTGGTCTTCGCGTCGCTGTCGGCTCCGTCTTTGCGGAGATTGTCGATGTGCACGATGGCGCGGTGTCGCTGCAGCTCGCCGTTGAGCAATTGCCCCAAGGAGTGAACAGCTTTAGGTGTGACGTTGATATTCAAGGGGAACGCGTTCGTATTTTCGTCGGACTGTGGCAGCTTCGCCGTCGCATCTTTGCACAGCTCGACAGAGCGATTGATCAAAGCCAGGGCGTTAGCAACGCTGCCGACGATGGCATGCGACCGAGCAATCGAGAGGCATCTGGCGGATGGGTTAGTTGTAAAACAAAACTCAGGAAGAGAGCAGAACTCACTTCAACGACTCAAAATACGCCTGGAAGCCGTCGAGTTTCGTAGAAAGCCCCTCATCAGCTGCTACACCAGGCAGCTCCTTTATGGACTGCAGGTTTTGTAGAGTTCCGTCGTACAGAGCCAGCTTCTCCTTGAGCTTCGCGAGCTTCCTGCTCGTCGGCAACTCCCTCTCTTTCGTTTCCCCCGTCGCGGGGGCCTTGGACTTCTTCTTGCGCCTCAAGGAGCCATACTCCTCGGGTGCCCCGTCCTGTCGGCCCGTCAAAACGCGGTTGCGGCCAATTCTCCAGCTAATCATCTCGTAATTGACCGCAGTGCGGGTTATCTGCAGTCGTTGCATGCGGGGGTCGCTCTGTGCCACCCCCTCGCCCTTGAGCTCGTCAATGGCTTGCTTCGTTGCGTCGACAGCGTCCTGAGTAGCAGTCAGGATCTCGTCGTAAGCCGCAGCCACCTCGTAAGGCTCCCGATCTTCGGATCCCGCCAAAGCTTCTGCCAGCCGCGACTTCGCACCGTCGACAGAAGCCCAGGCTACAGAGATCTGAGCATCCTCAATCTGAACCTCGCGGGAGCGCCAGGTCAGCGTCCTCGGGGCATTTTCGGCGGCTGAAGCGCCAGCCTCGGACGCTGCGCCGCCTTCAGCAAGAATACTGGGGTCGATCTTATTGATCTCTTGGATCAAGGCGTCGTCTGTTCGGGGAAATGCTTTTCTGGCAATTGCGGGGATCGGTACGGTTCGCGGCGTCTTCAATTGATAGGCGGCGTAGCGGATGGAAGGGTCAATCGTCTCGGAAAGGAGATCCTTGAAGAGGTCGCCTTTGCCAGCGGTAGCCAGAGCGCTGTATATGACACGAGTGCTGGCGTAACTCTGCAGGCAAGGTTCCCAGCTGTGTTTCTCAAACTGCATGGCTCCGCGGATAAGAGCAGCGTAAGCCTTGGCCTCGAGAACATCGTTCGAGGATGCGCCCGAGGCATTGATATCGGAGAGGACGTCGACGAGATCTTGAGCGGTGCGGGCAGCCTTATCGAGCCGCGAGACGATGTGAGACCTGGTGCGGCCGGTAATGCCCTTCTGTCCGGTGGTGTGGGCAGACTTGATGGCCATTGCTTGAGCCCAGGCGCGTTCGCTGGTGAGGACTAGCAAGTTGACATATCTGCTACCAGGTCAGCGAGGGGCATGCTCACCGCAGTCTCAGGAACAGATATGCGCTTACTCATGGTTGCCACCAACTTCCTCGGCCGTGGCCTTGTCTCTTTTGTGAAACTTGCCGCGGTTCTTGGTCGCGATGCCCAGCTTCTTGCGCGAGTTGAGGAGACGCTTGGTCAGCTGGGCGTGGTAGGTGGAGTAGTCGCCGTAGAGGAGGGCCTGGTCGCGGCCCTGGACCACGAAGCTGGTGATGTCCATGGCGGCCGACGGGTTATCGGGGGTTCTCAGGAGCGACGAGGGGATCTTGATCGGGCCTTGGACGACGATGTGGCCTTGGAGGTCAGGCGTTGGCGGGGATATGGCGGGGCACAGGCCTAGCTCTGCCAAATTGACGAAAATTGAGGCTGTGGGCTGGCGCTACCCCTGCCGTCCGTCGCCGGCTGACTAATAAATGCAGGCGCCAACCGGCGTCACTTGGACTCGACAGCGCTGCAACTACCTTAATTACTACTGTAGGCTCGTACTCGTAGGGGGCCGAACGGTAAGCAGCCACTGGAGACAAGCAGCGGATACGGCGGGAAGACTGTGACGAAGATGGCAGCCAAGAATAAACGCACAGCTTCGATCCCCCGCTGGGAGGTGCTCCGTTGGTCGTGCACAACGTTGCTCGCGCTTTCTGTCGCACGATATCACTACTCTGCTCTCAAATATCATCACCACGGTCCCGCTGCTGCTCGCATACAAGTACTCGCACAGCGCCCGTGTCCAACCAACACGACTGCCTGCCCCTCGGCTCTAGTAGCGCCCGTCCCGGCACTCAAATCTGGTGGAAATCTAGAATGCTCACGTGCGCGCGCACAGTGGCTTCAGGGTGCCAGCTGGGCGGGACTGGGGGGGTCGCACGGGCCAATAGAAGGCGCCGTTCAGCTGCGAACTGCAAACAGTGCCGTGCAGGTGACCTCGCTGGCGTGCAGTCGGGCCTGGTAGGGTCATGCATTCAAGAAGAGCCTCTCCCGCGCTGCTCTTCCAAACCACATTTGCTCTATCGTATATCTTTTTCAACGCAGACACGTACCCTCGAGCCTCAGCCGGATCGTGTCCGCGCGCTGTGCACCTGAAGTTGTGCGTGTGTGCGAGTGACAGTCTTTGTTGGCTCGCTTCTGATTCATTCCATCACTCACTCACCCGCATCTCCATCTCCCCAAGCCACGCCTAGTGCGGCGCCCTGCCCAGCGGATAGCGCCCCGATAACGCCCGCCCGCCAGACCTTATCATCCCACCTGCGCCTTTCTCCAGCACCGCAACCCGCCCTCGCCAAGGGCACGTCGTCATTTCGCACCGCTATGAGCCTCTCATGACTACGCTTCCATTCGCATCGTTGGCGATAGAACGCTCCATCTGACGCCAGCGTCCGCTTCACCTCGTGGCGGCGCCGACGACATGGCCACCAACGGTACATATCCGCTACCCCACAGTCCATCACATGCCGCAGCTTCAAGTGAGCCGGCCGTGTCTGCAGGAGTCTCGCAAGCGCTGGCAGGACCTCCTGGCGAGACCCTATTGTCATCTGAACACCATCCTGACAGTAATCATGTCCAAGGCCGGTCGTCGCACCCTCCAGGTGCTGTGCCCTTGTGGGACCCAAGCGCACTGCTGGGGTCAAACCGTCGAGCCAACAGCGCCGTCGACCTGAGAAGCTCGGGCTCCGACCAGTCGCTTGGCGGACAGTTTCAAGTCGCGACAGACCGTCCCAATACCGCCGCTCCCGATGCCATGGTCTTTCAGTTTGCGAGCGCCAACGAAACTTCGTCCAGTGGCCCACCCAGCGGTGCCTCGACCCCCAGCAACGGCGACGTGCCAAGTACGAACGGTGTTGGCTCCTGGATCGAGCGTATGAATAATGTCCAGAGCCGATCTTCCGTTCCTCAAGCCAAACGTCGAAAAACAGAAGATGGACAGGATTTTGCTGCTAGGACCAACAACATCCCTGTCCGCAGCAGCAGCGGCATTCTCGGACACTATGTCATGGAGAGACGAAAAGAGGCTCCGGGACAAGGCTTGCCGCAGGCGATGACGGTGGACTTAACTGACGGTAAGGCTCGCTGCCAGTTTCACGAAGGTAACTCTGACTGACCATGGCAGGTAATGATGACGATGTCATGGTAGTCGCCGACCCCAAGGATGAGGAAGTATGCTATGGCATGGTCAAGAGCGGCATAAACTGCACCAAGGTTCCCTCTCCCAAGCCTGGGATGCAGAGCCTTTGGGGCCCGAGCTACCAGCCGGCCATCAAGATCATGCTGCGACGCCAGGTGGGGGAGAGATCGCTCAAGATCCACGCGACCGACCACACCCGTGAGATGATCGGCGTCGTCGAGCCCAACAGCGCTGCAGCCTTTTGCCCTCTTCTCGACACCAATATTCGCATGAGGACAGACTGTCGCATCCCACCTCATCCTAAGAAGGCTGGTGAGGAGCCCGGTCAGCCGACCTCACGTACCTATGTCCTGGACGTGGTCATGTACGGCCCGCGCAGATACGCAAAAAACGTTGGCATCCTGCTGCAAAAGCACAACCTGAAGCTCATCGCACCGTACATCGTTCAAAAGGGTATCAAAGTTCTCAACCCTCACAGTACAGAGTACCGGCCACCGCCGCCAAAAGTGTACCCCATGGATTCGCAAGGTTCCTACACAAGCGTTTCCACTCGAACTGTGGAGGAGATTCGCTCCGAGGTCATGGGAGTCTTTGATTCGCTCAAAAGAAACGACGATCTCCCTTGCATGGACCCGAATTCACGCGTCACCACGCCGCTGCTCAAGCATCAGAGCCAAGGACTCTACTTTATGGCAATGAGAGAGAAATCGCTACAGGATCAATCCAGCGAGAAGGGCATGGTGTCTTTCTGGCAGACCAAGGTCAATGCCAATGGCCAGAAGATGTACTCCAACGCCATCACTGGGCATGAACAAAGAGGCCCGCCCCCAGAAACCCGTGGTGGAATCTTGGCCGACATGATGGGTTTGGGAAAGACTCTGAGCATATTGTCGCTCATTGCAAGCTCCACCGATGACGCCCACAAATGGGGGCTCCTAGAACCAGTGCAGCGTCCAGTGTTGGAATGCAAGCCAAGCAGAAATGACGGCTTGACCATGCAGCAATCCAGCTTCGACCCTGTGCCAGTGACGCGCCAGGCGAAGACTACTTTGATTGTCTGCCCGCTGAGTACAATCAGCAACTGGGAAGAGCAAATGAAGCAACACATCCAACCTGGTACCCTTTCCTGCCACATATACCATGGGTCGAATCGAATCAAGGACCCGGCCAAACTTGCTACGTTTGATATCGTTATCACCACTTACGGTTCGGTCTCGAATGAGCTGAGCTCGCGTTGGAAGGGCAAAGAGGGCGTGTTCCCTTTGGAAGAGATTGGCTGGTTCCGCATCGTCCTGGATGAGGCCCACATGATCCGCGAGCAATCTACGTTGCAGTTCAAAGCCATGTGCCGCCTCCAGGCAGAACGGCGATGGGCGGTCACGGGAACTCCTGTGCAGAATCGATTGGACGACTTGGCGGCGCTGCTGGGGTTCCTTCGCTTATATCCGTTTGACGATCGACCCAAGTTCAACCGCTACATCGTGGAGCCATTCAAGGCTTGTGATCCAGCAATAGTCCCAAAACTTCGCGTCCTCGTCGACACAATCACTATTCGCCGACTCAAGGACAAGATCGACCTGCCGCCGCGTGAGGATCTTGTTGTGAGACTCGACTTCAACGCCGAGGAGCGGGCGGTATATGACATGTTCGCAAGGAACGCCCAGGATCGGGTCAAGGTGTTGGCTGGTTCAAATATCAGCAAGGCTCTGGGAGGCAACACGTACATCCACATTCTCAAGGCGATTCTACGGCTGCGGCTGCTGTGCGCGCACGGCAAAGACCTCCTCAACGACGACGACCTGGCCGCTCTCCGAGGCATGTCAGCCGAAATGGCTATAGACATTGACGACGATGATGACAGTAATGGACCTGCCTTGTCGCATCAAAAAGCGCATGAGATGTTTGCGCTCATGCAGGAGACGAATAACGACGCATGCATAGAATGCAACAAGAAGCTGAACGCCGGTGAGGGCCAGAACATTGAGGCTGAAAACCAGGACGACATCCTCGGCTACATGACTCCATGCTTCCATGTCATCTGCCGCTCGTGCATTAGGACGTACCAAGAGCGGGCGAGAGCGATGCTGCTCCCTGGACAGTTGAATGGCCCCTGCCACGTCTGCAACGCTGTCGTTCGTTACGAGTTTGTCGAACTCCGTCGCGATGATGTGGATGCCGAGCACGATGGCCCTGCTAAGGCCAAGGGCAAGAATACTCGGAAGAAGCTGGAAAAGTATGACGGTCCGCATACGAAGACGAAGGCTCTGGTCGACGATCTATTGAAGTCTAGAGCCGCGAGCGAGGCGAACCCCTCCGAACCTCCTTTCAAGTCCGTTGTTTTCTCGGGATGGACGTCAAACTTGGATTTGATCGAGCTTGCGCTCAACGCCGCGGGCATCTCATTTGCTAGATTGGATGGCAGTATGTCGCGCCCCGCTCGGACGGCGGCGATGGACAGCTTTCGCGACGACCCCGCTGTCGAGGTCATACTCGTCTCCATCATGGCTGGCGGGCTTGGCCTTAACCTGACTGCCGGCAACAACGTCTATGTCATGGAGCCGCAGTACAATCCTGCAGCGGAGGCGCAGGCTGTCGACCGCGTCCATCGTCTGGGCCAAAAGAGACCCGTTCGTACCGTCCGGTACATTATGCGGGGCAGCTTCGAGGAAAAAATGCTGGAGCTTCAGGATAAGAAGAAGAAGCTCGCCAGTCTCAGCATGGATGGACAGAGCAGAGGGCTGGACAAGGCGGAGGCCTCGAGACAGAAGCTCATGGATCTCCGCAGTCTTTTCAAATAACGACTCATGGCACAAGATTTACGGAGGTATCGGTATCCCTCCTACGTTGGGCATTTACGAATGGCGTTTCCAGGATGCATAGTCGGCATTGGGATTAGGTAGTTGGGTGGCAGGGCTAGCCTTATAGCATTTGTCAGAGACTGGGGGCCTGGCATTGAGATATCAAAGACTTGGCTGCATTCTGGTGGCGAGGCCTGCATTTAAGTTATACAACACGACTCTCACGAGGGGATGATCTGGAGTGGCGCCAGGGGAAGGATAAAGCATATCATGATATACGGAAGACTGGGGTTTTCATTCCTTAAGCAACGGACAAAATCACTCATCATTTATTCCTCTTCAAAGTCATCGACTATTTCGATGTGTAAGGTCAGAAATTCGTTTCAATGATGCCCTCGCTTGCTGTACAAGTAGTGAAGCCCCAACGCCGACCAAAACTACCCTACGACGCATTGTCACCCATTTCAACAGTCATAGTTTCGTCACAGACGACATCTCTTGCTCGCTCCCGCTCCTTCCTTGCCGTCACATCAGGCAGCGTCCTCGTCGGTCCGAAGCCCCGCATACTCGGTGCCCTGGTTCGCCGTGCTCAAGCGCGCGCACAGGCTCAGCAGAACCACCGTCTCGGTGGCGGCGTAGTGGTTGAGGGCGTCGAGGAGGATCTGCAGGTGTCTGCTGAAGTTGCTCTCCCACTTGCGGATAATCTCGGACAGGTTGTTGACGCGGGCCTCGGCGTCGTCGGCCGCAGAGGACGAGTCGTGGTGCTGCGACGTCGAGGCCCGCTGGACGGCCTTGGTGGCTTGGAAGCGCTTCCACTGGTCGGCCGTCATAGTGGCGGGCTTGTTTGAGCCGGAGAGGTCCGGGTCGGACTTTTCGAGCTCGCGAGTGAGCCAGTTTGTGTACGTGGCAAAGATGGTGCAGGTCTGCATGAGCTTTGAGTGGATCTGGCAGCCGGTATTAGTTTGTTTGCGTACGCATGAGAAATGAGGGAGGGCAGAACTGAGCAGAGAAAGAAGAGAGACGTACCCTAAGAAGTTTGCTGTTGGTGAGCATGCATTCCTTGAGGCAGGTATCGAGAAAATCGACATGGTCCTGCATCAGCTCATCCACGGTCCTCACAGCGGGCTTCTTTTCCTGGGCGCCATCGGTGGCACTCAGGCTGGCCATGAACTTGGCCCAGTTGGGCTCGATGACTTCGGCGGTGCAAAAGTACAGCAGCTGCTGAACAAAGACGAGCATCCTCGCCCGGAGCGTCCACGCGCGGCGCTTCCAGATCTCCAGGGCGCGGTTGGCGCCTTTGTGAGCCCAGCTGACACCCCGCGTCTGCGTCTGCCACGTCGTGGACAGCTGGGACTCGAGGTAGCGCAAGGATAGGAGGTAGCGGAAGAGCGCCTGGTACCTCCAGACCGTCTTGCGGCTGATGACCAGCGAGACGGGGAACGGGACGGCGTAGTCGAGCTGCAGAGACGTGAAGCCTGAGGCATTCTTGTCGTTTTCAATGGGCTGGTTGGAAAGAGGCTGCAGTGCCTCTCCCTGCTCGATGCCGGTGATGTTGACAACCCTCTGCAGGGACTTGATGAGGGTGACTTCGTTCATCTCCACCTTGACGTCCTCTTTGAAGGGATCCAGAGAGACAATGCTGCCCGGTTGGCGAAGCACCAGGTCCAACAGAGACTGCAGCTTGCTCGTGTTGACAGACTTGACCGGTTTCCGCAGCTCAGACGAGCCCAGCTCGAGAAAGTAAGAGAAGTAATCGGACGGATCGAGGAAAAAGTAGTGCTTCAGTGACCGCAGTCGCGCGGGCAGCGCGTGCGTCGTCAGGAGGAGTTGCATCAGCGACTCGTTAGCGTAGGCATATGCGCTGTTGACGTTTTCCAGGAAGCGGCTGTCGTCGAACGACATGGGCACGTCCTCGACGACCTTGCTCACGTCCACGCCGCCGCATTCACGGACGACGTTGAGGTACTTGCCTGCCAGCAGAACCTTATCTTTGACGCCCTTCAGCTGCGGCGGTACGTCGTGGTCGCGAATCGTGTACCGCCTCTCCCAGTACTCATCCGTGTAGTCCTGCTCCAATCTCTCGCGCCGGATGCTCTTTTGCTCCTTGATGAGGAACTCAGCGTGAGGGTCCTTGATGGCTCCGTGGTGCAGCCACTCGTTCAGCATGGTCATGTACGGCCGGCTCGCATCCCGCAGTAGCGATGTGAGCAGGGCCCTCGCTGTGGGATCCCCGGACATTGTCTCGAGCCGCTTCGTTACTATGCCGAGAACGACACCGCCCTTGCAAATCTTCTTGGCCGCCATATTTCCGGGAAGCAGATCGCCCCCTTCATTCAGTCTCTCAATGACCTTGTCGTAGTCTTCGTCACTGTCCTCGTCCTCCTCGCTCTCGTCATCAAGCAGGGCGTTCTTCTTCAACAGCTCCTGCGCCAGGGAGTACAGCTGCAGCATCATTTGGCTCGTCGAGATTGTGTGTATGTTGAGCACGTGGACCGTAAACGTGTCACTCGTCAGAAATTGCGTCTCCAGCTGCGCAATCATGATCAGGTAGTCCTGCAAGCACTTGCGGATAGACGCACACAGCGCGTGATTGACGGCCCCAAACTCTTCCCGACTCTGCACGTCCACAAACGCCACCAGGGCAGAGTAATATGTTGCCATCTTCAACATGGACTTCGTAAGGTCGTGCAGGCTCGGGTCGAGTCCTGGGAGTATTTTAAATGCCGGCCCTGACAGCCTGTCTCGCTCCTCGTGTGGATTGTACCCCTTGGCATGGCGGATATACTGCCCCTCGAATCCCATGAATACAAACAGCAAATCTTCGACAATGGCTGCCTCCTGGACCTCCAGCGATAGCTCACCCAAAGGCGTCGGCTGAGGAGCTTGTGGTACGGTTGATGCTAACGGTGGGATCGATACTCGCGAGGCCAACGGCGCAGTAGTGTGTGGTAGAAGTGACACTTCGGGATTCCACGGCGCTGAACATGGTGAGCTCTCAGTGATCCCAACAGCATGGAGGAAGCGCTGTCTCATACCTTGCGGAGTTTCCGGCACAGGCTCCTTGGGCCGCAACTCTGTCGACCTCTGCCGGCGCACTTCGGGCGCTCTCTTCTCCGCCGGCATGCTCCGCCTCTGCGGTTTCTCTGGGCTCACGGCACGTACCCTCTCATATCCGTACACTCTCTCCGTCACTCTGCGCTCCTCATACCGCCTCTCGTCCGGGGCTCTGGTCGACGGCCGCGGGTTCCCGGACGCGGTTCTCTTATGCGCCACGCCTGGGTCGGGAGTGGGAGCGCCCCTCGCGTCGGCGCGTTCACTTCTGAAGCTGCCATTAGCGCCGGACGTGCGAAATCGCTCGTCGCCGTTTGCGTTGGCGCGGCTCGATGCTCTCGCGGCGCCCGAGGACATTGTTGGACTTGGTCGGCTGCATGGAAGGCGCCCCGCGATGGGTCACCATGCAGGGTCCCGCGAGCTTCCGTGACGGCCCCTTTGGTCGCAGAGGGGTCGCGTGGTTCGAGCCGTTCGTGCAATCCGGAGCTGTTGTAGTTGAAATGCAGTTCAGCTGTGCCTGGCCAATGTCACGCAGCCAGCAGCCGACGTGGGGTTCCTGAATCCGTGCCTGCAACCGCGTTGCCGCGACGAGGCGCGTCGAGGGACCCGCCGGATAAACCGCCGCTCCGGCTCCAGGCGTCTGGTGTGACGCCGACAGCGCCAGGGCCCTTCGCTGCCCGCCTGTTAGCGCGGTTGCGTAGGCCCAATGCTTGCCTAGCAGCGACTGAAGCTCGCTCGGCCCGCTCTGAGCTGTCGCTCAACTCCTTCAGCCTGCCATCTAACCATCCATCACATCTCCGCCCCACGACGACGAGACTCCGCGCTCGTGGCCTCCCCGATCATTTGGTTGATATCTTACCCGCAGTGCCTCTAGGCCATTCAAGACCACCAACACCGCCAAGATGTTCATGGCAAGATCCGAATACGGCAAGCTCACGCCCTGGCTCGCAGTCCGCATTCATCCGCTAACTGTCCATTCTAGACCGGGGAATTAACACCTTCTCCCCGGAAGGCCGTCTCTTCCAGGTCGAGTATTCTCTCGAGGCTATCAAGCTCGGCTCCACGGCCATCGGTGTCGCCACATCCGAGGGTGTCGTCCTTGGTGTCGAAAAGCGCGTCACCTCAACCCTGCTCGAGACGTCGTCGGTCGAGAAGATTGTCGAGATTGACCGCCACATTGGCTGCGCCATGTCCGGCCTCCAGGCCGATGCCCGGTCCATGGTCGAGCACGCCCGTGTCGAGTGCCAGAGCCACGCCTTCAACTACAACGAGCCCCTTGGCGTCGAGAGCTGCACGCAAGCCATCTGCGACCTCGCCCTGCGCTTCGGCGAGGGTGCCGACGGCGAGGAGACCATTATGAGCAGGCCCTTTGGCGTCGCGCTTCTTATTGCTGGTTTTGACGAGCAGGGCCCTCAGCTATTTCATGCCGAACCCAGCGGTACCTTCTACCGGTATGACGCAAAGGCCATCGGCTCTGGCTCCGAGGGCGCGCAAGCCGAGCTGCAGAATGAATACCACAAGGTAGGTCGCGAGAATATGACCCGAAGCCGGCAGCGCCTAACTTGTTTCGCTTCTAGTCCCTGACCATCATCGATGCCGAAACCTTGGTCTTGAAGACGCTCAAGCAAGTCATGGAGGAGAAGCTGGACTCGAAGAACGTACAACTGGCCAGTGTCACGAGAGAAAAGGGCTTTAGAATATACACGGACGAGGAGATGGCCGCCGTCGTGGAGCGACTGCCGGCCAACTGAACCTGAGCGCGGCATGCTGCCGTAGAGAATAGAGAAACACATCGCTCACATACCCCGGGGCCAGGCTGCGTCAGTGCAAGCGAAGCCTCGCCCATCTGACACACCCACAGTATGTATGTATCATTAATCTAAGGTATTGAGGTACCGACAGCGGCGGTGCCAAACACTAGACAATGCATCCTTCGGCTACCTATTGAATGATGCTCGGCCCTTGGGTCTCGAGCAACGCCGCTTCGCAGCTACAGTGGAAACGCTCACAGCATGCCTCAAAGATAAGCAAATATTTGGTCTTCCGGGGTGCCAAGTGCTGTTTTTGATGTCGCAAATAATCGCTTTGCGTGTATGCCTTATCAGATCATCGTACCAGAATCTCCCACATTCATGCATCGTCCGTGAGTTCAATACGATCAAGATCACCTTCAACGCCGAGCAGCCCGAAAGCCAGGTTGGTCTGTTCGGATCTCACCAGAACAAGTCGCGGCTCCTCGCTTTGGTCCAGCTCCGAAATCCTCTGATCGAGGCGACGTGGCAGCAGCCACACCGATATGGAGACCTCTTGCAGATTTTCAGGTCGCTTATACTCAGGCCCATGCCCAAGCTGGAAGGCCTTGAGCCATGCCGATTCACACCCAATTGCAATCTTCTTTGCCGACTGCCACCCAGTCAGCCGTGATATGTCGTGCATGCGTTGGATGACCCAGGCCCGCTGGTCATTGTTTTGGAGCTGTGAAAGAAATGTGAGCCGAGCTGCCATGCCAGAGGGTTGGTTGGGGCAAAAGGGCGTTAGGGGTTGTTCGCACCTGCACAGCTGCCACAAAAAGGCAAAAGCAGCTTTCTATAAAAGCCGCGGCAAGCGTAGTGCTCACATCCAGTCTTCGTGAGCAGTCATCTGCCAGCCCGGCGGCAATGCGTCCAATCTGGATGGCGTAGCCTGCCGTCGAAGGAGCTGCCACCTGTGCTGCCTGCATGGCCGCCGGCGGCATATTGGGCCGGCTTCGGTAAAGATGAATCAGCCCCATGTAGTAGTTCATCCAAATACCAGCAACCGAATAAGTGCGGTATTGCAATGCGGACCCAAAGGGCGTCTCTTTACGATCGGTATATTCGCTGTTCAGGGGTTTGAACTGCGCTCCAAGGTGGCTTTCCATGGCCTCAAATCCTTGCCGAATGCTCTCCCACTCTTGTTCCGCCGCTTCCAAACTTTGCGGCGCTCCGGAATCATCATTAGGATCCGTATGTGGAGATCGCCCCAGTGGAGGACTGAAGCCCATCGGGACATGAAACTTTCCGTGGGTTGGCACTATTCCTGGGAACTGAGGTGGAGAGCCTCCTGCGGAGCTCGAGCCTTGAGTCCGATTCATCTTTCGCTTTCTGGCCACGTCCCTCGACGTGAAGCTCGCAAGACGACCAAGTAGTAAGATTAGATGATCATACGTGCCGTAGCTGCGTCGCGTCAGCTCACGCTTTCAAGGGTGTCGGCAGTGGCGATCAAGGGTGGTTCACTCACATGGCGTTTATGTTCGAAAGAGGTGCTCTGGGTGGGCACTGCATCCACGCATCGTATTCCATGCTGTGACTTGTCAGTGGTGCGTGAGGCGTGCGGCTTGGCCTGACATACAATAGTTTTGTTCCTCCCAGTATGCTCTGATATACATCCATCTTTCCGTACCACCAGAACAGGTCTCGGAGAATGTCGTATTGCTCGATATCTTTATCCGTCGTGAGATAGCATCGTCCATCAAGCGGCTGGCCTTCTTCAAAGCCAAGACCATAGTCTTCCGCGGATACGCGTCGTCCCGTAATGATGCTCAGCAATTGGTAGTCGATGTCACTGGGATCTTTGCCAGAACCTGTACTGGCAAGCCATCTCATTCGTTTTGCCGGGAGGCATACCCTGGACATGTCTTTCAAAGCGATTTCCCTGAACAAGAGTCTGGCACCAAAGAGATGGCTGCACCATTTGGTGTGGTCCGAGGACCATACCTCGAAGTATGCAAGCAAAAGAGTCGCGGCAAGAGTCGAGATTTTTGTTCTCCTCAACGGTGTCCGCACGTTCTTTGCAATCCGACGTATCGACCAGTGGTAGTGTTTCAAAGCCGCCGTCGCTGGTGTCCCCTGGAGCTTAGCGATCTGGAGACTTGCAATTGCCATGATCGCATGCAGCAGCCCTGGATGGTTCAAGGAGAGCACGGGAAACGTATCTACTCAATTAGTGATCGGAAGCAATATGCAAGGGGGGTTGCCATACAGCTGAATAAGTTGTGTCCCAACTCGGCATTTCCTTCGAAATGTCCCGGCTCTTCCGGGGGAGAAGGATCCCTTTCATACAGTGACATTGACGGACCAGTGACCCGGACGAAGTGCATGAAGATGGTCCGCATGGCCTGATTTCGAAGCTCCGAATTTGGGGCATAGTTCATGTATTCCGACAACGCCTGTTCTTGCGCAAATGCTGAGAAAGTCCTTACCTCGATCCCATTCCGTGCGTGTGGCAAAAGCAGATGGCCGGACCCAGATGCGATGAGCGCTCGGGGGTCTGGTTGTTCGTCGTCAGACTCGGCCATGTCGATATCATCTTCTGACAGCGTGCCTTCGTAGTCGCTGTCCGGGATGTGTATGACGCCGGTCAAGGGCTGACCCAGAGGTGTCGTGCCGACAGACTGAGAAGAGTTTGCGTTGAATGACCCTCTGCCGAGATTGAGCTGTTGACGAGCATAATAGTACTGCTGGGCAGAGTTGTAATCAAGTTGTGTATGACTAGGCGGGAAGTCGGGCGCCAGCAGAGGGTTTGGCACGGGTCTGTGCCCTGCCGGAGATATCTGGCCGTGGCCGTGGCCGTGGCCGAAATCGTAGGCATGGAGGCTCTGCTGTTGAGGGTGAGGAGCTAACGGCTGAGATTGGCTGAAGTCGAAAGGCGAGGGCTTTGGTGCGATGGCCTGCAATGGTACCGGAACAGATTGCTTAGACTGTTGAGAGGCGTAAGCGTCGCCGAGATACGGTGTGCCGGTCGGGTACAGTGGAGGCGCGAAGTGGCCATGTTGTGCCCCCAGGGGATCTTTGAAGACGACTCTTTGGTTGTACCCTTCACACTCACGCTTTGACTTGATGCAGTTTCTGCACCTGGGCTTATTCTCGTCACACTTTATGCGCCGCCTGCGACAAGCTGAGGCGAGAGGTCAGCCTAGAGAGGGCAACGACGAGCCGGCAGACGCGCTGCCATGCTAGGGGCGAGTACTCACTTAGACATCCTGTCTTGGTTCTCTTCTTGACAGCCGGCTTCTTGCCCTTGGGGTCTTCATGGCCATCATCATGATGCTCATGCTCCGGCTGGCCGGCCTTGGCGTCGTTTGTCATGCTGTTCCTATCTGCCATGGCAGGCTTATGTACGGGGAAACAGCCGCGACCGCTGCAGAGAAGCTCCTTGGTTGGGACAGGCGTCGATGCTGGAAGAATTTACATGGCGTTGGCAATCCAAAATAGACCAAAATCCCGTTTTCGACTTCAAGCGGGATCCGCCGGGCTGACGATGTCGGCCTGCTCAACGATGAGAGAAGCTATCAGGAGAAGCGAAGCGTCCACCTCGGAGTTGCGTGACCAGCGCGGAAGTTGGCAAGAGAAACACTGCGACCGAGGGGGGCGCCAGCGGGCATCAAACCACGATTAATGGAGAAGGGATGGTAGGAGAGAGTGAAACATTGCCCGTGTAACTCGAGGGCTGGCAACAGGCAGACAGGCTGAATTCCCGTGAGAGAAACCGGCGCCTGGGATGAGGCGGGTTGAGTCCGCAATAGAAGACAAGCACCAGCCGCAGCCTGGGTCCGTCTCCCGGAGCAAGAAACGCAGAGGACCTGGTCGAGCCCAAGGGATGGTATCGGCGTGGAAGGGCTGGCAGCTGCTGGGCCCGGAGAAGAGGGTTCTCGGCGGCGTGCGGCTATAGGTGAGGCGGGGGGAGTGCGGTATGAGGGACGACGATGCCGATGATGAACGCCGAACGACAGATATCCATGCAAGGCGGGAGGCTGGCTATGCAGGCATGGAGCAGACAGGAAGACGATGCTGTCTCCGGCCTTTAATCCGCAAGGTGGTAGGAAAGGTGAGGCAAGGATAGTGAAGCAGGCAAGTGCAGAGGCACGGAGTAAGTCACTCGTAGAGGGCCGGCAGGATGGATCGGGCAGACGTCGAGGTGCCGCTACGGCCGCTGTGCGGTGCGTGTAGCGGCGTGGCTGCACTGTCTAGGCAGGGCGCTACGAGGATGCCACCAGACGAAGCAGCACTTGTGCGCGCCATCCGACAGGTCCCATGTAAGGGCATCAAGGGTGTGTGTCTCGCCAAGACAAGGCAAGGTGCCTCACCCAAGAGCGTGTGCCCTACAGCAGACTAATCAAAGGCACCGGGGGGGGCGGCGCTGTGCATGGACAGGAATGGGCATGTGGGAAGAGATGGGCTTATCGAAGATGGCCAACGGCGCCGCCCGCTGCGCTTCGAGCTCCCAAGATGCCCGCAGCCGCCGCCGACGGGAGCCCAGCAGATCGATCCCCAGCAGTTCCGGGGATTCAGTGGATCGCCTGCCGGGTCCCCTGCCAGGGAATGGCGCTCAAGGCTGACCTCCACTCGGCCCTACAGGAAGACCGTCCGGGCTGCGCATCACCCGAGAGCGATGGCCATGTGTGGATGGAGCTCTGGGGCCGCTAGGTCCCGGCCCGGCGAAATGCGATGCCAGACCGGCTGTGGGCTATCGTCGCATCAAGTTAGCCGACAGCCTCTGTGCCTGGGCATTCGTGGGCGATGGCGTCCGGCGGTTGGCTCTCAACGGAAGCCCGCCTCGACCCCGTCATGTCCGATGCACAAAGTACTCGTACGAATGCTTCCACTCGGCCCCGCACTGTGACTCCCTGATGCGCTGAGGAGCACGGCGCAGCTACCACCAACTGGCTGGGACCGACCTCATTTGCCGCGGGCCCGGCTGCCTTTTCTTTTTCTATGTCAAATCCAGCATGGCCAGCGAGAGGGGTTTCCTCCTTGTTTTCCCCGTCGTCGTGGTCCTCTCCGTGGGTGCCTTGAACGTATGGGCCGCGTACGGCGTACAAGATCTTGCCATTCTATGTGCCACAGCCGACGGTAGCAATTCTCCTCCTACCACGCTGCCCATGCGGCTCTGGACCTCGCTCTTGTCCTGACAGCCAATAGCCGGAGATGATGCTGCTGTGGAGCCTGTGTACGAGTAGTTGACTTTGGTGCAGGTCGCAGTGGATCATCGACCGGGCTCAGGCTAGCGGTGACTTAATAAGTTGACTTTGACGCTGCCCTCGGAGTCTTCCGTGGTTCTACTAGCATCACCATCGGTCGAACGGCTCACAAATTGTGGCTTGACCAGGCTAATGATGCAGGAAACCAAGCCGGCTGCTCCGCTAGCTTAAGGGGGTCAACATCCAGACCGGCCGGCTCGGTCTTCTGGAAACACCGCGAAGACGGGGAAGCCTTGCTGATATTTGGACAGGAGTTGAGATGCTCCAAAAGGGCCACACGCTCGTCCCACCGGTGCATACGCCATCAATCACGGTAAAGGAGCAATGCGCATCGGGCTTCACGGCTCCACCTGTCCGGCGCTACATATCATGGCACAAGAGCGAAGCCCAGCAAGCCGAGCGTCTGCTATGATCACTACACCAAGTGCACGAAAAACGGAGTGTACGGCAGTGGGGATTGAGCACTTCCGAGTTCGCGACTCGCAAAGTCCCAATCATCATCCATGGCCTGGCTTGCATGAATGCATGTAGGTATGTATGCAGGGCGGTGGCTTGCCTCGCCCTGAACCCTTTCACGACATCCGCCATGTCCAATCCCCACCAACAGAGGTCGGCCCATGGCGGTGGACCTCGGCCCTCGAGGCTCCCTACACGTACCCCATGGCCAGACCCAAGGATCGTTTCTGTGACACAAATGCTGTGCGGCTTCCCACAAGATTCGTCTCTCCTCAGCGATGAGCTTCGCCGCTTACGAGATACCGCGTCTGCCACAATCCACCCCTCCTTTGGGGGCCGCTGCGTTGTGTGACACCCTCGCTCCGGAATCTTGCCTCATCTCAACACTGCATGCTCCGTAGCACGGGGGACGCAGCCACAAGTCTGGGCTAGCTCAGGTGCGGTCGTTGGAGAACCCGTGTGACGGCTCCATCCGCCCGTGCTCATTGGGGCCAAGCGCCGCCGGAGCCAGCCCAGTTTCTCGTCGTAGCCAGAGGCAGATCAATGCCGACACAGACCATGTGCTTCTCCAGGGCCGTGTCTGAGCCTAGCGAGCTCAGAGAGGGTGCGCGCCCTGGCTGATGCAACTCCCGCAGTCCCGGGGCCAAATACCGAGCCACATCATCCGGCGTGTTGGGTAAAGAGAAGGACAGGGGCAGGGGCCAGGATCCCGTCACACACGTCCGGAGTTCCTGTACGGAGGAGCTGTCCCAGATACATTTTACTACAAGTAACACCAAGCTACTGAGGCGTATTGGGACAGACGACCTGGCTCTGCTGCGAACACCCTTCCTGCCGGCGGCATCGTGCGCATCGTAACAGCTATCCCTACCACACCCAAGATCCGGTTGAATTGCATATAGACGCGGCCCGCTACTGCTTTGTGCTCACTCAGCCCACCCAGACGCCGGGCTGGTGAACGTATGTATGTATCCGTCTCGATGACAAAGCTCGCGGCATTCGCCAGACGAGAACTAGCTGGCGAAACTTACCACATGAGAGCTGCCCGGCATAGGGCCGTTCGATGATGTCGGTAGCCACAGCAAACTCCGACCGAGCAAACCGGCTCAGGTGCTTCCTGGATGAACCGGTTCCACATATGCCTGCCATGCGTCTTCGTTTCGGCTCCCGTGCGCCCGACCAACTCGGGCTTGCGTTGCGCCGTTCCAAGACTGGCGACAGGTCCAGCGAGCGCTTATCGGTGGGTCAATCTCGAAGCGGAGGCAAAGAAGCATCAGTAGGCGCTGCAGTCTTCAAGGCCTCACGGACCACGCACGGCGCGATGATGCTCGTGACGATGGGACATATTGCTGAGTTGGCTGTACGTTAATCCATGGATCTCCGGTCGTGCTCTGCGCGCAACTCTCGGGCCGGATAGAACTTTCGTTGAGTGTCAGTTCGATTCTCCACTCCATTACAAGGTGTATGACTGCGCCAGAGACCGTCTCAAATATTGGACTGGTTCGAGATGTTGGGTCTTCTCATACTCCGTACTGGGTGCATTAATTATTTGCCTGTTAGTCCCGAACTGCCAATGCAGTCGTTGTGCCTGCTGACGCACGGACCACGTGCGCTAGCCTTGTCTGCGTTCAACACCGTAGAAAAAAAATTGGGCAGGACCTCAGCCTACCCGCTGCAGCTTAAACATTTCCAACACAGTCCGCCTTAAAAAGTCAAGACAATATGTTTGCTGTGCCAGGCTGGTCGGTTTCCGCCGATGGCCTCAAGGCCGAGACGGCCTCGCCGGCAAGTGGACCTGCTGGCGCAAAGTCCAGGAAGCGCAAGCGTGCTGCAGCAGCGCCCGCTGAGAACGTCACAGCATCCAATGTCGCTGACCTGTACGAGTCCATCGTGGAGGGCAAGAAGCCGGAGAAGCACGATGGACCGAAAAAAGACCACGCTAGCAAGCGGCAGAAAAAGCAGGCCAATGCAAAGGAGAAGAGAGGGTCGGAGGCTCAGGATGAGAAGCAACCTGAGACGACAAAGAGTAAGCCTCCTGGTGAGGTGAATCAGGGCCCGAAGGACAGCAGCGACAAGAAGAAGAAGCAAAAGGACAAGAAGAAGCAGGCATCTCAACCTGTCGAGGCCGCAGATGAGGCCAAATCCAACGCAGGTCCGACCACATCCGCCGCCATCACCAAAGATCTGCTCCCCATGCCGCCCAAGCCCGCCAAGCTCACTCCTCTGCAAATGTCCATGAGAGAGAAGCTCGTCTCCGCTCGTTTCCGCCACCTGAATGAGACGCTGTACACTCGGCCATCCGATGAGGCGTTCGGTCTTTTCCAAGAGTCCCCAGAGATGTTTGACGAGTACCATGAGGGTTTCCGGCGGCAGGTCAAGGTCTGGCCGGAGAACCCTGTTGACAGCTTCCTTGCGGATATCAGGACCAGGGCCAAAGTGAAGCCTCCCGGCAAGGGCAAGCCCGGCGCGCCACCCACGCAGCGCCTCAGGACTCCGCTGCCCCGGACCATGGGCAACTGCATCATCGCGGACCTGGGCTGTGGCGATGCCAGGCTGGCAGAGTCTCTCCAAGCCGACAAGGCCAAGCTCCGGCTCGAAGTGAAGAGCTTCGATCTCCAGAGCCCCAGCCCGCTCGTCACAAAGGCCGACATCGCGAATCTGCCTCTCGAGGACGGCTCCGTCAACGTCGCCATCTTCTGCCTTGCCCTTATGGGCACCAACTGGATCGACTTCGTGGAGGAGGCCTACCGCATTCTCCACTGGAAGGGTGAGCTCTGGGTCGCCGAGATCAAGAGCCGTTTCGGCCCCGTGCGCAAGAAGAACGCCCCCGTCGACCACAGCGTGGGCAACCGCAAGAAGGCCGCCGCCAAAAAGGGCGCCAAGGCCGCCGGCGAGGACGACGCCTTCCACGGCGAAGACCTGGCCGTCGAGGTGGATGGCGCCGAGGATCGCCGTCGCGAGACGGACGTCTCGGCGTTTGTGGAAGCGCTGAGGAAGAGGGGCTTCGTGCTCCAGGGGGAGCGTCAAGACGCCGTGGACCTGTCGAATAGGATGTTTGTCAAGATGCACTTTACCAAGGCGGCGTCGCCAACCAAGGGCAAGGGGGCTAAGCCGCAGGATGCGCCGCCAAGGGGCAAGAAAAGTTTCGCTCCCAAGCGGGACGAGGAGGTAGATGACGACAAGGCGGATGCGAATGAGGCGGCTATTCTCAAGCCTTGCGTCTACAAGATACGATAGGCAGCAAGAGCTCACTTCATAAATGATGGAGCATCGAAATAGTATCACACATAGGCTGCTCGAGTACACCTTGAAGTCGAGAGAGATGATCATGCATTCATCCATAGCGTGTTCGCGTCTAATATAATGCGTTGTCGCGACCACCAGCTTTCCAGATTGCGCCCCTCGAAACAAAAGGGGAGCGCATGCATATTGCGTTAGCCAAGTCAATGGCTTTTAAAATGCTGTTGTGTCCCGTATGCTCTATCGAAGGATCATTCCCAAATCAGGCCTGCTGCCACGTCCACATTATCCTCTGCTGCTTGAAGTGCTTGGATTGCTTCCGCCCTACTGGCACCCATGGACATCAGAGCATCGACATGGGCCGGCGTCACGTTTGGCGTGGCTGCTGTGGCCCCTGCTTGGGGTGTCGTCGCCGATGGCTGTGCTGGCGGGTTGACTGCGGGCTGTGGTTGAGTTCCCTGTTGTGCCACTTCGGGCGGCATGACAACGCCAGACCGTTGCCCGATGGTGGTGCCCGCGGGTCCAGGTATCGTAGGCTCCTGCGCCGCGGCAGCCTCTTCTTCCTTTGGAATCTCCGCTTCTCCAAGGAACGGCACCTCCTCGCCCTGGATGATCAGCTTGTCTTTAGCCAGGTCGATGGTGGCCTGATACCGCTTCAGCATGTCCAAGCCAAGCAGCAGGTCCGTAGTCTTGCCCTCCATAACGGTGAAGCTGCAGGGCAGATGCAGACCTCCAATCTTGATCTGCGCAGAGTGTACGCGGCCAATGATGTTTGCCGTGCCCACGCCGCGCGCAACGCCAGCGAACCTCGTGTCGACAAGTCGCATGATACCGCATGCTTCGGCGCATGAGGGCGAGATGATGGTGGCCTGCGCTCCAGAGTCCACAAATGCCTTGACCTTGTGGCCGTTGACCTCCACGTTGACGTAGAGCATGTGGACTCTTCCAAAAACTGTGGGGGAGCCGTTAGTCCTGCCATGCTGGAGACGATGCTCACTGCTTACCTTCGGGGTTGTGCTCCATGGCATTCTGCAAGTTCTCCATGACCCTCTCTTGGCGGATCATGTCCTCAATCTTCCTTTGATTGTCAATGTTGAAAGGGTCGTCGTTGAGCCGTTCAATCTCGCGCTGCCTCTCGAGCCGCTCACGTCGCTCGCGGTCTTGGGCATCTTGCAGTATGGCGGCGAATCGCGCCGGATTCTCCACCGCAGCCGCGAGCTCTGGATGCTGTCTTTGGAGTTGCTGCCTTAACGCCGGGTCGCCGAGGACCTGAAGACGCACCAGCTCAGGGTCGTTGTCGCCGCCCTGCCGCGGCCGGGGTTGCGCCGGTTGCTGTACTCGGCGTTGTGTTTGTGCCGGAGCATCAGTGCTCCCCCGCGTCTCCCTAACGTGGACGGCCAGCATGTCGCCGTCGGCAATGTGCAGCTGCTCCATGGTCTTGGTATCGTCGGAAATCAGGCGGCCGTTGTGATAGATGTGTTGCGAAGTGGGGGGGACATTCGTCTCGGCGTGGACGGACTCGCGCAGGATGGAGATGGTCATGTCGGGAAAGATTTCCAGGTTCAGAAGACTGTCCTGGTCCCTCGCCTGGGGATTAAAGATGTTGAGGGTGACGCGCCTGCGGAAGTTCAGTCTTTCGCTCTGGGTCGGGCGCCGGGCTCATGAGGTCATGGCGGGAGCTTACATGGCTACGTCGGTGAGGGCGACTCTTTGGGTGCGGCGGCGGAGGGCGGAGTGACAGACTGATCTCGACTTGGCCGGCAGGAGGAAACCAGCACCTCAGGCCCAAGGATCTTGTGCAGGCGAGCTCGCGTGACGGGTTTTGCAAAGACAGAAATGGTGGTGAAGGGTCGAAGTGGCTGCTGACCCTGATGTCCACAGAGGTGTGGCTGGAGGACAGTCCGAAGCTGGGAGGAGCGGAGGGGCGCGCAGGGGCGCGCAGGGGCGCGCTTGGGGGGGGGCAGCTCAGGTGGTGCTGGAGGCGATGACGGAGGCACCCTGCCATGAACACCTCCAGGCTGCACGGCACAACTTCAATGCGGACTACGTAAAAGTCGTCCTACGGGCAGCCACCCTCAAACTCTGCGTTGTTGTCTGCCAAACTGGTCGGCTTTGTTTGTTTGCTCTCCATGTCTGCCGACTGCGCTGCCAACGGCTTCTGTACTCCGTAGATCCCACGGCAACAACCCTATTCCAAACCTCTTCTTCACGACGCCGTGCTGTTGATGATTCCGACGCCATGATGCCGACACAGTGCTGTACTGCTAAGATTTTACTTGGCATACCTGGCCACACCATCCCCTCCGAGAATTTGCCTCTGCAAGCAAGGCGATATGTACTCCTGTTGTCCGATTACCTCATGCCGTCGAAAGCCAGCGAAGACGGCAGAAGCTTGCGCTCAACAGGGACGGCTTTCAACCAAACACAAGCGCCGACAAAGAGATATCACTTCTCAAGATTCGAAGGGCGTGCTCGTACATCCGAGTAGTTGCCGAGCTCCGTCCAAGCAGAAGCGCCACCTTGACCCGTTGTTGCTTGGTCAACTCCAGGCACCGCTGCAGTCGTCACTGTGACAGACTCGACTCCGAAAGTTGGTTGGTCAGCTGTTCGCCCAATTTGGTACCTGCAGGGCAAGTACCGGTCAAGAAGAGCCTGGCGATAATATCTACAGGCCTAGAGTCCTCGACCTCATGCTCGTTTGTCAACTCGGGCGCCTCATTTTTGCCCGATTCATTTCCGCCCTCGCAGATCACTCAGCCGGCATACTTCATAACATGTTTCCTGAAAGCTTGCGTGGGGCTTGAGTGCGACGCCTATCATCTCTCGGCCGCTTTGTCTCGGGCAGCACTCTGCGTGCACTTTTTGCCATCTGCTCCGAGGCCCAGGGCTTAGCCATCGGCGAGAGAGGCCGAACTCAAAAGCTTCCACGTGCACGGGAGATTCCAAAACTCCTCATCATGCATCTACTTTCACGTCGGTGATGTTACTACTCTAAAGGCATACCTACAGGGTAAATTCCATCCCCTAGTCCGTAGCCTTGTACTTTTGGCGATACTCCTCGGTGCGCTGAATGTCGTCCTTGGAGGCAAAGCTCTGCATCCCTTCGATTATATCATCCAACGTCAGAATGGCGAAAATGGGAATGCCATACTCTTTCCTCAGTTCACCAATGGCACTCGGGCCGGGCTTGGAGTCATCGCCATCCGCTGCCGGGAGCTTCTCCATGCGGTCCAAGGCAACCACGATGCCTGCAACAATGCCACCCTCCTTGCGGATCTTGTCAATAGCTTCCCTCTTGGCAGTGCCGGCGGTGATGACGTCGTCGACGATGAGGATTTTCTTCCCCTTCAATGGGGCACCAACGATGTTGCCGCCCTCGCCGTGGTCCTTGGCCTCCTTGCGATCAAACGAGTAGGAGATCTTGTCCAGGTTCTCCGGGGCCTGTTCGCCAATCTTGATGGTGATTGCCGAGCAGAGAGGGATGCCCTTGTACGCGGGTCCAAAGACGATGTCAAAGTCCAGGCCAGTGTTCTTCTGCGCTTCGATGATGGTCTGGGCGAAGGCGGCGGAGATGGCTCCGGCGAGGCGAGCAGAGTGGAATTCACCGGCATTGAAGAAGTAAGGCGAGATCCTCTTCGACTTGAGCTCAAAGCTGCCAAACTTGAGGACGCCCCCGGCGATGGCCGCCTTGAGGAAATCCTGCTTGTATGCGGGCAGCTGAGAAGCCATTTTTCGGATCGCGGGGTATGAAGACGTAGAGGTCTTTGGCGTCTGGTGTAATCGACAAAGGAGCGCTGTGCGGGGGCTTGGGGCGCTTCAGACTCTTTATATAGGGAAATCAGCTCGCTTCGCTCAGGCGACGTCAGGATGCAGTGAGTTCACCCGAGAAGATGTCTGCATTCAGTCGGAGCGAAAGCGGTCGCGAGGTGATCTAGCGCTTATCGTTGGGTCTAAAAGTTTTGGTGGGGTTGACGGAATACAGCGACGGCGAGGTAGCGTGCGTGCGAATCTTGGTGCCGCGGTACTTCGTGCCTGGCGTTGGTGGACGCAGAGCCCCTCGCCGGGCTTATCGATAAGGCAGCCCGCTCGCTACGGCTCCACCCACCTCGTTCTGAAGAAAAAAATTGTGTTGACCGCCCTGGCCGTCCCGTTCTGGGTTTGCCATCGCGCAGCGCAGTCTCCTCGATCCCTTCATCACGGGCTGCTTGTCTCTCGCACAACAACGCCCCATCTGCGCATCCGTTTGCCCAAGATGAAGACGACGTGGAAGGACATCCCCCCGGTGCCGACTCAGCAGGAGTTCCTGGACATCGTGCTGAGCCGCACCCAGCGCAAGCTGCCGACCCAGATCCGCGCAGGCTTCAAAATCCACAGAATTCGAGGTAGGCGCTTCGCTGGTCCAGTGCACTGCCTCGCGCAGCAGTAGCTAACAGCGGCATCCTCCAGGCTTCTACACCAGGAAGGTCAAGTTCACGCAGGAGACCTTCTCCGAGAAGTTCGCTGCCATCCTGGACAGCTTCCCCCGCCTGCAGGACATCCACCCGTTCCACAAGGATCTACTCAACACCCTCTACGATGCCGACCATTTCCGCATTGCCCTCGGCCAGATGTCGACGGCGAAGCATCTCATTGAGACCATCTCCAGAGACTACGTCCGCCTGCTCAAGTACGGCCAGTCGCTGTTCCAGTGCAAGCAGCTCAAGAAGGCCGCCCTCGGCCGCATGGCCACTCTCGTCAAGCGGTTGAAGGACCCGCTCATGTATCTCGACCAGGTCCGGCAGCATCTTGGCCGTCTGCCGTCCATCGACCCCAATACCCGAACTCTGCTTATTTGCGGCTACCCCAACGTGGGCAAGTCGAGCTTCTTGCGCAGCATCACCCGGGCCGACGTCGATGTCCAGCCGTACGCCTTCACCACCAAGAGTCTGTTTGTCGGTCATTTCGACTACAAGTACTTGCGATTCCAGGCGATTGATACTCCTGGTATCCTGGATCACCCGCTGGAAGAGATGAACACCATTGAGATGCAGAGGTGCGTTTGTCACATCCGGCGCACTCCCGTTGAGAACGGCCGCTAACCTCAAAGTTTAGTATCACCGCAATTGCTCACTTGAGATCCGCCATTCTCTACTTCATGGACTTGTCCGAGCAGTGCGGCTACACTGTCCAGGCTCAGATCCAACTCTTCAAGAGCATCAAGCCTCTGTTCTCCAACAAGCTGGTCTTCTTGGTCATCAACAAGATTGATGTTACTCGACCCGAAGATCTGAGCGCCGAGACCCAGGCTGAACTGCAGACTTTGTTGAAGTCTGGTGAGGTTGAGATGCTTCAGCTCTCCTGCAACACCCAGGAGGGCGTTCAGGACGTCAAGAACGCGGCGTGCGAGCGCCTCATTGCCGACCGAGTCAACCAGAAGCTGAAGGCTGGCACAGCGAGCAGTGGCGCCATTGGCGGACGCTTGGCGGATGTGATGGCTCGTATCCACGTCGCCCAGCCAATGGGTGGGCAGAAGCTCGAGACGTTCGTCCCCGAAGCCGTCAAGAACATGAAGAAATATGACAAGGAAGATCCTGAGCGACGTAAGCTGGCACGCGACGTCGAGGTCGAGAACGGCGGCGCGGGAGTCTACAACGTTGACATGCGTGCCGATTACATGCTGGCCAACCCCGAGTGGAAGTACGACAAGATTCCCGAGATTTTCGACGGAAAGAACGTCTACGACTTCATCGACCCCGATATCGAAGCCAAGCTGCAGGCTTTGGAAGAGGAGGAGGAGAAGTTGGAGGAAGAAGGATACTATGACTCCGAGGAGGAGGTTGACGACGACGAGGAAGCCGAGGTTCTCCGGAAGGCTGAGATTATTCGCGAGAAGCAGCAGCTGATTCGTAATGAGGCGCGCATGAAGAAGAGGCTGAAGAACCAAGCCATCATCCCTCGCAAGGCTATGAAGAAGCCCTTCTCCGAGCTTGAGGATGCTCTGGACCAACTGGGCGTGGACACCACGAACCTGGCCGATAGGGCACAGCCCAAGGAACGCCGCGGCCGCTCCATGTCGAGGAGCCGCCTGGGCACCGAAGACGCGGACGCCATGGACGTTGATGACACGCCCCGAGACCGCCTGCGCTCCAAGTCCAGGGCTCGTTCGATGAGCAGGGCGCCCACGACCAGCCGCCGCGACGACGGTGTGCAGGATGAGGCTGCCAGGACCAAGGCCGAGAAGCTGGCGAGGCTGAACCAGAAGAAGATGAACAGAATGGCGAGGGCCGGCGAGGCCGACAGGCACGCCACTGCCTCCATCGCCAAGCACTTGGTAAGTCGAACAGACAGTGATGGCCCCAAACACAGACCCTCCTCGACTAACAAGTGGGACAGTTCTCTGGCAAGCGTGGCATGGGCAAGACGCAACGGCGATAAACAGCCCCGTTCCGAGCGACATTCAGTTCATTGTTTGGAAGCTTGCCTCTTTCTTTGCATCGTCTTGCTGCTCCGGAGTTGGGCGTACGTGCATGTGCATATTGGGATTGATGAATGGTCCAAATGGACAATCTGGAGGGGGCATTTCCATCTGTTGTTGCGCGGGGGACGAAAACAATGGGAGGGAAAAGGAGCATGTTTCGTGATGTCGATACACAGTTGAAATATGAGGATCATGATTAGATCGCAATGCAACGTCGGGCGACGCATGGCATTCCCGTCGCACTCCGCCCAAGAACTTGGCAAGACGCCCTGCTGGCGTCGTGCAGGAGATCACTCAATTATCAGATTTGCTTTTCACAAATTCACAACATTATCTGGCTAAAGGTATTTCATCTTCGGATGCAAGAGCTACGGAACGGCGCATTATGATGCCTTCTCGCTCGCAGATTTGATCCCGCAAAGTCGGCAATGTCCTCCCAATTGTAACCCAGATGGCAAGTCTCACGGCTCTGCTTGTCTCTACTGGTCTTCCGCTCGCTTATTGCTCCTCGGTGACGTTGATGCCCTCTCTCAAACCCTCTACCTTGAGCTCCTCGCCAGCACAGCGGCGGTAGATATCTCTCACGTCATCGGTTGTCGTCTCAAAGTGGCTTGTGGCGTCGTAGCTCTTAGAGATGAAGATGTTATCCTTCGTGCCATCCTCGAGGGGCTCATAAATGGGGATCGGCGCGCCCTAATGACACAAAAGTGATTAGCAAATCCAATCGTTACCTCGAAAGGACCTGACGTCTGATGGCAAGATGCCAACACCTACCATGAACTGCTCCTCAATCTTGCCCAGGCGGTCCAGACCGGGCTGAAGCTCGAGGTGGTGGTTAGCCGACGACTCGGCAATCGTCGAGACGATGGCGATCCAGTATCCCTTGGGGCAGACATTGTGCGCGGATGAGACGCAAGCAATGTAGATGTCTATGCGTGTGTCAGTCAGCACCCTGCGCGATGCGTGAAGGTCGTCAGCGTGACGTCTTACCGTTCTTGCGGCCAACCTGAGACTGGGGGATGATGAGCTGAGACGAGTCGGCATCGCTGGTTCCAGCCAGAGGATGCTTCAAAATGCAGATTGCCCGCAACACGTGGCCGACAACCTTGGTCTTGCCAGGGAAGTACGAGGGGTCGCCGAGGATCATCTTGGCCTTGGTCTCGAACTTCATCTCCTCGACTCCAGCCATGGTGGCCTTGATGCCGACGGCCTTGCCACCCTCAACAACCAGCTCGTCTACGTTGGTGTTGAGCATGTAAGTGCCACCATAGATGGCGGACAGACGGGCAAAGCCCTGCGGCAGCTCGCCGAGGCCGTATAGCGGGTAGATGTACGGAGACTTTCCGTATCGGGCCACAGAGTTGCCATACAAGCGGATGCGCTCAATGGTGTCAGGAGCCTCGCCCTTGGCCGTGATGTATTCGTCGGTGAGGTGCAGCGCCATGGCGTGGCCAATGAAGTCCTTGGTCGTGGCCTCGAGGCCGAATTTGTCGAAGACCTCCTTCATGGTGCAGGTGTTCATGTCAAGGCCTTGGGTCCGGTCAGTGACGACTGCTGCAGGGGAGAAGCGATCGGGGCATTACACCTACCCTTGTGAGTTGCAGGGTCTTTGCGGTCAAAAGTACCGACCCATTCGATGAAGGACTTCATACGTCGCTTTTCGAAAATGCCCATGAGAGGGGACTTGAGGGCCTCTCCGGCGTCAGAAGGGACCTTGGCAACGGTGGCCTTGGGGCCGGATCCTTGCTGGACGTAGCTGCCAGCCACCTGCTTGAACTCGAGGTATCGGGTGACGTCGGTGGAGACGAGGATGTTGGTCAGCTCGCCAGAGGACATGAGGAACTTGGGGACGAGGTCGATGTTCCAGTCATTGAGGCGGCCGTACTGCTTCCAGGGCTCCTCGCCCTTTTGGTAGTTGCCATACTTCTTGAAGAGCTGTGGATGGTCAGTTTGGAGCTCCCAAGGGGTTCGGAGATGGCGCTGACCGTCTCGAGGTTAACCGACGCAGCCTCTCTGCCGCAGAGCAAGATTGTCAGCGGCGAACATTGCAGATGGGGGACCGATAGATGGGGATAGACATCATGCGGGAGCTTAGGGGGCATCCAAAACGTACCCTCCGTAGTGATCGTTACGGTCGATGTGCAGGACCTTCTTGCCCTTGACGCTCAGCACGCTGGAAAGACGGTGTCAGCCGGTCGACGGGCACGAGGAAAGGAAGCCATGTCGTCGCATTACCCCGAGAGAATACACTCCGTCAAGCCTAGAAGCGAGGCTCGTCAGTAACGACGCGTCGCAGAGTCGTCTCATGCCACTCACCAGTGCCCAGCACGATGACGTCGTACTCCTTTGCAATCTCGTCCATGGTGTGCAGCGGTTATCGCGTCGGTCGCGGCGGGTACTGGTGTCGCAGTTGAAGACGGCTGGGAGGCCAAGAGGATGCTTGGGTAGGTCTGACGAGATGCAGGTATTGACGGTCTGGGGGAGCTGCTGCTGGAGGGGTTGATGGAACGGCGGGGTTTTGGGGCACGACGAGAGGCATCCATCGGTGAGAGGTGGGGCCCCGTCCGTCCCGCTAATGGCAGAGCGACCGGCTGTGGCTTCGTGGAGAAAGCAATCAGGTCAAGATTGCAGTCATTTCGTCGGCAGATTGACATTGCATTGCCTAATTACCCCGTGATTGGGTGCTCCGTGCCTCATGCTGACACTTCCGTCGCCATGCAGTCTCCAAACAACAAGCAACATGCAGGACGTATGTACAAGACCTGCGGACTAGTCGAATGGATGCCCTTCGCAGCGCCCTTCGCAACTCGCCAGCCAGCCTGCGGTTCAGACGAAACCGTGGCACTCGATACTATTCTTTCTACAGCGGCTCCCGCATATCGTACATAACCGTCTGTCTACATGTACATGTGACTAGCAGGCCCCGCGGGCCCTGTCACAATCCCAGCTTCACGCCATGACACCGCGCCCAGACGCGGCGTGTCGCATCGATGACGCCCACTTCACCGGAGAGCCTCCTTTTCCAGCTTGTCAGCTTGTCCTTCAATCTTGCTTGCACTTGCGTCGCTGCCCGTCTCCGTCCAGCTCTCTGATGACGAGAGTTCGTCCTCGTACGCCGACGGCTTGTATACCTGTCCGTCCCGTGCCTCCAGGTCAATTTCTGGGTCGGATCTGGCCACGTCCACGGCGTCCTCCCACGTGTAGAATCGCTCCGTCAACGCGTGCTTGATGGATCGCATCGTCTTCTGAACCTGTAGCGTCCCTGTCAGCATGGAATTCCATGGCGAATGGCTTGCGCTTGCCGCACCTCTTCGTCTCGCGCTTCAATCTCCCTCTCTCCGAAGCCCAGCTTCGCTCTCGCCAGCTCGACCTTGGACGTCGCCAGCATGTTCCTCTCCTTGCAGCACACCCACCACAGAGCGTGCAGGTTCTCCCATGACTTCTTTCGGAGCTCCTCGACAGTCCATGCCCTTCCGTGCTCCTCGGTCTCCTTCGGGGTCCACAGCAACTTGTCCGCAGCAGGGAAGAATCCCCAAAGCCCGTGGTTCGGGTCGACAGCAATCTTGGGCTTGAAGTCTCGCGGTTTCGGCAATGGAACGTCGGACATGGACAGATGCTCGCGTGGTCCGGATCGGTACAGACTGCTGACGCCGCGATTTTTGTTGTTGTCCTTGGTCTTGCGCTTGCATTGCCGAGCTGTTGTCGAGAAGGGTGCGGCTGTTCTGCTCGACGCGCGAGGGACTGCAGAGAGAGTCAAGGCCGAGCCGAGGCTCGGCAGGCAACCCATCGAGGGCCGCAGTGCATTTGAGCCTGCCATTGACATAAGGATGGGCGGGCGGGAACGTCGATGTTGCGATTCCAAGCACTCCGTCGCAGAGCGACACAAAATTTGGGAATGCGGTTGGCTCAGCGCTATCTGATTGGAGGCCAGCCTGATTCTCCTTGCTCCACATTACACGTCTCGTGCAGTTAGTCAGCCCATTTTGGATTCACGCCGCTTACCCTAGAGCCAGCTCTTGCCGGCTTGTTCCCAAGGACGCTGAATGCGAATTTCGTAAAATGTGCACTCGGTTTAAAGGAGGCGATGCCGCTTGATTCCTATGCTTATGGTCGAAGGCTCGGGTTCAGTAGTTGTATTTGTTGGGAATTGCTGCTTCTGGGGTATCCTCCTCGGATGGTGTCGCACGAGTATGTCTGCAACAAACTCCACTCGAAGATCACAACTAAAGCATCAAGCATCTTTCGCCCAGACGGAAAGCAATTGCAAGTCATGTTAACTTCGCAACACGATCCATTGAAAAAGGCAACACAAAGCCCCTCCATATTAGTGAATATTCCCATCCAATAGTTTCTGCGATCGACATAGGACCGAGTGGACCATTTCGCGTTGATGAAAGCAGGTGGCTCGCCAACCAGCGAAATTACATACTTGCTAGGAGTCGGTGTGTGTCATAGAGAATCATGAATTATGAAAATTCAAACCGATAGCATAGATGCCTACTTACCTTAGCTGAGAAAATTGCAGCATGAAGCCGTGAACGAGACGAGTTTCGGTCGCAACCAGGCCAGAGTTCTGCAGCCTGACGGCAGAAGAATAGGAATGAACACTGTAAACTCCAACTCGCAAAGTGTAACTGATTCCCCACCGGCTGCTGAAGAATCGCCCGACAAGAGGCGTTGTCTTGCACACAGCTCACACATCCTGAGGTGCCACGTATGGCTCCCATCAAGCCATCCGAGGATGCTGTGCGCAAGGGCGGCAAATATAGCGCCTCAAGCTCCAAGAAGCGTGTTGAGTATAGACAGACACGTCCTTTCAAGGGTGTTGGATATGACGACCCGGCATGTGTCACACGCAGAATGCCCTGAGAACTACGAACAGGCACGCAGCTTTAACTCAACCAAGGCTCTCCAAATCATCCTTCGCCGTATAAACATGTCTCCTCAAAACAAATGCGCTTTCCACCACCACAAAAACAATTCACCTTCGGCCCCAGACATTGCAGGGACAGAAGGGCTACAACAATGACTGCAACGCAAGGATACTGCCAGTGCCCCGGAAGAGACGCGACACGGCCAGATGTATCGATATGATGACCAGCTCCTACTTGCTTGCCCACTTCAAATTGCAGGCCGCATGGCTTAATCCAAAACAGGACCTGTTCCCGGCGCCCAGTGTTTGAATGCTCATGTTTGAAATGCGACTTTCGCAGCAGGATCGGACCCGTGTACGAGGTAGATCCCAAAGCCGAAGATATTGCACGCAAATCGTCGCACAGCAGTCTAATGTGACTCTGCTCACAGACAAGACTAGAGTACGAGTACGAGTAAGGAATGTGTCAGGCAAAGCTTACAGAACCACCCCACATTGCATCAAGTCACGGCGAGGCTCGGACATACCGAATTAGACAACATGAACGGAGTAGCCTGACGTGCCAACGGGGCCAAACGCGTGCTACACATCACGAGGGTCCTAACGACAGGGCAAGCAGTCCGTACATGTGATTAGGGAGCGTCAAATCTGCAACACCGCCCAGCAGTCAAAACACCTTGATGTCTACGCTACTCATCGAGCGGTACAACACAGCAACTGTTGTTGGACTGACAGGAGACTTGCTCTTGCGCTGATCCCAACCTGCACGCCGAACCTGGAAGAGCCTGAGGCAAGCCTCGCCGTCGCATATCAGTTCAGTCGTGAAGCTATTGTTACCGCTGGGCAAGACGAAGAAAGCATCTCTTCCTCGCATGATCATTCCGCCACAGCTTCAACTTATCCTACGAGTATGCTCGCAGATCCCATCCCGGTCTCCGTCGCGGAGCCCCCTTCAACCCAACCCGCTTCACCGCTCCGACAGCCGAGGGATGTGTGGATCTGCCCTGGCGGGCCCCATTTCCATTTCAGTTCATTCTGGATCCCCGTTCCTTGTTGATACGATACGCATGTGTGCAACAATATTCCCGGCCCCTCGCTCGGATCACCGCCTCGCCCGTGGCCTTGGCTGGCAAATCCACGACAATGCACACACGGATAGCCGAGCGGACAGACACAGGCAACAGCGGTGGGGCTGGACAGCCAGGCCACTCGGCAGGGTCTTTTTGTGAAGCGACTCGACCCTTGGAAGCGAAAGAAGCAGAGGCAAAAGTCCGAGGTGCTGCGTGCCCTACTCTGGCCCACAGAAGCAGTCTGGAATGTCGCTGGCGGCGCGGCCCGCTTCAATTATTCTGCTGGTGGGCCTGGCGACGACAAATTTCAGGATTGGGATATTGGTCGTGTGACGTGAAATCCCTTTTCTCCTTGTTTGCCGCGCTGGGGGCTTGTGCCATTACTCGTACGTGCAGGCCAGGTATGTAGCCGCGGTGCCAAGGGCTTTAATTCCTTGGTCACAATCCGCCATCGCACGGGTAGGACAGAGGGTGCGGTTAGAGCGGTAATGACGGCCCGGAACCATGCTGCCGAAATGATGTCCGTGTGAGGTAGATGCCGTCGAGGCCCGCTACCAGGCATTTGCAGTCACGGGCCGCGATACCGTGGCTTCGACCGCGGGAGTCCGTTGCTGGCCTCCAGCAAACAATACCAAGCCGTGGCTGGCTGAGGCCCCTGGGCTGCCCGAGTTACTCGTAGTTTTGCACGAGGCTGCATGACCAAGCTACAAACAAGCCGCGGCGTGCGTATTCATGACTCTGGCTGCTCCGTAGTCCGTTCATCGAAGCAAACTGGCGCCTTCACGCGACGTCTGAGCAAAAAGAAAACACAACCCGCAGCACTCATCTGGCCTCTTCTCCCAGCCTCACTGGGCGGCTGCTGCACCTTAAAAAGCAAAAAGATCAGACTTCGCAGTTGCTGGCCCGTGACTTGCGGTTTTCAAACCTCGTGTCTGCACCCGCGGGATCTGTCCAAGCAGTCATAGTGTCTCAAGACGAATAGGTAGTACAGAATCGAAACTCCAGCGGACATGCCCAAGGCATGTCGCGAAAAGACCGGAACTCGCAGCATTGGGTGGTCCATCACCGGGGAAAAGGGGAGATGTCTCGTGTGAACTAGAGCCACTGCGGCCGTACGGCGTGCTACTCGTCGCAAAAAAGCCTTCCGAGAAGGATGATCACACATATGATACTTGATACAATCGCGCGAGATACCATGCCGCCCCTGGCCGTGCAGCACCGTTTTTTGGACCAGGTGCGAATTACGAGTAGGCATGACATACACGTATCGTCATATACAACATCGGAGCCAGGATCGGCATCCCAGACCTTCCGACCACGGTGCGGTGGCGACGCGATCATCGTCAACTTGCAGCGAGTGTTGCATGACAATGTGCCGACCACCAGCCAGAGCCTGAGATGGTCTCGCGGCCGATCTTTCACACACCAATATACCTATCATTTTCGCACCTTGTCGATTCAATCACTGATGCAACGCCAAACACAAAGCCGCGGCGCCAGCATCGCGACTCATCACGTCCTTCGGGATGTATGCCTCTGAAGGGGAAGGGCAATACAACAACGGCCCTGTGTACGGAGTAGACCGGCCCTGAACACAATGCGAGACGTTCTCGCGATGGAGGGAAAAGAAACGAGGCCTAAGTTGCTGAAAGCCCCCGATATCCCACAGCCGCCGAGCGGCGAAGCCCGCCATACACGATTGAGTTTCAGCAATACATATCCCGGCTGCTACATCCGGAACCCGGTGCAATAAATACCAACTTCCCTTCGGCACACTCGGTGTAACAGGCAGTTCGTGCCGTACAAGTGGTGTGTTCAGGGCTGGGACAGAGTAACGGCGAGGAGCGCAACTGAATGGCGTGGGTGACGAGGCCAAGATCACCGCGTTATCAGATTCTCGGTACCTTGGTCCGACGATGCGTTCGTGTCGATATGTGCGCCGTCACTGGGACCCGAGCTGCGGCACCGCAACACTCGGTTCAGCCGGGGCCAATGGCACAGAAGACGGAGTATTCCGTAGGAGCAGGGGTTGTTGGCGTCACCACTCCAGAGCTGGCCTTCTCCGTGATCCTTCCCGGTACTCAATAAGCCAAGGTACTTCTCGGCTGGACTCCCCGACAGTGAGCGTCTGATATTGTCGTGTTGGCCTCCTCGCCGCGGCCACTTGTCGAGCAGAGTAATCGCGGCGCAACGGAACTTCCCAGCGCGTGCCTACATGTGATGTTCGATAAGGCCACTCCCACGTGGTATATAGCCAGCTTCTGCCGCTGGAGGTTTGCCGTTGGTCGTTCAGCAGGTATCGAGGGTGAGCACCTGCAGACTTGCTTATCGCGGCCGGTTCAACTGATTACGGCGCCATCTGCGACCGGGCCTCTGCACAGCTAGCTGTTGGTCCAGTACTCGTATTGTCTGCTATTGTGGCAGAGTTGGCAGACCGCAGGCCCGGCTGCAACCTCATTGTAAACCTCGACCAGATTGCGGCCGCCACGATGCCTGGTCGCCAGGGTGTGGTTGTGCGTCTTCACCCTGCAAAAGTTCACGCTAGGCGTACATATCCCTGCCACCTGTCGGGGTTATTTGGCGGGGCCAGCTTGTGGCTCCTGCTGCAAGTGACGTCTTTGAGTCTTACGAAGAGAGCGTGGTATTAATAACACGAGTGCCATAATCTGATGGCTCCAGACGAAGCCCAGCCTTATTCTGGTGCTCACGAGTACGAGGAGGTCTTGGAGCCTCTTGGACGGACGTCACGCATAAGCCACGCCCCGGCGAGTCAGACGGGAGTTTTGTTTTTTTCGCCAATGGTTTGCGTTTCTCTTGGTGGCCGTACTCGCTCCATGGTAGGGGTGTAGGTACGTTGCTCGTCTGGCTTGCGTCGCTTGCGTCGCTTGCGTACACTTGTTTAGGTAGGTAGCGCATGCATTCGATTTTCCGGCAACACTCTCGGCAATGCAGCAACCAAAACGACCAGCGAGCGCGTCGGAGTTCGTCCGAGGTCGGCCGGCCTCTGGCGTCGAGCACCTTCTTTAGACCAGTGCTGGGACATCTACGAGTAGGTACTCGAATCGAGGCCAAGAAGGTTGCTGACTCGCGCATTGGTTTGTCGTCTGCGTGAGCCGAGCGGTGCGTCCGAGGCTCTGTGCCTCAAGCGTACTTGTACAGTTGAGCCATTTCTGACGCCTTGCTCGGCTGCGAGTACGTGGCTTCTGAAGCGATTCAAAGCTGGTGCCTCCGACGCCGCCGTGCGTGCTGTTGAGAAGGCGCGCGGACTGCGCCCGGATGCAGCGCGTCTTTACCTAAGGAAGCCAAGCCAGGAGGTGGACCAGTCACTCCCGGATGATGCTCGACAGCGTCGTTTGCCCGGCTCTCCGGTGCAGCCAGTCCGAGCAAGGCTGCTGGCGTCCCCTCCCCCACTGCTTCCCGCCGTTGCACAGGGGAGGGACGGATACATCGCCTGTCCCGCCGTGATGGATAGGTGGTGAGGCTCGAATCCACGGATCTGTGGGATGGGGCGGGATGGGGTCTTCGGAGACGGCAATGTCTGGACCACTCTCCACATGAGGCTCTTCGAGTCCCGCTTGGCCGCCAGGCACGCTGTCGACTGCCGTCCTGTAGCGGATAATAATGTGGTTCTCGTCCAACGTCACACCGGCGGGTTGGGCTTGCTTGGGCTCCAGACAGCTGGGATCCATGGAGACGCTGCTAATGCCCGCCTGCCGACAACCGCCAAAGACAAGCAGCCAGCCCCCAAGCCCAGTTCTGGCCCCTCCAACAATAAGGTTCTCTCAGCGAGCCAGACACGCCCACGCCCCCAAACCCCAACCCGCCGATTATGCACAACGGCGGAGCATTACCCGAGACCTGGTTATGCCGAGGTAGGCGTGTCGAGGATCGCCCGCCACACAGACAGGCCCAAAGGCTACGAGCACAGGCAGGAGGCTGGCAGCTGGCACGGGGGCGGGCAGCAGCAGCAAAGCAGAGAGAGGTTCGGCACCCAGGGAGAGGGGTGCGAAGAGCGTCGGTATTCCGTTTCCAGCCGTTCCGAAGTAGTGGAAGAGCAGGGATACGGCCGTCGCGCAACTCTTGCCCGTGCTTGAATGATGCAACCGCTAGGAGCCAGGTGCGAGAGCTCAATGTATCTGTGACTTGGCTGCCCCCCTTCCCCCGGCAGCCGGCGATATCTGCACCGTTACCGGCGACGTCGACATGTCGCAAGCGGACATGAATTCCCCGTTCGGGCATGGTGCTGTGACAAATGAGATTGTCAGCCCACGAACCATCGAGCAGCTGCGCGCTGGTAGCATGATGACCGTGGCATTTGCCGCATGCACACTGTTTCGCGCGCTGTGTTGACTCGCGTGTGCTTTTATCGGCGCCATGGGAAAAATCTGCGTGTCAGGCGGTGAGAGCTCAAGCACCGCGGCGGCAGGCCCCCCCTGTTGTCGGAGGAATCTCGGCTGCATCTGCTACGCCGTTCCGCGACCCTGCGGAATTGGGCAAGCCACATCAGACTCAGACAGAAAGTGACTGACGTTGGTGAGCTCGAGCCTGGGAAGATTGGCGCGTTATTTCGTTTCTCGACCGACACCCCTCGGTCGCCGGGAGAGAGATCCTCTTCCTCGTGTCCCGGCAATGCGCTGGAAATACGAAGCACACGTCGCTGGATGGCTTCCTGCCTAGCGCACGCACCACCCATCAGCCGCGGATCGCTCGAGTCTCACCAGCGGCACTACGAGTATGACTATTTCCTCGGCGGCAGCGGGTGTTCCGCCAATGATGGCTGCTGCGCTCTGCGCGCGCCTTGCGAGTCGTCGAGCTCGCTCATGACTAGGGCTGTCTACGAGTACTCGCACTGGTGACGCAGGTAGTCTTGAACCCTCGGGCATCGTCCGACCCGGCAGAAGCCATGCACCGCCGAGAGATGTGCCTGGCCCGGCTTGCACAAGTACGAGGCCCCGACGAGGCTTCGACGTCGAATTGCGGCTCAAATGGGCAAAGAAGCTGCTCGCTGACACCAGGGCCAACACTTGTAGCTGAGTGTGACGTCCAGCTTTCTCCAAATTCCGCGTCCCCTCACGGCAGCGACTCCACCATTTCGGGGGCGCAAAAAGCTTCTGGACGGCGGATCGAAGCTTTTGGTGTCTCCATTTTGCTGCTGGAACAACGGGCTTTGGAGGGGTTGATGGGGGCCAGTCCCGCGGGAATTGGGGCTCCTGTCGAGGGACGACAGCTGGGCCCACAGATCTGCCTTGTGGGTTGTTGGAGTCGCCGCCAGCCATCATTGGGCGCCGCCAGTGACACGAACCAGGGGAATTCTCCAGGTTTGTCGGCGCGAACCGTGACACGCGCGCGTTTCAGACACTTGACTTGCCGTTGCCCTCTGCACCGCCGGCTTGAACAGCAGCAATAGCAGCATGCGAGGGATGGTCAGGAGAGCACGGCTAGCCGGCACAGCCGAGCGGCAAATGGGATGATTCCACGGCGTGCTGTACGTTTTACGTTTTGTACGTCTCGCTCCAGGTGACGCGCAGAAAAGGACCGACGGGCGACTTGGCAGGATGGCAATCAATCTGCCAGGGGGGGGTCTGGACCTTGCTTGACTCGTGGACCCTTGGCTGCTGCACATCATCGCTTTGCATCCCCGTCGGTTCCGCTCCCAGAGCGCTTAATGTCTGCAGAAGAAGGCAGGTCGTGCTAATTTGCCCACGAAGTACCTTACCTTATTGTACGGAGTAGTCGCGGAGCGCACTCGGACGAGTAACCTAGATGGAGTCTAGATGGAGCCCCTGCCATGCGGACTCCAGACGTAACGCGGAGTACGAGTATGAGGGCGATTGTAGTCGTACCTCGGGACAAGCCTTGTCGTCAAGGCGGGCGCCGGCACTGCCAAGAAAAGACTGGTATCGACCGCGCCTCGGCGAGAGCAATGTCGTCTCCCGGACAGACTCGTCACCGTTCGCGACAGAGGACCGCGCGTGTAGCGGTGCGTTGCGTTGCGTTTGACATGGGAGAGACAGATTGCGTGCCGAATATCCCTGGCATTCGAATCTTGGCGGCAAAATCAGCTGATGAAGGGAGGCTGTCGTCACGAGTCGGCATTCAAGGTTTGGAGCGGCGATCCTACCCAACCACCAGCAGTATCGTGGAATACGCGCAATGGCCCTCGAGCGTGTGCCGTTCACGGACATCAAAGCCAGAGAATTGAATGGCCAATATACCGCTTTGGGCCGGCATTCAAGCTCGGACGCGCTGGCATCCACGACGATCAAAATACCTTACTAGCGTGTGCTCGTAGTCTTTCCTATCTCGGCAAAGCACACCAGTTTGCTTGCCCGGGCATGTGGAAGAGACAGCAGTCAAGTGCATTTCGCGCCAAAGCATGCAGCACATGAACGCGAGAAATGGGAGAGGCTGGACAGGGGCGTGCTCGGCGATCCTCTCCGGCCAGCGCTATCTATGAGGTAATGATGTGGCACTATTCCGTTGCTGGCCACGGCTCAATTGCGCACGCTCCGTGGCAGCATATTGCAGGCGTGGAAAACTGCAAACACCATGCTTCGGCATCAAGTAGTTCAAGCTGTGTCAGTGCGCCATTCTTCCTGTCCTGGAGGGGGCGCGTCGCGTGCGGCAGATGAATGGCCACAGATGCGATGCCTTAAATATGCGTTCGTACTCGGTACCTCGCTTAGAGTACGAGCGCTTGTACGTACAAGAGAATGTACTCGTACACTGGCCGACTTACCTCATGACAACGACTGCCCTGTTGGCACCCCCACGGAGGAGGCATGGCGCATGGGTTTGGGTTCCTTGGGCAGCATCCCTGGCATTGCTGGGCTTGTTTGGCATGGCCTGGTTCGCCGGTGGCTTGACGAATTGAGGTAGTCCGTCGTCCAGACGGATAGTGCGTGTCTGCACAGGTCGCGCTTGTCTGCGCAGCCCCCCTGCTCCCTCGTCGCCGATGAATGGGATGGCCGAGAGATGGTGTGTGTGCAATTCCAGTGCAGCGACAGGCAGGGCGAGGGAGCCGGCCGAAGCACGCGCAATCGGTGGGGCCTCTCTGAACTGCTGAATCCTCAGCGTCGGTAGGCCTGCCGCCAGATCCCTGCTGACGCACAGAAGCGACAGCACCTCATGCAGCGCCGCCAATGCACTGCAGCGCCATCAACATCTTCATGCCTCGAGCACCAGACGATGGATTTGACGCAATTGTGCTCCGTCACGCGGTCAGGGAGAGGGCGCCTCTCATGCCGTGCCTTCTGGAAACAAGCTCGACAAGGTACCGGCCAGCGACTCGCCTGCGCCTGCGTGCCGTGCGCTCCTGCGTAGGTCGCTTTCATGTCGCGTAAGTGGCATACACGAGGCGATTCATGCTTTTTGCGTGACCTGGCCCGCGAGTAAGGTGCGCGGTACGCCCGAGGTACACCGCCTCGAGCCGGCCCAAGGCTGCAGTTAGCGGGTCCCGCTCAGGTACCCGAGACGTGACCAACTGCGGCAGGCAAGCAAGCAGGCAAGGTGAGGCGCCTTGGGCAGGCTAAGGTCACGGTAGAAAACCCTGACAAACCGCGCGAATGCGCCGTAGACTCCGACAAGCGCGACGTGGCCGGAGGCGAGGAAACCTCGAACAGAAGACGGAGGTTGGAACTAAGAGCTGAATGAATCGGACCATGTCACGAAGCAGCCAGTCGGACGAGCCAGCGGCCGCCAGCGCGCAAAGAGGCAAAGGTGGAAAACCTTACCAACCTACCTTTTGCTCACCGCGCGCCCATCCACTGCAAGCAGAACAGACGCCAGCGATAGCGAAAATTTGCCGTTGCCTTAGGCTTCCCTCGACAGGGTTTAGCAAACGCGCAACCAGGCTCCAAAAGTCTCTAGTACATGCGCCTCGAGCGCGTTTACGACGGCGGTCCTGTCTTCCTGGGCTCGGCGTGTACGTACCGCTACTGCGACCACCCCCGGCAGCAGGTACTCCATACGCCCTTTGCCCTCACCTCACCTCGTCACTGGCCCGGGTTGTTCCCTCGACTTTCCGACCTCTCACTTTCTCTCTCCCTTTCTCACCCTTCCACTCTTCTCTTCTTTCATCCTCCCGGTAAAAGCTGTGCAGTATTTTGCCATCCGTTGCACGCAAGGACCATCGCCGTCGCACCCGCAGGCTCTCAGCTCAATTCCTACTCGCGGACCCAGCGGGCGTTCAGGTAAACACGGAGCCAGATCTTGAAAAAAAAAATTCGGCTTCGGCGTCGTCTTTTCTGGATCCCAGCACCACCTTATTCTGCTTGCGGTTTCTGGCCTGGGCCCACTTGCCATCATCGAACAAGCATCAGCAAACGGTTCCGCTTCTGCCGCTGCATCCACCACGCCAGCCGGCTAGCCAGTCTCTCGCGATTCAAGCACGTACCTTCGCCGCGGCACTCGTACGCACGCGCTGCCACGCTGCACCGCATCCACAACCATATCCACATCCACACCCACACCCACAGCCATCCACATCCACATCGTCAAAGGCCCTCACCACCACCATCTCTCACCTCACGCCTCCGCCCACTTTTCCGGCTCGTTTTTGCCCTGTGCGCGGTTGTTCCTGACGCTCGTCCACCCCAGCGCAGCCCAGGGAAAAATAAAAAAGGATTCGCGACCCGGGTCTCCACTTCTGGAACCCTCCCCCAAACACCACACCTCTGAGACGGACCTGTCTTGAGCCCGCCTCATCCACCTCCCCGCCGCCGCCTTCTCGCTTCGTCGCGTGGGCCTCGCAACGGTTTCTCGCGCCGCAACCGTTTCCGGACTCGAATCCTTTCGAGTCTCACCTTGCAACATCGTCGACAGCTTCGCGCCGTCAACGATCTTCGCCTGCCGCCCGCTCGTTGCCTCCCGCGACGTCGTCCACTTCGCCTCGCGACGCGTCTTGTGAAGGAATAGTATGGACGGTTCTCCTTACCCTTCTAATGGTATAAACACGACCTCTGCGCCACAGACATACCCATCGCCCACCGCCATCTCCCCCAACCAGCTTCAGACGGGATCGCCCTTGCCGCAGACGACGCTTCCGCCTCTGCAGCCTCCGACCTCAGCCATGCAGCCGATGTACGGTAGCCACCCGCATACGCCGCGGACCCAGCCAGGCACTCCGAATACTCCCAACTCGGCCAGCCTGCCCAGCTATCAGAACACGTCGCAGCCCGCGTCGCGACCCGGCGTCTACTCGATGGCGCAGAACCCGTACCCTCCTCATCCGGGCTACGGTACCTCGGGTGCCATGATGCCGCAGACCACCACGGCCGCGTCGCACCCGCAACCCATTGCTCCCGCTCCCGCCGGCGGCCGCGGTCCTCCCGTCCTGCGCCCGATGCCCCCGGGTGGCATCATGCCGCAGCCCGGCGTCCAGTCGCCCTACGGTCCCGGCTCGCTGATGCAGCCTAACCCGGTCCTCCAGGACGCTGAGCAGCCTACCCACGTCGTGGGCTCGCAGGGTCGCAGGGGTATTCTTCCCAGCGCTCCCGGCCGGCCTGCGGCCCCCGCCGCGGGTACTGGCGCGGCCAAGAGCACCGTCATTCCCGTCAAGGATGCGGACGGAAAGTTCCCATGCCCTCACTGCACCAAGACTTACCTGCACGCCAAGCACTTGAAGCGCCATCTGCTTCGACGTGAGTATTGACGACCCTTGTCGCGCGTTGAGCGTCAGCTGACTTGAGAGCCGCCTAGACACGGGTGATCGCCCTTACATGTGTGTGCTCTGCCGTGATACGTTTTCGCGAAGTGACATTTTGAAGCGTCACTTCCAGAAGTGCTCGATCCGTCGTGGAAACCCCACCGGAGCGAGCCACTTGTCCCACCCCCAAGCTCACGTTAAGAAGAATGCTCAGGCCCAAAAGGCCGCTGGCCTCGGCAACGATGGGGAGATGAACCACCTCAATGGTCTCAACAACATGCCTGGAGACGGCATGGTCCATCCCTTTGGCATGGTGCCCGTCCAGGACGGCATGAACAGCATGGGTGGCGACCAGAACCAGCTCTCCCGGTCGAGCAGTATGAACAGACTCGAGAACGGTGGTCCCCAGGACAGGAGAAGCATGCCTGGCATGGGCAACCCGCAGCCGTACGGCAACGAGGTTCAGAACTCCATGAACCAGCAGCCCATGCCCAGCTACAGCATGCCCCCGGGCCAGAACGGAATGCCCATGTATGGCGGTTCGAACCCGAATCAACAATCTGGCCTCGATTGGTCTCAGATGTTCCAGGCTGGTGCGCATCAAACCCTCAATCGTCATCCATTGCATCCTCCTAATCGTGGACAGAAGATCGGAACCAAAACCGGGCCTAATACTGAGACGCGGACGACGGATTGCAGCTCCAGCGATGCCGTCGTCTACTCCAAGTGGGGCATACCGTCGAATACCGAAAATCCTTACAGCCAGCTCTCTAGCCAGATCCTAAACTTCTTCTATCCCCCCAACGAGGCGATTGACCCCCACCTGACGGGCATGAACCTGCACTTCTCACCAGATAATATCCAAGACTTCATTGGCCAGTATGACAAATTTCACGACCACGCGCCGCTCCTTCACTCCCCTACTTTCCGCATCATGGAGGTCAATACCTGTCTCGCCACAGCCATGTGCTGCATTGGTGCCTGCTACTCAGAAAAGGTCGATCCGTCTATCGTGCGAGAGATGATGGACTGCCTTTGGGTGGCCATGGAACGAGACTGTCAAGTCATATCGAGCTCGGAAGGCCAGGGCACTCGACGGGCCACCGAGACAGATATTGAAGAGCTCCAATCAGTTCTTTTGACCAGCGTTCTCCATGTATGGAATGGGACGGAGGAGCAGCGGCTCCGCGCCAGGATCATGTTTCCTCGTGTCGCATCGACAGCCCGAAGGCTGAACCTACTTAATGCGCCTAGCTCATCCTTTGACTCTCAAAGCAAAGTCAATGGAACCTTTGTGAGCAACGACTGGATAGCCTGGCGTGATGAGGAGCAACGAATACGGCTCATGCATGGCATTTTCATCTTCGATACTATGTGGGCAGTCTACTGCAATATTCCACCGCTTTTCGATCCCTTTGAGATAAGCCTCCCGCTTCCTTGCGATAACATCGCATGGAGCGCGGGAAATCCTGAAGACTGGGCCTCCGCTCTTGGAATGCACCAAGGTGCAGGTGCCGCAAAAGACAGCCCACCTGTGCCACGGTGCAGTCGCCAAATGCCAGAACTCGACCTGGCACTGAAGACGTTGCTACACCCATCACACAGGATTGCCAAGAGAAGGACCGACGAGTGTGGTAAATTGATCCTCTTGTACGCCATCATCTCACTCATTTGGCGCTTACAGAGGGACGGAATCGCAGTGCATCCAACCAGGCACCCACTGCCATCTCGAGACTGGATAGTTCCACATGATGCTGTCAAGCAAGAAGGCGTGCTGGTCGACGGTTTCACACATTGCACTGATCCGGAAAGCGCCATCGTCCTAAGCGATGCACTGAGTAAGGTCCAGTCGAACCGGGACGAAGACGCAATGGATGACCTGCCTCTGGGATCGGGCCAGTCTTCTGGAGATGGAGTGTCTCGCGATGCCACTCTTGCTTATTGGCTAGCTAAGCGTATCTTGTTATGCGGCCAGCCTGACGATTTCGGCCAGACCCCGGAGGCGACGTTCATGCGAGTTTCTCGATTGGCCAATGCCATCAAGACATGGATATCAGGTGGTGGAGAGCTAAAGGGGGAGAGGTTGGAGACGGTTGGAGCTGTTAGTGACGAGCCTGGCGATGGGCATTCGACACTGAATTTGGCGGATTTTTTCGATGATGCCCCACGAAGAGCAGACGACACTGGAGCGATTTCCGTCAAAACGGAGTCTGGTATCGGAGGCACTATGTTATGATGGACAAAAGCATTCAGGGTGGAGGCTGCATTAGGTGGCGTTGAGAGTGGTGATTTTTACGTTTTGAGTTTCTGCTTGTTTTCGACCTTGTTTTGGGGACCGATTGAGGCTTTAGCAACCTGAACCGACACTGCGGTGGCCTTGCGCGCCGCGATGGGCAGCTTTTCCCAAGCAACGTGGAATGGCGACGGTGGCGGTCTGGCTCTGCAAACGCATTTCCAAAACGGATAGACGGAGGATGGGACTTGATTTCGCATTTGTTAGACTTTCGACCAAGATAGAAGGGGCGCGGTCGGTCGGCTACTGTATTTTTTCGGTGCGCCATCACGGCTTCATGGCCTGAACTGATCAATAACGTTTTGCTCTGCGCAGTGTATCTGGTCTTGCAGATCGAGGGACTGGCTCGTGGTGACGAAGCAGACGGCGAATGTGAAGATTGCGCAACGGCTCGCAACGGGCTGTCAAATACAGAACGAGCCCAAAAGAAAATTGCATGAATGATTGTGAAAGCGTCGTGTACGGGGTAGAAGTCGACTAGATGCTACTCGCTACTAGATTCCCATGGCGGGACTGAGACTGATCATAATGTCTATGAGGTTTGCTCTCGTGTCCCCCGCGCATGCCCATCATGTCTGGCGGGAGCGGGTGGCGTGGCAGAATCATTTCTCTCCCGACTTGTCGACGGTGGTGACCCGCGGCGTCCACTTGCGCAGCTCTTCCTTGTCCTTCTCGGATGGCGTGTAGCCAAACTTCTCTTCGGCGCGGTCCGAGAGATAGAGGCCGACCATGCCCCAGGCAATGACACCTACGCCAACACCGACGCGTGTCTTCGGGGAGAGGTTCTTGTACGCCCTGAGATGGCTGGTCAGTTATGCGACATGGCGCAACGCCCTGGATGGAGATGCGGTCGGGTGAGTGGCTCACTTGAACATGGCGGCGATGAGTGGCGATGTTTGTTAGGGACTCCTCTACATGTTTCGCCAGGGATCCTGCTGCCGCGTTAGAGTTGAGCTGCGCCATCGAGGTTGCAGTGAGGGCTCACGTGCGCTTCGCCACGGTCGGACAGTTGCGCTGTCTTTTTGGGCTTCGGTCGTAACTGAAGAGTCTGGCTGGAGAGGTGCAATTTGAGTTGAGAGGTGTTTTCATACCTTAGGTATCTAGCGGCCGAGTGGGTCCAGCGTGTTAGTTCTGGTACCGCCCGTCGTAGACTGGCCATGCACGCCGCCTGCTTTGATAGAGCTATACCGAAGGCCCTCTCACGTTCAACTTCTCGTAAACTCAGCACCTGAAGAAATGGAACCTTTGCAGCCGCGGCGTCGGAAAATTTAAGATGCCAAGGCTGGTGCTACCCGAGCACAAGTTCCACGGCCATACTCCGTACTGTCATTGCATCCGACATACTGCACTACGTACACCTGTACTGGAACGAAGCACGACGATCCAATGTCCGGTGGCCGCCTTGGCACAAAGCAAACCGACCAGCTGGAAAGCCCCTTTTCCTTTCGATAGCGAACTAGGATAATACCACGCAAGCTACTCCGTACAATAAGCAAAGACGCGGTGCAGAGCAAAGCAACGACGAGGCTGAGGCTGTGGCTGAGGCGTACGCCGTTCCGTCGTGCCGTTCATCTGCGAGCGGCCGTATGCCTAGACAGGCAAGACAGGAAGCAAGGGACCCCGGCGAGCACGGCCGAATCTCGCACGACAAATGGACGCAGGACAGTTGGTTTGCAGAGGACGTACCGGCAAACAGATGCTCGTTTGTCTCCGTCACCGGCTATAGCAAGCAGCCTTTTCAGTCACCTCAATAGCTATGGCTATAATGAATAGCTGACGAGCTCCAGTTGGATGAATCAAGCTTGCTCTTTTCACCATCTACGGAGTACTCAGGCCCTGAATCTCTCGTAGGCATCGTCTTCGAAGTCGCTGAGGAAGGGGCTGGCGTTTATTCAGCTTGCGCTCGGCGCTGGTATTCGGCAGCAGCAACTCGATGAAGCGTCATTTCAAGGTGCCCGGCATTGATTCCTATCATGATTTGTTGCTGGCGACCAGCGCAAGAGACGTGACGCGGATTGCCTCAAGGCAAATCTACCGTCTTGTACCACTCCGAAACGCTGCCCACGAAGGTTTTCTTTTGATGCAAGACTTGAGACGATGCCATCCACGAGCCCATTGGCCGGTGCTTGAATCCACACTGGCCATGGAGATGAGTGACACCCGTGCATCATGGCTTCAACAGAGACCGACAAGCTCGGACACGGGCAGCTTGCCATCTTACTCCAAGTCCTCCGTTACGGGGTACTCTATACGCAGATATCGTAGACCTGATAACGGACTGGGCGGGCCCGGAGAGGGAATGCTGGTTGCAGAAGCCGACATTGTTGCGATCGGCGCAGGTTGAGACAGCGTGAGGAGATTGGAACGGAAGCTTTGATGAGAGGACATGCGACGCTTGGCAAAAAAACGGATGCCGTAGGTGGTCATTGTTGACCAAGAGTCACTCGGGAGGCCACCTGAACCTTGATCCAGAGGCTCGTCTGTTGAAAGCTCGTCGTCGTAGAATTGGAAAGGCGTTGGGCCGGGACCGAGACCTACTTCAGGCATGCAGTAATAATGACAGCAACCCACTCACACGACATCTGGGAATGCAGCAGGAGCCAGCCATCAAGGAACCCGTTATTCTTTTTCTTGTCTATCTGAAACCGAGGGCTTGTTGCCACGCGTTGGCTGTCAACGACACTGTCGCGGCAACGGCCGACGACAGCGCAAAGAATTAAATAACTCGTAAGCCTCAGCAGCCAGCAACTCTGCAAATGGTCAATGCTCTACTCCGTACATGCGGCTAGCGATAGGTGCTATGTCTCTGCTGCGCGTCGAGAGCAGGCAAGGGGAGGGGTCTGGTTGACCGTCTTGATAGTCGGGTTTGAGGAAGACAGAATGCACCAGACGATGCAGCGACCCGTCAAAGACTCGACCGAGGCGGCAGTAATATTAATTACTGTTCCGCTCGCAGCAGGCACGCGTGCTAATGAGCCAGGACATGGGCGGTGGAGCCGAGCAGCGCTGCGCCGCTTACTACAAGTAGCAACACGGAGATGACGAGGGTCGAGATTGAAGCCAGGGGTAGCAATTAACAAGAGGGAAGCTGTCGTCAGTCAACCCACCGCCCGACTCGCGGAAGCGTGCGCGGTTTTGAAGGCAAACGGGCCGTGGGCATTCCAGCGGCCGCTCAAAATGCCGCTGCCCCGGTCGAGCTCATCTCCGGAGGCGCATTGGAAATAGAGACACGCGCCTTGCTCCATTTGCCGATCATGATGGCCGCGCAGCCCGAAGCGGAGTCGATCGCGGGCAGCCTCATCTGCCCGTGGCCGGTTCATCTGGCGGATCACCGGCAGGCTTGCAGCGGTCCCTGGCCGGGCTGCCCGATGCACCCTTGGGGCGAGGGAAAAAAGTGGCACACGGTCGGGTCAGACCGTGCTCGCCGAGTGCACGACTTCTTTTGAGGCGTTCGCTGGCGCCAGAGTCGCCTGCAGCCAGGGCGGAAGCACTGCCGCGGCACTGCACCACAGCGCCCGCTAGCGCGCACCCACGCGTCGCTGCCACTGCACTGCAAACGACGGGGCCGGCGCCAAACCGCTCTGCTCGACGTGCTGCGTACGTCGTCCGTGGGGACCTCAACGCCAGGCCCCCTGTGTTTTTTCCTTTCTCCGCCAGCCTTGGCGCTGGACCGGCGTGCCAGAGCAGCCTCAGAGCCATCCATGTGCCACGGCCCACAGGGCTGCTCCCCACGCCTGCCTTTCCAACCCAGTACGAGTGCCTTAAGAGCGTGCATGTCGGGGGTGCCTTGGCCCCAAGAGACCTCGCCTCGCCAGCCGCGGTCCGCTCCTCCATCTGTCACTCCTCCATCCTTCCAATCCGCCATCGCCGACTTCGCAAGCTGCCGCCCACCCCCGTCCCTCGAGCCGCCCCGTCCCTCTCTGTCGCGTCGACGACGGGCGACGGCGGAGAGGCGCCCAGGAGCCCACGATGCAGCGTGTCTCGTCGTTCCTCCCGTCGTGGGACAAGCGCAACTCCAATCCCAACCCCAGCACCGGCAAGGGAGCCAGCGGCGGCTTTTTCCCGTGGGGGAATCGCAACAGCACTGCCAGCAACCCTTCGAGCACCTCGAGGCCTCCCTCGAGCATCAATGTCGCCGCCGCCAATGCCGACCGAGTCCAGCGCGAGGCCTTCTGGCCCGTGACCCTGGACCTGGAATGCGACAAGGCCGCTCGCATTCTGAAGTCCTTCTGCAGTACGTGCCGCCCTCATATCGTGACGCCCTCCTATCGTGACGCTCATGTGCTAACGTTCGACTCTCCCCCGCAGATGATGGATATCTGGCGCCGCTGGACGCCGAGACGGAACCAACGACGTCATCAACGGCAGAGCCGCCCCAAACGCCAGACAAGGCCACCCGGAGGATACCGAAGCGAATATTGCAGAATGCAGCAGGCATCGCCGTCTTCACCTGCATGCGGAGTGGGCTATGGATGACGGGCTCCGGCGGCTCCGGCATCTTGATTGCGAGGAAGTCGGACGGAACCTGGTCGCCGCCCTCGGGCATTCTGCTTCACACGCCGACCCTCAGCTTCATCATCGGCGTCGACATTTACGACTGCGTCCTCGTCATCAACAACCTGGCCGCCCTGGAATCCATCACCCGGCCGAGAGTAACGCTCGGCGAGGATGTAGGGCTGACCAATGGCCCATCCGTGCCGCTCGACTCCGATGAAGCGCACATCAAGTGGAAGGAACTTGGTAACACCGTCCTCGCCTACATGAAGGCCCGCGGCCAGCACCAAGCCGTCAACTTGCATGGCTGCATTCTGACCGAGCGGGCGAATGAGAACGAGCGCTTCTATGGCAGCAACGTGTCCCAGATGGAGATCCTGGCCGGCAACGTCAGACGGCACGTCGAAGAGACGAAGCCGTTGTTCGAGGTCATCAAGATGGCTGAGGGCAGGACCGACTTTGACGCCGCCGTCATCAACAGGACAGCCGTTCTACCGGCGCCCGGGGATGCCATGATCGCAACGCCTCGGTCGACGCCTGCGTCCCCTCGCCCCGCGTTTGGCATTCCTATGGCAGATGATCCAGATCCCTTCGGAGTCCTGGCCTTGGAGATGGCGGGGCTTGAGATTCGCGAAGCTGGAACTCAGTTGAGGCCAACCAGCAACCAGTTTGAATTCCACCCAAACCCTCTCAGCCCTTCCGTGTCCAAATTCAGCCGACAGAGCGTCGAGACCTTCGTAACGAGAAGCAATCGTGCGAGTGTCATGTCATCTCGAACAGCCAAGAGCCAGGCGACGGATGCGTGTACACAGGCGAGCGCCGTCATCACCCCTGAGACGACGCCTAGCCCTGGCCAAAGCGATGACGGACGCGGACGCATGTCCGTGGAGCCAATGCCCAAAGTAAAGGAAGACGAAGAGGTCGATTACACCAGGGTTGACGTGGCTCCATTGCGACATCTCAGCCAGAGGCACTCGATTGAGGCGGCGCCCTCCCCTGACGATTCGGCTACGACAGAACGAGACCTTCACGGCCTGGCCCCGGCCACATCTGACGACGCCGATGTAGAGGAGGCTCCAAAGGCAGCCGATACCCGCGGAAAGATTTCAGGAGCAGCAGAAGAAGGGGAGGAAGAAGAGGAGGGAGAAGGAGAAACTAATGATGCTGACGATGAGGACGATTTGGACGACTTGGACGACGAGGAACCTGTGGTATTCGAGGTTGCGGCAGTGCAGCCGGCCAAAACCCAGGCGATCGCGGCGCGAGCGATCCAGGCGAGAGGCAACGTGGTTACGATTGCCAAGAGAGTGCCTCCTCCACTACCGATGCGAAGTCCTGCGAGGCATTCTCGATCCAGCAAGAGCGAGATGGCAGGCGACATTGCCAGCGTCCGAAGCCCGCTGCGGCAAGCGTTCAGCGAGGCAGACTTGAAGACAGACGACTCTCCCGCTGGGGGCCAGTCGGAAGACGTCGCCGAGCTCCAAGAAACCATGTCCGACAAGACGCAGGACAAGAAGCCTGCTACGACGGACTCCGAGACTGGTTCTTCCAAATCGGAGGCCCCGAAAGAGGCGCCTGTCTCCGAAGAAGCGCAGATTGAGCGCTCTGAGTCGAACGATGGCGCCAAGGAAGCCTCCAATGGTGAAGAAACTGAAAGCTTTGAGGATGCAGTCGAGGAGCCTAGCATAGATCGAGATGCGACTGCCAGAGACACCCAGCACGACCAGAGCGACAACTCAGACTCGACCAGCAACAAAAAGCACGCTTCGTCCACATACACGGGCGCGACTGAGGACCACTGGAGCTGTGACGGATCGTCACTGACAACGCCCACATCGGAGCGACCATACTCGACGACGGAGGAGAAGACGGAAGAAGATACGCCAACGAAGAAGCTGACGAAAGAGGTGGAGGAGCCTCGAGCTCACGAGGCACAAGAGCGGCCGGGCTGAAAACCAAAGGGTGTAAAGGCGGCCCTGGTGCAGCCAACCATGACATGACGATATCCTGCTTTACGGCAGAGCGGGACACGAGTTATTCGCACGACGATATTGGGATCATATTTGCTTTGCGCATCTGGAGATAATGGCTGCATTCAAGTCTATACTTTGGGGAGACGGGTTGTAGACTACGGGACACCGCATGGAGATTGCTTTGGGAGGCAGACACGGCGTTTGGACACGACTACTTTTGTAACCACTGGGCATTGGCAGCCTGGGAGCGCTCAATGGGGTTCGGCGCATAGGGGCGCCTTTTACCGCAGCAGCTTCCTTACCGGGCTGAGGATGCTCCTGCGATTGGCAGGCTGGCGATGATGATCGGTCAAGCGGTACGCACAGGATAGTGCTGCATTTGACTGCTGCGAGTGGAATGGCGGAGGACGGCGTTCCCTGCCGGGGACCCACGCAGATGAGCAAGGAAGCGAATAATAAACTGCGTGGCCGACCAAGAGGGCCATGACAGGCATTCCATATGTAAACATATTTGCATTGATGACTTGCTGTTGTCTAACTCATACCGTACTGTTGGTCTGGATACGATGCGGAGTGAGGTTGACTGTGGCCGGCGCTTGCCACGGGTCAGCAGGGTCACGTGCTGCGAACCGCGCCGCCGGTAGACTGGCGCACGGCCACAGCAAGCCTCAGCGGCACCAGCCATAGACACGCTCGCGACGCCACACACATCCAAGGACAGCCGCCTGCGACCGCGCAAAGATAGTCCGGCAGCACCACAGTCGGCCACGCCCTCGCGACGACGCAGCAGCAAGCGCGCCAACGCAACCGCAGGCCCAGGCTCGTTGGACCAGTCTCGGAGCAAGAGCGACAAGACCGGCAGCGGCAGCGCCCACGTCAACGAGCCCACGAATTCGCGCCCTCCTTGCCAACCTCGATTACCGCGACCACTACCACTCCGCCGAAGCGCTTCGTAGCAGCTGCCCGGCATGGCCACGGCCAAATGGCGCGAGGAGCAGATCCTCATCGTGTGCCCCGGTAGCCGCACCACCATGGCGCAGCTGGGGTGCAGCGAGCTGACACCGCCGACGCATCGTTTCCCGACTCGCATGTTCAGGGATGGTGACGAGTGGCGGCCCTACCACACCTACAAGCGCACCAAGATCGTGGCCGGCGTCGAGCAAGAAGAATGGGTCGAGGACGTTGACTCGGACGAAGGCGCCGTCTTCCCAATCGAGGGCGGCCGCATCGTCCAGATGGAGGCGTTTCTTGCCTTCCTCGACCACGTCCACGGCATGCTCACCACCACCTACCACAACACCCCCATCATGCTCATGGCCTCGCCGCAGTGGACGCGCCCCGACTGCGAGGCCATTGCCCAGTACATCTTCGAGAAGACGCGCACCCCCGCCCTGTGCATGCTGCACAGCGGCCTCGCCACCCAGTACGGCCTCAAGTGGCCCAACATGACTGTCGTTGACATTGGGTACGAAAAGGTCGACGTGACGGCCATCCACGACGGCCGCGTCGTCAATCACATGGACCTTGGCTCGCCAAACCCCGACAGACACATCAGCGGCGGCGAGGTGTTTACCCAGAAGCTTGTAAAGCTACTCAACGACAAGGGATTCGATCGTGACATGGCGGAGCAGCTCAAGAAGAGCGCCATCTGCGAGGTGCTGCCATATGCACCGGGCGAGGAGGTTCTGATGGAGCTGCCCAAGGAGTCGACAGCCGGACTGCCGCACGGCGCTGGACCCGCTGCTGCGGAAGCGCCCAAGGCACCCGAGCCGAGCAAGTCCTCCGCGCCGGCTGGCGACGATGAGGGCGAGAACATGGAGACCAACGGCGACGACGACGGCGTGTTGGATGTGGCGGCCATCGTCACGAGCGGCCAGACGAAGGAGTTCCTCGCCAAGAAGGAAAAGGAAAAGGAAAAGGGCAAGCCGGGCCGCAAACCCAAGGACAAGGAGGGAGATGCAGCACCCGCCAAGCCCGCGCGGCTGCCCAACTCCAAGAGAACGCACAACACCTTCTTTTACGAGGAGATCGTCCAAGAAGAAGTACCCAGCGAGCCGAAGCCGATCGCCGCCGAGGCGCCGAATGGCGCCGCTGGTGCCGATGCAGAGAAGCCGGCTGGAGAGCAGCAGCAGCAGCAGCAGCAGCCCACCGAGAACGGAACGTCAGCCGAGGGCAGCACCACTGCTCCCCTAGCGGACGGCTCGTTGCCGACTGGAGACTCTGCTGCCGTCCCCAAGCCTGCAGAGGACAAACCCGCGGATGCCAACGGCACGAGCGAGGCGGCGCCAGCAGCGACAGAGCAGCCCGTTGATGCCAACGACACCCCCGAGTTCCGGCCCAAGCGCATCCGCCGCGACATCGAGGTCGGCCTCGAGCGTTTCACCTTTGCTGACCGCGCCGAGATCGACCGCATCGCCACCACCATCTACCGCACCATCCAGGGCATCGACGACATGTACATGCGCCCGTCGTGCTGGGACAACCTCGTCTTCGTCGGCAACGGCGCCCGCCTGCGCGGCCTGCGCGACAACATCCTCCAGACGCTCCACGCGCGCCACCTCATCTCGCCCTCGACGGCCACCATGTTCACGTCGGAGCTGCCCTCCAACATGGCCACCCCGACGGGCACCGGCTCCCAGACACCGACGGGCTCCTTCACCGGCGTGCCTCACCAGCTCCCCTCGAGCGGCGTCAACCCCCTCCTGCAGGCCGCCACCACGGCCAGCACCCTCGGCGCCGCGGGCTTCGCCGGCGCCGCCACCAACAACAACACGGGCACGCCGGCCGCCGGCTCCGACGCCGCCGGCCCCGTTGGCAGCTACCACTTCCACAGCCAGACGCCCACGAGCATCAAGACGGCCGGCCTGCCGACGTACCTCAGCGAGTGGACTAAGAATGGCTTCGAGGAGTCCATGTTCCTTGGCGCGCAGGTGGCTGCCCGCATCGCCTTTTGCCTGCACTCCAACATGGACGCCCAGAGCATCGAGGCCCAGCGGCTCATGAGCCTGAGCAGGGTCGACTACAAGTAAGAGACCTCCCCCTTCCCCTTATCACCCCACTCTCCTTTACTGACGGCTTTCAAACAGCGAATTGGGACCGAAGGCAATCCGCGCGCACTCCATGCTCAGTTAAATGCTCAAGTGGACGTGCCGTTATCGGTTCATTTGGTTTTTTCTTTTTGCTCTTTTAGAATATGTCGTATTCTCGCCACGGAGTCTTGGGTGCGGCTGTGGGAATGAGGCACGTGTTGGGAAGCCAGAGCTCGAAAGACGGAACGCATAATTGCGTTGGTATACCAGGGGCCGAGCTGTGCTCAGTCTAAGCCAGCTGCTACCCCGGGGGAGTTGCTTCTTGTCTGCTGTATAACACATAAAAAACGAAGGGGAGTCACAAGAGGCCTCAGTTACAGGTAGAGTAGCCAAACCGTCTTCATTTGCAAATCCGGGTATATCTCTTGAACGTCTGCCATCTACATTGTCCGTATAATGGATACACCGCCTTCCCAATCACCGCATTGTTGGCCCTTATTGCTGGGTTAGTACAAACGGTCTATTCCCTGCCAACATAGAAGTCATGCCACTGTCCTCTTGCGTCTCATGCAGCCATCGCCATGGGTGAGTCTTTTTACACTGGCCCTATGCAGAGAATGCGCCTAAAATATGCTTCGCGGGTAACGAAAAGGGGGCTCTGCAAACTCAGCCCGCTGCGTTCCGGATCGCTGCCTCCGCGGCAGCCTTGTGCCAATCCGTCTTGAGCAGATACGTATACTCGATAATCGATACACTGCACCTGTTAGCACACCGCAGTTGCCACGCCGCGGGCGGACAACACTTACACAATCAGTCCAACGGTTACACCAATCCACAAGCCCTCGAGCCCCAAACCGGCTCCAAACGCCAGAGCCAGCGAGATTGGCAGCGAGATTGCGTAGTAAGCAATGAGGTTTGCCGGCCCGCCGATGGATTGCTTGCCAATGCCACGCAGCAGCCCGTGGGCTCCGGCGCTAAGCCCGTCGAAAACTTGCATCATCGCCACAAAAGGCAGTACTTGGGCGACGAGGGCAATGACGCCCTCGTCGTCAGTGAAGAGCACCGGTAGGTGATATCGAAGCGTGCTGTATATGGTCAGGTTGAAAACGCCGAGGACGCAGGCTGCCACGAAGGTCTGTTAGACAGCGCGTTAGTGGACATTCAAAGCCGAGGAAGAAACGCCAGGGACATATGGGATACGCACCACCATCGCCGTTATCTTGGCAGCATCGACCAAGCCAGCTCCGATGAGATTGGCAACTCTGGTCGACGCGGCTATAGACATGGGAAACGGGATCTGATAGGAGATTGACGTCAGGGTAGCCAGCACGCTCTGGGCTGCGAGATACTCTGTGCCAAAGCGACTGGAAAGGAGCGTCATAATCTCAAAGGCAAGCCACTCCGCCTCGACCATGATCATGCCGGGCAGCGCCAGCCGGATCATGACCCACCAATTGGTCAGGGCTCTCTTGCTGAACCCGCCCCAGCAGTGCGAGCCGTCAACGAAGACGACGTAGAGGAACAGCAGCACGGGCAAGAGATTCTCAGTGATCGCGACGGCGATGGGGGCACCGATGAATCCCATGCCCAGTTTCCAGACCAGGAGCCAGTTGATGAAGATGTTGAAGGGCGCAGCAATGAGGAGAATGTATGTCGTAGCTCTGAAGAGGCCCTGCGACTGGAGGAAGCGCTTGCCAGTTTCGAAGAGGATAATGCCCGGGATGGCAAAGATCATGACCTTCAGATACAAACTGGCCAGGCGGGCAGATTCAGGGTCGGGCACGAGATGCACGAGGATTTCCTCGGAGAAGATCCACAGCACCGCAACCGGGCCAGAGAGGCAAAGAAGGAAAGTTGCCATGCGCTGACACTGAAGTCCGACGAGGTGCTTGTGCCCAGATCCGTAAGCCTGGGCGCATAGGGTGTCCAGGCTCGTGGCTAGACCCTGGAAGGGCGCCAGGCACGAGATTGCCATGGACATGTTGGCCAAGGACACCGCACCCAGCTCGATTTGGCCGATCCTGCCCACGGCGAAGATGCTCGCCACGTTGATGGAGTACTGGAGGAAAAAGGTGGCAATCAGGGGCGCAGAGTAGGACACGAGGGTCTTGGTCTCTCGCTGCCAAGTTGTGCGGAGGCGGCCAGAAGCCACAGCCTCCTCCCAACGTTCCTCGAGCAGCTCGTCGGCAGAGCCAGACTCCGTGTCGGCGCCATCGCGACCGTTGAGAAGCGGCGATCGCTCCGTCGGCCGGCGAGGTTCAGGCGACTCCTCCTCGTCTGTGGGAGGCAGCTTGGTGCTGAAGAGGCGTCGATATATGCGGGCCGCTAGGCTCTGGCTCTTGCCCTGGGCGTGGTGCTTGGGCGGCAGCACATGGTTGTCCCTCAACAGACTGCGCTCGGCGTTCCTAGACTGCTTCCGCTCCAGCGGCGTCAAGAACGGCTCGTCCAGAGGCTGCTGGTTGAAGACGGGCCTTGATGCACCATATGCGACGCCGCTCGGACGGCGGTACATGCCGTGGCCGTGGCTGGGGAAGTCAGCGTCGTCAACTTCGGCGAAATCGGCGTCGTCCTCCGAACAGGCGGCTATGTCTTCGGCCAGCGCCCTCTCGGCCAAGGGCGAGCTGGATAGCATTCGGTGATGGCCCGAGATGGGATCACGACCGCCGGGAGACCCGACTATGGGCCGTCCGCGGTCCATTTTGTCTGAAGTGTGGGGGGCGAGCGAGGGATCGAAGGAGCAGGTGCGCCTGCCAGGGGCGAGGAGACGTCTTATCCGGCAGCAATGCCAATAGCAAAGGCCCTGCAGTGGTTTTTCTCGCGGGCCGGACGGTGAGGAGTCACGTCGTGCAAGTGACGCCGCCGGACGGGGAAACGAGGCGAGTGGCAGCGGTGTTGAAGAGAGCTACGTACACTCGAACCAGGCGCCACCCATACTCGTGCTCGCGCCGGAGAAGCAAGTGACGGATGAAGCTCAGCACAGGTGTAGCAGTAAATCGTAGGTTGTTGGTTTGGGGGCAGTGGACTGGAGACTGGCAATGGGTCGAGAAACCGGCTGCTGGTGGGTCGGTGACTCGCCGTGGCGTCCCCATACTTTAGCCAGAGGACCACCGCGAGTAAGGTAAAAAAGAGTCACGATCGACACCGACACGCCCTGTGCCAAGATACCACCAAGTGGCCCAGCTTCCGCTGTCTCGCTTGAGCTACACGGGCGGCGCCGGGCCAAGGACATATCCGGTTGGCCGTCCCCCGGAGTCTGTATTACGGAGCACCTACAGTCGTATTACCAGTCGACGGCTGCTGGCGCGGCCATTATAGGCTTAAGATCAGCAACGCCTTCAGCGGCGGCCGATGCATGACGCACCCCAGCTCGGCAACCTCGTCCACTGCAGGGCGCAAGTTGACATGGATGACGGAAATGGCATGGCTGAAGCTGCATTCTGCTGAGACATGAGATCGTAAAGGGCCAAAGAGGCCCGACACTTCACGCGCAGCGGCTGACCCGACGCCGCGGCTTGCTGCGGGCTCATGCAATCCCACGTCAATGGCAGATCTCATCCCGCTGCACAGAGGAAGTTGGATGTACATAAGCCCTCGAAGTGGCATGTAAATTAAGTTGGGAACTCGTACGCCGGGCCACCCACGCAGTTTGCCCATCGCTGCCCGCAGCAGTCGTGGCAGTCCAATCGCTGCTCTAAGCTCTCTCTGCACGAGGCTTGCGCGTCCCCAGGGCCATCCGTCGCGCTATTGCTCCGTCAAATTGCTCCTCTCGTTGCCGTGATGCTATGTCTCCCATGTGAGACCCCAACGGTCCCGTTCGGCATAATTCTGTGTGGCGACCCAGGGTATCTCATTTGGTCCGTATCGTTGCAACGGTACGCTGTACGGGACGCGGACTCCGACGACGGCTTTGCACGCGCGGGCATCCAGGTCCTCCAGGCACTCCAGGCTGGGACTGTCAGTTTTGAAAGTTCCCACCATCACGCTATCCTTCCCATACAACTCAGGCCAGACCATCACACCAATCTCCCATGACGAAATCCGCATCTCCCCCGTCGGCTTGGCCGGCTCACCCCAGGCCTGCTTCGACAAGTTGGCCGACGTGATCATTGCCCAATCAACGGTCTTCTCCTTGTTGTACCGCATGTACGTTTTGACATGCGGTGCTGCTCGTTGTCGGCCGCCGTCCGATCTTAGACCTTGGAGGGTTGAATCTGCTAAAGAAGGAGTCAGCCGCAGCACAAGTGCAGCGCGCTCTCGCAAGACTCCTTTCAAAACTCACCTCTGCCATTTTCGCTATCATTAGCCCAGTGGTGTAGCATTGGTCGCAGATACTGCAGCTGCTTGCTTTGCTGGGATGACTGGATCTTGGTATGGATGGATCCGCCGGATGCGTAGCCGTCTAGAGACTGTCGAATCTCGTCTGCCGTGGGAAACACGACTTTGAATCCTGGGCGCGTTGCCGCTTGCTTGTCACAGGTAGCCAAGGCGTTAAAGAGCGTCTTCTGGAGCCAGTCGTCTTTCGCACCTAAAGTGGCGATGGATGATATCTGAACGACGACGTCCGAATCGCCATCAACACACCGAACCGACCGAAGACACTTCTTTAAAGCAGACCATCCCCATGCTGTCTCCGACAGATCGTGAACGTTATGCCTTCCAGGCACGCTTGCTACAAGCGCCGCTTTGACGCCGGAGAAGTCGTAATTTCTGAGTTCATCAGCCAGGGCTTTGCATGTGTCTCTGCGGCGGTCGTAGAATCTCAAGTAGCTGAGCAGATCCGACTTGAACCTCTTCCCATCACCAAATGCGAAAAATTGAGACTCTTCGGACAAATCGTCCAGCTCTGACAGTTTTGGTAGCAGAGGCGACCGCCAGACTGCATTGGTCATGTTGGTCCAATCCTTGGCAATCATATTGGCGGTGTGTATGATGACCTGGGCGGTATCGTCATGGCGAAACAACACCATCATCTTGGAATGATGAGTGCCAAACATTTCTGGCATTGGGGCGACATGGAGCTGGACGTTGCTGAATTCAGAGGCGTCTTGCTGCTAAATTTTAGCAAAGCTCGCGTTCAAGAAAAGGATAACAGTTTGCGCTTACCGACAGCATGAGCCGATGAGGGTCTTCCTGTTTCCAGAATCCATGGACAACATGCACCTTGACGAGATGCCTGGTGTCAGGATCGAACGCATCCATGAGGAAAGGTATGTCGTGGAGGTAGTTGAACTCCCAGCATTCGCGTATCAGAGGATCACCCAGCAGATCCTTGAGAGAGACAGCATCTTGATTGAGCTCCTCGGGAAGATCTCGAATCCAAGTCAGCTGCCAAGGTGACTTCAACATCGTTGCTTCACGTTGTTGACGCTTCCTTGGGGGGCTTATGGGTCTTGACAGTGAGTCGGGCGTAGAGGCTTGCTCAGCGCCGTCCGCTCGTTGGCGCTTGGAGGGACGGTCCATGGCCACTGGTGCATGAGGGTCTGTGGTTTGGTGACGCTGGACAACCTAAACCCGGGCGCATCACCAAGCCAAGAGACTCTGATGTCCGCTGGCACCACGCTCCAGTGACGACTTCGCACTGCAAGGTTCCGTGAATGTCAGACGGGCCGGTGTAGCTGGCCTGATGAGCGGAGTGAAGGTGTCAAGTTTCTGACCGGGTCTCGCAAAGCAACAGATAGGTGAGGCACTCAGGCACCTGAGATCTCAATGTGTGGACAGGCTTGGAGGAAGGTGTATGCCAGGAGTAGGCGCATGCACCCGCAGCAGTCCACTGGCTCGCCCGAGAGCGGCACCCCAGCAAGGAGATCACGACTGTGCCTTGTCTTTTTTAAGGGAGCCAAGCTTGTGGCTGCAACAGTGGCCAGCTAGAGGCAACCGTCGCATCGGGAAGAAGACGAAGATTCCATGGCAAGCCGAGACTGCGAGTGATATGGGACAGATTCATCCATCCATCGTTGCGTTGCGTTGCGGCTGCGGACAACAGCAGCGTTCGATGCGCTATGATTGCCTGGCTGGGGCCTGGAATTCTGCTGTGGCTTGGTCGTGGCGGGCCTGGAACTAGGCCCGTTTCAGCGTCCAATCGGTGTGGCGCAACCGCGACTAGACTGCAGTTGGTTTCGCCCTCACTCTCCTTACTTGCAATCTTGCTGTTGCCCTGTGTCCCTTTTGCGTGGCTTTGCGTCGTCGCTGCGCGCCATCTCGACCTCGCATCATCCGCTCGCATCCCAGTAGGAGCCTCGCCCGCCGCCGCCAACTTTGGGGCCTGCATATTTCTATACCTTCTTAGCACTGGTTTTGCACTCATTCGTACCTCTTCGCGAGGCGTGTCGCACCGCGGTCCGCGAGCCATCTCGTGAGCCACCTCCGACACGGCTTCCGCCACTACCCAACCCGTCTCGAGCCGACCGACGTTTGCGCCTCCGTCCTGACTCGTCCCTCGAAATACCTTTGGGCAAGCATCGAAAAACTTCGACCTGTCGCGGCAGCTTGCGAACCGTTGCGCCGGCCGTACCCTCCCGGCGCCGTGCCTCGTCCTCCCCGCGTCCTCCCGCCCGGCCTCGCTCCATCGCTGTCTCGGATCGCACCGCGTCTCCCTGCACCCGAAGAGGTGCTTAGTTGCCCATCATGAGGCCGAGCGCTGTTTCACTCCTGGCCGGAGTCGTGGCTTTTTGCGGGGCACAGGCTCTCGAAGAAGCCAACTCCAAGAAAGAGAGCACGACGTTCAACGGGATGGAAGTGCCGAAGTTAGAGGAACTGACACCTGAGAACTGGGAAAAAGAGATCAAGGGGTCCAAGTGGCTGCTAGTCAAGCATTATAGGTACGGCATGAACCTTTGGCACGCGCCATGAGTTGATCCTGACCAACGCACAGCCCTTACTGCCATCACTGCGCGGAATTTGCTCCAACATACCAGACCCTCTACGAGTTTTACTACACCTCAAAACCAGCCGACGATACCAGGTTCACCAAACACTATGACTTTAACTTCGGCACGGTCAACTGTGTCGCTTATTCTGACCTTTGTCAAGAGCACAACGTTGGATCTTTCCCTACCACTACCCTGTACGAAAATGGCAAGGCCGTCGACTCGGTCGTCGGTGCCAAGAACATGACAGAGATCAGCGGCATGGTGGAGAAGGCGCTGGAGAAATCCAGACCCGGTTCACGACCCAAGAATCTCGTCCTGCCCAGCCCTGGTGACAAGGAAGCCCCCGCAAGCACCGAGGAGTTGCGAGATCTCAAAAAGCACGCTGACAAACCCTCTGACGACAAGTCCAACGCTGTGTTCGGAAGCGACTGGAAAGTGCCAACAGCCGGAGAGAAGGAGAAGGGGAAGAAGCCCAAGAAGCCACTTGCTACCTACAATCCAAATGGCGTCTCCGTCCCCTTGACTGCGGAGAGCTTCCAAAAGCTCGTCACAATGAGTCAGGATCCTTGGCTCATCAAGTTCTATGCCCCTTGGTGCCACCATTGTCAAGCCTTGGCGCCAACCTGGGAACAGCTGTCCAAGAACATGCGCGACAAACTCAACATTGGCGAGGTCAACTGTGACAAGGAGTCCAGATTGTGCAAGGACGTCAACGCCAGAGCATACCCCACCATCTTGTTCTTCAAGGGAGCGGAGCGAGCCGAGTACACGGGCTTACGAGGCTTAGGCGACTTTGTTCAGTACGCCGACAAGGCCGTGGATTTGGCCAGCGGCGTTCCCGATGTCGATGCGGCGTCGTTCAAGGAATTGGAGCAGAAGGAGGACGTCATCTTCGTCTATTTTTACGATCATGCCACCACCAGTGAGGACTTCAGGGCGCTCGAGAGATTGCCTCTCGGCCTTATTGGTCACGCAAAGCTGGTCAAGACCAAGGACCCTAAGATGTACAACAGATTTAAGATCACGACCTGGCCCAGACTCCTCGTCTCAAGAGAAGGCCGCCCGACGTACTACCCGCCGTTGACACCGGACGAGATGAGGGATGTCCGTGGAGTGTCGGAGTGGATGAGGTCTGTCTGGTTGCCCTTGGTTCCAGAGCTCACGCCTTCCAATGCTCGCCAAATCATGGACGGCAAGGTCGTGGTCCTCGGAATCCTCAACCACCAAGACCAAGACGGATTCCAGGGCTCGCTCCGCGAGATGAAGAGCGCCGCGAATGAATGGATGGACCGGCAGATCCAAGAATTCCAGCTCGAGAGGAAGAAGCTGCGAGATTCGAAGCAGATGAGAATTGAGGAGGCCGAAGACCGCGGCGATCAACGAGCGCTGCGCTCTGCGAAGGCCATTCGCGTCAACATGGACAACGCTGGCCATAAGGATGTTGCCTTTGCGTGGGTTGACGGCGTGTACTGGCAGCGTTGGATCCGCACGACCTATGGCATTGATGTCAAGGACGGCGAGCGAATCATTATCAACGACGAAGATGTGAGTTCCTAGTTCCTGCTCTCCGCTAATGCCCAACAAAGCTTGCTGACTGTGTAATAGAACCGAAGGTACTGGGACAACACCGTCACCGGCAACTACATTCTCGTTAGCCGCACTTCCATCATGGAAACGCTCGACAAGGTCGTCCACAACCCGCACGTCATCAAGTACAAACTCACCGTCTCCGCCATCGAAAAGATCTTCTTCGACATACGTGTCGCCTTCTCGGAGCACCCCTTCCTGTCGTTCGGGTGCGTGGCTGGCATCGCCTTCGGCGTCTTCTCATGGCTCCGCGGCCGCAACCGGAGACGCGGCGGCCATTTTAGACTGGACGACTCCATGGGCATCAAGGACCTCAAGGATGGGCTGCTTGGCGGCACGAATGGTAACCAGAAAGCTGACTGAGTTGCCAAAGGCAGGGAAAGATATGGCAACGGAAAACAGACTTAAGACCTGATGAGTGAGCTTTTCGGGCAGTCTACGGCAAAGAGAGCGGGCACGTAATATGAGAACGGGGAATGGCCTGCCGACGCCTTGCCAGAGGGCGTGTGGCGTGAAGGCTTCGCGAGACATGAGTAGAGAGCGGCGACCGAATACCCCACCCAGACGGTCGGCGCTCTCCCTGCGGACCCCGTTGCGCCAACCCGTCCTCCGCGTGGAAATGCCGGGGCAGATATGGAGTTCTGGGGTTTGTTCGACTGGTACAGTTTTGTATGCCTGTATATTACTTTGGAGGAATCTCGTCCGCTTGCATGTGTCAATGTTCACTATCCAGACGTTTGCTTCGCTTTCTCGATGTGTTATCTGTGAAGCTGTTTGTTGTCGTTGCCTGCTACGGGGAAGCCGCTCGTCTTCCTCTTTGCGCGACCACCTTGCGCCATGGCCCTTTCCGTCTTGCCTGTGTTAAGCTAGGCGTGCAGAGGTAATTGGTGAAGGCGATTCAGCTTCCACGCAGTCCTGACGCGGCTGCTGGTGGTGGCCAAAAGCCCAACAGCTAGACGCTGTGCTGTTGGACCGAGCCATGGCGGATTTGATGGCTGGACCTGGGAATCATGAAATTCCATCAAAAGGCAAGGAAAACCAAACTTTTCAACGAGACAGGCGCCGGAGGCCACGGCGCAGCCAAGGATCGATCCATGTTGCGTTGCCGACTTACAGCGGATGGATCCGGCAGAGGTGATGCGGTGCTCAGCGACCGCAGCCCATTGGCTGGCCGGCAGAATTCCCGTCAGCCCAGCCCATCTGTGGCCATCAGTCCCAATCCCGTCCGCCTCGCATCGCCCACGCCGCCCTGCCGCCTCTCAAAAGCTTCTCGCGTCCATCGTTGGTCGTGGGGCACCAGTCGTCGTCGTATCGGGACAGCGCTGCCACTGCAACCAGGACTCTGTGCACTCGCTATTTTTCATCAATCGTACTCATAGGGCCTTGCAATACTTTCCTGTCGGCCTCTTCGATCCAGACGTGTGAGTCTTACAGCCAGTCGCTTCTACAGGCAGGGGTCGGTGAGCCCGTCATGTGCTCGCGTGAGAGGCACAATATAATTCGTGTTCTCCCATTTCGCACCCGCAGCCTCCCCATGCGCGCGCCGGAGTGACTCGATCAGCTAATGCGGAATTCAGGTTGACTGTAGACTCAGTGTTGGCTCTCCCGCTTTTCCTCATTCTCTGGATGGATGTATCTGGCGAGCGTATTGCCGTCTAGTTTGTCAGACGTACAGTTCGAGCAAAGGCATATTGCGTCTGCTGGGCCGTGCTGTTCCTCTCCGCGGCTGGCAGTCTTCCCCGTATCCTTCAACATGTCGCATTCCGGCATCGTCATCCCGTTTGACGCAAAGGCGCATGCGCACCTGACGCCGTATCTCGCTGCCATCCACGCCTCATGCATTACCCACGACCGCGCCATCGCCACCTTCCTACCGCCTCTATCACACGAGAAGCTGCTGGCCTGGTGGAAAGAGAGAATTGCCGAGGTCAACGACGGCAAGCGGTTGATTTGGCTCCTCTTGAGTAGCCTGGATCCCTCTGGCCGGCCCAAGGGCCCGGAACTGATGGGGGTGGTCATGCTGTCAATGCCCTACTCTGAGACAGGTTCTTTCCGCGGCTTCGTTGAGAAGCTCTTGATACACAAGAACTTCCGGGGCAAGGGCGGCGCAAGAGCGCTTATTGCCGCCCTTGAGAGCGACGCAGCGAAGATTGGCAGAACAATGCTGGTGCGTTTCCAGCAGACCCGGGTCGATTGTGCCGTCATATGCTGATCCGATCCAAAGGTACTTGATACGGAGACAGACAGCCCTGCTGAGGCGGTTTACAGAAAGCTCGGCTACGTTGAGATGGGCAAGATTCCCAAGTACGGAATGAGTCCAACCGGCGAGTTGAAGGACGGGACCTTTTTCTACAAACAGCTCCAATAACAGCCTCCAATGCACTGCAGTGTTGAAAAACGGGGAAGAGTTACGAATGGAGCATGGACGGATATGACCTGGATCTACTTGTTTCACGGCTGGCAGCCTTTTCTCAGGAGCGAGAGTATAGAGAGACAGCGTGTATTGTATGGAATTTACGGCGGAATTTTGGGGCCGAGTAATGGAAATGCCCAGTTTTGCCCTCATGAAAAAGCGTTTAGGTGTTCGTGAGGTGACGTTTTACGGCGTGAAGGATCGTCCGAGAAACATGTTGAGTCCTGATATACACGCTCTTGTGCTGTCGCGTGGTTGAATGCGCAAGGCACTCTTCTCCAGTTTACAGCCATGATACTTCCTTGCACTTCTTAATTGCATCTATCATGCAACCGAAAGTGCATCTCAGTCATCGCCCATCGATACTCTTTTTATCTGACAGCACAATACTTACCTAAGGTACGGAGCTCGGACGCCAAGGTCAGTTTTTAGGGTCGATCCGAGCCGAGACGTTTCTCGCGCGCAGGGCAACGGAGCCGTCGATCCTCACCGAGGCTCCTTTCGGAAGACGCCGCCGTCTGCCCCTGTTCCCTTGCATATTCCAGGCACCTCGTCGTCGACATCTTGGCTGTTACCCCGATCCGCGCTGGCGCTAGCGGACGCCACCGGCCGGCAATGCAGCAGAATTGGCCTACCAGAGGGCGGCGCTCAGCCAGGTGGCCTGCCGCAAGTGAAGCTCGAGATGATGGGCTAACGGAGCGTCGCTGGATGAGGCAGGCATGGAGGCATATGCGGGCTACGAGCACGCGTTGCGCCGGGGCGCGCATCGAATGCAGTGTTACTTAAGGGCGACAGCCCGTGGCCCTGCAGAAGAGTCGTCGCTGTTCCTGGTTGGATTTTGACTGAGCACAATCCTAGCTGCCAGCATGCATCGCGCTGCCGTCTTGACCTCTGTTGCGGCGCTGGCCCAGCTCGCCAGTGCCGGCCTGTATCCCGGCATCACAGCCGACAACCACACTTGCGCGCTGGGTATGCCCTCACCACCACAGCGTGCATCCGCCCTTACCAGTGAAGGTTTTTGAAACTGACTCCATTCGTTATTTCAGTCGACCCCGTGCTGTCCTGTTCCTGCAAGGCCACGCCGGGCAAAGTTGCAGACACGTGCTGCGCTGAGACGTACGGAGGGCTGGTGGTGGGTTGCGCGCCATAGCCGTCGGTAGACCGGGATTGCTTTCTGACAGGAAATAGGTCGCTACGCAACTCTGGAACACCTTTACAGGACTCGAGAGCAAGGGCCAGATCTATCCCAAAGACTTTTGGTCTATCCACGGTCTCTGGCCGGGTATGTAGGGACTATTGATGTCGTATTCATGGGTGCTAACTCATGTCTCTTAGACTTTTGCAACGGTATGGGTCGCTTATACATGAGTTCATGAGCGGCAATACTCACAGAATCATTCAGGATCGTACACGCAATACTGCGATTTGAGGTGAGTGACACGACTCAAACAACATAGACGTGTTTCTCTTGCTGACCCGTGGATAGTCGACAGTATGATCCCAAACCGGTGCCCAACACCACCGATGGAACGCCCCATGGCACCCCAGTTCCGCCTTACACGGGCGAGCCGATTGACAGGTGGTTTGAGCCGTACGGCAAGCTGGACTTGTTGGCATACATGAACAAGTTCTGGGTCAGCCAGTTCGATCCCAACTGGGTCTTCTGGGCCCACGAATTCTCCAAGCATGCCACTTGCTATTCCACGTTCCAGAAGGAGTGCTTTGTACGAATACCCCGTGGCCATCGTGGAAAAAAAAGACCGGACCGCTCATTTTCCTCCATCTAGGGCCCGAAAGCCGCCGAGCACGCCGACCTCTTCGAGTTCTTCGAGACGGTCATCACCTTCCAGCGCACGCTCCCAACCTTCGAGTGGCTCGCTCACGCCGACATCAAGCCCTCCAACAAGACTGCTTACACGATCTCGGACATGCAGCAAGCGCTCACCAAAGGCTTCGGCCAGATCCCCTACCTCGGATGCTCCGGCCCCAAGTACAACGAGACCGCCGCTGGCAAGGGCTCACTGGACAACGGCCGCACCGAACTCAGCGAGGTGTGGTACTACTATCACGTCTACGGCCGCCCACAGAACGCCCACGGCAAGAAACTGGCCGCGGATGCCGCGGGTGGCCGGCTCACGACCTGTGCCAAGGCCAAGGGTGCCGTTTGGTACTATGAACGCACCGAGGGCAGCGAGCAGTAGACGATGCCATTCATCCCACCGGGCGAGGCGTGGCGAGGCAGAGCAAAAATATCTCATCATGATTTCGTCGTGCTTGGTCGTTTCTCTATAATATGCTCGACGGCATCGACTCCCGTTTTGTAGACCCCAAACATGCAAGTAGACTTCATTCTGCAGATTCTACTCCATGGGATATTCTACATACATCTGCCCTCTACTCATGGTTCGCATGTTTCCTAGTCCCTAACGCTGCCAATCATGACAACTTCTATGGACAGGACTGGTTCATTTGTACCGCTCACTCATCGCCAGTCAGCTCCTCGACCTGGGGTGCTTCGTATGTTCGCCGCCGCACCTCGTCGTCGCCCAGCTCCTCGACCTTGGGAGCCCTGTAATGCGTTTGCCCCTCGGCTGTTTGGATCTGAGTATCCGTACCAGTAGTCGTTGCGGTCGCCGGCGCAACTTGACCAGTAGAAGCGGCAAAGGTTGCGTTGGGAACATTGCCCGATATCGACTTGGTCTTCTTCTTGGTCTTCTTCCTCAGCTTCTTCTCCTCGGCGGTCTGCAAATAAAGTCAGTGCGTGTTAGGGCGATGCCATGAGGTCCCGGGGGGACTCACCTCATGCCAAGCCCAGACGGGTCGGAAGCTGTCCATGAAAGAAACGTCCTCCCACAGGTTGGGATAGAGCCACAGACCGGGCGAGACGACGAAGTAGGTGATGCAGAACAATATGACGCGGAAAATGGCCATGAGAAAGAACAAGCCCAGCAGACATAACAGGCCCCAGCTGAGATAGTAGACTCCTTGGCGGAGCTTCAGCGGCCAGAGCGGGTACAGGACAATGATGAAAATGATGAGGATGGCCAGGGCAGCGTACAGTTGCCGCTTGATCTGGCTGCCCTCCCACAGCCAAACGTAGTACATCTCCTCCTTGGCCTCCTGCTGCTGTTCGATGCGGACATTCCACTGACCCTTCACGCGCTTGGGCTTCTTGCCGTCGGGACCCGCCTGCGGCTCGAGCTTGTTGACTCGCAGGGCGAGCATGCTGAGAGGCAGAAGCTTGAAAGTGTTCTCGAGAGAAGCCCGATCGGTAATCTCGGGCAGCAAAGGGTTCTTCTTGCGGGCCTTTTCGTAGGCGGGGGACTGCAAGGCTCGGAGGGCTCGCTTGACTGTCGAGACGATTAGCAGCCGTCGATCCGCATCGGGGAGCAGAGCCAAGGGACAAACCTTTGAACATATCCTTGCGCTCGCCGTTCAGGATAGAGGTACGGGGCTTCAAGTCCTGACCCTTGAGGAACTTGGCGACAGCAAGAGCCTTCGGGTTCGGGGGCCCAGGCGTGATGGCCTGAGGTTGGCCTTGCTGCGAGTGGTCGTGTCCGTGATGCCCGTGGTCGTGGTCGTGGTCGTGATTGCAGCCCTCGCCGTGTTGGTGGGGGGCTGGCTGCTGCTGCTGCTGCTGCTGTTGCATCATGCGCATGCGCTGCTGCTCCATGGCCTGTTTCTTGATGTGCTCGATGAATTCGGGCACCGACATGCCCGCCTTCTGCGCATCCTCTGCCACGCGGCGCTGAATCTCCGCGATCTGCTCGGGCGTTGGGCGCTGCATGCCCCCGGGCGGCATCTGGCCAGGAGGAAACGGCGGCGGCTGCTGCGACATTGTGCCCCGTTGCTTGCAAGTGAAATCAAAAATTCACAGCGTGCCCAGACCAAAGGAGAGTAGAATCAGGTGCCTGCGAAAGAGTGGCACGGGGGAGTCGGGGCGGCAGCTATTGCAGGAATCGCTGTGTAAGGGTCGAGTTGCGACTCGGCATCGACTGACGCGACTGAGAGCAATGTGTTCACTTCACTCAGCTTAGCCCAGGAGCTGCCTCGGATCGTTGATTGCCCGTATCCGGCAGTCATACAGTGCGAAATCAGCCCTGTGCGATGCCGTTCGCACTAAGCAGTTGATGTCACGGCCGTGGGGCTCCTCTCCCAGCACATGCCAGCTTTGGATCCATCGCCGTCCGTCAGGCAACGTCTGCCGTCACGATGAGCGACCGACTCACGCAGCTGCAGGATGCTGTTGACCAGGTACTGCCCGAATGAATCGCGAGCGAGGGAGCATGTGCGCTAAGTCTACCGACAGCTAGCTCAGCAGTTCGTCGCATGCCTGCACTTTGTCCACCGGCGACACGATCTCGAGACGCTCGGCCCTGGCGACAAGATTCGCGACGTGAAGCAACGGCCCCAAGAAAAAGAAGGTTGGTCTTGATATGTATCCGCTGAACGGTTAAATTCTAACTAGAACCATAGTCGATCCGCTCCCAGCCGACGAGTTCAAAGCTGGCCTCAAGGAGCTGTCGCGCGACCTCATCGTCAAGGAGCAACAGATAGAGTACCTCATCTCCTCACTCCCCGGCCTCGACAATAGCGAAAAGGACCAAGAGCGAAATATCAAGGACCTCGAAGAAGATCTGAAGGCCGCCGAGGCACAGCGACAGGAAGCGCTCAAAGAGAGGGACCAGATACTCTCTGAGCTCGATGCAGTCATTCGCAGCATCCGCCGCCCCTAGTGGATGGGCATCGAGTTGGCGAGTTTGTGTTTGACTTCGTTAATCTGTTGGTTGCATAGCGCGGAGTTTGGGGTCACATGTTCCACGCAACGAAGGGAACTCGCTGATGGCCGGGGCTAAGAGACCAGTTGCAGCGAGTGTGTTCGTAAGATGGAATCTATTACTAATGCGTCTATGGTACTCTGGTGAATTGCGTCTTGTCGCTCTCCCTTTGAAATCTGTGACCTCGGGGCCTTGCTCTACGGTGGCGCTTAGGCCGAAGTCGATTTGAAGAACTGGGGGTAGACGTCTCGCAGCTCACGCAGGTGTCGAATCTGGTACTGCGATGCCGGCGTCCTCGGAACCGGCAAATCTTCCTCGACAAGATGAGCCGCTGTCCAGCCGACCTCCTTTGCCTTGACACAGTTTTGGTATGAATCGTCTGTCCAGAGTTAGCACTATGTTAGGATGAAGAGGTATACAAGGACAGCACATACCAACGAAGAAGCAGTCTTCGACTCGCTGGATACCAGCCTCTCGCATGCCCTTTTTGTACATCTCCGGGTGCGGCTTGCAGATCAAAGGCTGCCCTCCATAGTCGCAGTAGGTTAGCCCGTCAAAAAGGTCCTCGATACCCAGCAGCCGCACGACTCTCTTGCCATGGTTGACATAGGCGTTTGTGAAGAGCCATAGGGTGACCTTGGTCTTGTCAATGTCCTCGAGCAGCTTTCGTAGCTCCGGATTTGGCTTGATGATGTCCTCGAGCGGAAGGGCATCGTCGACTTTGGCGTTGTAGTCGAGCGGGTCGATCTGGTGATGGCGCACGAGGCCCTCGATGGCCAGGCCGTAGTTGGTGTAGTACTCCTTGTGCAATCTCTCGGCCTCGTCGGCCGGGATGTCCAGATGCTTGACGAAATACTCATCAATCAGCTTTGCCATGAGGTCATGGACCTTGGTGCCTGCGAGTGACTGTCAGCGACGGAAGTGGTGAGTGAGTCACATCCTAGCAACGCGGCGCTCACTTCTTGGATAAAGGCAGTTGTCGATGTCACTTGCTCAGCAAAGTCAGCTTGACATTCCGAAAACGACATTCATGGGCCAGGCGCACAAGAAGAGAACTGGCTTGCCAGTGCATGTCCCGTTTACGGCAGCCATGGCGAATGACGCTGCGTCGGCGATGCGGGTGCCGGAAGGTAGCGAGGCACGAAGAGTATGAAGGCTGCGTCGAGGCTAAGGCTTGGGACTGAAGTGCCAGCAAATGATGTCTAGAAGCTGTATTCGTTCGGCCAGGTAGGGGTGAAAAGCCGAAGTGCCGCGCGTTGGTTGTGAGTTGAATACTGAGAAAAACGGCCGGCGCACGTTGTTTAGTACGGCGATGCGGACTCGGTGGCCGCGCCGGCTTCTGGACTCCGCGCTATTTCCATCCAATGACTCCCGCGGCGAGCTCGACCCATGATTCACCTGGACTTTGCAGCGCAAGAACGTCGCACAGCACACGCTGAATCTCTGGCAAATCATGTACAACCTATTAGTTGAGAGCTGTTTATTTCTACAATGATGTTCCCCTGTCCCGCTCCTCGAGATGTAACCGTCCACGGCCTTCCGCGCCGGAGCCATGCTGTCCCGAATAGGTAACCAGTTCTGCCATCCTCACCGCCTAATTATTCGACCACTACCCACAAGCTTGGGCCGCGCTCATCCCGACTTGTCTCCTGTCACGACCAGGGGCGGACAACACGCAAAGCGACCATCGCCATGTGCGCATTACTGCACCGTGCTCATGGATAGGTAGATCTCTGGGCCACGCTCCGTTGCATGCGTCAGTCTCCCCCGTGTTGTCTCCACTCCCAGCCCCGAACGTGCCTTTTCGGGAAAGCTTCGAGTGACGCGACACTGCGCGACATCCTGTGGCCATGACCCAGGCCGAAACCACCCGCACGCCTGCGGGCGCGGCCACCGCTCTGCCTGAGCTCACGGAGAGAGAGGCCTACGAGATCCAGCAGTACGAGAAGATCGTGCAGCTTCGCGACGCGATCCTCTCGGGCACCCATCAATTCATCAAGCCTCCCGACAACACTAAGAGCGCTGTCTATTTGGGAGGCGGGGGAGTTCACGATGGGGGCTCGCAGCTGCCTTCGACGGCGAGAGCAAAGAAGCCTGAGCTGGACGTTGTCGCCGCTCCTGGCGGCGACAGTGCTCCCGCGCTGCCAGCCAATCCGCAAATCTTTGGAGCTGGGAGGATGGAGATCAACCCCATCCTGCTCGAGAAATCCGTCGAGCTTGTTAGAGCCGAGCTCGCCCTTCAAAGGCAGAGGCTTGAGCGTTCTTTGCGAGACGAGGTCGAGCAGCGACGTGTCTCCAAGGTGCCTCAGCCGGAGCGTTACTCTGATCTCGATCTCTCAGATGTGTTGGACAAGGCTTTGACTATTGTTCCGGCTGCTGCTGCCGCTGCTGCTCCCACGCCTGCTGATAAAGACTTGAGTGCTAATGATGAGGCTGCAAGTGATTCCTTCGACGACAACACCTTTTACTCGTCGCAGCACGGCACCCCTCACTCGCACATGACGTCGCGAATCCGCAACGAGTCGGAAGAAGCTTTCGGCTCGAATGCATTGCCTCAACAGCCTGCATCTGCGGGGCCACCGGCCGCCGAGTTGCGCGATGTAGCATCCGGCTCTCAAATCGCTAGCTCTGCGCAGCGAAACGAGATTCATCATGACATGCCTGCGAATGGGCCAGGGGGGATGCTACCAGTTAGCATTGTTCCCGGTCTGAACAACTACGTCGAAATGGGGAACAACTTGGCTCAACCGAGTCAAAATACTACCAGCGGGGAGCCGAGTCAGTCCGAGGATTCTGGGAATATGGAATACGAACCATCAGCGCCAGGCCTCGTCCTCAAGCCGCCTCAGCAGCCCAGCTCTTCCTATGTCACTGATCACCCTCCGTCCCCATTAATACGCAGCCATGCCTTACACCCAGTTGCACCTCAACCAGCCCAGATTTCTCCATTGGCTGTCTCGGGACCGGGTCAGGATGCATCCAATCCAATGGTGCAACGTACAATGGGCACTCCAGCCCAGGTTGCCGCTCTCCGGAACCAGACGTCCGCGGTCACCAGCCCTGATAGCTCATCCCAAGGCGGGCGTGGATCGGACAAAAAGAAGGCTAAAAAGAAGAAGAAGAGAAAGGCGGATCGGCAAGCGCCAGAGACCGAAGCCACCCCTTACATCAAGCCCGAGCCTCGGTCTCCATCGCCATTGATGGCTCCATCCTACATCCGGGCCAACAAGCGTCAACGGCATGATCAGGACCAAGTGATCGAACTTGAGTATGATCCGCGATACCAACGGCCGCTTGCCCTCGGTCCGGAGGCCCAGTACCTGACGCGCCCATTCAGGGACGAAGCGGCACCTTTGGGCTATGATAGTTCCGGTGCTTATCCCCAACGGGCCGCTAGCACTACTTTGGTCAACGACCCGAGGTTAAACAGGGACTACATCGACGACCGGCGAATTCCTGCTGACGTTCGTTATGCGCCATCCGGCGCTATGCCAGTATCATACTCTCCAAACACAGCGCATCCTGCGCGGCCAGTTTCGCAGGTCTTTGCGAGCGATGGATATCGGGAGCCCCAGCGCTCTTATCGAGAATATCCTCAAGGAGGCCGCATGAACGCTCGTCCAGATGGAGACTCATTCATGAGGCCTCCAAAGTCTGGCCCGCCCACGCGGGTGATAGACGCATTTGGCCGTGAGTATTTCGACCCTTCACATCCTGCCGTACGGCAGCCTACTGCTCCTCCACTTGGGCCTGGCGACCCTAGTGTTGTGTACGAACGACTTCCTCCGAGGGCCGCTTCCCAATATCCCGGCCCGGAGCAGTACGGTGAAGGCGGCGTCGTGTATGGCGGAGCACCAGCACCGTACGCGATGCCTAGGAGAATCGTGACTCAACCCGAGTACGCGTCTTTTGATTACAGAGACGGACCGTCTCGAGATTACTCTGAACGACCGATGGCACAGCCTGGAAGCTTCATCGAAATCAGGGGGCCACAAGAGCGAAGACACATGGACCAGGCTCCACGGGGATACGTCGCCAGAGCTGCGAGCATGCTGCCAGTGGAGGCTGTACGATACGAGGTCCCGCAAGGATACGGGCGAGTTCAGAGTGTACGGCCCGAAGCTCTAGGGCGAGATTATGCTGCCAGTGTGCACCCGGAGATGCGCCGAGAGGCGATGCAGCCGTATGCTAGGGAGTATGCGGCGCAGCCCATGGAGCAATACCATCAGCCCCAACCCCGGGCGGCAGATGAGATTGCCTTCATCGAGCACCCGCGAGGGGCAATGCAGGAGATTGTGTACGCAGACGATGCACGACGAGAGGTTTACCGTTGAGAAAGAGCGTCAAAAGGACGGATAACAAGAAGTGTATGGGACAAGCAACAGCTTCATGTGATGTTGTATCGGGAATGCACGAGTTTGAGTGACCCGACAGATGGATGTGGAGTCTCGCCTAGATACCCCTGAACCAAGATCTCTATGTACGATTGGCGTTGTTCTCAGCCGGAATGGATCTTGATGTCTATTATTTGTGTATGGCCAAGAAGCTTAGTAGGCGAAAGCCGCTGGGCCGCTTTTTGAATAGTTACGCTGAGGCCACGAGCACGAATGCTTAAATCTTCAACTGCCGAATGGTCCAATGCAACCATGAAAACAATGGCTTGTGCCTGACGCTTTCGGCCAAGTCGCTAGCCTAGCATTGATTTGCAGCGTGGGACGGCTGGAGGACTGACCATTTGTAGAATGAGGGCATAACGTACTATCCAAGTAAAGGATAAGAGTTGCTCGCGGAGAGAGGAATCTCAAGATCGGCAAGAGACCGAAAGTTGGAGGGGCATCCTAGTCGCTCCGGTTTGCAAAGTCAATTACCCGGACACGTCAGGGCTGCTAGTGACCTGTGTTGGTGAACGAACAAGTCGGGCTGTTGGCTGCAGTCTGCCTCGAACAAGGTACGGTTGAGAGTGGACAGGCGCTGGGGGATATCTGGTGGGGAGCGCACTGGGCCACGGACTCGTACACCACCCACGGCTACTTGTGCCAGTCACGCGGTCATGGCAAGGCGCCGACAATCACAAGCATCTAGAAAGCTGCGTACGATACGAGTACGAGTACATCGTGGTGTCGAGGCGACGGAAAGCAAAGAGCGCGGCCCCAAGCTCTTGCAAGGATGCAACGCTCGAGGCCCAGAGAACGGCAGAGGTGGGCGGGCTGTGCTCGACGCCCACCGGGGTGAGTGGGGATCATCAAGGCGGGATGCACAAGGCTCGTACGGACGGGGCTCACTGTCGAGTGGCCGGGGAGGATACTCGTACTCGTAGGCTAAGGCTTTCGTGAACCTTGGCGCGAATGTACTCGTAAGAGTTAAGGTAGGGCAGCAGGAGTCCGGGGTTGGGCAGCGAGACAAGCAGCCGCTGTGCTCATCTCGGGAAGATCGAGTCTGGCCGGGAATGTACCTCGCAAGCGTTTCACGCTGTGAGGCGACAAAGTCGGCTGAAACAGCCGTCTACGCTGAAAGGGGATGCAACAATCAAGCAAACAAGGCAGAAAGACATGGCCGAAGCAGGCCGAGTTTCCTTCTTACGGATGGGCTGAGGTCGCTGCCCGCCTCTTCTCGCTCTCCTCCGAGTACACGAAACAAGGATACGCGACGAATGTGAGTTTTACAACATGAACCCTCCCAGTATCGCGCTCGACGACCAAGGACAAGCAAAATGCGTGTGTGTTTCCGTACCGTCGTTTGACTGGTTGCGCTCAGGTATGAAGTTGGGAGCTCTCCGTGCCGGCGTCTCCACACAGCCGTCGGCGATGGTCTGAGCTCCTGGGCGGTGGCTCTGGGGACTGTGACAGACCATGGCGAGTGCTTGCTCGTCATCTAATTCTACGACACTGAAAGCAGATTGTTGGATCGTGAGCGAGATATGAGGCTCAGGATCTCGTGCACGGCGGTGCCGCTGCGGACTCGGGCCGTCAGCTTCTGACAACGTGGCCTTCCGGGGCGACGGCAATGTCGGTCCTCCGCGTGCGAGCCGCGCGGGATTTCCGGAGGCCTGCGAGGAACCCATCTGAACAGCGCAGATCTGACCATGACATCTGTTGGACGGCGATCGCTGCGATTTAGCGGCCTGGTATCTGCAGGTCCCTTGGAACACGAGCGAGCGTTGCGTGTCGCACGCAGACGTAACTCACGGGGCGCGCACACGGGAGTGCCTCGAACTGTTTCTCGCTGCCGCATTCCGCGCCCAGCGGGGTCCGACAAGTGTAGATTGTAAGATTTCAGAAACCTTTGTGCGCGTAAGGCCTGCCAGCCTCGCGCTCGTGGCGACTCGATGCTCGCTTCTCGTTGCATTCTCCCTCCCGGTGCGCTCGTGACAGTGATGTGATCCTGATGACGGCAGCCCCATACCGTGCCTACTTGGCAGTTGGCACCACCGAAGGTAGCGGGCCCCTGCTCGCGCTGGCGTGCCTGTCGCCGGGCCCCACCGACTGGCCCTTGGTCCTGCCACTCAGCGGCCTGGAATGCAGTGGGCAGCAGCAGCGAGGGCGCTCGCCGGGCCCAAAGCTCCCAATCCCGGCGCCAACCTTGTGGTAGTGCGCGCCATCGCAGCGGGTGTGAGGGCGCCCAGCCAGCCGATTCCTGTCCGTCGCCGGGTGGGTGGCCGATGGAGGATGGAGGATGGAGAATCAAGGTGACCGACTGCTGCCAGCCTGTTTCGTGCTGTCGTCGGGCTGCGAATTAGGTTTGCTGCCCGGTCCAGGCGTCGCTGGCATCGTGGTGACGCCTGCGCCAGAATCCCGCCAATACAGGGCTCCGCCGGCGCAGCTCAGCCGCCCCATTGGCCTCGATCGGCAAGGGAAGCGATAGAGGCTTCGAGTCGGCCGGTCGGTCCCACTCGTATGGGAACCCCGTCCTCGTGGCTGCGCTCGTCGTGTTGTGCCCTGCTAGCTCGTTGGTGCTTGCTTGGTGCCGGTGCTGCGGTGCTAATGCTGCACTGCGCGCACGCTGTTGGCGGTGGCTCCAGGTCCTCACTGCGGCGTCCCCTCTCCGCTTCCACCACGCATTCTCACAGCCTCTCTTCCCTTCCCTTCCCTTCCTCTTCCTCCTCACCCGCCCAACGCATTCGAAGAGGATCTTGGAAGGAGCCCGCGTGCTTATCTTCCTTTTTCCTTCTCTCCCTCCCCCCCTCTTCCACCAGCTTTTGTTTCTTCTTGCGGCTTCCTCTGCGATACCCTCGGCCGCCGTTTCTCTTCGTCCGCTGCTGCTTCTTTTGCTTCGTTTTCGACGGCCTGCGTTCCCTGGATACCCTCGCAGCCCTCCCCTCGCACGATCCCCCGCGTCCGACCGCCAGTGCCGCTGCCATTCAGCTCGACCACGAACTCCTCCCCTCGCTCGCTCGCTCAACAATATGAACAAGCTGGCCAACATGCGCCACTGGTCCGAGAGGATGAGCCCCAACTTTGGAATGGGTCGTCCCAACATGCCCATGAACACGCTCAACCCGCACCCTAAGAACTCAGCGCAGCCGGGAGGTCCCCTCAGCTTGCCGCAGGCCGCCGATGCCACGATTCACTACGCGTTCAATGTCCCCTTCGCCTCTGACCTCGCCGGCCCCAATACGGAGGACATCGTGCACGCTACCACCGATGCTGTCCTCCGCTGGACGCACCCCGAGGATGCCCCCGATGACGTCCAGGTGCATGAGCTGCCGGTTCACGCCCAAAACCAAGCGAATCTCCGAAAGCTTTGCAGCGACGTGTCTGTTGGAGCGCTGCCAATCGAAGCACACGTACTGTCATCGTCACAGAAGAATGGCAAGGGTCCGCAGGTTACCACCGTCTGCCTTTCAGGCTCGCCCGAACTGGTTAACAAGAGCCGGGAAACCATTTTGAACGAGATTCCCATCTCGATGGTACGCTCCCTCCTCCCCTCGCAGCGCTCTCAAGTGTGCCTTGCGTGAGGCTAACGTGCCCCCAGCGATGCACAACGATCGACATCGACGGATCGCTGGTCTGTGATCTCAATGCCGGCGTGCTTAAGAAGCCCGCCGTGGAGACCCTCGACAAGATATCCAGTTTCTGCGGCGTCGACATCTTCTTGCTGGGCCCTAAGCTAACCCCGAAAGTGGATGGGCTGATGGGCGACTCGGAGATGCGCCTGGACCAAAGATGGCGAGTTGCCATTTACGGCGATATCCTGGCGGCAGAGCATGCTAAGGCTCGAGTCCTGATCCACATCGACACGTTGGTACGAATGATTTTCCTGCGATCCCGGTCTCTACCGCAGGCCGACCTGTGTGCTAACCTGGCTATAGCTCGGGCGAGTTGTTGACGCTACCAAAGTCGAATTGTCCCTCCACCAGCTTGTCTGTGGTCGGCATCGGAAGAATATCAAGTTGATTGAGTCCTCCACGGGCACCGCCATCTACTTCCCGCCTCTTTTCTCTCAGATGTACCGATATTGCCCTCCGGGTGCAATCCGCCGCGACCCTGCCGAAATCTACATCACCGGTGAGAGCATTCAAGCGATCGAGTTGGCGAAACAGAAGTTGCACGAAACCGTCTCGCGGATCCGGCTTTATGTTAAAGACGTGACGATTCCCGCTGCCAAGATTGACAGCATCCTGCTCGATCGACTGGACAAGGTTCGCAAGATCCTCGAGGCCAACGGAACCTATATCATGTTCCCCCAGCTCGCTTGCCAGCGCACCATGGTTCGGGTCCAGGGAAGCGAGGGGCTTCCCGTCGAACGCACCGTGCGAGAGCTCATGTCTTTGGTATGTGACAGGCGTGAAACACGTAGGTCTGCTGAACGCTAACCTGTCCCTAGGCGGGCCAATTCTATGGTGCTGGATGGTACACGCAGCAGTCTGACCAGAGGCAACTTCCTGGCCCTGTGGACACCAGGGCGATGCTCGGAGACATCTGCGCTAATTCGGATGCCGATCTGTCTTTCGACAAGATGAACTTCACCGTCACTGGTTCCGATGACGCTGTGAAGTCGGCTCTGACCGTCATTTCAGAGCTTCGGTTTGTAACGCAGGCCCCATACCAGATTCGTGTCAAGATTGAGCTTGCCAATGAGCACAAAGAATTTGTCAGTGGCAAGAAGAACGGCAAGATCAACAAGATCATGGGCCAGAGTCAGTTCCGCCACAGTCGAGCAGCATAGCGAACCGCTGAGACTAATACTCCGATAGGCAACGTGCAGATCATTTTCGACGGTTTCAATGAGTACAACTTCAACATTGACGTCATGGCTGCCGGCTACGACTCGATGAAGCAGGGTCTCACCTTGGTCGAACAGGAGATGCCCGCGTCCATCTCGTTCCATGTTCCAGACCAGTACCACAAGCGAATCATTGGCATTGGTGGTCAGCACATTCAGCGAATCATGAAGAAACACTCCGTCTTCGTCAAATTCTCCAATGCCATGGATAGAGGTGAGTACCCGACTGTTCGATATTCGAATTCTTGCTTACAAGGCCTCAGGAGGCATGGGTCGCGAGGATGACGACGTCAAGGTTGACAACGTCATCTGCCGCACGCCTGCTCGCAACGCGCAGAACTTGGACGCTGTCAAAAACGAGATTTTGGAAATGGTTGACCGAGCTGTACGTAGCGACCATGGTTCTCTGCCGCGATCTCAACTGATCCGTCTACCGCAGGATTCCGAGTACACCGCTCAAGTCGCCAGCGTCGACCGGCTTTACCACCGAGAGCTGATTGCTCGCCTGCCCGCGATTGACGAACTGGAGCAGAAGTACAACTGCAAGATCAACTTTCCCAGCACCGAAGAGGCGAGCGACGAAGTGACTGTTACTGGCCCACAGTGGCAGGTGCCTCACTGCGTGGATGAATTCTTGGGCATGGTCCCCGATAAGCACGAGCTTGTGCTCGTCCGCACCGCCGAGATTGTCAAGTTCCTCGAGTCGCCTGAGTTTGCCACTGACCTCGTCACGAAGCTGAAGGCTCAGTACGAGGTGGAAGTCACCGTCTACCAGAACCCAGAGGAGCTCGCCGAAGACGGCTCCCCGACAGTTACGCTCGTGTGGGGCTTCACTCGCAACAACGCAGGTGGCCTCAGAGACGCTATGGACTTCCTTCAGGCGCAGCTCGCAGCTGCCAGTGTTGAGCCCGTAATCGTCAAGGGTTCAATCCCGCGACCCAAGTCCGACTCGTTCGAGGACTCGTTGCAGTACTTTGATTCGAAGCTTCTTCAGCATGCGCCTACTTCCGTCGCTGCAGACTCGCCCGTCAAGGCCGCCTTTGGCGCCGAGGTTGCTCGCGAGCGAAGCAGCATCCTCGACCGGCTCCGCAAGCCGGGAAGCATGACATCCATCTCGTCCTTCCTCGACCGCAGAAAGAACAGCTCGAACTCATCAAACAGCAACTTCTTCAAGGGATCCAGCAATGTGTCCAAGTCGTCTCTCATTTCAATTGAATCGGCCCGCAGCTTCAACGCCGACCGAAACCCCTGGAACGATAGCGGCGTGAATCTTCCCGATGATGACCACCCGTGGGCCCCGCGCCCCATCAGCAAGCATACCGACAGCAAGCTGGCGATCCCGCTGGCCGGCGATGTGACGCCACGCCATGGCGCCCGCGCGTCTGGAGACAGCGGCCGCCCTTCTACTTCCCATTCTATGACTTCAGGATACCCCGGCCCAGTTGGGCCTTTCCGTTAGATTCCCCTGACTTAGAACCCCACGTGCGAATACCCCGGCTGGATATACCCTGGCGTAAAGTATACCCTGGAACGTCTGAACGCGCGTCAGCCGGCTCCAATATGTTCTGAGTGCCCCCTTTTTTTGGTTGTTTCTCCCCCATGTTGCTTTCGACAGTTTGTCCTTTTCGCATTGTCACGCTGCGAATGTCTACGAGATTTGGTTTTTGGTTACTGGATGAGTGGTGTCGCTCTTGATGACTGACGTTCACTCCTTATACCCACATGCGCGACTGAAAGTCGTAATAAAAAAAGAAAATACCCCGGGATGGCTGAGGAAACATGATCTGGTTGGCAATTGGAGAGACGTGGCGGTGTGGAAGCTTCATTACAGAGAAAATCTCGATTTTGGTGGGAAGACGATGGTGCAAATACACGAGGCCCATGCCGCGCTGCTCCTCGATGAAGGCACATTGTCCTGGTCATAGAGGGGGCGGAGATGTTTGCGAGCTGCAGGATGGGTCATGGTTGGCGCGGACGAAGCGATACTGGCCATGAAAACCCTAGAAAAGCAACTATTCCCTGTATCCACGAATCTGAACACTGTCTGCTGAGCATGTTGAAGTATTGGTAGACTGCCACGACATGAAGTGAGATCAAGGAGTAAACGTTCCGTCGTGATGCATGATCAGAGTCGACTTAGGGGCAGTGGAGGCAGTCGATTGTGTTGGGGGCATGTTTCTATGTTTCCAAAAGGTTTGAAGCCCGTGAAGGCTGTATCTAAACGTTTGAGCGCAGATTATAATACACATCGCACCCAAACCAGCTGCCGATTGCAAAATGCATCCTTGTTACCGCTCAACGCCGAGTGTCCGTGGTATACAACTCCTAAACATCATCACCTAGTGTACAATAACCTCGCTCTCGGGAGCATCAAGCCATGAGCGGCCCGACGCGCACCCGCTCACGATTCTGTCTCGTCTCGACGGCAGTCAACTGTCTCTCGCGTCGTCGCTGTTCTGCCTCAATTTTGGCAAACTGGCCACGCGCGCCATGCTTTAACTTCGTAATCATGTCCGCCGCCTTGCCTTTAGTCAGATCCGCTACTGTCAACGGCTTGCCCTTTCCGCGCAGCCGGTTCACAAAGTCCAGCTGTCCCTGTGTCGGGGGCAGGCTACGCCAAGACTGATAGCGGTGTATGAAACTGTGCGGGAATGCATTCGCTGCATAGCTGTCGGCACCGTGGACGGCGTCGTTGAAGGTTGCCGCTGTGAGAATCTCTCTCGGTGCTGCGTATGGCGACTTGGCAATACCAGGTGGCAGGGCGCGAATCTCGAGAGCTCGATACATCGGAGCTGACGCGGTTTGGTCCGCGGTGCGTTCTATCCGGATGTACGAGCCGCTCGGTGCCGAGAGCACAAACCGTTCAGGCCCCACCTGCACCCACGCGTTCTGACTGATGACGCGGATATGCTTTTCCCCAGACGTGTCAGCAATCAGATCCAGGACGGATGAGTAGTCTGTGAATGTAACAGCCGTTGCGGAGGTTGCAACCGGTCCCGAGGTCCCGGAGTCAACCTGCTGTTCGGCTTCCTGGGCTGCCCGTTGGTCTTTCAAATTCCGCATATCGCTAACCGAGGCTTTGTCGACCAGCTCATTGGGGTCGAGTCCAAATAGCGTCGGCGTGGTGACGATGCCCGTTTCCAGGCTCGATACGAGATCAATGATGTGGCAGTTCTTCTTGCCCGGGTGAAGCCGCATGCCTCTGCCAATCATTTGGACCAGCAAATTCCGCGACCTCGTCGGCCTCGCCAGCACGATGCTGTCGATGTTGGGAATATCCGTGCCTTCGGTGAATACTCCGCAGTTGACGAGCACTGGAAATTTTCCCTTCTTAAAAGCGTCCAACGTCTCGCTCCTTTCAACCTTTGGCGTATCCCCAGTCACGAATCTGGCGTCGAAACCATGTTCTCGAAACTTCTTCGTCAGGCCAGCCACGTGCGCCAGGTCGACACAGAATACAAGTGTCGACTTCCTATCCGAGGCCTTGGCCATCCAGCTTCGGACAGTGATGTCGTTGACTTCATCGGTATTGACAACTTTGGACAGCTCTCCTGTCTGGAAGTCTCCGAAAGCGCCATTCTTGACTTTGGACAGGTTTGCCGAAGACGCGACCGTGGTGAATATGACATCGGAAAGCCACTTGTCGGATATCATGTCGACATAGTCCTTGTGGTAGACAATTTCGTCGATGGCGGCACCAAGCTTGACCCCGTCGAAGCGAGAAAATGTTGCAGACACGCCGATGAGCGTTGGCGAATCCTTGTGCTTGTGCTCGAGTCCAAAATGCTTGAGCGTCTTGAGATAGCCTTGGGCAACGATGTGATGCGCCTCATCTACGAGGACCAGCTTGAATGACGAGGGATCGAATTTCTCCAATCGTTCTTTTGACGTGATACTCTGCACGCTGGCAATGGTGATGTCTGCCGTTCCCGAAGCATGAAGGGAGCCCATTTCAATCTCAATGGTCTTGTCCGGATACGAGAGCTGGCAGTGCCTCGCGGCTTGCTCAACCAATTCACGACGGTGCGCTAGGATGAGAGTGCGGTCGGCCCCATTGGGACGAGAGTGAATCTTGTCGATGAGCTGGGTGAAGATGACCTAAAAAAAGTCAGCTCATCCGCAAGCACGAAACACGCTGCACACTTACTGTTTTGCCACTGCCAGTTGCCAGTGATATCCCAACACGTTTATGGCCGCGTTTGAGGGACAGTAGAACGGATTTGATGCATTCTTGTTGGTAATCTCTGAGCTTGGGCTTCAGGCTGGGTGCGAGAGTCGCGGCGAAGGCTCTGAAAGGTCTGGGCTTGAAAAGCTGGGGACTCGCCCCAGTACCGGACCGAAAGACGCATCTTGCAGCGGGGCGTAGCATCGTACATGATGATGTGACGATGTACGCAGCGTTGCATCAAGACCTGACGGGGGTAGCCTCGCACGTCTCAGAGGTCGCAAAGGGAAGAAGGCTTGTTGAGATTGAAGGCGTGTTATGTAATCACAGCCAAGCACCAGCTCCGCTCTGGTGCGAAGCCTAACTTAAACTCTGAGCCAGCTGTTGACCAGTTCAACGGCAACCAACTTTCACGAGCCTCATCACACCCAGAAACTTCGTTATTATTCTTCAAAACCCACTATTTGCCAAATTTTATCGTACTTGAATCTCCTGTGAGATTTATATGACGATGTTTCTGCCTGCTCCTGAAGCTTTCGAGGTGAAAGCTACCAATGAACATGGACCCTGATTACGACTACACTGCAGACGAAGAAGAATCCGTCAGTCACGTTGACGAGTCAGACGCCCAGGTGAAGGCCGAAAATGAGGCATCTTCGCCAGAATGGGTCGGCGCAGACCGTTACGATGAGTTGAGCGGCGGAGACGGCGGCGTCAGCGCGAATGACAATCCAAGACTGGGTGAAGGCCCTAGCGAGCGGTCCTATCGCAAGCGACCTGCTGAGGATGCGGCCACATATCGACCTTTTAAGCGTCACAAAGGCATCCTGAACCCCGATTACGTGGAGCTTCTCAATAAAGACATTGATGATGCGGCGCATCGTGTATGCCTAGACGACAGCATCGACCTCGAACACAGTCAGATTGGACTGACCACATGGTCGCCACTGGAGAAGCGACAGTTTTTTGAAGCCCTCGCACGGCTGGGACGGCATAATTTGCCTGGTATCGCGTCTCGAGTCCACAGCAAAAGCGTGGTGGAAGTCCAGCACTACCTTGACTTCTTGCAAGACGCTCAGAGCCGCCGCAGACAATTTGATCGCCGCTCAATTCTTGAGACGGCCGAATACCCTGCAGCAGTAGAGCTCAGCCAGCAGTGCTGCCATGCCCAGGAAGAGGCATCGGATGCCGTGTCGTTGAGGCTGGAGCAAAAGGACACACAACGTGAAGAGAAGAAATGGGGCACCAACTGGAACATTACACCCAGCATAGCCGCGAAACTTGATCAAGGGCAGGATTCCGGCGATGTCAACCAGCCTCTTCCGTTTGCCTCGCTTTTTCAACTCTCTCGATGGCTCAAGCTCTCTGATCGCTTCTTTATGAACTCGTCGATTCCAGGTAGCAACTGGCATTACATTGACGATGTTCCACCCTCGATGTGGGCCACGACCTTCGAGGATTTCCACTCGTTGGTAGTGTCAGTCACCAGGCGGCTTGTTCAGGCGACCTTGTTCATCAGCATGTCCAGGATCAGGGCGAAGCGTGAACTCGTCCCCAGTACTAGAGATATTGTGCGGAGAAAAGACGTCGAGGCAGCTGTCGCCTCCCTGGGCATGCCTCCGAACGCTCATGATTATTGGCTGAAGAGTGCCAGACGACTGCGCCTGGACGTCTACGAAGAGCCGCCAGATCGGGACGAAGATGACGACGAGGAGCCCATGGCCTTTGACGAAGTCGAAGCCGCCTTGGTCAACGAGGACGATAGCGGCGAGTCGAGACAGACGAAGGCAACCATGGGAACGCAAAATGTGGCTTCGGAAGACAATGATGACGACGAAGACGAAGGCGAAGACACAGCGGTTGATTCCGATGAGGAGAAGGTTTCACCTGAAGACGAGGAAGAATACGAGATCAATTACGAAGCAAACGAGATTTTGTGGTATTCAGCCGCAGATCTCCGCGATGTGCGGAGCGCAAGGCAGGCGCTGAAGCGGCGCATAGCCATGGAACGGCGACAGGAGGAGCAGGCCAACCGCGCCGACGAGTTCGCGAGCTACCAGGCGGAGATGGAGATGTGGAGCGTCTTGCAAAAGAAGCCACCTATGGAGATACCCAAGAAGCAGGATCCTGGCCGACCAGAGAGATCGAATTTGGACGTGGAGAGCATGTATCCTCTGCGGAGGGATTGGGCGAGCCAGTTGCAGTACCGCGGCGAATGGGAGATGTTGGGCGAGCAGGACAACCAGTAATTCTAGGCTTGAATACAAAGATGTCCAGTAGAGCTGGCACGCATTTCAAGAAGAGATCGAGTGCGAATTCTCGCCACGTATATTCGGGTATCTGGGCACTCCGCTTATGGACAAGACAACACCGCTACGCGTCCACCTCCTCCGTCTTCCGTCATCGTCTAGTTCCGCCTCTTCTCCCCCGCCCTCGACCACGGCCACGGCCACGCGCGGCTCCCCGGGTGGTTCTTGAAACCGGGGTGCCACTCTCTTCCGCGCTCTCCTCCTCCTCTTCCTCCCCGGAGCCACTCTCCTCGCTGTCGGCAACCTCTTCCTCTTCAGTGGTTTCGGCCTTTTCCTTTTCCGCTTTCACCTGCTGGCTGGCGGCTCTAGTCTTGCCCCTGGACCCTCTCGTTGTTCTGGCTGCCGGCGACTGCGCATCCGTCCCGTCTTCGGTATCGTCGGCCGAGGCGGCCCTGGCTCTTGTCGTCGCAGCACTCGCCGTTGCGGTGCCTGCCCGTTTCCGCTTGCGAGTCGCTTGCGACGGGGACGGCGACAGCTCGAGCGCGGGCGGAGACGTGGCCGCCTCGCTAGGGTCGGCGACGGCCCGCTGCCGCATGTGCTCGAGGAAGTCGGGGCTTGGCAGCGCGAAGTCGATATATTTATCATCGGAGTCTTCGTCGTCGAACGACTCCCGCTCGTCAATGACATCCAGGTTGTAGTAGCTCTGCAGCTTCTGCCAGATATGGGGGATGCGCGTGTGCCGGTACACGTCTGGATCAAAACCGTGGTTTCGCAGGTGCTCTGATATCGCAACCATTCGGAAGTGCTTGTGCATGCCTGGCCAGTCGTCAGCGCAACTCTGAGGGGACAGCGGAAGGCGTCGGCGCCGGATACATACCGGCTGGCTTCCACCGGATGACGCCCTTGAAGAGAGATGCCACCTGATCATCGGTCCAAAGCTCGTTCAAGTCTTGCGCGCTGGCTTTAGCAGCCACTGCTGGCGTTGCACTCGCCGCCGGCGTGTCAACGTCCATGGCATCGTCCTCGCGGCCGGCCGAAGGCGTCGCAGCAGCCTGGCCGCGCGCCCTCTTCTTCGGAGGCATTCGGTTCAATTGCGGGCGTGTCGGAAGGTAAAGTGCTCAACGGTGCAATCTGGTGGCTGCGGGCGCCGGGTGCCGCCTTTCTGCTGTCGTGGCTAATACTGTCGAAAAGAAAAAGTCGAGAGCCTTTCGCTTGCAAGGTCGAGGATGCGGCGACGGGGATGAGATCACCGCCTGAGCTAGCCGGATCTGCGAACCAATTTAGCGCGGGGTCCCCTGTAGTCGGCGCAGCGCCAGGAACGCGGTCGCGCGTCGCGGGCCGAGCTCAAGTTGGATATCGCAACATCGGCCCAGCTTCGCCGAAATAGTCAGCCTGGCGTCATTTACGGCTTTCAACTCGTCATCTGCGCTTTCGATCATGATGCCATGGCTGGCGATCACAGCGAGGCGCATGTCTTCGCCATTCCAGACTTCTGGCAGACGTCAAAGTTGCTGAAACAGCTGATCCAGGAAGCGCCGACTCCGTCCTTCGCCAACCTCAAAAGTGAGCCTCTCCATCCGTGTCGCGGGAATTTTAGGCTGACTCCTGTGCTACAGCTACCTTGGACAACCCGAAACTAGAGCCTGTTTGCTATGCTCCTATATCACTTGCGCAGGATGGCTTCTTCAAGCTCCCTCCGCTCAGCATCGCCGATTCAAAGCAGCCGGACATAAGGCAAGAAGTGGAAGAGGTCAGCGCCGTTGTGGATAATACAAGCAATTCAGAAAGCGAGTTTGACCCTTGGGTCGACTTGAAAGAGCCATCGGATAAGAGGAATGGCTTCAAGTCTTGGGATGCTTTCGACTCGAGAGAAACCACCATCCACCAGCCCGCATTTATGACTGAGGCCGGATCAGCTGCCTATGATGCCCTATTGTCCTGGCCCACAGATCCCCTGGAGCTTCAAAACTCGGATGTTCCCGTTGTTGAGGCCAAGACCTTTTTCTCTTCCATCTTGGCGCTGGCACTGGGGCGGGACTCAATCTTCTTCAGAAAGGAAGGCGAACGAGGGCCCTTCAAACCTGCGCTTTCGAAAATTCGAGTCTCTGGCTATTCTGAGCAGGTTCTCCACGGGCTTGAGAGCCAAGCCCTTTGGTGTGGATGCACCTTCTTGGAACTCAATGAATTCGTCCGATCTACCTACACTACTAACTCGCGTCGGTGTGCAGTGGCTCTTGCCAGCAGCATCAGCCAGATGTTGCAAGCCGTGGAACAGCAGGTAGCTGTAGCCCGACAATATCCACGCTCGGTTCTACAGCTTCAATCCACCATCATGGACATATCATCCATATTAAAGCCCTTCAAGACTCTCACTTCTCGGCTACGCCAAAGTTGTTCTGACGAAGTCATTCTGTCCCTGGTTTTCCACACGGCCTCCTCTCTGGATGACGGCGAAACATATGTTCGAGATTTGCTACGCGAGATATTGCGGCATGTTTCGGCGCCCTGGATCGAGACAATGGAGGAATGGATCGGAACCAGGCAAGAGTGCGGCATCCCATTCACGAAGGCCAACCTGGGAGAGAGCAAAGGCTTCGTCAAGGTTGTGGAAGAAGCGTGCGTGGATGATTTTGGCCGGGAGGGGGCTGATATCGACTTCCGGCTGGACCACAGTAAGGTCCCGGATTTTATGCCGAACGACTTGATGGAGTTGGTGTTCGAGACTGGCCGCAACTTGCGCTTCATCAGATCTTTCCACCCATACCATCCTTTGTCTCAAACGCGCAAGCTTCAGACAATTCAGTCACCCAAAGCCGAGTGGGTATATGACTGGAACTCGATTCTGGACCTTGAGAGCCGAGTTTCGCAATATCGAGAGAGGCTGAACGGCGCCCTTAGGAAAAGCCATGAGAACACTTCAGCCTCTCCGCCTGGTATGACATATGAGGCAGAAAAAGCCAATTCAATTTTCAAGCTGGACTTCTTTGGGCTCGACCAGAGGGGTATGGAAGAACAACTGCTGGCATCAATCAGGCAGTTTGACCAGCCGATGGCTGAGCCGCCATCTGGAGACACTCTGGGCAAGATCGTGCGAGAGCGGCTGTCAGGTGGACGCTGTGCGGTTCTGAAACACTCCGACGCGACGCCGCACTGGACACTGCTTCCTGTTCTTTCCTTTGGCGGCATTGCTTCTGCGCAAGCTGACATTATCAATCGGGAGAGCATGCGACTACTCTTCGATGAGCATGATCTTCGTGCTCATCTTGGGCTTCAGAGGGACTTCAGCCTGCTCGGCAACGGGTTCTTCTGTAGCCGCTTGTCGCAGAGTTTGTTTGACCCAGACTTAGAGTCAGCAGAGAGGAAAGCCGGGGTCGCCAGGCAAGGAGCAGTCATGGGGCTCCGTCTTGGTGGCCGGGAAACTTGGCCTCCTGCGAGTTCGGAGCTGCGGCTGGCGCTCATGGGCGTGCTGGCCGAAAGCTTCGGCTCGCAGAAGGGCTTGAGGTTCCTCAATCTTGGTCCGCCTTCCGCCGATAGCTCGGGCCTACCAGGAGACCTAAGCTTCGCCGTACGAGACTTGTCACCAGAAGAGATTGACAGGTGCATGAATCCAGACTCGCTCGAGGCGCTGGACTTTCTTCGCCTTTCATACAAAGCGCCACCGGCACTGGCAAGTATCATCACGACAATTCACCTCATGAATTATGATCGCATCTTCAAACTACTATTGCGAGTACTACGAATGCTTCACGTTGTCGGCCAGCTGCATCGCGACGTCAACTTTGGTGCCGGCTCCTGGCATGCTCCGAGCAGCGCTTCTTGTCGCTTTGCCAAAGAGGCGCAGCATTTCGTCTCGAGTGTCGCCTCGTATTTTCTGGACACAGGCGTGACGATTCCTTGGCGCGCGTTTGAGCTGAGGATGGACAGGATGCAGGCAGACCTCGTCAGCCAGAAAGGCAATGCAGCGACGGAAAGGCCCGTGAGCCCCGATCAACTACGCGAACTTCATTCTCATGTGCTGGATAGAATAATGTTCGCCCTCTTCTTGAAGAAGCGGCAACTGCCGGTGCTCAAGTTGCTTGAGGATCTTTTTAGCATTGTACTCAAACACGCCGTGTACTCGAGGCGGCTGGCTTTGGGAAGGGCCGACGAAACAGAGGGCGATGGAGAGGCTGCAAGACTCTACGCAGACTTTAGAAAGAAGATGCAGGCCTTCATCACAGTGTGCCGAGGCATCTCTGAGAAGGGGCGGGCGGGCGGCAAAAAATTGTTCGAGGAGCTGGGCGTCGGAGAAGACAGCTTGGTCTCACAACTGCTTACGAAGCTGGACATGGGTAGCTACTACTGCAAGCACTGAGCACGACTCGTAGCCAGGGGAATACCCGAAACGAAATTCAGAATAATTGATGAGGCCATATTCTAAAAGCTCAGAGGCGATAAGACTCAATGCGTCGATCGTGATGTTGCGGGTTGGTTGGGCCGTGACCGCGACTTGCCCCGCCGCTTCACTCAAACCCATCTGCCCCTCCATCGCGTCTCCACGCGTCTCCTACCTACCAGGAATCCACGCTTCACCGACACTCCGCTTCCGGGTCGACAATTGCAACGCGCTTGCATCGCTGCCGCTCACAGCAGTGTCCTGGCACAACTCCAACTCCAAAAATGGCTCGGCCGAGCGTTGCGGCGCGCAACCTGTCGCTGACGGAGGAGCTAGAGAAGCTCGAGCAGTCCATCACGCTCACGTTGCAAGGTGCGCGACCTTGATATCCCGCGGAACGAGCAATGTAGCTAACCAAGTGCCAAGAGATCGACCACAACTTTAGCAAAGCGCACAGGATCGTGACGACGAGCATTCTGCCCATAGTCGAGCAATACGGCGAACACTCACGGTCTGTGTGGGAGTCGTCCAAGGTATGATAGGACCCTCGCTGACGTAGCATGGAAAGAGGCTAAGCCATGCAGTTTTGGAAGCAGTTCTTCGAGGCCTCGGCCAACGTTTCCTTGTCAGGCTACGAAGAGCTCGCAAATGACGACGATGACGACTCGGCGGTGGAAGACAGCACGGCACTGAGAGACGACACGACGGCAGACTATACCCCCCAACACGAAGACGGCGACGCGACGAGAACACCCGGGGCAGACCACTCAACACTGCATGGAGACGAGTCACTGCTGGACGACGGAGATCTTACGGGGAGCACTCCTCGTCGGCCAGCGACCAAGACGATACAGGCGCAGCTTTCCGATCTTGAGTCGCCATATGAGGCGATGAAGCGCGAGATGAAGAACGAGGAGGATGGAACGACGGTGCTGGAGGATGAGGACTCGACCGTCCTGTTCGCGCAGCGCACGGCACGGTTACCTGATATGTCCATGACACCAAAGGGTGTCCTAGACCAAACCTTGGAACAGTCGGTTCAGCGGCACAAGGATCCGCTCCTGCATCGCGTGCTCGACAAGAATTACCGCCTACAGGCGACACCCCACAAGCCCGCGTACCGCATCTCCCCTCTCAAGAAGACCAGCGAGAAGAAGCCAGAAGCCTCCGCCGCGTGGCATGATTCGCCCATGTCGTCTCCGGAGATGGCGGTGCCGACGCTGCGCAGCGAGGTCTTCATGTCGCCATTCAAGACCAACGCACGGCAGCGCTTGGCTGCGGCAACGCAAGGCCCTAGAACGCCCGGGGTCAGCGTCCAGACGCCGGCGACGGCGAGAAAATCTCGGGACGCGTTTGCGACGGCGGCAGGGCACGAGGATCCGACGATGCAGGGAGGCAGGCAGCGGTACGAAATAGATTGGGAGAGCGACGACGACGGCAACGACGGGGACCTTTTTGCCGGCATGAGCCCGCCAAAGACGATCCAGTTCGCGCTGCCACCCTCGAAGCTGCTGCAGACACCTGGTAAGTACCGATCCCCTGTCATTCCCGTATATGACCGGATTCAGTGAATTGACATGTCTACTTTCACAGCGCGTGAAGCGAGCAGGCGGATCGTCGACGACATCCTTATTGATGCCGGTGCGGATCCAGAGTCGTCCGAGTACAGCCCGACCATGGTCAAGATGAACGAGGATATTCTCAACGACAGCTTCTAGATGGTGAGGGACGTATAGGGAGAAGAAGACGAAGATGATTATGACAATTTGTATTATCAATTTCTGCCTGTGGCTATTTTGTTTGGCTGTGCCAAAAGTGAATATCTAGAAGAGATCCTTTCGCTCTAACTCAGACTCGACCATTTTTTGGGTTGATTTTGCTCAGAGCCCTTTCCCGTCACTTCGTTGCAACAAATGAAAAAAGAAGTAAAGATCCCGTCGTATCATCTATGGTGGTGTAACGCCGTTGCCGTCGAATTCCATGGGGCGCGAGTTCAGCGCGCTGCTGCTCGGCCCCCGCTCATTAAAGCAGTCATTAATAAGTTTTGATTGGTTTTCGCTCGATGGCTCTTCCCCGCTTACAAGGGAGACGAGCCATGTCGAGATCCGGCGTTGTAAGAGGAAGATATTATGCCGGATGTTTTTGGTTGGCGGCGTCTAGTTGTAGAAGCGCATCTGGGGCATGACGAGGATGGGAGTCTTCATCTCCTTCTTGGCCTTGGGAGCAGCGGTCGCGGCGGAGGCGCTGTTCTTGCGGCTGTTGGCGGGGGTCGAGGCGGCTGAGCTGGCCTCGCTGTTGTGCTTGGAGCTGCCAACGACGCTGGAGCGGCGGGAGCCGAAGATCTCGGAGAGGACCGACTTGGTGTTCTTGCGGTCGAATATGTGGGGGGAGGAGATGGGGCCGTAGGCGTTGAGGGTCTCGGTGGCGGAGGAGGCAGACATTTTGGTGGTGTTGGTGGTGGTGGTGATGTTGTTGTTGGTGTTGATGGTTATGGTTGCGGTTGCGGGAGAGTCAAGCGTGATGCTTTGAAGAGTAATGGTGGAGAGAGTTGGTTGGATGCTTTGATTGTTTGCTTGAGTGATGAACTGCTGTGTGATGATCTTCTTCTACATTCTCGTGTTGGAGGCGGAGGGCCCAGTCCTCTTATACTCTGCTCGAGGGCGCGACGGCATCGTGTAAGTCGAAGGTCGGCCGGTACGTAGCTGGGTACGTACCGACGGCGCCAGCAGAAACTTCCGGCTGCATTGGCACCGGGTCGCAAGCCACAGTGACACCGGCCCCGGTGGGTGTGGGTGTGTGGTGCCCCTGGCAGCAAGAATGCATACGAGTGCGTTTCCGTGACTCATGACGCAACGCGGCGCTTCGTCACGGTTGACGCACCCGGCGCGCGGTGGGGGCTGCGTGGTGACTGACGACGGGGCTCACGTAGACCCCGGTCAGCCCTGTGAGCCTGAGCCTCGCGCTCGCTCTCGGGGCGCCTGGGCGATCCGGCAGTCGAGGGCTCCCAGCGAGCGAGCGAGCGGGCGACAGCCGACGCAGCGCTTCGTCAGCCAGCGCGGATTCATCAGCAGCGTACGCCAGACATTGCACATTCCATGCCGTATTTCGCCATTCGCGACGGCGGCCGTCAGCACGGCGCCACTCTCTCCCTCGCCCTCTGCTCCCTCGCAGGGCCGGGCCAGACCAGCAGGAAAAGGCCAGCAAAAAAATCTCCTCGTAAGTTGGTTGCTAAAATTGGACGGGAGAGCCGCGTCGAAGCGGCCCAGGCACGAACTCCTGAAGTTACGAGCGGCACTGCAAAGCTGCCGTTGCAGGCGCGTCTCCCTGGGAAAATCTCTGCCCCCACGTGTCTGGTTCCCCTGTAGGCACCGTCCGTTGGGTGATGTCTTGCAGGTAAAAATTTCGCTGGTGCTGCGTTTGGGGAGATTTTTAGTCATCCTGGTCCACCGCAGCAACGGCGCCGGTGGGGCGCAGCAGCGAACTGACCGCGAGCAGGTCACATCCGAAGCCAGCCGCGGGCCATTACAGGTCACCAGGCCGCTGTAGCAGGCCGTTTCAGCGGTGCCATAGGGGGCTAATGTGGTTGTGCGGCATGTGGCATGCGCCGTCGCCGTCGCCGGGCTCGTACGGGGCCCGCTCGGGGGCTCCGCCGCCCCGTTGGCCGCCCCGGGTCGCGTACCCGCGCGAGAGAGCCAACTCAAAACTTGCAAGCAAAACACCAAGTCGAGGCAAGGCTGCAGGATTTTCGATCTCCATCGCGACAGCAGCCGCACGGCAAGTGGGCCACCCATGTGGCGGCAGTGAGACTGCGGACCCACGGCCGCCAAGACAAAGTTTTCAGCCATGGGTCTGGTCCTGTTCTTGATCATGAGAGCTTCGCGAGGCCAAACGATGGATGCTCGTGGCCTGTCCAGACCCAGCCCGGCGGCCCACGGTGCCAAGGCCCCGGCAGTCTCTGCAGGGCTGAAGGGCCAGTCGCGGCGCCGAGACGAGACAGTCGTTGCTGCTGGCGATGCGACAGCTGCCGCACGGCCTTGGTTTAGTCCTCCTGAGTGGCTTGATGATCCCGTGGCCCCCTGGCCGAGGGAGGGTTTGCGGCCCGATGCATACTTCGACGGCGCGCTGCCAGCTGGGACTCTTTGAGCCAGCAGAACTTTTCTTGCCCTTGCTTGATGCGCCGTGTCCGAAATGCCTTCGATATCCGATTCCAATCGCCTCTGCCCGAGCAGGTTCTGTAGGAGCCGTCGCGACATCACTCCACGGATGTGGGCTCGACTGCTTGGTTTGCATGCGGTCAGTCCACTCGCGGAGGTCACTTGACAGAACAAGCGCTGCTAGCCAAACTCACTCCTCATCGCCGAAGAGACCAGCCTGGCATTCCAAACAGGCTCTCGTGTAGGATGCGAAGTACGGTGTACGCGAGCCGCGCATTCGCCAGGGTTTGGTGACGCAGAGCGTACCTGCAGATTACCGAATGACTCTACGGACTGCCGGCAGCGCTGTGACCACCAGGCGCCCAAGGAGGAAGCTGGCTTCGGAAGCAGCCGAGGGCGTGTGGCTGGAGAGACTCGTCGCGAGTCTGCGTAAGCCTGGCGGATGGCTGACGGGAGTGGCGGCCTAGCTGAGTTGTCTGCGCCCTCGACGCCTTGTCGACAGGAGCCACACCAGCTCGACGCGCAACCACATTTGCGTCGGAGGTCCGACGCCGGGCTTGTGACCGCGAGGTCAGACGGGGCATTGTTCGGACGCCGTATCCCGTACCGAAACGTTCCATGACTTAGTCCGTGGCGGTTCAGGCCCCGTTGATGACCCGGCAGGCGGAACAAGCGTCTCTTCGGCCTCGCAATTAGTCACAGTGGGCTCACCATCGGGCTGCTTTCTAAATCACCTGGCAAAGGTGTCTTGTGCCAGCAGCTCAGGTATGTCGACATGCCCCTCGTCACCGTCGTGAACCGATCGCCTTCGTAATTACCTGCCATGATTTCATGATCCGTCAGGCACGGTCTCGATACCACATCTGGCCAATTGACACTCAAAGCATTTCTTAAGTCATGACTTGGAAAAGCCACAGGCGTTGCTCCAGTAAACAGCTTAGTCGTTGACTGCACATCTCCACACCCGCAAATACAAGATCGCGATGGGTCATGGCTTTCACAAGGGCACGCAGTCTTGAGGAAACGAGTTAGCTTCGTCGCCGCTCTTGATTTTGCTTAACCAGGGCACAGCCAGACCTTTTGGCTCAATGGCTAACGCATTGACGTTCGCATTCCATAACACCATTGGATTCCCTTGACCGTCGTTCTCTGTCTGTGGGGGCTCACACCCAAAGACTCGCAGTGTCGCAGGTCGCATAATGTATCCTGGCAAAAATACAATGCTATGGGGAAGAAATATTGTGTACTTCCGTTTTCTATTTTACCCGACACTGACCAAAGAAGCTCTAAGCTTCCCCAAATATGTTTTTTCCCCGAAAGTCTATAAGAACCTAACTTCTCCAAGATCTCTCCCATATCACCTTGGAACTTGCCCCATGTTTTGCCGCTCCGCCCGGAGGCCCCACGCCTCCGGATGACCGTCCCCCAGAGTGGGGCCTCCGTTTACCCATCCGGCCCTCCGCTTCCGCCAGCCCTCCGCACAGAAGCGTCGTGCGCAGACCGCACGCCGCTGTATACCTACCTACTTTAAAGAGAAAATATGGACACACCACGACAGGGACAGTATAAGGGTATGCGGGCACAAAACATGTATATTTTGATTGGGGAATGAGTAAGTGAGTGAGTGAGTGAAAACATGAACAACATGTCTGTTATAGTATAACTCGCTTTAACGAAGCGAAAGTGAAAATGGCCATCTGTGTTGTGTTGCCTTGGCAGTGCTGCGTGCTGTGGCCCATTTCAAGTGACCTCGGGTGCGGCTTTCTCGCGCAGTGTTGGAACTTAGAACCAACACCGCCGAACCTTATGTTTCGCTCGCGCCCTTATTAAAGCCGGCTTCCTGCTCTCGTTCAGATCAAACCTCATTTGTTCATTCGCACCCTCATTAAAGCTCAAATCTGCTTCCCTCGCATTGAAAGTCCAACGGAACCATGACCACTCTCGAGCAATTACAGGCCATCGCTGCTTGGTCAAGAAAACAGCCGATCCCTATCGGTTTTGGGAGTAAGTTTGACCTCTGCTATCGCGATCCATGTACTAACTTCTGCCTTTTCTTGCAGTGGGTATCGGAATACCATCTCCTATGAGCGCTGCGACCGTGTTTCGACATTTAGCTGAACTCGAGGCAAATGGCGGTTTAGATGATCATTCTAAGCTAGCCCCGCACCCTTGGGCACCTTCGCCAGAAAAGTCACGACTGCGTTTTATAGCAGCGTATAAGATTTTTTTGGCCCAATTCGAGGCGAGCGGTGGTTCCATAGCAGACTTAGACGCAGCAAAACGCGCTATTGAACGCACCCATTAAGCACGTTCGTCAACAAGCTCACAAGCGGTCTCTGGTCCCCCCTCGGCTCGCCAGTGCCCCAAATGCAGCAAGCTTTTAAGTCAGAGAAGAGCTAAGGGAGACTACGTCGGAGATAAGGAGACAAGACACTCTAACGGATTACGGAGATAGCGTATAGGTCGGATAGACAGACTGGACCGACGCAGAAGGCTGGTTTAAAGGATCTAACGCTAATACTATAAAACGGGCCTGTGGCTGGTAGTCGCCTTGCTCAATCACAGCACTGCTTCTTTTACTAAAAAAGATAATATTAAAGAAAAGGGACGGTGAGGGACTTGCAAGCATTGTGACACTAGACAAGAAAGAAGAGGCGCGTACCCGGCTAGAGCAGACATAACAGCTCATCCTCGACGCCGCGGCCCAGTGCTGGGTCATATTTGACGAGTGCGTCGGCCTCCGGGACGGGAATGCGATGACCCAGAGGGGAGAGCTTGGCTACTCAGCATCGCCGTCCGAGTGTTCATCCTCCAGGTTGATATGGAGCGCAAGCGGACATAAATCGCCCGGCTTCCTCCCGTATGCTGCAAATGACTTGAAATCCACCTCCCTCCCGCTCCATTATGACGCCGGCACTCTTCAGCTTCACACGAAGAGTCCAAGACCATTTTGAGCAGTGGTCCGAGGAGCTGGAGAGAAACTTGGCCCAATAACCCGTGACGGATAAGATGCGCGCATACATGTACCTACACGGACCGCCGGGTGGCTTCAGACCCGGCCACAGTTCCGTCGTCGGCCCGCGATATAATTTCTGCATGGCAATTTTTGACATATTTCTTACGTCCCTGGACGAAAATAGGGTCGGACCCTTGGTCATGCTGATCAAGAAGCAGTGAGGAGGTCCGGACTTTGCGCCAGACCTGCCGAAAGACGACGAAGTTCACCCTGACTACGAGGACGGATGTATGTATGATAAGGATGAGGGCCCGAATGTCTGGATCTATATCGAAGCGTCTAACTACCTTGAACACTACGACCAATTGCGTAACCTCGATACATGTATTTGGGAAGAGGACTTCATGTACATGTATCCATCTTACCTTTATAAAGGCATATATGTGTCTCGAGAGATCCCCGGGGTTTTGGAGTGACGAATTTGCTTGGGGGAAAATGCGACAAGTAATGTCGAAAGATGCTGTGCTCGGGACGGCTGGTGAACGTCAAAATTCTTGTGAGAGACGTTTAGAGGGATCACATCTCACAAACCCGCAAGCGCCTTGAGAGGTTGGAGCTGTCAGTCCGTGGTGGGGCAGCCATGCACACTCGCAGTGGCAGGACCCTTGCTGCGATCCCCACCAACCACTATCGATAAGCGACCACTATCCTTATCGTCAGAAAATTTCCAGTCCCACGCAGCGCAGCGCCGGCCATCAAATTCCTAGCCAGCCAGCCTACGAGCCGCCCGTGTGCTTGCCGTTGACGACGCGCAACCATGGAGCAGCAACTGCATAAGCCGCATCGCGCGTCCAAGAAGGACAAGAAGGACAAGAAGAAGCATACGGGAGGTATGTTGCGACATCGCCAACCCACCTCGACTCGGAGGGAACGCCGGCGCGCTGACCGCAGTAGACCCCAACCCAAAAGCCTTTGCCTTTGCCCGACCAGGCAAGCTTCAGAAGCAGGCCGCTCGGTCGCAGGATGTAAGTATTGACTGCTTGTCAAACATGTCGCAATGCGCTAATGCCCTTCTTCTCCGTAGATCAAGGAGAAGCGCCTCCATGTTCCTCTCGTCGACCGACTTCCCGATGAGGCCCCGCCGCGCCTCGTCGCCATCGTCGGGCCTCCCGGCGTCGGCAAGACGACTCTCATGAAATCCATGATCCGTCGATATGCCAAGGAGACCATATCCGATCCCCAAGGCCCAGTCACCGTGGTCACGTCCAAGAAGCAGCGGTTAACCTTCGTCGAGTGCCCCAATGAGTTGGAGGCCATGGTCGACATTGCCAAGGTGGCCGACATTGTCCTCCTCATGATTGATGGCAACTACGGCTTCGAGATGGAGACGATGGAGTTCCTCAACGTCTTGGCTGCGACAGGCATGCCGGGCAACGTCTTCGGCATTTTGACGCATCTGGACCTGTTCCGCAAGCCTCAGGCGCTCAAGGACGCAAAGAAGCGACTGAAGCGTAGATTATGGACCGAGCTCTATCAGGGCGCCCACTTGTTCTACCTCTCTGGCGTCATGAACGGTCGATACCCCGATCGCGAGATCCACAACCTCTCTCGCTTCCTCTCCGTCATGAAGAATCCACGACCGCTCGTGTGGCGAAACTCCCACCCTTATACCATCATCGACAGCTTCCGCGACATTACGCATCCCGCAAAGATCGAAGAAGACTCCAACTGCGATCGATCGATTGTCTTGTCCGGATATCTGCGCGGCACAAATTTCGCCGCCCAAGGTCAGCGCGTGCACGTTGCAGGCCTGGGCGACTTCACCGTCTCAAACATGGAAGTTCTGCCGGACCCGTGTCCAACTCCCTCCATGGAGCAGGCGATGGCGAAAATCACAGGCAAGACTGGCCGCAGGAGACTGGACGAAAAGGAGAAGAAGATGCATGCTCCCATGTCGGATCGCAGTGGCCTGAAAATCGACGGCGATGCCATCTGGATTACAAGAGAGAAGGGCTTCAATTTTGACAAAGACGCCGACGATGATGAGCGTGGTGAGGGTGAGGAGATGATAGTGGGGCTGCAAGCTGAGCGACGTTTGCTCGGCGAGACAGAGGACGGCGTGCAGCTGTTTTCTGGTGGCGAGAAGCTGAAAGAGGTGGTTGAGGAAGAGGACACCGGCAGGAAGTCGCAGCGGAAAGCTCGATTTGCGGAACGAGACGAAGGAGCCGAGGATGAAGCAATCGATGACGAGGGGTTCGTGAGTGGCAGTGACGACGAGGGCTCGGATGTCGACGAGGATGAGTTCGATGAGGGAAAAGTCGGCGCCATGTTCAAAGAGGATCGCAAGGACGTCGGAAAAGCCAACGACGAAGACGATGTTGCGTTTGCCGACAGCGACTCGGACCTAGGCTCCATTTCCGACCCAGATGATGGCGTGGAAGACGACGAGGAGTACGACTCCGATGAGGAGGCCGCCGCTCTGCGATGGAAAGATGATCTTGCGGGGAGAGCCAAGCAGCTCCATGGCAGAAGACGGACATATCACACCGGGGATCTGGCCAGATTCATCTACGACAATTCTTTGAGTCCAGAAGATGCCCTCAAGCGATGGAGAGGCGAGGACGAAGCGAAAGAGGAAAACATCGAAGAGGATTCCGACGATGAAGAATTCTTCAAGAAGTCGTCAATTGAGAAGGACGACGCGGCTGAAGACAGATCAATACCTCTGTACGACTACGAGGATCTGGCAGCGAAGTGGGCCGAGAGAGATAACGTGGAGGCCTTGCGCAGGAAGTTCACGACTGCCAGAGACTACGGAGAAGATGAAGACGACGGTAGCGAGGGCGGCGAGGACGAAGACGACGAAGATGACGAGGGCGACGGCGTCTTTGAAGACCTGGAAGCCACCGGGGATCCTCAGCCGCCCGTCGTCGAGGACATCGCTGCGGAGCGTGAAAAGAACGCCAAGCGGAAAGAAGAGCTCAAGCAACGATTCGAAGAGGAGGACAGGGAAGGTTTCTTCAACGACAAGGCCAATGCTCGACGCGAAGGTGGTGATATCCAAGAGTTCGGAGAGGACGACTGGTACGACGCGCAAAAGGCCATGATCCAGAAGCAGCTGGACATCAACAAGGAAGAATTCGAGACGCTGGATGAGCGACAGCGGGCTGCCGTTGAGGGTTACCGAGCCGGAAAGTACGCGAAGCTGGTTCTCGAGAACGTGCCGGCCGAGTTTGTCAACAAGTTCAATGCCCGGCTGCCTATTGTCGTGGGCGGCCTGTCCCCGACCGAGGACCGATGGGGCTTCGTCCAGGTCCGCATCAAGCGACACCGCTGGCACAAGAAGATCCTCAAAACCAACGACCCGCTCATCTTTTCCCTTGGCTGGAGGCGGTTCCAGACGCTGCCCATCTACAGCATCTCCGACTCGCGAACTCGAAACCGGATGCTCAAATACACCCCCGAGCACATGCACTGCTTCGCCACCGTCTACGCGCCCCTCATCGCGCCCAACACGGGCTTTGTTTGCTTCAACTCCTTCTCCCCCGAAACCCCGGGCTTCCGAATCGCCGCCACGGGCACGGTGCTGAGCGTGGACGAGTCGACGGAGATTGTCAAGAAGCTCAAGCTCACGGGTGTGCCCTACAAGATCTTCAAGAACACGGCCTTCATCAAGGACATGTTCAACTCGTCTCTCGAGATTGCCAAGTTTGAGGGTGCGTCCATCAAGACCGTCTCCGGCGTCCGCGGCCAGATCAAGCGTGCTCTGTCCAAGCCAGAGGGCCACTTCCGTGCCACCTTTGAGGACAAGATCCTCCTCAGCGACATTGTCTTCTTGCGCGCGTGGTACCCCATCAAGCCGCACCGCTTCTACAACCCGGCTTCCAACCTCATCGGCTGGCAACCCATGCGCCTGACGGGCGAGGTGCGCCGCGACCAGGGCGTCGCCACGCCGCAGCTCAAGAACAGCCAGTACCGCAAGATTGAGCGCGAGACCCGACACTTCAACCCCTTGCGCGTGCCCCGCGCCCTGGCCGCCGAGCTGCCCTTCAAGTCGCAGATCGTCGAGACCAAGAAGCAGAAGCGCCAGACGTACATGCAGAAGCGCGCCGTTGTCGTCGCCCCCGGGTCCGAGGAGAAGAAGGCCCGCGCCCTGATGCAGCAGCTGCTCACGGTCCGCAACGACGCGGCGGCCAAGCGCCGCGCGAAGAAGGACGAGAACCGCGCCGCCTTCAAGAAGAAGATGGCGGAGAACCTGGAGAAGAAGGAGGCGAGGGAGAAGCGCGAGAGCAAAGAGTTCTGGCGCAAGAATGGCAGAAAGAGAGGCGCGGGCGACGAGGATGGAGGCGGCGGCGGCGGCAAGAGGAGAAAGTAGCCTGCTGGCCGTGCGCCATCACCGTACTGTACATAATCCTTAAACAAGCATCCTGTTGAATTGTCCACGTTGCTGTTGCATTGGAAATTGATACATCAAAGGGAGGGAATTTGATCCGTGGCAAACCTGATCGCAACGATGCTGGCTACGTCGACTTGTCCTGCCGTACGACAGCGCTCCTGTTGACGCAGCATGAGTTGAAGCCCTCGTGTTGTTTTGCGCTTCGCCTTCGCAGGCTCCTTCTCCATGATGCAGGAAAAGGGGCATCACTCACTGCTGGACGACGCGGCATTTGACCAGATAAACTTGATTGTGCAGTTTCAAACTATGAAGAATGCCATGACACGCACACACCCGTTACAACCCTTCCACACTACCGCCGGATGTCGTCGATCTAGCGCCCAGAGAATGTGCCTTGTGCAACGGAGCATTGAAGAAAGCGCTCATAACCGCGTCCATTAATAGAGATAGCACCTCTCGACTTGCTAAAGCCCACCACGAAAAAACCAATGTCCTACAGTCTGTAGCGTGGTCATCTAGAACGCTTGCTGCGTAGTAGATACCGTTACCCATGCCGCGATCTCACCAAAGTTTTAAGCGCCCTGCAGAGCGCTCGCGCCTCGAGGCAGCAAAGGCATGTCCCCAGGAAACTGAGTGCTCAATGCGTTCCACGTTCCACTCTGCCCGACCCTTTGCCGTACCAAAAGAAAAAAGACACACGCCTCGTAAAGCACGTTCGAAGAGTCATTGCCTATTTCATGTACTCTCGTGGCATTTGGTGCAATGAGCCACCTAGAGAGCCACCAGATGCTCGTTCTCGGGCAGGACAGGCTTGTGGGAGGGGACATCGGGAATCTCGGGAACCTTGTGAGCCTCGGAAGCATTGGGAGCCTCGGGGATCTCGGGGATCTCGGGAATCACGACAGGCTCGCGAGCCACAGGAGCCACGGGAGCCACGGGGATCGGGCCAGCAGGCTCGCGAAGCGTCGACTTCTTGGGCTCCTCAGTCGGAGCAATGGGAAACTCGGGCTTGACAACGGGGGCCGGCTTAGCGACGGCCGCGGGGGAGGTGCTTCGGCCTCGCAGCATCTCCTGGACCTTGCCGGTGTAGTCGCCAGCGTACTGCTTGCCAATGGTAGTAATGTGGTCAGCCTGCTTCTGGGCAACGCTGCGGACCTGGGCGGTCTGGGAGTTGATGACGTCGGAAGCGTTCTTCAGGTGGTAGTCGATGAGCTCCTGGTTGGAGGTGTAGACGAGGGGCACGAAGAAGGCGACAGTGGCTGCGACGATGGCGAGGCCCCAGTACGGCATCAGCTTGACGAGGTAGTAGGAAATGAAGGCAGCAACACAGGCCTGCCGTCCGTTAGCTCCTCGGGTTCGTCATTTCTACTTTGGGCAGATTCCTTACAGCAGCAGAGGCACCGAGGTTCTCGGCAAAGAGGATGCGCTGAGACTCAATGACGAAGAAGTTGATGAGCTCGTGGACATCGCCGATCATGTTGTCGAGAGTCGCCCGCGAGACGGTGTAGTATCGGCGAGGGCGCATCTGAGTGGCCAGGCCGTGGTTGAGAAGAAGCTTGCCGGCAGCCTCGGCGCCGACGGTGACGGCGAGAGCCATCCAGGACAGCTTGAAGGCCCAGCGGATCACATCGAGGTATCTAGCGGCGAAGATGAGGGAGACAACCGAGGCGTAGGCAATGGCGGAGGCACCTTGAGAGACAGCTGTCAGCGCGGCAAAAGTGCAATGGAGCGGCAGGGCGGAGCATACGAGGGTTCTTCCACGAAAGAAGCTCCGAGAAAAAGGAGTGGTAGTGCGTCAGAGGCTGGCCGGTGGCGGCCGGGTAGGTAGGAGTCTTGCGAGCGGCCGCCAGGTTGGACAGCTCAGACGAGGCCTTTGCGGAATGGTCCTTGACGTTCTGTGCAACTGGGCCTATCACGTGCGATAACGTCAGAAGCAGTTCCGAGGGAGACGCCATAGATGAGAACCCACCATTCGTCACCGAATCGTACGCAGCGGCAGCGTCTGTCGAGAGAGTGTCAGTCATGGCGACGGGCACGAGCCGGCAAGACATGTGAGGAAAACTGTCTGCGGTCAGCGTCGTGGCCCAAGCAAGGGGGGAGCAAAGGGCTCGTCACAACGTACCCTACTGTTCTTGGTAGTCTCGAAAAGCGAGCCGCCGTTGGGCGCATCAACAGTATCAGCCATTGTGAATTGGAGTCTCGAGAGGAGGCGCGCGGGCGGTGTTTGTGCGGTGTTATTGTCGAGACGAAGGGGAGATTGCAGGTAGTGTTGGCAGGTTGGAATATTTTCTGTCTGTAGGGGGGCCAGCGGACGTCAGTGGAGCTCTGGCAGCTAGCACGTGTCGAGGAGAACAGCTAGATAGATGGCGAGGGCGACGAGCGGGACAAAGGAGACGAGGGAGAGGGTGTTTGTCTGTTGAGCTGGACGTACTTGGAGATGCAGAAGAGCAGGATAAAAGTCGATGGAGCAGGAAACAGGATGGAGAGCAGGTGATGAATGACGGAAGCGAGGGGGAGCGAGTGACGCTGTTGCGGTTTGGCGTCCCCTCTTGGCCGGAAAGCATGTGCCCAGGAGCTCTCCACTGCCGCAAAGCTGGCAAAAAGCTGGCAGCTGTGGCTGGTGGGGATGACGCAGCGCGATAAGGTCGTGCCAGCAACGGCGGCCGCAGCAGCTGCTGGCTCCGTTTGGTAATGATGTATTTACTCCGTGCTCTGCACAGTACCTATTCGTAAGGTGTTTTCAGCGTCTTCAGTACGGAGTAAGTTACAGCTTCCCCGGTGACTTCCCCGTGGCGGTGCATGCTCGACGCGACCTTGGAAAGCGCGCACCCAGCAGCAGCCGACGTCATTCTCGCACCTAAGACCCCTTGCTCCTGCGAGCTTCCCGCGATATCTCGCCTCCCCCGTAATTCCAACCCTTTCCAACCCTTTCCAGCGCCTTTCCACTCTCTCCGAACGTTGCGCTTCGTCGAAGGCTCTTTGCGCCGCCGGCACGGGAGAGTGTCATCCGCCCACCCCAAACCGCATGATGTGCATTCACCACTTCGCGGCACATGTCCTGCGCCTGGCGGTGGCTGCGTACCCGCAGTGTTGACCGTCGATACGTGTCCCAAAGGCAGAGTTGCTTGCAACCTATCCACACTTGGCGTCCTGCCAAAGTGTCCAGAGTCTGCTGCTGCAGACTGCGACGCAATGGAGCAGGGGCACCAGGGGCACTATCATCCTTGCTTCTGCTTCAGCCTCCGGAGCCCGCTATTCGTTCCGACGCTCCGTTTCTCTTTAGTCCGGCGGATGGTATCCGTGTCTCTGACGTATTCGACTCGCGCGCCCAAACGTTGCTGCAATAAATCCAGTCACGAACCTGAGTGCAAATAACGGGCCAAAGATTTATCCCGTCTTGTCCAAAAAAGAAACCTACGTTAGGCTACATTCGCGGCTCGCGGCCGTGTGCTAGACCAATCCTCAAAACTCCGTGCTAATCTAGTGTAAGCGCTCTCCTCCCACATTCTTGGTATAATATCATTCTATCCACCAATGCCCAATCACCTTGAGTAAAAAGTTTGGTCGAGCGCGTTTTGCCCACGCCAGTCTAGGCGTCATTATCTTTCCTCCGTGCATCGCCCGATGCATGGACCTGCCGCCCTTTAGATGCAGCCTGTGTGATGGACAAGTGCAAGAGAATAATTGATGCAACGCGACCATTGTCCCCCGACGTAATCTTGATCGATATGTTCCTGCCTTCTCACCGCCGCCAGCCCCAGAACCCGCCGCCAGCAGCCGACGCCGACGACGCAATAGCCGTGGGCTTGGCATTTTGATCTGTCGACGGTGCTGACGCGTGTCCGGTAAGTCGGCCAAACACCCCCATCGAAGACATGGGATTCGAGACTGCCCTTGATAATGCCGCTGGAGAGTCTCCTGGTGGTAAGCCGTAAGCCTTCCGGAGAGCCTCGAGCTTCTGCTTCATCTCTTCAGCTTCTTGTTTGGCCGTGGCCTCGGCCGTCTTGGCCTGGACAAGCTCCAGTAACAAATTGTCCTCATCCTTGGGAGGTGACGCAGTCTCCGACGACGCCGCTGAGGATTCGAATGATAGCGGCAGCGACGACATCCTCTTGTTGAATCCGGGAGCTTGAGAGGGCGTCGACTTGCTACGTCCGAGCTTGAATTCTCTCAACCCGCCAGCGTTGGTTTTGCCCGCCCACTCGGCATCCCCGTCCCTGTTGTTGGGCTCGCTCGCAGAGCCGGCCGAAGCCCTGGTTCGCATTCCATGAATTTGCTTTTCCAGCCGTTGCTTGTCTTGGTGAAGCGTCCGAACATGGCTGTGACACTCGCGTACTTGCTCCTTGAGAGATGCTATTTCCTGGTCCATGTCATGGACCCGGCGGGTCAACTCCTGAGAGTGTGATACGGCGCTAGCCGCTTCGTCTTTCGCGCTCAGAAGCTCACTCCTGAGCTGCGCCTTTGTTTGAAGCATTGAGCGCCGATCTCTCTTTGCCCCATCCCCAAACCGATTCTCGACCCGATCCAGCAGCTCCGACAAGTCTTCGGTAGATGGGGTCTGCTCAACATCTGTTGGCACACCCAGCGCAATCTCCGTATCTTCCGATGTCGGCGTAGCTTCCTCGTCAGCCTGGTCGGTCACAGACTCGACCTCGGCCAGTTCATTCTCATTCTCGGTCGTCGCCTGGTCGTTGCTGATCGCCTTCTTCCTCAACCCATCGAGCAACGATCGGACCGCTTTGCGGTCTTCCTCCCGCTCCTCCCGCTCCAGCTGTAGTTCGTTGGAGAGAAGAGCATGATTTCGTTGTAGCTCGCTCAAGGCCATCAGAAGGTCCTCGATTTGGCTGTGCAAATACCTCTCGTCGGTCGTCTTGGCGTTTGCCGTTGACTTGGGGCCAACAGGGGTGGACTCGCGGCTCGCAATGTCGTCCTCGGTGTTGGCCGAGTCACGAGACATGGTTGTCGCGTCCGTGGAGGAAGAGCTGGCAACGCTAGCCGAGCTGGCCTCCATGGAGTTGAGGGTCGATGCGAGACTCTGTTTGGATGTACTGCGCCGTAGCAAGCTCAAGGGACGCGATTGCGCCGCAAAGCCAGGGGTTAGGTTGCCAGCCCTGGAGCTGGCCGACGATGCCCAGATGCGACCGAGGAAGCGGGTCGCCGCCGTGGTGATATCAGATGTTCGCGCAGCATTGGCGGTGGCGACAAGGGCCTCGCGATATCCTTGCTCCAGTTGCGAAAGCTTCTCTCGGGTGACAACACTTGTCAGGCTGGCAAAGTCTTGGACAAACTCGTCGGCATCATAGTGATAGCAGTCCCACAAGCCCCGAGACAGTAGCAGCTGCATGGCATCTTCCAACTCGTTGCAAGCCAACAACCGCGCCTCGTTCTTCCTCATGAGAGACAGTGCTACCCGCATGAGGGTCTCTGAGGCACCCTCGGCGAATATGACATCGTAAATCCTGAATAGCATAGGAAGCGGGCATGTGACGGCAAAGAAGCTGAGGAACCACTGCGATACGTAGGCCGTCTCGACTTGCAGATCTTCCAAATGGCTCCACAAGCCTGGAAGATTAACTCGAAGAAGCTCCCGAAATTGATATATGCGGACATGAAGCCCGGAGAGATCCGGGAGAAAGCATGCTCGCAAGTCATACCTCTCCATCAGTCTAGTTATTCCGTCAGCATGTCGGAGATTTTCAGAGGTCGAGATGAGACGTTTCCTTACCGAACCAGGACGCAAAAGGCCTGCTTGTCTGGCATATGCATCAGCAGTGGACCCACGAGAAATGCCAGTCCCTGGCAGTAGCCAATCTTGGTATCATGGAGACTGAAGGATTTGAGCACCCGACCCAGCATGCGCTGTCCATCGCCCTCCGGGTCGCGGAACATTTCAACGCCGGGAAAGCTTCTGCCGAGGTCCTTTCCAATGAGAAGCTCGTAAGGGCTAGGTTCTCCGCAGAAACGCTCGTACTGTTCCTCCAGGGCAGCGTCCCGGGCGCCAGACATGCTCTGCCACACCACTCCCCTGAGAGGTGGAGGGATGCCTTTGCGGATTTTGTTGGACAATAGAGTCGGTAGCCGAGCCGCAGTTTGTTGATAGTCCTTGACCAGGGCAGCGTAGAACTCGAGGTCCGTCATGGGTGGAGGCGGGAGCATGGAATATCGCAAGGCTGGCGGAGTCGGCCCACTGATCATTTGCCGCAGCTGTGCCATGGACGGCGGACGAGGTCTTCCGGTAGCGCTCTTCTCCATGGGCTGGACTTTGACGCTTTTTGGGTTAGTAGCCAGTTTTGCGTTCTCTTGCTCCAGCCGCGCCAACAGAAGCGCTGTCGACTGCGAGTTGCGTCAGCTTTGCCTGAGTTTCGAAACATGAGATGGAGCGGGTGGCGGCGTACGTTGTCTGTCTCGTCGTCCTTGACCTGTTCATCCTCAGTCTTTTCCAGCTGTTCCCAATTCACTTCTTCGGGGTCCTCTGAGGAATCGCTCTCGTTTCCGTCGTCACGAGACTCCTTTAGCTCGTCTTGCAGGCTGCGGTTCGCCTCGGCGGGCGACGCGGTGGCGGACGAGTCGCGGCGTGTATCGTGCTCATCGCTACCACTCTGGGCTGTGTAGTCGTCTAAAGCCGGTGAAGAAAGCCTCGGGGTTTCAATGTTGGAGACGGCGGCGGCATCGAGGCTCAAAGCCGTAGGCTCCGAAAGCCTGACGGTCACCAATGAATCGTGTGTCATCTTAGGAGTCTCGGCTCCTGTCTCGTCGTCGAGCATTGTTGTGGCTGCCTCAGCAGCCTTTGCAGGAGAGGCGGGCTCATGGCGAGGCTGAGGTTCGCCTGGGTCCATCGCCACCATCAACGGTGGACGTCAGATTGAATATTCTGTCCGGGGGAGAAAGCGATATGACGAAGCAAGACTCGAGACACAGGCCAGCTTCGTCGAAAATCAGTCGGAGCTTGAAGCCCACTTTCCTCCACCGTGGCCCAGTTGGCGGTGTCAACAAGACGGTATGGGGTGTCGAGTCAACCGATGCGAGGTTCCGAGTCGCGCAATGGAGTTGGCTAGCCTTATGGAGACGGCGGTGCGGTTTTGTCGTTTCATCGAGGGGCTCGGAAAGGCTGAGACAGCCAGAGACACCAGGGTTTTGGCGGCTTGCTCTACCGACGCCGCGAGACCAAAGAAACGAGCGCAAGACGACAACTGCGTTGCAGCAAGCAAGCAAGCAAGGGACTATTGCCACAAGAACAACGGAAAAAGAGGCAGGGAAGAGTGACGGAGACTGGCGCGCGACGCGATACGGGGAGCCGGCAGGGGGTGGATTGTGGAGTCGAGGTTGTTGGTCCACCACGACCGCGGCGTAGTCGTCGTCACCGGCAGCGGCGACGGGAAGCCCTCGTCGGTTCCTGGCGCTGTTTCTGAAGGGTCGCGTCTTGGCAATACAGTCTCTGCGTGACAGATGTTTGAAAGGATGCACTTCTGAATTGGCAGGGAGACATTCTTTCAGGGCGGCTCGAGGCTCGAGGTCTCGCTAATTACCTGCTGTCGACCCCTTGTCCCGTCCTCCAATGGTGAGCTTGGTTGGCCCCGCGGTCAAGATTGTCTCTTTTAACTTTGCCATACGAGCCATTGTCCTAAACACGGTCCAATGTAAGTCGACATCACGAGGGAGGCCGTTCCTTTCTCCATCTCGCCGAGCCAAACATCGGCCTCGCAAAAGCCCAGGGGCTCAACGCGGACTGGGGAAGAAAGATGGCGGATCTGGTAGCTCCATATTGGCGCAAATGAGGACGGGCTTTGCCGCTTCCTGTGGCGCGAGCTGTGGCCCATAGCTCCAGCCACAACCGGCGCTGCGGGCTTCGATCCCCTACCCTACATTCGGGCTCTGGGAAACTTGGATGCTACGTATTCGACAATCATGATGCCGGATCTCTACCTCTTGCAGCTCGTGGTTAACTTTGAATGCGTCTCAAGCTCGACGATTTTTAGGGGGGAAATTGGTGACAAATTGCCTCTCAACCAAGCCCATATCAGGTCCTCAACTGAAGCCACGTGCTACGCTGACTGACCGAAGTTAAAGGGAACGGGAATCTTGGTCCGGCCGTTGCCTGACGAAGTAACTTTTTCGTTCTATTTTGTGTGGAACCACAGAGTTGACGGCCCTTCAATGCGAGAACAGGAGTCACGCCAGCTGAATGTGACTGCATGGCCGCCGCGCTTGCGTGAATCGTACAAAGGAATCCCGCTTGCTCAGGTTTGACTCAACTGCCACACATGGGGTCGAAAATCGCCGATGGTTCAAAGGCACAGGAGTACGGAGTATCACTTGAGTGATTGCGGGGCATGCTTCGACTCGACAAGCCATGACACCCCTGTTTTGAGGCAATCAAACTCACCTGGGTCTCCGGCGCGAACGGGCCCTGCCTTGCTGCCCTGCCGTCGACGAAGGCCTGGAGCGCTCTTGATGTTGTTTTCGTAGCCGGCGGTGGCTTTTGGCGTCACGAAAAATCCGAGACGGGTCCAACCCGAAGTCCGTGATAGCTACCTTGATAGCGTAGGTCTCATCTCCCGGTTCCCCAGGTTCCGCATTTGCGCCGTCCGGCACACCGCCGCGACGGGAATTCGCCTGTCCTCGTGGTTCGCGGTCGCAGCGCCATGAGGCTAGCGTTCGGAGCCGATTCAGCTGCCGCCAATGGCCCGCGGCGGTGCGGCATGTGGCAGCCCACCCGACGCACCCTGCAGGCTCTCGAGGGTGTCATGCGTCCAGTCTGGGCTTGCATGCATGCATGGCATGGATCGCCTCGTCTGCGACCCCAGATGTGCCAACGACGAGGGGGGGAGGTGAAGACTTGCGGTGATGGTGATGATGACATTGATGGCTCTCCCGTTCCACCACTGCCGTCGCACCAGGAGGGTGCCAAGGAAGTTGAGAGCCCACCTCTATCTGGGTAACTGTAAAGACGATCTGGGTACCTACAAGTAGACAGTGATATCGACCGACGGCACTGCAGACCCTTGGCTGGCCCACCGCCCATGAAAGTGTCGCGTCGTCGTGTAAGTCCCCGCCGATGCATGCCGTGTTCTCGGTGCGGTGCATTGGACAGGAATGACGTCCAGAGGTGACCGCCAACACTCAGAATACCATCTGATTTGCATGGCAATGCGACTGCATACTCGCATGATATAACACTGCCTGCTCACATCCCCAAGAATAATCCACCCTCCACCGCTCGATACACTGGTGACTCGGCTAGTGCACCGCAGAAGCGCGTCTGCCCCAGTTGGTGGCGGCCGCCAGCGAGCTTGTACCCTAGGCAGGTGCCCAGTCCCAGTGCCCGGGGATCGCCAGCACCGCGCTTCGTGGTTCTGGGCTGGGCGGTTGCTCCGCCTTTACTCGCAGCCATCGCCGCTGGACATATTCTTTCCTTGCGTGCATCTTCTCTTCCTGGAAGAGACTCGCTGTCCCGCCTCTCATGGCGTCCTGAGACGCGACATTCACACGGCGGCCAAGCTGGATTCGGATTCAACACCCGGACCGGAATCATGTTCTCGCTGCTGCGCCGCCCCAAGCGCGGCTCTCGTCACGTCGACGTTCGCGACGCCAGCCTCTCTCCCGCCTCGCAATTGCCTCGTCGCCGCCAATTTGACGGACGGAAGCATGCCACGGCCGACTTTACTGAAGCCGATGACGACGATGATGATGAGTCCAACGACGAGCGCAGAAATCGACTTGACCACGGAGAACATGGCCACGGTGCGTCCGAGGACGACGCGAACGAGGATGGCGGCCAGAAAGCGCTGCCAGTCCTGCCGCTCTTTTCCGCTACGCATCTCGGTATTATACAACGCTTTTTTGGCTCCTCTTCTCCAAGATCCTTGCTAATTCGCTCTATTTCCTGCCAGACTCGCTGCCGATATATAGCCTCACCCATGCCATTCGCATCATTGTGTCTGCTCGCACCGAGACGACTCTGACATGGGAACAGCTTCGCTCGCCTCAGGTCTCGCAGTTCTTGGTCAAGCCCATGCAACAGCAGATCCGGACGCAGCACTTCTCGCGGGCGACCCTATACGCACTCATGGCCAATTGCCTGCAGTTTACCAAGGAGGGGCAGCGATACGCCGCCAATGCTGGGAATAGCAATACCAGGGCAAAGGTCTGCGAGCTGCTGGCTCTGAAGCTCCTGAAGGAGTACAGCACCCGGGAACTCATCGATGCCTTGGCCTACGACTTTTACCCCCTCCAAGGCCTCCCAGGGGCGCAACCCCCGGGCCCGTCGAGAGGTACAAATCCCAAGGCCAAGCAGGCCATGACCGCATCCAGGACTTCCACGCTGGAGGTTGCCATCCGCGCTTCGGCCAAGCACTTTCTTGCCCACCCAGTGGTGGTGCAGCAGCTCGAGGCCATATGGAATGGTGCCATCACCTTTTACTCGTCCGCGGACAGCTTGCATCGCGAAGCCCCGCCGCATCCTTTCCACGGAGTAAATGGAAATACTGCCAAACCGGACGCGAGGACCCCATTGCTCGGATCTCTCCCACCCAAGCAGGGCCAGTTCCATGTACCGCCCGGAAGAAGGACTGTAATGCTCTATGATCCTCGGCAGGCGTCAATCCTCAAGCTCTCGCGCCTTCGTGTTCCGCGCTATCGGTCTTTTCTTTCCACGATCTCGCTTGCTGTCTTGATCGGCCTCTTCCTTTCGGTCCTGGCACGGAGATCTGTGCAAATCACGGGGCTTGAATTGGTGTTCTGGTTCTGGAGTGCGGGCTTCATGCTCGACGAGCTGGTTGGCTTCAACGAGCAGGGGTTCGCCCTCTACATCATGAGCTTTTGGAACATCTTCGACCTGGGGATTCTCGTGCTGCTTATAGCGTATTACTGCATGCGAGCCTACGGCGTTTTCCTAGTTGACCCCCATCACTGGAACGATATGGCATATGACGTCCTGGCAGCCAACGCCATCCTTCTTCTGCCACGAATCTTCAGCGTTTTGGACCACTACCAATACTTTTCCCAGCTGCTGATCGCTTTCCGTCTGATGGCTGTGGACTTGGCAGCCGTATTTGTTCTCGTTCTCATAATGTGTAGCGGGTTCTACGTCTTCTTTACGCTGTCAGCGAGCGCAAATGAAAGCGGCGACGTCGCCTACAAGATTTTCCAAATCCTCATGGGCTTTACCCCGGCTGCCTGGGATGTGTGAGTTGGCTCAGCCACCCTCTCTTTGGTCGCGATATGAAACCGAAAACTAACGTAATACCAGTTGGCCACATTACAACTGGCTTGCGAGGATGTTGATGATGATGTTTCTCATCATTTGTCACTTCCTGGTTGTGTAAGTTAAACCCAGCATGCATCGTGACTGCTCCTGACACGGAAGAACAGGACTATCCTCATTACCGTCCTGACCAACTCATTCATGACGATTGCATCAAACGCCACCGAGGAGCATCAGTGAGCCCACACTGAACTGTTGCCGGGTACAACCACTTACAACTACGCAGATTCTTATTCGCCATCAACACGATCTCGATGGTCAAGAATGATGCGCTTTTCTCATACATAGCGCCAAGCAACATCTTTGCGTGGCTCCTCATGCCACTGCGGTACTGCATGCCACTGAAGCAATTTGTTTGGCTTAACCGAACCATCATCAAGGTTACCCACTTCCCTGTGCTGTTTTGCATCTACTTGTACGAAAGGTTGTGGCTCGCGCCGTCCATGTACGAGCCCACAGACCTTGTCGAAAATCACGGTAGGGTGCGTCCTAGGACAATCTCTTTCCGAGATCCTGTTGAGCGCAGCGCAATGTTCAGCCCTAATGTTCGGGTCCGTGAAGAATCCGTGGCAGGGTTCCAGAAAGACCGAGCATTGGAAGAAGTTTTCCGGCGGGTGCCAGAATCGGCCACGTTGCGCACTCAGAGGAGGAATGAGAGACACAAGACACAGACGGCCATTCGCAATTGGATGGACCAAAATGACGATGCGGGAGTGCCGCTGTCAAACTGGCCGACCGTGGACACCAGACCTTTGCCGGACTGGCAAAGACGGCTGAGTGTGGGATGGGAGCGATCTTCGCACTTGCAGAGGCAAGTTTCCGATGTCAGGTCGACGGCCAGTGATCCGGCAGAGTTTATGTCCAACTACGGGGCGACCCTTTCCCGCAGGCAAAGATCCCGGCTCGAAGCCGTGACGCCAGAGTACAAAGATCAAACCGACGCAGACGGCGACGATGAGCTGGTCACAAACGATGAGGACGAAGACGATGCTGGAACGAATGCCGATCGCAGCCATCAATACGCGAAGTATGGTGTCGAGGCCGAGGACTACTTTACGACTTCGATGGCAGCCCGTCCCGCGAAGTCAGCTTCCTCAAGTGCCTCGTCGGCTAAAGCATTGCTTCCGAGCCCTCGCCAGGGGAATCAAAAACGTGGTATGCATAGTCGCACGCTATCGACAAACACTATTCTTTACAACCCAGAGGACCTGCCACAGCCCCCCAGCTCTTCATCCAAGTCGCCCCCCAAAGTGAGCCTTGGCAGGAAGCCCGGGACAAGTGGCCGCAGCACAGGCCTGACTACACCTGCCCAGGTGACGCGACGGAGCTCACCTCGACGAACTGCGTTCGCGCCCAGCTCGTATCCTCGTCCTATTTTACAGCCCCGTGGCATGACAGAGACGGGAGGTGTTAGCAGAACCGCCATGCTCAGCCTGGACCCCCGAGACCGGCTTCGAGAGGCAAGGAGGCTCTCCTCTGTTGACCTGAGCATCCTTTCGGACCATTTCGGAGCCGAGGACCCGAACGTGGGGATGCCCGGGAGTTTCCAGACGCAGATGGCGATGGCGATGATGAAGGATCACCGCCTACGCGTTGCGGGAGGAATCGAAGGTGCCGACCGGGATAGAATGGGTAGGTTGGTTTTAGCGCGCATGAAGACGCTGGAGGAAAGCTTTGCGGAGGTCATCAGGGAGATGCGAGACCTCAAGAACAGCTCGACGGGGTCGCATTCGCGGCGGAGCTCCGAGGCGGGAATTGACAGCAGCGGATACGACCGAAGCAAGAAAACCAAGGGGGATGCGACGCCTAAGAAGGGATACGGCAAGCGACCAGCGAGTCGACGGAGCATGAAGGAAGGCAAAGCCAGCATGGCGCCGAAGCGGGATCCGAAGGGCAAGGGAAAGGAGATTGCCTACGCATCGACTGATGAGGAGGCGGGAGAGGCCGATGATAGCTTCCAGTTGAGGGGAAGCTCGATGTGAAAGTGCTGCATCTGCCGGCGTTGACGTGCCACCATGGCACGGCATTGTATTATTATCGGTTGATCGACAATGGTTCTTGGGGCGGATAGACGAGCATCATCTACGGCAATTTTCGGCGTGTTCCCCATCATTGTACGGCAGGACGAGTGGTAATGCATAGTATCGCGCTGCAATCCTATTCTGATGGATGCTGCGCCGGCCCCCATTCAAAGCCAGAGCCGGTCGACCACGATTCTCCCGTGCCGACCAGCGATCTTGTGCTGACTGGTACACATCGGTTGGCTACTTGTATAACGTCCACGTTTCTTGTTTTGGCTGCGCTGTGCGCTGCGCGGCCTCGTTATTTCTCAGGGCATCGGACTTATACTCGAAGGTGACCGCTGCGGCGGAGGCAGCGGGAACAAACCACGCTCATGTGCAGGAAGTGGGCTAACAAGAGATCAAACCCCACCATGATGGCGAGTTCGCCGGTCGAAGGAGAGGGTAGACTTTTTGCGGCTTAGCAGCCCAGGGCCCGTTGAGGATCACTCCGTGGTAGGAACTGTGATGACTTGATGCTTGGGTTCGATCGAATGGCTTGATTGGAAACGGTTAGTCGCTGGCTGGCTGGCTAGAAGATGGTGGGGGATCTGTGGGTACGGGGGGCCGAAGCGGCCCGCTGGAGGCGATCGCGATGGGGCCGTCTGCCAACCACGGCACGTAGGTAATAGTGATGAGATGACATGTCCAAAGGGCCGGACCCGACGAGCTGCCTTGCCTGGAGGCGAAGCTTGTTTACAATTGGAAGTTGCTTAGGCAGGCAAATTGAGAGCAGGCAGCAGCAGCAACAGCAGCAGTGCTTCCTCGCTGGGCAGACACGGGCGCCGCGCATGCAGTGTGCCGATGACTGCTGGACTGAGTGGCTGTGCTTGCTTACCTCTGCCGCGAGCGATGCGGCTCCAGTTGCGTTGAAAGTTCGGCCAAGTACGCCGACAGCTGCGCCCGTAGGTACCTTATTAGGCATTGCCTCGTTGTCAGCGTTGGTGGTGCACACGTGAACACATGACACAAATGCGCCAGCTGCCCAAGTCGGACAACCAACAAGCAACAGGCTGCAATCCCTCCAAATCTTTCTCATCTGCATTCTTTTACTTATCGTCCATCCATCGCCTACTGCCACCTTCACACTCACATTTCCGTGCTCCTAATCTCGCCGATGTCGATTTGATCCTGGACTCTCCAGCAGCACGCGGGTTATCCAACTGAAGTGCTTCAATCGCCCCTCGAGCTGACGGGCTTGCTCGCCAAATTCAAAACCTTCATCTTTCACTCATCCACCTCTGTCGGCTCGCTGCCTCGGGCCCTCTTTGCCGGCCCGCCGGCGAGGCTCCCTCCGACCAGCAATGTCGCGCAACTATGTCGGCTGGAACGTACCTGATGGCCGTCCCGAGCAAGGTCCCACTCCCTCGCGTGCGTTTGAGCAATGGCTATCTGACGAGGGCAGAGCCCCTTGGGGGGAAGGGGAGGGCACCGACAACGACGAACGAAGCTCATCTCCATCACCGTCACCACGTGTCTTACAAGAGCCACCAACGGAGCCTTGGGGATTTAGGGACGCTCCCCAGAGCCTCGGACAAGTTGCCGATGCCAACTTCAACAGACCTGAAGGCCCAAAAGGCATCCCCAAGCTCCTCCAGGGAGAGAGTGACATCAAATCTGCGCGAAACATGGACCTGTACATGGTCCACTCCACCGGGTTTGAGTTGAGAACGGGGGATACTATCGTCTTTGTCGATTTGCCCAGCGCGCCTAAAGACCCCAGGAAACAGGCCGACTGCGATGGCATCGCCTACAAATCCCAGAAGTTTCGTGTTCACTCCGAAAAGCTGCTGGCCACGGGGTCCTCCAAGTTTGCCGAGATGCTGCGCCCTTCGTATCAGTTTCGGATACAGCGACGTCGCAAGATGGTCAACAAGCTACCCGAGGGTGTCAAATACCTCCTCGATTTAACGCCGCCCTCGGAGGGTGACGAGCTTGTATTCGAAATGACGGAATTGTCCCTCACGCCCGGAATCATGAAGTGGTGGACCTCGTCCAGCTTCCACGGTGTCGATCCTAGCCTGGTTGGTGGACACGATGATGTCTGCATTTGTACGCGACAGGTGACCACAACGCCTGAAACGGACCACGACGAGGGACCCGCCGCCTCACAGGGGGAATCCAACAAGATGTCTGTTGACGAGGTTGCCGATGACTTGGTGCAGCAACCGGAATCAGACCCGGCAACGGGCAGGCTAATTCCACCAACGCCTGATCAGCTCATCAAAATGAACGCCGATGGAGATGATACAATCTATAAGACCCCCCCTTTCCGCCAGATCCCAGACTACTGCAGCGTTCGCCACCGCAACGCCATTATCCGCCTGCTCGTTCTAATCGAAGGTCGCCATATCCTCTTGGACTCAGCGAGCCGAATCTGGACCCTCGTGGCCCTAGCCAAGATCTACGACTGCCCCCACGTCGTGCGAGACCGCGTCGTGCAGTGGTTGATGCACGGCACCAATATGAGATTTATTGAGATTTTGCCCGAAGAAACCTTACGAATCGGTTTTGCTCTAGAAATTTCTCAAGTGACGCAATGCGCTTTTCGAATTCTGGTTAATGAAATGGCGCTGCGCGAAGCTGCCACACAGCCTGCAAAGGGGGATCTCTCACGAACCACAATCTTCGGACGAAGGCTGGGAGAGTGTGGCGACGAGTTGGATAATCTCATACAGCATGCTGCTCGGGCCCTGATTGAGCGCGTGTCGTTGACGAAAGCCCAGCTTCAGAGCCCGGACCTGTATGACTATTGGGATATTCAAGAGTGGAGTAAGCTACGAAGGCTGGAGCTTCTCCTCACCAGAGAAGACGACGAGCCGAAGTGCCAAAAGGCGTTGGGAAAGCTGCGTCGACTCATGACAGCACTCACGGACGCTGTGACTTTGAATTTCAACGATGCCGCACGAGAGAATCTCGGCAGTGCTCGTGCCACTTCGATGCTCTGGAGCATGGACTTGGACCGAGCGACATATGTTCTACCCCAAGATTTTGAGAAGCTCCGTGACATCCTAGGCGGTGCGAATTTGGTTCAAAAGCTTTTGTGCCCCTTTATTTACAACGACTTGGGTGAGCGATGTGAGTGGAATTTGTTCGAGGATTTCCATGCTTCGAAGCGACCATCGAATAGAGCAGGGTATCCTCGCTTTCTGGCAGAGGTGGTTGAAGCGCTGGGGGACTTTGCCTCGGATAGACCAGCCATGATGGCCGGTGACGAATGGTCGGAGTTTTTGGACACACAGAGAACTTTGAGGGGACTCGTCAAGCACCAGGCCGTAAAGTTGCCGTTGCTCGACCTCGACCAGTTGGACCGGGAGATCAAGGAAGCACTTCGACCCCTGACTCTCTCCTGGATCCGGCACGATGTTGATCCGCCCTTGAACATTACGCGCCATATGCTTCTCACGCTCACCATCAACGAAATGAAGTTTCTGCCGCTCTGGGCAGGCGGGTTTGACGACGGCACGGGTGGCGTCTTTGAGAGCTTCGTTCCTCCGACAGACATGGGCCCGGACGGACCCGGCCCAGCCTACCACACCGGCCATACGCTACCGTCGGCGCCCCCAAGTATATCGGAATCGATGATTGACGACATGTCCGCCCTGAAGTTCAGGGGTACCGTGACGGACGCGTCTATCGACGTCCACGATAGCATCTCCACTGTATACCGGCCGGATAGAGTCATCACCGACGACATGTCTATCGTGTCGGATACATTCACGGCGAATACAATGGAGTTTCAAGAAGCCAAATTCGCGGTTCCGGTGGAGCACCAGGGGCTTGGCCAGGCGGTCGACACGATGGTCGAGTCCGACACGGATTTTGAGTCGACGACTGGAGATGGCTATGATGACGTGGAGAGGCCATTCAGCGATGTGAGCGACAGCGAGGACAGTGTGGTCGTGATATGATGTTATGAGACAATGATTAGGATTTGTCACTAGTCTGGAAGTGGCATTTTTCATGGGAATGATTCCAGGTACGGACTGTCAGGTTGCGGATGTACGCGTTGGACCATAGCCCAAAGTGCCAGTCTCGAAGGACTCGAAAAGCATGACTGTCTGTAATGACGGGGTTTTGAATGATGATGATGACCTGCATATTTCAATGCGATGCGACCTTGTTTATTGTTTTGAAAGAAGTGACTACCCATCAGACGCCGCTGAGCTGCCAAGCCGTCCACTCCATGTAAATGCGATTCGAGCCGTCCACACGCTTCCCAAACGCCACCGAAGATGCCATGCCCAACAATCAATGCAGCAGACCTCACGGCCTTTGCGCCGGATCTATCCCATATTCAGGGTGTTGCCCGACCCCCTCGGGTTCTCGTCCTTGAAGTCGTCCCACTCGCGCGCCTTGTACGTCTCGCGGTCGACGGCGTCCATGTCGTCGTCGTCGACGACCTTGGGGGGCGGGTCGGTACCGCCCTCGAGGATGCCGCCGCGGCGGCGCTCCTCCTCGAGGTACTCGTCGATGGACATGGTGGGTAGGTTGTGGCCCGGGCGGAAGACGCCGCGCGCGAGGTCGGCGCGCGAGCCGACGAGCGTGAACGGCTGCAGGGGCTTGCCCTTTTGCGAGAGCAGCGGGCCGCCGCGCGAGGTGGCCGCGCGAAGGGGTTGGTCGAGGCGGGCGTCGGCGTCGTCGGCGCCGTTGGCTGCCGTCGCGGAGCGGGCAGAGGGGTGGTCGTTGGAGGAGGGTGCTTGCGCGAGGAGGGGGAGCTCGCGGTTGAGCGAGTCGAGGGCCTGGAAAGTGGCGTGTATGCTGTACGTGACGCTCATGAGGTGCACCTCGCGCACCAGCTCCTCGTCGCCGTGGTCGGCATAGCCCGGGTTTGCCTTGAGGTACGCAAGCTTCTCCTTCAGCGCCTTCTCCGCCTTGAAGCCCGCAATCTTGCCGTCTCGCTTCGCCGCCGCGTCGCTCCCAGCCGGGACCACGGCAAAGCCGTCAGCGTCGTCGCGGTACCGCTCGAGCAGCCTATCGTACGGCGGCGCGACGAGGCCATACGCATCGACGAGGTTAAGGAAGCGCTCGTAGGCGGCGCGCGCGCGGCGCAGCGTCAGGACGCGCTGGGCGGGGCCGCCGAACGGGGTGCGCTGCACGAGCTCGGCGACGTGGAAGTCGGCGAGTAGGTAGGGCAGCGAGCTGGTGGCGAGGTCCTCGATGCCCTCGTTGGGGGAGAAGAGGGCGACGGCCTGCATCTGCTCGAGGGCGCGGCCGTAGAGCGCGAGCGCGGCGTCGACGGCCGCGGCGTACGAGGGGGATCGAGGGTCCGGGCTGGCCTCGACGGAGTGGCGCTTCTCCTCGGCGTCCTCGAAGACGGCGCGCAGAGACTGCGGCTCGTCGGACGAGGCCATTGTGGGGGGCAGCCGGGCGGGTTACTTGGAGAAAATGTCGTCTGTTGAGGTCGGCGGACGTGTTCTGTCGGGGACGCAAAGGGCGAAGGTTGACATGGACGGGCAACGGCGACCCCTCCACGTTTGGTGGTGAGCCTTATCGATAGCTCAGCAGCACAAGTGACCTATAATTAGCATCCGCCAGTACCAGTGAAAGCGTTGCTTCGTTTCCTACCCAGGCGCTCGCCGAAACGCTGACCATTCCCGTACGAGTTCATTTGTAATTGTTATGCTCGAATTTTACATGGCAAATGCTGGTGCATTTCGGCTTCTCCAAGTGTTTGGCCCAAGGCCCGAGCTGTGCCTCGACCCACGTCAATATAGCGTCCGTTTACTGAATCTTCACCATGCTCTCATTGCCCAGACGTGAGATGGTCAAAAGGACCACGCAGCATGGCGTGAAGGCTCCCACAAGCAGATATTTCGTCGAAGGAAATGATTTGATCATTCGTCTATGACGTACAGATAATGGAGATACGGACATGTCGTTCTCTTCCCCAACGCCATGGAGCAAAGCAAGCTGAACCGTCCGTCCGTTTCCTCAATCGCCGTGTACTCGATTCGCTCCCTAGCAAAGCCACAATAATTGCGCATCAAAGCCGTCCGCCCGTTGTACCGCCACAGGACTAATCATCATCATCGTCGACCTCAAATGGATCATCGCTATCATCCTCGTTCATCAACGAGTCCTCATCAACCACGATGGGCCGTTTCGCGGCAGCCGCCCTTCCCGGTCGACCTCGCGCGGCAGGTTTGGAGACGGGCGAAGGAGAACCGGCCATCTCGTCCTCTGAGTCATCATCGAGAACCGTTTTCTTCTTCCTGGCCGCGTACGCCTTGGCTGCTGGGGACAGTGTCGTGGCCTTGGGCGCTGCCTTGGCCTTGGCCTTGGGCGCAGGCTTGGGCTCAGTCTTGGGTTTGTTCTTTGCCCCGGCTGGGCGCCCGCGTGGTTTCTTGACCGTTGCCAGAACTGCGTCGGCTGTTGACGCCGCAGCGCTGGACGATGCCTTGGCTGGTGCTGCCTTGGCTGGTGGCGCCTTTGTTGGCGCGGGGGAGAAGTCGTCGGACAGGAAGCTGTCCACAACCTCATCCTTCGTCGCCGTCTTATGTGGCGATGACCTAGCTAACATTTCGTAGTTAGTGTCGTCAGGACTGTCCGCATCAAATGACGCTTTTGACGCCTTTGTCTTCAACTTCGGCAGTCCACTGGCGCCCGCGTTGCCGTGGCTGGACTCAGGTCGATTCATGGCATAGAGGCTGAGTCGCCCGCTAGATTCTCCCTCGCGGTTGCCAATGCCCTTGACCATAGCGCCGATGTCGCCCAGCATTTTGTCGTCATCGTCATCGCTGTCCGACGAGACATCGAAAAACATTTTGGCCTTCGACGCTGCGGCTCGCTTCGTGCGCCCAGCCTCTGGTTCTTCAGACTGCGACACAGACTGCGACCGAGACTGCGACACGGACTGCGATTGAGACTGCGACTGAGACTGCGATTGAGACTGCGATTGAGACTGCGTCACAGATCGAGGCTGGGAAGCTTTGCTCGTCGCCGGCTTGCTCCTGCTGAGAGCCGCAAAGTCGTCGTCGGAGAAGTTATCAGACAACTCGACGGCCTCCACCTTGGGCTCCTTCTGTTTCGGCTTGGCACTGAACATTTCAGCAAACCTTTGCGAGCTCTTTGTTTCCACCTTTACTGGGGCCTTTGCCGTCGTCTTTGCCTTGCCCTTGCCCTTCTTTTCGGGTTCGTAGTCGTCATCATCCTTGGCTTTACGTGCGCGGCCCGCGCCAATCTTCTTAGACACGCGGCGCCCCATACGGCGGATGCTGGTCTGGATTTCTGCGTCGAGGGCGAGCTGAGCCTCCCACTCAACCATAAACTCTTCAAGATCTGTGCACCACAGATCTTTCTCACTCTTGGCTAGAAGGTCGTCGTGCTCGGCCTTTTTCTTGGCAATAGCGTCGTGGAGTTTTTCAAGGCGCTCAAGAGTCATGGACCAGATGGGCATCTGCCATTCATGTCAGCACAAAGTCCCTGGAGAAGCCGCAGCCTTTGGTAATCCTACCGAAAGAAGGTAATCATAGTCGCGTGCGCCGCCCTCTGCAACATCTTCGGCTTCGTCTCCCGACTCATCAGCCTCATCCTCCGCGGCCTTCTTCTTCGCATTTGGTCCACGAGGGAAGGCCTCGTACTTGCGATCACGAAGCTCTCGGACGAGAATATCCTTCTTCTTCCGGCTCACGACCAGGTCGCCATCAATGATCTCTTGGATGAAACGGGCCTGATTTTTAAGTTTTCGATAATCCGCGTGATGGACGCCAAGCCAGTGTTTCTGTCAGGTGTTAGTATTGAGCTCCACTGGAATTTGCAGTTCGGACGCTTTTACCTTTCGTTCAGAGTACATGGCCAGACGATGGTGGTAATATTCTTCCAAGATTTCCTCCACCTTTTCGTACTTGCGAATTTGACCATGAACATCAAAGGCCACCAGGTTCGACGTCGCCACCTGCTTGGTGAGCTTGAAACGCTCCAGCACGCCCTCTTCCATGACCTTGCCGATGTGCTTCTCATCCACCATAATTTCCATGTGGACTGTTTTGTGGTCGTTGAATTCCTTGTAGTCCTTGATCCAGGTAGGGCCGTCGGCGCCGCTGATGATCTTTTCCAATCTTAACTTGAAGTCATCAGTCCACACGCGGATGGGCAGCTCCGTAATGATAATTTCGTTGGGATTCTGATCATTCGGGTACGCAGTGCCGTTAAACTTGTAACGGTCCGGCCCAGCAGCCTCCGGTGTTCCCTTCCAGCCTCGGAACCACGGCATCATGGTTTCGAATGGCTTTTCTTCGGGGTCGGCTGGATCGAGCCGACCCATGCGGCGCTTCAGGTTCTTGACAATGTCCATGGGGTGGTAGTTGGGAATAGACGTGCTCCATCCTGTCCCGATGCCATCGGCGCCGTTCACAAGCACCATGGGGAGGATTGGACTGTACGTTACGGGCTCAATGGGTTTTCCATCGTCGGTATTGTATTTGAGGCATGGTTCGTCCAGCGGAGAGAAAATTTTTCGCGCGAATGGCGATAGGCGTGTGAACGTGTAACGAGGGCTGGCGGCATCGGAGCCTCCGGCTAGTCGGGAACCGAAATTTCCGCTTGGTTCGAGGCAGTTGATGTTGTTCGACCCGACAAAGGTCTGGGCCAGGCCAATTATGGTCTGCTGGAGAGACGCCTCACCGTGATGGTAAGCTGTCTGTTCGGAGACGTAGCCTGCCAGCTCCACCACCTTCTTGTCCTTGACCAAGTTTCGCTTTAGGCACGCGTAGATGACCTTTCGTTGACCGGGCTTGAACCCGTCTACGACAGAGGGAATGGATCGCATGTTGTCGGCCATACTGAACAGGATAAGCTCCTTGTTGACGAAGTCGTCGTAGGTAATCTTCTTGGTCGAGTGGTCCAGAAAGGTGCCTGGGACAAAGTTGCCAAGCCACTCCTTTCTGGCGTCGGCCTTTTTCTTGGAAAACATCAGATCGAAGAGCTCTGCCTCTTCCGCCTTCATCACCTGAAACTCTTTCAAGTGCTCGTCTAAGTTGGTGAAGTATACCTGCGCATCCTCATTGGTGCTTGTCCCCAGACCCTTGAAGTACTTGCTCTGCCATCGGGACTGTTCAGCTTTGTGGGCTTCCTTCCATTCCTCATACTGTGGCTGCGTGAAGAAGCTCTTCAACTTGAGCGGCTTCTTTGGGTTTGGACCCTGCCAGACCTTGACAATGGGAGTGATGAACTCGCGGAAGAATTCAGGGATCTGGAGCAGTGAGGGGAACTGGACCTGGAGAAAGTTGATGAGAAGGCCCTTGATATGGCTACCGTCGTGATCCTGATCGGCCATAATCATCAGGTGGCCATAGCGAAGACTTTTCGTATCCGTGTACACTTGTTTGTGCTTCAGGCCCAGAAACTGCTTGATGTTTTGAATCTCCTGGTTCTTGGTGATTTGATCAATCGAAGCATCTCGCACGTTCAGCAATTTTCCTCGGAGCGGAAAGACGCCAATACGATCTGGGTCTAGGATAGCCCTGCCAGAGACTGCCAGACCCTTGGCCGAGTCACCTTCAGTCAGAATGAGTGTGCATTCGTGGCCTCGTCGGGTTCCTGCCAAGTTGGCTTCGACAAGCTTGGCGTTGCTAACCCTGGAACGCTTGTTGCCGTCGCTCTTCGACATCATCTTGTCGGCCTTCTTCTGGGCAAAGTCGAGGATATTTTCGATTGCCTCCGACTTGGCAATTTTCTTGAGGAAGTCGTCGCCCAGAGCGCATTTGCTACCAAATTGGCTGGCCTTGGTCGTCAATTGCTCTTTTGTTTGCGAGGTGAAAGCGGGATTGTCCACGAGGCAGTTGAGGAAGATGAAGATGTGGTTTCGAAGGTGACTCTGCTTCAAAGTATGGCCCTTTTGCCGCTTGTTGACGGTCTTGAGCAGGGATGCCGTGATTTGGTCGGCGATGTAGTTGACATGTGTGCCGCCTGAAGTGGTCGCAATTGAGTTGACAAAGGACACTTGCTGGAACGTGCCATCGGAGACAGTGAAGCCAACCTCCCAGCGGGGATGGCCCTTGTCCTTGTCAATTTCCACTGTACACGTCGGAGCACCGCCTTCCTCCATGCTCCTTTCGGAAGCAATTGACTTGGCATACAAGTCGCAGTATGCCTTGAAGTCCTTAAGCTTGATTTGATTTCCGTTCAAATGAACCTTAATGCCCCGGACAGTACCTGCCATGTCGTACACTCTGCGGTAGAGCAGTGCCTCTAGATCGTCACTGATGCCTTCTGGCATTCCAAAACGCTCATAGTCCGGCTTGAACGTTATGCGGACAAAGTCTGCGGTTTTGCTCGAAGTGATCTTAGCCTTGTGCATCTTCTGCATGTTGTCGGTCCACGTTTGCTTGTATCTCTTGCCATGCTCGCTGTCCTGGCATTCAAGAGTGAACTCTGTGCTGAAGACGTTACAGAGCTTGGCTCCATATCCGTTGCGGCCACCGACGGTCTTCTTTTCGTTGTCGTCGAAGTTGGAGCCAGCCAGAAGATGGCCAAAAAGGAGCTCGGGAATGTAGATTTTCTCCTTTTCGTGAATGATAACAGGAATGCCCTTGCCGTTGTTCTCCACGGAGATTTCCCCAGTCTCGCGATCAATGCTGATTTTCATATGCGTCATCGAACTTTCTCTCTGCGCGTTGTCTGCGGCGTTGACCAGGATCTCGTCGAAGATTTTATAGAAGCCGGGGACGAACGTGACGTTGCGATACTCCATCCGGGATGCCTCCTTGTTGAAAACCCACATCTGCTGGTCCGTCTTCTCGACCGATCCAATGTACGTGTCTGGACGCTTGATGATATGCTCAAGCTGTGTGAGCTTCTGGTAGGTCTCGGCTGCGGTCTTGCTCGTCTTGGACTTGGCGGGCGCGTCAACGACCATACTGTCGTTTTCCAGCTCGGCCAAGGGCTTTCCAGCAGACTTTTTGGGCGCCGGGGCTTTCTTTTGCTTTTTGGAGCTCGGAGGTGTGTGAGAAAAGCCCGAGGACTCTCCACCCGAGCCTTCGCCATCGCTGTCGGGCTTCGGCCGCTTCTTGGCCGCGGGCTTCGTCTTCAATGTTGATTGTGTCATTTTCTTGACTGCGGGCCGGCTGGCAGTCGGTTTGGCTTTCTGCGCATCGGATGTCAGTTGTCGTTCTGCAAATTCTGACTGCTCTCTGGCAGCGGCGCTGGATGATGATTGTTCTGATGCGCCGACTCGAAGAAATAAACTCGGGAGAGCGGAGGCTGCAGGGAGTTGCAAGACGACGCGCAGTGAGGTTGCGCAAAGTCGAATGGCGTGTGAAATGGGTTGGCAGCTGACAGCCGACAGGTGCCAGGCAGCGGCCTGTCAGCAAATGGAGAACCACTCACCGTCTGAGGAACGAAAGCGTCGGACTCATCGTCCATGCTGAAGACGGAGCCGTCGTCCAAGATATCGGAGTCCATCTCGGCGGGCGCGGATAAGGAAAGGTCGGGCGGTTTCGTCGTCAGGGTGGCAGCAAAGCGCAGCGGCGCCGAAAAAGGCAAAACAGAGAGCGCAGTTGGTCGCCGAAATGGCGACAGTAACGAGGGACTCGACCGACCAGCCGGAAATGCTCGCACAAGGAGTTGCGAGGCAACAACTGCGAAACGAAGTGCAGGACGTGCCAGGCTGGGCGCTGTTCACACGACCCTTAAAGGAGTGCAGTGGGAGGGGTGTTGTTGTTGTGTTTTGCGGCCGTCCCGCCGCGTAAACATTACCGGAGACGCGCCGGCCCACGAGAGCGACCCGTCCTGTTGCAGGTACCCTGTCTTGCTGCCTCAGGCGAACCCGTGCCTGGTATGAAGTTGGCTTCCAGCACGTGACCCCCTCAATCAACACCATGTATTGTCACCCAGCGGCGTCGTCGCCTCCGCCCCTGCTGCAGATGAACCCGGCATTTACCTTGACCGTGGAGTTGGTCCAGACATACATAATGACAGCTCTTCCAAAGTGCGTCTGTTATACCAGAAATCTGAATTCTGGACAGCCATGGGACAAGACACAGAGTCTCTGATCTATTTACTCGGTGAATCGAACCTGGTAAAACAGGCTCAACGTAGCAAACCCATTGTTCTCGGCATCCTAATAGTTTTGGATACACAATATGGCATGCGCCATTGTCTCATCACGTCAAGGATGGGAATTTTGACCAAAGCTAATGGTGTCACTGCATGGCCAGACCAGACGCATGTTTCGCTTTTCGGTTATCGCGTGTGCCTGCGTCTTGATCGAGAAAGTTCCCGGTTTAAGCTTCATGCTCTGCCATGTGGTGTTCACAGGCCGCGTCACAGTCACGCGGTCTTGATGCACTTTGAACTCTGGATCCGGCTAGCCGTGACCATTTCCGAATTCTAGAGTGGAGTGTCGGCCAGAAATGCTGGTACTTCTTGGGCCCCCAACCGTCCGGATGCCCATGTAAGTATGGCTTTGAATAACGCTTGAAACCCTGATGCGCTGTCTGGCCTCCTGCACTTTCAGGTAGAATATGGCTTGACAGAACGTTCCGATGCCATCCGTCGGACTCCTGCAGACTAAATGGCTTCGCGTCACGATGGCTTCGCTGACACTCCTGGCCGTCTTGACTCGAGCATTACCACGCAAAGCTCCCCTGATTTGACACCCTGTGACGAGACATTTCGTGACTTGTGACACCTGTTGTCGGCACCAAACTTTCTTTTGTGCGACCAGAAGGTGTGATTCGCGTGGCCGTGGTTAACAGTGGTTTGATCCGCGAAGGGACAACAAGGTATGGCCGTAACCGGCTTCTTAGCCGACTTCCCAGGTAGTTACGCTGACTGTAGCACTTTGGTGACATTCAAGACTCCCTCCCAACTCCGACTGTCGCGCAGAGCACGCTCAAATCGGCGCTTCCCATCGGAGATTTAAATTCACCTTTGTGCGGAGCGCATCGTTTGTGTTCCTAGACGGGAAACGTGGAAAGTGCAACTTCACGTTTGCTGACGGGCAGCATAGGTCTGTTTTGACATCGAGACCGTTTCTTCCAGGGCGTTCCACTGTGTTGTGCAATACAAGCCGACCAATCTTGACGGCGGACCGCTGGTAAGCCGCGCGGGCAACGTTGCGCTGAGGGCTCTGATGTCTTCTATTCAACTGGCTTAGTGGAGATAATTTCCCCTTATTCGCATATGCATGAAGCCAAGCGAAGAGAGAGAAGGTCATTTCGCCCGTGTCTACATCCTCAAATCTATTCGACTTACAAACGCAACAATGGTGGAGGATGAGACCGCGTTGCAGCATTCCGCATCGTCTCTGTTTCACAATTCTGACACAGAAGACCGGGCAACCGTACGCACATGGTGCCACCAGTGATGCACGTACCCGCCTCCCTGGCATCGTCTGTAAAGCTTCCGCCTTCAAACAGCTGATTTCCCTGTTTGATGTTGCAGCATTCGAAGTTAGCTATGACGGCACCATGGCATTCGCCGCCTCTTCCAGGCGACTTGAAATGTCCTTATCTATAATACTCTGTCTTTCTAAGTTGGGATCCCTCCATATACTCTGGTTCACTTTCTCACATATGTTTTTGACAATGAGAAAGGTTGTATGTGCGACGGCGAGCCCGTGTGGGAGCACTTTGTCTGCTATCGGAGCCACCATGCTACCTCACTTCCGTTGATGCAATGTCACAGCGGGAAGGGAAGTGGTGAAGGCTACCGATGCTTGAGCTCGTCTGATGCACCAGCATCGTGACGCACTGGCAGGGGCACTCACTCACTAGATCCAGACGGCTTGCTTAGATACATGCGTTAGTCGAACATTCAAGCCGTCACATTCAAGCATGCCCACATAATATAGACTGATTCACCGAGGGCTATTTCCTCTTCGTACATACTGGGCTTGGTTCGAGCGGCTGCGAATGCCGCGCACTGAGTGTATTGTGAACGAACCAGACACCCACGAACGGAACGAGACATAACAGGAATTGAATAAGGGATCAGGCACCCGTATTCAATTTCGAATACATCTTCGAAGACGCCAGATTTCGCAGCAGTCACGTTGGAAACTTTTTAGTATACACAGATGCCCGTCTCGCCAGCCACTTCTGAACCGACAACCGCAAGGGAATAGACGAACTTGTCACGGCGAACTCCGACGACCGAGACTTTGCGGACAAGGCCCCTCCTGCTGCTCAGTTGTTTGCCCGACATGAACGGCTGAGTATGGATGGAGCCCACTCCAGCTCTAATTGTATGACCTACACCATGAGACATCTCTGCTCTACAGCCGTTGGAATTCCTTTTGCATCACCCTCGCCAGCTCTTCATCTGCGACCTGTTCTTTTGGTCGGCCGATTCCTGGAAGGTCCTTCCTCCTCGCTTCTTCTGATTGCACGGGCATTCGGAGAAATGTTGCCCCTCCAGGCTCTTCTCAATTCGCCCCCTGGAAAAAGGCAGGCTGTTTGCTTGCGCCAACCAACGGATCTAGCTGTGTCAAAATCAACGCCTCTTGATGCGACAGCTTCGACAGGCGCGACTAATGCCAGATGTGCACCTAGAAAGAATGCTCCACGACGCACAACCTCGTTGCAAAAGTCGCAAGCTCAAGGGCCCGTCAGGTTTCCCCCCTTTGAAGTTGTCGACGACGCCACCAATCAGAGTATCGCAGCATATCAGATCAGCTCGTTTGGACAGATACAACGATTTTGCGAGCATATTCCGTACAACAGCACGAAGAAGGATCTGTACAAGAAGACTGGAAGAGAAAGCATCGAAGGTACTATGCCGCCAACAACTCTTCCGACTGCTTGCTGAGAGTGACGAGCAGCGTTTCAATACGAATTCCGCATCCCGGGCCAATCAACATCCTACAAGGTGATGTGGGATTATAGCATTGGCCTTGTCCGTATGACGCCTTTCTTCAAATGTTTGGGATACGGGAAGGTGAGTCTGCCGCCAAGGCTGCGTCATTGGAGACACGGTACTGAAGACAATACAGACTAAGCCGTCTCAAATGTTGGATAGGAATCCTGGGTTGAGAGACCTATGCCCTAGCATAACCGGAGGGTCGGTGAGCGCCCAAGGTAAGCCACGCTAACAACTTCATGACGATTGTCATGGTGCTCAATTGGGACCACAGGATACTGGATGCCTTATCGATGTGCCAGGGCCGTATGCGCTACCTTCTGCTTCGAAATTGCGGAGGCCTTGATCCCATTATTTGGCCCCGACTTTCCATCCGAATGCACGCCACCTCAGTCCCTGGGCTTTGCGGAAATGGTCATCAGTCAACAGCTGGTGCAAGAGGCGACGATGGAGGCTAAGATCTCGCGCGACACTTACAGAACGAGAAGTGTCATGACCTTGAAGGAACCATCAAATAACCAGCGACTCGGCAGCTACAAACCGGCGCGCAATGAAGATTTGCATCCATACTTTCGGCCGCCTCCCCAATCTATGTTTGCCCGACCTCCGGTGGGCGATATTGCTGGCCAACACCGATCCTGGGAAGCTACATCTCAGAATGAATCCGAAGCGCAGAGAATAAGACTGCACGGCGATTGTGCCAGTGCTCTACCGCTGGTCAACTCAGATCGCGAACTTTGGTCTTCACCGCAGCCGCCTTGGGCGAGCGATAGCACCCCCCAGATAAAGATATCGGCAGCCGCAGGCGCCGCTATGGGTACAGACGCTTCAGGTCTAAAACGACAGCGTGTGGACCACGAATACCCCGGACATATGCATGACTGTGGCAGGCTAAATATTGGCAAGATCGGCGTGACAGCCATCCTGCACGAGGAGGATGAGCAAAGGGAGGAGGATAAGGAGCATTATATTGGAGAGAAGTGGAAGATGCCGCCGGCTCGAGAGGCAGACTACGCCGCTGCCGAGATGCTCGTCAGGCTGCAAAAGGAAGAACAGGAGCTGCTAGCAGCACCAGCTGCAAGAGTTGCCTGTGATTCTTTTTCAGGGGCGGCTCAGCGGAGAACCCGCAACATGAGGAAGTCAGGCATGTAATTCCTCTTCGCTTATGATGACTTGGCTCTCGGGCAGATGGGGCATGGTCCACAGCTCAAGAACACTCCAGGATGGCGTTGTGTCGCCGACTAGAGTGATGGTTGACAGATCCGGACAACGTTTGCAAGAAAGAGGCCACCGCTCGCCCCCGGAGTTTGAGCATCAGGGGGGCCATATTGGGATGCTTTTAGTTTCTTCTTTAGGGTATTGGGATAGACATTTGGAATAGACCGCGAACAGGCAACGAAATCAAGCACTTTATTGTACCTTTAACCGTGTCTTTTCGTTTCAAGCATCATAAACATTCGTCATCTGACCGTCGTCACCTCGCCGCCCCCCTTTCCGCCGCCTTCTGCGTCTTAAACTTGGCCACCCACTCGTCGGCCTGGGCCGTCGGCACCACAAAGATGCGCACCACCTCGTCCACCACCTCGACCTTGCCCGTTCCAAGCACCTTGAGTAGCGGCACGCGCTTGCCCATCTTGAGCACGCCGCCCTCGCGCGTCTCGATGTAGCACGACACGCCCGCGAGCGTGTAGGCGTGCTCCTTGTCCCACGGCAGCGGCAGCACGTACGAGAGGTGGTCCTCGAGCGTCTGCGTCTCGTTGAAGGCGCGGATGAAGTCGCTCTCGAGGTGCAGCGGGTACAGCAGCACCGTCGGGAAGGCGAGCGTGCTTCGCGGGTCGTCCGGGTCCGGCACGAGCTCAAGCTTGGTGCCCTCCATCTCGGGAGGCTGGGCCGTCGTGCGCGTTGGAATGTTGCGCGCCGCCAGCGCCGCCTTGAGAAGGTGCGCGCGACGCTTCGCTGTGACCTCCCGCTCGGCGTCCTTCTTGCGCTTGGCGTCGAGCTGCTTGGCGCGCTTGATGATGTCGTCGGCAACGTCACGCAGAGCCTTGTTGTCCGCGTCGAGGGTCAGCCCCCGCGCGCACACGTCGTCGGCCTCGGCGATGCGGTCGACGGCAAGGAGCGCCCGCGCGCTGCGGTAGCACGCCTTCACGTTGCGCGGGTTGAGCCGCAGCGCCGCCGCGCCGTCGAGCCAGCAGCTACGGAAGTTGTCGAGGCTGAGGTGGCACGCCGCGCGGTTGACGTACAGCGCTTCGAGCATCTCGCGCTGGTTGGCAATCTCCTCGTCCGAGTCGGGCTCGCCCTCGGGGTTCGTCGTCGTCTCGCCCTTGGCCCGCTTGCGCTCCTCGGCCGCGAGGACGAGGATGCCCTTTGTGTAGAACTCCTTGGCATCGACGTAGCCCCGGACCTTGAAGCATTCGTTGCCGCGCTCCTTGAAGTCGGCGGCGTTCTCCCGCGCCGACCCCTCGTAACTGAGCGCCTGCAGCGCTGCCGTGTCGTCGTTCTCCTCGAGCTCAGTCATGAACAAGGGTGACTTGTTCAGCTCTGCCCACACCTCGTCCACCGTCTTGCCCGCCGTGATGTTCCGTGCCGGCGACAGCGACGGCTTCATCGCATCGGCAGAAGTCTGTGCGTCGCCCTCGCCTGCTTGCTGAGGCAGACTCATGGCCCTTTCCATCTGCTCGTTGAGCATCTTCTCAATGTCCATGGTGCCGGTGTGTTGAGGCCGAAGCCTGTCGGTTCTTCGTCCTTTGTCCTCTCCCTTGCCTTCAAGATTGGAGTTACTATTAATTTTTTCGAAAATGTCGCCCAAAGCTGGATGCAATCAACGATCTCAGTCGAGAGCTCTTGAGTGTTTTGTGAGATGTCATTTGCTGGCGTTCATAAAATTTCCACTCCACCAATGTTCTCCAACTTTCCGTAGGCGGCGGAAATTTCTATTGGGTATCTCCTTAGCACCACCACCACCGCAACTCACCCTTTTATCGTCACTGCATTTGTCCACAGCGACTTTTATCACAAGTGGCGGACTCTGCGATGCTTTTCTACAGGTTACGTCATACCTTCATATTTTGCGCAATTCTCGATCTAGAGGTGCTGCCCAGTTGGGTAGGGCCAGCTCCGACCTCTAGATATTGCACCCACGTCTCGCAAAGGGAAGTATAGTTCTAGCCGAATTATTAATTTATCTCATCCTGCTATATAACTGTTCTGCCTCAGTTTATTGCGAGGTGAAAAGAAAGCAGTAAGTACACTTTTATCCCAGACCTTTTTTAACGCCAACCATGCCGCTTTCTTATGCATCAAACGACGTCTGCCATGGTATATCCCCAACAATAAGCCAAACACGCTAAATGACGGCTGTTTCTCCTCTTCGGCGAGCCTAAGAACGCCGTGCTGAACACCATCGAGCCACCACGCCTCCCTCCGAATTCATGGCTCGAGAAACTGCTATATGGTCAACTGTATCCTCGACACTCTAGGTGAGAGTGCATGGTGAGGGCCGACGGCATGCGTAAATGGGGATAGCCAGTGACATCATGCGTTGCGAAACTGATTCGAGCTCCTCATAACGTAATGGTTCAATCATTCCTCATCGTCTGAAACTTCAGTAGCGATGGCGATTGGTCCTTGTTTGTGCTGCAGAGCAGCAGATTCTTCAGATTTGTCGTCGCATCGTTCGCGTGGCACGGAAAAGCACTGCACCGCGCCGATGATGGCAACCATGGCACTACCGTACCAGGCCAGAGCAGTGCAGTTCATCTTGCTGCCAAAAGTATAGAGGAATCCTGCGACAGGCGGGGCCACCATGCGGCATGCAGCACCGGCGCTGGCAGCCAGGCCATTGACTTTGCCCAATGCGCAGGATGAAGGGGTAGACTCCTTGATGAGGATCAGGAGCAGAGGGTAGAGGGTAATGGAGAGAATATTGCGGATAGCAAGGCAAGTGTAGATGGCAGGGAATATGAGGGACTCGGGAACATAGAGTAATAGGGGCACGATCGCATAGACGATAGGGTGCAACACCGTGACAATGAGGAAGAGTTTGTACACACCGACCCTCTCTGCCGCTAACGGGAAGATGACGGCTTGGACAAGCAGAGCAATTACTCCGTTGACAGCCATGATCATGCCCACGTCGCGGAGGGAGAGCCCCAAACCACCAGAGGACTTCAAAAAGGACGGAAAGCCAGCGCTGGCGAGGGTGACGGCTGATGAACGCTCATCCTCGAAGAAGATTGGCATGAGGTGGTCGTACGTCATGGAGTGGTAGGTGAAGATGGACAGGGCGACGATGAAGCCAACAACGCGCTTGTTCCAGATGCTTGTCACAAGTCCAGTCTTCTCGGCCATGGACATCTCAGCGCATTCGTCTTCGTTCAGGTCGCCGTTGACACTTCGCATGGTACCATAAGTCTCAGCCCGCAGGTCCACCGCTGGTCGCTTCATGGCATCTGAGGTTTCTATCAGCGGTGTCTCCTCGGAGACGTAGGTGTCCGCCGGCAGCAGCACTCGGGGTTGCATGTCAGGGTGCGTCTCATCGAGGAGGAAGAATCCGAGAACGATGCTGATGAGCAGGAGAGCGGCGCAGAGGAGGTTGGGGAGAAGATAAGGGAAGCGTTCGAACAAGCCACCTTTGGGAAAAACGTTGGGCCAGGACTCGTGAGGATCAGCGAAAGTTCCACCGATGCAGGGTCCGATGATGGTCCCAATGCTCCACACAAAAGGCATGACGGCAAAGGCGCGAGCTAAATGCTGTCAGCGAAAGAAGAATAACGAGGCAAGTCGAGGGCACTTACGTTCATGTTCAGGCTTGGTCACCAGCTCGCCGACCATTGTTTGAATGACGCCAATGTTGCCATTGAGAAGGCCACCGAAAGCTCTCCCGATCAAGGCAATCCAGATGTTGGAGGCAAAGCCTACCACTATCATGCTGAACATGGTTCCCACACATCCAAGCATCAAGATGGGTTTGCGGCCGAGACGGTCCGACAGACCGCCCCAGTACATCCCCATCAGTGCCTCGGCGAGGGAGAAGGAGGAAATGAGGAGGCCGGCGTAGAATGATGCATCTTGCTCATCGCCGATCTTAAATTTCTTGACCAGGGCCCAGGCATAGGGAAAGATGGAAGTGAGGGCGATTGGCTCGGCAAGACGAACGATTGCTGCAGTTGACGGTCAGCCGTCTGTATTTGTGTCATAGGCGAGGCAAGCGACCTACCCAATAGGAAGAGTTGAAGCGTCGGGAAGTCGTCCGGGTTGCGAAGACGGACCTGCTTCGTTAGGGTCATGGCTTCTTAGCGAAGCGAGCGCTTACGACGACAGACACAGGCACGAAGTCCGTGGCGGTGCGTGTGTGTGTGTGCGTAGATGAGCGGTGGTCTGAGGTGGCCTGGGCGGCGGGTCTCTCTCGTCGGTCTTAGACAAAATTGCCGTCGAATTCTTCAGCCGGGGTTGGGGTTGCGATGGTCGCACTACGCTACAGAAGAGCGAGAGTATTGTTGAGCAAGGGGGAAAAGAGAGTCCTTGAACCTGCAAAGCAAAGAGAATTCTTGAAGACAGAGAGAAGATCCGAGTCAAGGAGGGCGGAGGGCGGGAGCAAGTGGGAGACGTCGTATTTCTAGCCGGGCCCTCGGCGCGTACAGTGCGGGACGCGGCCCCTGGTGGGGCACCAGAGCCTGAAAGCATCGATAAAGCGAAACATGCAACTAAAAATTTAAGCGCATGTGGCATGTGGGGCGAGACAGTGCGACTCGTGCGGCGAACCTGACCGCCGCCTGCAGTTGGGCCACCGCGTTCGACGTCTTGCTCGCTTCGCCCGTGTCTCACCTGCACCTTCAGCGGCACAAAGTGTCTGAGACACTGGCAACGAACGAGTGCCGCTTGCGTCGCCCGCGAAGCAGAACAATCGCATTCAATAAACAATGCTGGCTCAGTAACGAATTGTTTGGCGGAAGCGTTCCCGGCTAGGACGGAAGAGGAAGATGGTCGGCCAGGGCTGCGCCTCCGGCGACTTGACGATCGCGATGGAGGGAAGCAAGGAAGGGACGGAGCGAGGGATCGAGCAAGGTCGGCCGAGCGGCTCCGCTCTTCTTTGGAGGGGGGAAGTTGGTTGCAGTCGCACTGGATGCGGTTGCCCGACCGTCCTGCCGTTCGTCACCGAGGTGCCAGCCCCGATTGGCCGCAAACTCCCACCGTAAATTTCTCGTATCTCTGGACCGGTGTCGGACTGCCCGTCTGGACTGAGGATCTGCGCACATGCGGGCAGAAATTCCTTGATAAGGGTGGGCTGACATGCCGCTACACCGCATAAGTGCATACAGTATGAAGACCGGGCAGCGACGGAGCGAGCGACCGTCCGGCCACGCGGCTCCGCCACCAAGATCGGCCGGCCTGATTGCTTTCTGCACTTGCACACTCAAACTTGGTCCGTGCTTATTACTTCAATGCAAGCGATAGCCGCCGTTCAAGCCCGTGCGCACCGCCTCGATGTAATGCAGCAGAAATGCAACTGCTGTGGTCTCGTCTTGGTCTCGGCACACATGACCCATTTCCCCTCTCCCACCTCGCCAATACCTGGCCCTCGTGCTCGACACCTGCCTGCCTTCAATCGCTTATTGAGTTTTGAGATAAGACTCTGATTCTGGCTTTCTCCCACCGCCGAACGCGGCAGATGGCGAGATGTTGCGATGGGCATGGCGCGTGAGGGGACGTTCAGTCTCCATGTCTGACGCAGGCGTCGCTGAAGAGGAATGCGGCGTTCTTGCATGGCCGCTGTGTGACCTGAGCGACATGTGCGCGACAGAGCTGCTGCAATCATGTCCCCTGCCCATTCTCCTCGTCCTTCGGGGATCTGAGCAGCGCTCTCTGGTGGCTTGGATCATGTGCTGATTACCGCCCAAAGCCTAGGTGCGCATTGTGCGACCCCTCGGCCGACGCGGCTAGCGTCGTCGGTGAAAACCTGCGCGGCAGATAGGCAAACTCCCCTGCCTCCCGCCACAACAATCACCCGTCCTCGTACTTCGTACCTGTCCCTATTATCCGGCGCACCGATAGTGTTGCTGGACAAGCAGACTGAAGTCGATGCTCCCTCAAGCACACGTATGCAATGATACTCCGGCACGTCGCTCCGTACCGAGATGGCGGCCTCTGCCCAACCAATGGTCGCACCGCCCACCACCAGGTCCGGCGCTTTCCCTCCAGGCACCGGGACGCGGTGTGGCTGCTGGCACAAGCCTCCCACGGCCAAAAAGGGACTGCGTTTTCCCCTCTGCCATCATCGCGTGGTCCTCCCGCTGCCCCCGGTGTCGATGGCGCTGTCGGCCCCCACATGGTCAATGGCACGACCCACACTCATGCATCTACCGAAGGCCGTCAACCGGGGCATGCGCTAGCTCCCGCCGCCCTTGCTGGGATTAAATCGCACTGGGTGGGCCCGCTTTCAACTACACTTGGTTCGAACAAGTCATGGTCGGCTGGGCCAGCCAATTCTAGCAGGCTGCAAGACTTTTCGTTGAGGGATGGGAGAGGCCATACATACAAGCATATCGACACTGCAATAGACTTCACGAGTGCGCCAGGTATCCTAGACTCAGAGCTTCCCCGGACGGCCATCCCGGATAACCGGGCGCCAGTCTGGACATTTCGCATTTGCCGCGGCGAAATCGCACAACAACGCTGACCGGGTGAGCTACTCTATCGAGTACATCGTAAACGAACAGGCATACCCTCCAGCAAAACCAAGCTCACAGTGTGACATAAATGACCAAACCTAAGCTCACAATGCGGAATAAATGGCAGATGTGAATAAAGCAGATTGCTGACCTTGCGATGTGTAGCGCCTCCATTTGTCACTGATCAATGATTGACGTTTGACTGTCGAGTGATAATTTACATCCAGGCACCGTGATCTGTGCGCAACACGCTCCAGAACGCATCGCCAACGCTTCGGCAAAACTTTGAGACGTTTCGGAATAAGAGCCCAGGGTTGACGGCGGGAAGGGCACGCGTATGCGGACGTCTTCGCCAAAGCCTCGTCTTGATAGGAGTCTAAGCCGGGAAGCGAAGTACACGCATGAGCTTATGCACACGGACGTTGTGCCAAATCGAAGCACCGTCAAAGCCCAAACAGTCCGTTCCTGTGGTGACTGTCAATAGTCGTGAACTATCTATGCGTCTATGGCTCGCAAAAAGTAGGCACCATGCGGCCTAGATGAGCCGCTATGAGGCTCCTTCTATTGTCATTCTCCAGCCGTCATTCAACGCCCATCTCGCCTAACATGGCTTTGTACCAATCCGTTTCCTCATTCATCTGCTCCGCGGTCCTCACAGTCCGGTCCTCATCCTCAATGCGCGGCATTTGCCCGCCAGGCATCGGCCGCCGCTCCCGATCCCATAGCGCGCCACCGACGTTGCCCTCCTCGGATGCCATCTTGACGTAGATTTCATCCATGGCGCTGGCATTGCCCAAGTCGCCCCGGGTGCGCGGGATGACGTGGACGTGGACGTGCGACACCGTCTGCCCGGCCTCGGCGCCGTCCTGCACAGCGATGTTGAAGCTGCCTGCCTCGAGATCACCCTGGGGTTTGAAATACGCGCGCGCGAGAAGCCGCTGCGTAAGCTGCACGGTGCTGAAGAGGTCGGCCGTCTCAGCAGCGGAAAGGTCCGTGAGGCGACGGTGCGGAATGAGCGGGCAGACAAGGACATGGCCGGGGATAATGGGCTTGAGATTCACGAGGGCGAATGAATGAGGTGTAGTGAGGAAGACCTGGTGGCGTTGCATCAGCAGAGTGTTGAGTGAGCGGGCGAGAAATGAGTCAGATCTCGATGGTGCTATGATGTCTGAGGCTCTGAGTCTAAGCTGCGGATTGATCAGGAGCCCCAGCTACACCGCCCGTTCATGAGAGGTGACGCAAACCGGAATGAAGCCTAGATACGGACCTGCCTCGTGACCTCAAAGGGCCCGAATTTGATAGTCTTGCCCTCCGTGCTTGTCGAGGTCATGATGGCGCCGAGGGGAGATGGCGTTGCGAGTGACTTGGCAGTGCGACCCAGCCGCGCGGCAAGCATGCTCCCCGGCGGCAGTCTCAACAGGGCGAACGACGAGGACCACGGTCGCTGACAGACTTCAGGTCAAGCCAAGCTGGAGTCGGACCATAATATGCTTTCGCAGAGGCGCGTTGACGTGCTGTGGCTGCGTGGCTGCGTGTCGGCGCTTCCCGGAGTCAGGCCTTCAGCGTTGCGACTCGGCCCAGTCCCGAGTGGGGCTGATGACCTCATCGACGATCACGACGTCGATACGACCTCCTCGACTGCCGGTGCAATTTCGGCCATTGAGTCTTAACGCAAGCATGTGGCGGGATACATATCTCGTTGCTCGTTGATAAGAGCTAATGCATGGACGGGGCAAAAGTGCTTCTTGATTTCCCAGATTCTTCATGCCTCGTCGCTTCTAGCTTGTAGCACCCCAATCACACAAATCTGTTGTACGTACATTCGGACGCAGAACAGACAAATTCTAGCAAATTCTCCCTTTACCTTGAGCCAAACTCTCAAGGCCAGCATTTCCATGCGCGTGTTGACGGCATGGCCTTCTGAGGTACATCGCCATGTACTCCAAAACTCCGTGTATGCTCATGAACAGGATTTCAAAGAAAAAGCTTCGTGCTGTAGGCAAAGCGGCTAACCGGAGAAACGGGAGCTCTGTCCCTCAAGGGAGGCGAACTTGATCCTCATTAAGGGGTAGGGTGTTTGCAGCTGTACCAAACACTCGCTGCGTTGCATTCAAGGGCTCGTGCTCCTCGTGGCGATCTTCGTCCCAGTGAACTAGTAGAAAAAGTCAGCATACCGACTCGATTCTGCCGTGTCATAGCAACGTACTGTGCGACTTAACCACCAAGCTGCTCAATAGGGCAATGACGAACAGGCTGCCGAGCGCAACGAATACCGCTTGCGGATATGTCTCTACTGTCGCGGCGTAGATGCCGTTGAACACGACTGGGCCGACGACCCTCGCGAGCGCGTGCAGCATTCCGATGGCGCCGAGGACCTGGCCAACGCGCTCTGGGGGAACATGCTTTGTGACCGTCGCCTGGGTGGTAGCGCTGCCAAGCCCTCCCAGGGCAGTCATCATGCCGCTACCGAAGAAGAGGGCCTCCGATCGCGCAAAGATATATCCCATGCAACCCACGATGTCCGAGATTAGAGCAATGCGAAGGACCCACGTGTCGAGGCGGTCCGCTCCGTTGTTCTTGTCTTCGGTTTCCACCCCCGAAAGCCTGCGTCGCCGAGCTGCAGGGCGTACGCGTCCAAAGTAGTTGAGCACGGGGAATATGCCCATGAGGACGACCACGCGAACCAGGGACAGGACAGAGACGAAGCGGGAGCTCTCAAAGTTGCCCCAATCAAACATGTACCCGGCGTACAAGATGATGACGGGGCCAGCGGCGAAGCCACTTGCGAGGATAATGGCGTCGCAAATAGCCAGGGCTACCAGGTTCATGCCCAGCCTTGTCGAGGTTCCCGGGCCGGTGGGCCAGAGAATCTTGAGAGGTGCGAAGGGGTTTGAATAACGAGCAGTGGATGCCCAGGACCCTGAGTGCATGGCACGAGCTTCCTTCTCCTTCTGCCACTTCTCGCGAGCCGCAAGCTGCTTCCTCTTGGAGACGGACTCAGGTACGACGAAGCCAACAAACAGGACGAAGAAAGCGTGGCAGCCGAGGACGACGTAGAAGATGGATAAAAGGCTCCCTGTCCACTTGACGAAGTATGCAGCGAGTAGGGGGCCAAAAGCCAGGCCAGTGAAGAGACAAGCGTGGATGTAGCCGATGGAAACGGCGCGCTTGGATGGCGGCGTGCAGTCGCTCGTATACGACTGGCACAGGATGCTGCCGGCGGTGAACGATCCGGTCATGCCGTCGAACACAGCTCCAAGGACCAGCCAGCGATAGTCGATGGTTTGCGGAAACTTGGCAGCAAGAACCGTGACGAGCTCCCCCATGACCCCACCACAAGATGCCAAAGCGAGCAGCTTCGTTCTCCCAAACCTATCCGACATGTGGCCCAGCTTGGGGGCCACAATGGCGCTTAATCCGCCGGTGACGAAGTTAAGGACGAGTATGAAGGTCGCTACATCTTTCTGCACAGCTGGTATTCTGCATTGCGGGTTGTCGCTTCCGAGAACAATCGGGTGCTCGGGGTCGTCGAGGGCCTTGTCTGCAAAGTACTGCTGGCAGACGAGGTCAAGGATTCTGCGCGGCGGGGCGAGCAATTAGTCTGAGCGCCGGATGAGGCATGGCAGGCCAACATACAGATTGAGCTTGGGGACAATAACACCGCCGAAGGCCAGCGTAAACAAAGCAAATGGGGCGAGGAGCCAGAAAACCTAGAAATGAGGTTAGACGTCGGGACCTGAGAATTGAGTTCACAACGGAGCAGCGAGTACAGAAGGCGTGCGCCACCACGATAGACCCTCAAAGTCTTCAAAACCGTTCCAACTGTCCTTGCGACCGTTGGCGCCAGCGCCAACACCATCGCCATGTTCGTGGGTACCTGCGCCGAGCAAGCGCGTTGTCTCTGTAGAACCGGGCTCGATGCTGTCCGGTTCGCTGGCCACGGAGCCACTGAACCCTTTGCCGCTATCGACTCTTTTGGATCGCGCCATCTTCAAGAACACCTATCCGGTGCGCCGAGCACGGGCGAATGCTGATCGACGGCTGCGAAGCACGCCGGAACCCGGTGCGGCAAATGCGATCGGTTTGGAGGGCTGCGTCGCGAGCAAGCAAAGGTCAGGTCGGTGGGAGCCTCGGGACTGCGTAACAACGGCGGAGGCACTTGTCCGATCCCATATCTTGTCGCGCGACAGGTCTAGCAGGTCGGGGGCGAAAGGATGGAAGTCTGGGCAAGGCACGCGTTTCAAGGAGCGAAAAGCTGGGGGAGGCCCGGGCTGATAAGTCGACGAGCCATGGTGGTTGGTGTCTTGAGATCGAGGTCTCGGCCGGGGTCAAGAGTCCGGGGGGCAACCACTAGCAAGTGCTAGCACGGTGGTGTGCCGCCGTGGAGCTGGCGCGGCGACTGCACGAGATAGGCGATTCTACGACACGATCCCTACTACTGCGTACCGCCATGCCAGATCCGAGCGATCCTCGTACACCCGAGGAATGCGCAAGACGATAGGCATGGAGCAGCTCCAATTGGAGGAAAACGCTGGCGTTGGTACGAGCCAGCGTCTTAGTCGTGGCTACGAGCTGTTGGGCTGCGGGAGACCCGAGACATTGGACGTCTGCTGGCCCAAGCAGACGGACGGGATCGTGGAACCCTTGTCGCAGCCCCGAAATCCGGTCTGCGTACCTGCGCGCCGACGAAACCTTGGGGGCCACCAGCCAATGTGCTGGACGCTGACGACGGGTCGATGACGCGGGCGTGGGCGCGGGATTCCGATTTCTAAGCCAAGCGCGCGCGCGCAAGCCAGAAATGGCCAACCCACTCCGCTTCAGGTCGCGGAGTTTGCCCTCCTCCGCGCCGTGGCTTCGCTTTTATTGATTGTCCTTGATTGCTGCCACGCAGTGCGACGGCTGCTTCGGGTACGCTACCCCAACAGCTTGGGAGCAAATGCGGGGAGGCGGTTGAGCTTTAAGATAGCCCGATCGTGATGGCCAAGTCATCACAGAAGAGGAAGGATGGAAGTCCCTGGAGTACTACTCGTACTCTTGCGTGCAGCGTGTCTCACGTCTCGTGCTCGCAACCGAGGATGGGCTCGCCTGCTACGCCATACACTGGGAACCGGTACGCTCCGCGATGGATTCGAGCCAACTTCCGTGAGCCCTTGTTGACGACGAGGTACCCCGGGTCCAGCCTGACATGCTCCAAAGATGAACAGTGGATGAATTGACTGTCCCCTGCTCGTAGACGCGTGGGAGATGGCTTCATCAAGGGCTCGGGGAAACGCTGTTCTGCCTCAAAAGGAAGCCCAGTGAAAGCTCATTGGCGCCAAGGTGAAGCCGCGGTGAGACCCCAGTCGCCCGCGTAGTGCAGCATGTGCCGCCAATCAAGCGCTGCCAACCGATGACTCAGCAGCGTCACAGCTGTCCACCTCGAGCCTTCACATTTTCTGCTCTCGCGACTAGCTTCAGCCGGACGCCAGGCCACACCATCGGCACACAGGTCGCGTCCCATCCGCCAGCCGCCAAAATGCCCGTCGTCAAAGGAGGTGTGTGGACCAACATCGAGGATGAGATCCTCAAGGCCTCCGTCTCCAAGTATGGCCTCAACCAGTGGGCACGCGTGTCCTCGCTGCTGGCGCGCAAGACGCCCAAGCAGTGCAAGGCCCGCTGGAACGAGTGGCTGGACCCCAGCATCAAGAAGATCGAATGGAGCAAGGAGGAGGACGAGAAGCTGCTGCATCTGGCCAAGATTATGCCCACGCAGTGGCGCACCATCGCCCCCATCGTCGGCCGCACCGCCAACCAATGTCTCGAAAGATACCAGAAGCTGCTCGATGAGGCCGAGGCGCGCGAGTCCTCCGCCTTTGGCCTCACTGGTCCCGAAGGCGGCGAGACGCAGGCCCCGAGCGCCGACGACGTCCGGAGACTGCGCCCTGGCGAACTCGACCCGGACCCAGAAACGAAGCCTGCCCGCCCCGATACCGTCGATCTCGATGAGGACGAAAAGGAAATGCTGAGCGAGGCTCGCGCCCGCTTGGCTAACACACAGGGAAAGAAGGCGAAGAGAAAGGCGCGAGAGCGTCAGCAGGAGGAGTCTCGCCGCTTGGCATCGCTGCAGAAACGACGAGAGCTCAAGACGGCCGGCATCAACGTCAAGGTCACGACGCGGAAGCAGGGCGAGATGGACTACAATGCCGATATTCCGTTTGAAAAGAAAGCAGCGCCTGGTTTCTACGACACCTCCGAGGAGCAAGTGCGAAACGAGATGCAGCGCGCTGCGTTCGACCCGCGAAAGCAACAACTAGCGACGAAGCGAAAGGGCGATGGCGACGACGACAACGATCGCAAGAGGCGAAAGAACGAGAAGGATGGCGCGTCGGAATCGCAAAAGGCGGCCACCAAGGCTGGCCAGATGCAGAAGCTGAGGGAAGCGGAGCAGAACAGCAAGCGCCGTGCCCTAAACCTGCCGGCGCCGCAAGTGAGTGATGGCGAGCTGGAGGACATTATCAAGATGGGCAAGATGGGAGAGGCGGCCAACACCATGGCCAGAGAGAGCGACAATGATGCGACGAGAGGCTTCGTCAACTCATACTCTACCCTCAACACAAACGCCCCCATCCGGACGCCCAAAGCCCCTGAGCAGGAAGACCACATCGCCAACGAGATTCGCAATATTCGAGCGCTGAATGAAACAAAGTCAGCGCTATTGGGTGGTGAGAATACGCCTCTTCACGAGGGAGCGGGATCGACAGGCTTTGAAGGCATTACTCCTCGGAAGCAGACCATGGCGACGCCGAATCCTATGGCCACACCCATGAGGGCCAACGGGGTGGGCGCCACGCCAGGGCGGCCGGGCCCAACGCCCATGAGGACGCCACGAGACACCTTTGCATTGAATCGGGATGATGGAATGTCCGTGGCTTCAGCAACTCCCCGGGACATACGGATGCGGGACGTGGAAATGCGGAGCCAACTACGGTCAGGTCTCGCCTCGCTCCCCAAGCCCAAAGACACGGAATGGGAATTCGAGATTCCCGACGAGGAAAAGGAGTCAGCAGCCAATGAGGAGGCCCGGCAAGAAGATGCTGCTGAGCGCGACCGGCGGGAGCGAGAGAGACGAGCCGCTGAAGAGGAACTCGAACTGCGGCGTCGGACCCAGGTCTTGCAACGAAGCCTTCCACGGCCTCAGGTCGTTGACCTGCCAGCTTTGCTGAAGAAGGCCAATAACATCACAAACGCTGCCGAAGCTCTGATTGCCAAGGAAGCAGCAGCGCTCATGGCCAACGACGCCTCCAAGTACCCTTTGCCGGGGTCCCAGGTCAAAGGAACCCTGAGACCGATCGACCGCATCGATGACGACGCCCTTGCAGACGCTCGCCTCCTGATTCTGTCGGAAACCAAGCCTCGCCCCAGCCTCGAAGAGATCCAGACCTTCTTCGATAGTCGAGCGAAGGACTCAACGCTTCTTGGTCTCGGCTGCTACGTCGACGACGAAGGCGAACAGGAGGCAGCCATGCGCGCCGCGTTTGATGTAAGTTGTTCTTCATATGCCGCCAGCGGGACTGGCCCTCCGAATCGAGTGCTGACATTTCTCTGCAGTCTGTACAGGAATCTATCATGACCTCTGCCGAGCAAGGAGCTAAGCTCGAGGCGAAGCTGGGTCTTCACCTCGGCGGCTACCAGAAGCGGCAGAAGATGCTCAAGGACAAGGTCGGGAACGCCTCTGAGGCGCTCGAGAAGGCCAGAAATGCACTAAGTGGCTTCAAGACGCTGGCGATATCCGAGGACGTAGCAATCGACAGGCGGTTGGCAGCGCTGAGGGAGGAGGTCGGCTTTGTGAGCCGCCGTGAGAGAGAGGCGCAAGAGGAGTTCCGGAAGGTCAGGGACGAACTGGACGCTCTGCGGGCGGGCCGTGTGAATGGACATGTCTAGGAAGGGTTTTGAACAAGTTGGTGCACCGGGTCGCGTGGAGGAGATGGCCTTTACAGGATCCAGAGCCGTCTTCCACCAATGTATTTCTATTCAGATCAACGAGATGGCATTCTCTATCTCTAACTATGCGCGGTCTCTTTGAGTATAGATTGAAAGGTGATGACACAGACTCGGTTTAACCTACCGTCGTTTGCTCAATGCCAGCCGCGGCAGCCTGATGGGCGCGATCAGCAAGACCGAAACGGCCGCGACCACGATACAGAGCACAAAAGTCAGGCGCAGCGAGGCTTCGTAGCTCCGTACGACCTGTTCTCGGTACGGCTGCTGCAGCTGTGGAATGGCCTCGACAGAGGCTCTGACACGGGCAATGATGGTGTCCCTGTCGTGACCATGGACATACAGGCTCAGGTAGTGCACGAGGGCGTTTTGGACCACAAGGCTGCTGGCGGCGATGCCTAGAACCATGCCCAGCGAGCGCCAGAGGATGAGAGTGCTGGTGACGACGGCCTGCTCCGTCTGCTCCGAGCACGCAAGGATGGCCATGAAGGTGCCCGGGAACTGGAAGCCCTGGCCGAGGGATGAGGGGACGAGGGCAAGGATGTAGGCGGCGGGGGCGAGGTCGCGGCGCAGGAGACAGAGGCACACGGAGCCGGCGAGGTAGAACAGCGTGCCAGTGAGCAGCGGCCACTTGAGGCGCCGGGTCCAGGTGATTGCGAAGCCGGTGCTCGCGCCGGCCACGGACGAGATGAGCGAGGGCAGGACGAGGCGCAAGCCGGACGAGGTGGCGCTGGCGAGGAGCACGGCCTGGAAGTATAGGGGGCTGAAAGCATGCTTTAGCATAAAGGGCGGAGAGCTTGGGGATGGTCAAAGGCTCACATGTTGAAGAATATGGAGTTCGAGAGGAAGGCGCCCAGGAAGTTGGCGAAGATGAGGTTGGCACGCGGCGAGCGGCGGATGAGACGCAGAGGCATGATAGGCTTCGCGACGCGCGACTCGACGACGAGGAAGGCGGGGAAGCAGACGGCGAAGACGGCGAGGCACACGATGACGAAAGGATGTGACCCTGCGACACGTTTTAGTCTCTTCGTCTGGCTGGTTTTGTCAATGGAGTGGCAAGGTGCTGGAGGGACTTACACGGCAAGACGTTGCCGCCGAGACTCTGCGAACGAGATGTTAGCCCCGACACTGTTGCTCGAATAGCAGAGGCAAGACGACGTACCAGCCCCAGGATGAGAAGGCAAATGGCCGCCGTCAGCAGCAGCGACCCCATGGCGTCGAACTCGCGCAGCGCCTGCCATACGCTCTTGCGCTCCCCGGCGATGCCCAGGTCCCGCGGGATGGCGACGGCACTGATGCCGATGCACAGCAGCAGCGGCGGGATCTGCACGCCAAACTCCCAGCGCCAGCCCAGCGCCTCGGCCATGGCGCCGCCGAGGGCGGCCCCGAGCGCAGAGGCGACGCCGTAGGTGACGTTGATGTACGACTGATACGCTCCGCGGCGCCTGCGGTGGAGTTATTAGCCTGCCCCGGGGGAAACATGCCAGAGTGAGGGTGGGAAGACAGGAACGACGTACTCGATGGGCACGAGGTCGCTCGTGATGATGCTCCCCAAGGTCATGGACCCGCCGGCGCCGAGCCCGCACAGTGCCCGCGCAACGATGAAGCTCTCGATGCTGCCGGCGCTGGCGCACCACGCCGTCGCGAGGGTAAAGACGACCAGGCATCCGAGGAAAAGCGGCTTGCGCCCGACGGCGTCGGACAGGCGGCCCAGCAGCGGCTGGAAGGCCGTCGAGGTGAGCAGAAAGGCCGTCGACAGCCAGGACGCCGAGTTGGCGGCGCCAAAGTAGGACGTGATGACGGGGTGCGAGCTCGCCATGATGGTGCCGTCGAAGCAGCCGATGAACTGCGCCGCGAGCAGCTGCGAGAAGATGAACCAGAAGCGGCCGGGGGAGGTGTCGTTCAAAAATGGGGTACCTTCGTCATCGTCGTCATTGTCGTCGCCGTCGTCGATGGCGGTGGTGTCGGGCGCCATACGTGTGCGCAGCAACGGTGATGCTTCCGTGCACGGCTCGTCTGTGTCACCGGCACCCTCGTCTTCCTTCGCCCCGGGCTCGGGACCGTAGGCATACTGGCTCGATGCGACGGGCCGGAGCATGGCCAGGTCACTCGGCTCCGGCTCCAGCACCGGCCCTGTCGTGGGCAGGGACCGCGACAGCTGGTCAAAGCGGTCAAAGTCGACCTCGTCGGCGTTGTTGCTGCCCGGCACGGCGACGGGCCGCGGCGCCGTCGACGGAGCGGCCGGCGCGGGGCCCGACGCGGCTGTTGCACGGCATGGCTTTGCCATGTCCCGTCTCGAGCGCTATCGCTGAGTATTTTTCTTCTGCAGCCTGTCCCCCAAAGGAATCGCTCCCGTGAGCCATGCAAAGTCGTCCAAAGACAACAGCTTTCCGCTGAAGGTTCGCGATTTATCGGGCACGGTCAAGCTAAAGGATTCGGTGTCGCTTGGGCAATGCGAGCAGGGACCCGCTGCGGGCCGGTCTTCGGCCTGGCGAGTCACTGACAATTGTTAATTTGTTGCTTATGTACGGGCCCATCCTAGCTCTTGCGACATACGAGCCATGCCTTTATCGTCTTGTATTATTGGCCCCCGCGTTTGCCGCCATTGTTCATTGCGACGGCAGATGTCGCCATCCATCTTCGGGGTATCAGCTGCTCTAAAGGATTTGTAAGAGGGGCCGACAAGCCGATCTCATCCACGATGCCGACGACTCAGAGCCGACTGCAGGCTGCACCTCGGGTGAGACAGCATTGGTTCTGCACTCGTCCCCCGGCTCTGCCTCCCCCGCATTGGCCGGCCCTATCACACCTCCAGGCTTTGGCTTGACTGAACTGCGGCCGCCAGGATGCCAGCTCCCGTAATGCCCCCGTCGTGGCAAGGGCTTAGCAATACCCTGACGGGTGCCTCGCTACCAAATCTCTTGGCCACAAGCCCGTCTATAAAGTTCTGACAGTCCACCAAGTAATCCTGGAAGTGGACAATGCAACCACCCGTGTAACCAACTCCGAGCTCGCTCACATCCGAGTTCGTAATCAAACCCTCTGCGGGAATTTCTTCGGCCAATGTGAGCAAGGCGAGGATGGCTGCGGCCATGATGCCGGCGGCACGGGTCTCGATGGCCTTTGCAATACTGTATAAAGCTTCGGCCAAAGGCTCCGACCACCTAAAGTCGGAGCTGTCCGTTGATTCAGGAAATTCGGCCCTCAATTTCGATACGAGGTCCGCCATCTCCAAGGACTTGAAGTGGCTGAGGAAGGTCGTCGTCAGACTATGCTTCTCCAACAACGCCGGCGGCAGTGTGTCTGCTGACAGACCAAGGGTATTGGTCATGTAGCTGAGCAGCACGATCCGTCCCAGCTCTCCGAGATATCTCCCTGCCGTCATGTACTCCAACGGCTGGAAGCCGGGTCTTTCATTCTGTGCGCTGAGTTCATCGTCCCAAGTTGTGATTAACCCCATTTCCCTCATCGGAGCTTCAGTCCCATTGATGCTCCATTCCGTATTGACCGCAATCTTCACGTCTTGAGCCTTTTCTCCGGGTAAGACGCTCACCTTTTGCTTCCGTTTGCTAGGATGCAGGTGGCTTAGCCTCAAGGGAACCGTAGCGTTGCAGCCCGTGCCGAGGATGAGGCCCATGGCTGCACGGCGGTGCGCCGCACCGTCATAGTTGAATATAAAAGAGACCAGCGTAGAGACGGAGTCATTGGCGATGGCGGCGACTCGTATTGGCGGGAGATGGGCTGTTTTACTCTTGTTATACCCTTGTTGGAGGCGTGCCCCTAATTCAACGTCTGGTGGGATAGCGAAGCCCTTGCCCATGGAGGTTATGGTTGCCTCAGATAAAGAGTGCTGGTCGGTCGGGAAGCTAAAGGTAACACCGAGTGGCAGTGGACGGTCGCTTTGGATGTGAAGGCTTCGACATCCCTCGTCGACAACCTCGGCTATGCACTTGCCGATCCAAAGGAAGAGGCCGTCGGCATTGTCATTTTTCAAGTGATTTGAAATAGGCCAGGACTTCTCCAAGAGACGCTGTATGCGGCTGGGGCATCTGGACGGGGCCGGCGGCGGGTGGCCGTTGCCATGACCATTGATTTGTCCGTTTGTCGCCGTGCCATTTACTTCCAATGGCGACGAAAAGTCCTTGGCCAGTAACTCGACGAAGCCGACTCTGAGGTTCGTCCCGCCACTGTGACAGGTCAGCACCTTAGCTCACAAGCGCGGCCTCGCCTCGCAGAATCCCACGATATATCATTGGTAGTGCAAGGTGAGTACGGCTTACATGTCTATGGCGAGGTGTCTGCGCGGATGTTAGCATCTGTTTCAGCCTCACGATGGGCGAGGGCGGCAGCTTACCGTCCGTGGCCGTGGTCGGCGACGGGGCGCAAGATGGACTCGGATATGGGCGTGGGTAGAAACTGTTCCTGCGACGCTGCGGCAAGCTGGGCGAAGTTGGCGAGGAAGCGCTGCGAGAGCACGTGGCACGTTTCAAGGTCGATGCGGAAAGGGAGCAGCACGTCGTCGAGCGACGCTCTCTGGGTCGGCGATGAGGCAGCCATGCTGCTCATGAAAGCAATCGTCGGGAAACCAGATCAATGCCAGTCATGCTCGCCTGCAGGAGGATGCAAGAGAGGCCAAGCTTGCCTTTTACGAGCATGCGACTGGCGATGCAGGACGCGGGAGGCTTGAGGAAGCTTGGCTCGGGACGATGACGGTCTTGGTGGGTTGCAGTGGAGGGCTTGCGCCACCTCCAGCACCCGCAGCAGCCTGCAGGGCCCTGAAGCAGATCCGCTCCTAATGGAAGCGGGGCCACAGGGACGATGCGATGCAACGTGGGAGCGAGAGACCAGCTGCCGAGCGAGACACGCGGACGCGCCTTTTTGACATTAGCACCCATCGCACACGGCATTCACGGGAGTGTGCCGAGTAACATATCGCTGCTTGTGATAAACGTGGGGTTTTTGCGTGGCATGGCCATGTATCATTAAGGTAGGTAGGTAGGTATAGCAAACGCCAAGTAGAGGCTGCGCGTCACTTCATGTAGACACGCAGAACTGGCCATGGTCCCGTCGGGCGGATGCAACATTCACATATAATAAGGACAGGTAATGGTGATCGTCGTGTGCAGTGTTGCAGCTCAAATCAGGTCAGCCGACCGGCAGGCCATCTATAACAACAGGCGTCGTGTTCCTCAGCGCTAGTACAGTGTAGAGCCTATTCATGGCTTCGCGATCGTTGCCGCAAATGGCCGAGCTCTCGCGACTGCCGTTTAGAGTTCCTCGTGCACCGCGGGTGCTTGGAGAAGGATGTTCGTCGTGGCAATGATGTGAATGAAGCTGAGGTGGCCGCCTGATTGCCGTGTTGAGACTTGGCGAGTAACTAAAGGCTGCGTCAGGCCCAGGGGCAGGCACTGGTTTGCGGCAGAACGGCGGCCTCCACCTCCGCATCCACCCGCCTGCTAGGCTGCTCCGCCTCGTTGGCATTGTCTCACTCGTGCGCGACACTGGTTCCATCTCGTCCGTGCCCGATCCGCGCAACTCATCGCTGTTAGACCTGCGCTTTGATTTATTTGTTTCTTCTCCCTCTCGACCTCGACAGCATCGCCATCAGCCGGGCCGACCTGCTCGGATCGCCATCCAGACACGTCTGCCTTGTCATCAACCATCGATCGAGCCCGCTCTCGAGCAAGCGACACGGCATATAACGAGCCAGCATCTATCACCATGGATGAGAAGAGGGACCCCAGCGTCAGCATCATCCAAAGCCAGAACCAGAACACGATGCCCTCGCGCCCCCGCCGGTTACTAAGCGCTGTCGTCGTCTTTCTGTGTCTCGGCGCCTGGGCATATTCCCTTCTCCCCGTTATAGGCGCTCGACGCCACGCCAAGGACCTTGCGACTGGCAGCGATGCGATTGTCAAGCCCAGCTTGGTGCCGTTGGAGGCGCATATCATCAGCAAATGCCCCGACACGAGGGTACGCCGCATGAAACACTTTCGCCCGGCGGCTGCTTAGCATCAATGCTAATAAGACACTGCAGGATGCCCTGCGCCAGCTGATCCTCCCTGTCATGCAGCGCGTCCACGACAAGGTCGACTTTAAGCTCAACTACATCGGAACGTATGTCGAAAAGCTGCTTGCCCACCCTTCGGCTGTTCCGGCTAACGTGTTCCAGCCCGACGGCCAACGACGGCATCGAGTGCATGCATGGCCCCGAAGAGTGCCTGGGCAACATCATCGAGCTTTGCGCCCGCGAGCTCTACCCCGACCCCAAGATCAACCTTGGCTTCATCATGTGCCTGACGAAGGACTACCAGCACATCCCCGAGCGTGCACTGATCGAGGACTGCGCGCTAGAACATGCAGTCGACTTCAAGGCTCTCAACGAGTGCGCCACGCGAGATGATGGAGCATACGGTCTCGATCTTCTCCGAACCAGCGTCCAGAGGACGGCCGACGTGCGTTTGCATTTTCCAGAAACAGTGGCATCGTCGATGCAGAGCTAACGAATTGCAGGCCGACGTCACTGTAAGCTGCACCATCCGACTCAACAATGAAGTCTACTGCGTTCGCGACGGGGGTGAGTGGACCGACTGCCCTCACGGCTCCGGCGTCAACGACCTCGTCATCGCTATTGAGAAGCTTTACCACTCTTCTTGAGCGGCTCAAACACATCAGTCCACAACTCGCTCGCCTCTCCTAGTGTGTAGCTCAACGACACCCCATCCATGCCCGCCTCGTCGTCGCCCTCCATGACCTTGAGGGTCTCGATGATGCCGTCCAACCCCACGGCCTTGCCCGTCGCCTGCGTCGCCCCAGCCTCGAGCGCAACGTGCACGATGTGGATGTGGAAGTGGTAGTACGTGGGTTGGTAGTGCACGTACAGCTTCAGCTGGTCCGCTTCGATGGATGGGTACGTCGACACTGTGGCTGACACGAGCTTGGCCTTCATGTGCTCCAGCCAGGGAATGTGCTTCTTCTTCAGGTCGCGCAGCGACCATATGTCCCTCCTCTCCACCAATGCGAGCAGATGCAGCGCGTCAAGCGTACTTCGGTCCCAGTTGAGGTCGGGCAGCAGCAGGAAGCCCTCGTCGCCCGCTTTGCCCAGCTCCGTCCTGTATATAACGTCCTCGACCTCCTTCTTGCCTTCGATAATGTTGAAGACCCAGTTCAGCCGGCCCTGCTCCCTCTTGCTCTGCATGTACGGCCGGATCGCGTCCCTGTAGATGGCGGGCGTCTCGGTGACAAACCGGACGCCCTGTTTGCTGTACTTCTTCACGTGTGCCTCAGTGCACGGATATATCAGGTTGATTTTGAGGTCTGCGAAGAAATCTTCCTCACCTCCTTCGCTGCCCACGTTTCCCACTTCTCCCGGCGGCAGGACGTCAGCTGCGCCGGTGCGGGCCATGCTCCAGCTGTATATATCATTGGCACCGAGATTCCGCACGCGCGAGAGGCTGGCGGGCAAACGGCCCAGGTACGCGGCCGACTCCGGAAACGGTGCGCGCTCGACGACAAGCACGGCGGGGGCGCCGTCAATGGTGCCGTACATGCTCGCCCTTCGACCGGCCTGGTCTGCACGGCCCGCCGTCAGCGTGCATTACGGACTTTGAGTACACCAAGGAAACTATGAAGGATTGGGCGGGGGAGACGTGCTCCCTAGGAGAGCAGAGGACGGGACGCACCTTGGTTGAGGACGCGGTCGAGTTGGAACTTGGGCACCAGCGCCTCGGCCCTGGCCTTTTGGTCGGCCATTGCGATGTATCGACTGGCGTGATTGTACGACGAGAAGATCCGGTAGCTTAGGAAGGATGCTGTCGACGTTGTCGAAGCTTCGCGTCGTCTAAGAGGTGTGCAGCCTCAGGTGCTAGTTGGTTGGAAGAAAGTTGGAGGTCGCGCGGGCCAGACCGCGCGCCCCTCGACCCCGCGGCGGGGGGCACCATTGATCACTCAGATCCACCAATGTCTTGGCCTCGCCGATTGACTGGCACCAAAGTCGGACGAAGCAATTATAGCATCGTGACTGGTTGTATAGAATTGACACTGCGAAGAATATGCAGGGATAGGGGGCCAGACGTTTGCGACCGATGCATCATGTCACTTGATCTTCATCCTGCAATGGCACAGCAAGCTATCTCCCTAGGACCGCATCTCTTTTGGTATCTAAACTAGGTAAGTAAATCGGGAGGACGTCCTCCCCACGCATGTCCATGTCTAGGTTATGCCTCACGCGGGCAATGAAGATGTCGAATCTCACGAGGTCTATGCTTCCCTGCCGCCTCCTTCAACTCCAGAAGCCGCCGCCTCCCACCAGCCACCCACGGCTCCAGGTGTCTCAACCTCACTCAGTCGTAATTACTTAGCCGTCTACTCCACAGTCAACCCTCTCATCCGCGCCGGCAAACCTTCCTTTGCTGCTCACAACGGGTATTTTGAAAGGACGCTCAAGAATCGAAAAGAGAAATAAAAGCTCAAAACCGCCAAACGGCCGGGTATAGTGCAAAACAATTAATTGCCTCGTTCATCTCGTCCAAGTCACTCGCGTAGGTGGTGGTCGGCCAGGTAGTTTTTCGGGTTGTTTGATAGTTCAACGCATGTACGTCGTCAGGAGGTTTCTCCTCCTGGAACAGACGCATTGCTCCAGCAGGTGTATCTTGCCTCGTAGAACCATTCAAAGTCTGCAGGCCAAAACGCCGTAGCAAATGCGCGAGAGAGAGTTGTCGTCATGAAACCGTATTCAAGAGATTACCATGTCGTGATTAGGCGGGTCGCCTCATTGGATAGTCGGAGAGGCGAAAGGGATGCCCGTGGACGCTGAATCCGTCGAGCCATCTCCATCGATTGTTTTCCTCCAATGCTCGGGAAGGCAGACGCAAACCAATGGGAAGGCCTTCATCTCGCGGTGCGGCGCGACAGGGGAGTCATCCCGAGGCCCTGACGTGTTGGAGACGCCACTGTCGCGTTGCGCTTGTCGTCGCGCCTCCCACTCCTCGGCTCGCTCATCTACCATGACGCCAGTGGCCCAGCCGTCATCCCAGATTCCTACCACCTTGAGCATGTCTCCGCGCTCCAGAGCGAACTCGTCGGCAGCGCGTGGCTGATATGCCCAAAGGACAGCCACCTTGTCCGCGGGGTGAATGTCGTCCTGAGAGTAGTAATCCTTGAAAAATGGCAGCTGCTCCGAGTTCTGGCTGGCCATTCCAAGGGGTGAGGAGTAGTCGCCCGCGCTGGTTGGCGACTGGGGCCCGTCGCTGGCGAGCAGGGAGTTGCTGGAGAGGGACCCATGCCTCCTATTAGCGGGCGGCGGTCGAAGTATTCCGCGAGGCTCGGATTCCGGACTATCGGCAAACTCGTCGGATGAGGACTGCGTATCTGCGGCACTGTGCTTGCTTCGCCCGGCCATGTAACCAGCCGCGCCGGCGGCAACGGCCGCTGCAGTCCCACTCCCACCGTGCCCGGTGGGTGAACCGCCGGAATGGCCTTCCAAAGCTGACATGCGAGCGACCCGCCCTCCAGGGAGCACCTCATAGCCTTCTGGTGGGATATGCTTCACCTGCGTCATGCTTTGTCCCTTCCTGGCCGGTGATGGCTGGTTGAAGATGCTGCCAGTCTGGCTGCCGCCTCTTCGTCTCCTCATTCTCATACAGCAGAACAAGATTATGGCAAGAATGGCAATCCCTGCAAGGGCGCCTATCACAATGCCGGCGATTGCGCCGCCGCTGAGGCCGTGACTGCCGTCATTCTTGTCTCCGTCCGCCGGTGTCGTGCTGGTCGGTGTAGTGGTTGCAGTCGCAGTCGGGGTATTGAACGTCATGGTCTGAGTGATGTTGGGCAGCTTGACCCCGTCGCAGCGCTTCTCGGCGTTGGAGTTGTAGCAGCATGTATCGGTTGAGTTGATCCCACCAGCTTTGCAGTATGAGCACAACCCGACCGTGCTATTGCCAAACCCACAATTTTCGGGCTCATTGTCGAGGCCAGATATGCAGCTGCCTTGGAGAGCACCTTCTGGCAAGGAGCAGGTAGTAAAGTCTGCCCTGATCAGCTTGGTCAGGTCGGAGCCGGGTTGGGAGCAGAGGTCTTTGTCCGCTGTGACGAAGGCCTCGCTTTGGGCGAATTCCGCGCAAGTGTCAGCGCAGACAGGTCGCGGCTGGGCGTCCTGTGCCCCCTTGCAATCGGTGAAGGACTGTTGGACGAGGGCGTTGCACAGGACCGTCGTCGTGAACCGCGCGTACATGTTGCTGGGATCCGTCAAGTTCACGCCACCGCAGCCGAGGAGATCCTGGTATCTAAGGCAATATTAACAGGCTGTTGCTTGAGCAGAGGCCAAGAGGCGCCACGCTTACTTCTCCTTGACGTAAGAGGTTTGGATATAAGTTGTCAACTGATGGTCGAACGAGGCGGTATCGGAGACAAATTGCAGAAAAGAACTGCCGATAAATACTCAGCAACAGCAGCATATTAGCGTCAGCAGCAGGCAGCACTCACTAGGACTTAATTATGGAGGAGCTCGTTGAGATGAAGGCGGATTGAAATGCAGGGCAAGCGGTGGAGTCCTTGAGCGACACGCACCCAGCCTTGGCCTGCGCAGACGCAAGATGCGGGAAGGCTGCGAGGACAGCCAACGCCTTGCTTCGCTTCGTCCATTGGGTAGGTCGGGATTCGCCGCTTCGTTTTCTTGCATCTCTACAGCGGTCCTCGGGAGAGGCCTCGCGGACGGTTGACGACCGCATATTGGCCTCGCTTAGCCGGGGACCAACAACGGGTGGCACGCTAGGACCAGTTCCAGGCGTGGGCGTTCGTCTGTTGTTGCAGGAGGGCGTGGAAGATTGGTGTTACCGTCGGTGGGTAATACGCGGTGCCGCGTGGATGTGCTGCTGGGTTGTCAACAGCTCTAAGTTGCTGCTGGGGGACTGATGCTGGAGCAGAGTAAAATCGTAACCAAAACAGTCGGCTGGTTTAGGCAAACAATTGCACCTGGGACGAAGGGTATATGCGGCGTAGTTTATAAGGCAGCGAAGTGTTGGGAGAGGGCGAACCGTGGACGCGGTGTGGTGGTTGGCTGGTTGGTTGGTTCGACAACGACAGCGCAATGACGCCCGAAGCTCCAACTTGGAAAGAGGTTCAAGGCGAGGAAGTTGCGGCGTGCGGGTGCCAGAAAAGGCGCGAAGGCTGACTCCGTCGTCGCGGCAGGAGCGTCGTGTTGAAAAACGGCGAGTGAAGAGGAGCCGTGCTTTGCTTAATCGTTGGCGAGGGGAGGCTTGATTCGCAGGACACACCGCAAGGAGCGGACCGAGACACAACAGAGGCGTGAAGACGCCAACAGGACCGGGCCGGCGTCGGCGGCGAAAGGGAGTAGGTATTAGGAAGTGAGTCGTTTTGTGCGAAGTCTAGCCGACACTGAGGATGCGAGGCAAGGAGGCCGAGCTCGTCCACGCGAGGAAGCAGCGGCCGTGGCGAGACTGGCGCGAGGGGGGGAGTGGAGGAAGAAACAAGAGGAGAAACGAGTGTGAGGGTAACGAGCGAGTGAATGTGAGGGCCCCGTCAGTCGCGCCAAGCGAACAGACAGCCGGCAAACAGAGGCAGCTGGGAGAGACAGGAGAGGGTGGGAAGGTGGGCGGAGGAGCCAAGGTAGCGCGCGCTGGTGTTTCCTGGCCGCCCACGCCGGCTCTGCCTCTCGTCACCCATCCAGTTGACATTACCTTATTTACCCGGGCAGAGAAGCGAAGCAAACGGGTCCCAGCAGCGCCAACCACGATGCCTGCATCCGCGACCGACTCCAGGGGCCCGCCAACGACTCTCGTCGACCTGCTAAGCAGCACACCACGGCTGCGTACCACTCGCGCCAACGGGCGACGGCGCGGGTACCTGGGCCCGCTAACAGCGCGCTAGCGACGGCATCAGCGACACCCCTGGCGCAGCGCAATCTTGGGGAGCCGGGGCCCCTGCGGATGCGGTGCAGGGGTTCTGCAAGGGGACCGACGGCCTCTGCTGGACCTGAACATGAGGCGACGTCGCACAGCATGGCGAGCGCAACCGCAACCTCGCGACGGCTTCGCTGTGGGCTGCAAACGCGGCTGCGCGCGAATTACGAGTACGAGCAGAGTCATGGCAGCAGCCAAGGCGTGGCCATCGCGCGGTATGCGAAGTCGCCAAAGGCACCAAGGACGCCTCGCCCCGTTTTGCCTCATGCCCGTGGCGGATGGCGCTGCGGAGCCCTGTTTCAACTTTGCCCAGGCTTGTTTCTCGGAACTTGGTCCCCCACGTGGTGTGCCGCATTCCAGCGAAGCTTGAGCTTCAGAGCGCCCTTGGAGCATAAACCGGTCATTATAGGGCATTGATGCATCGCCAAGGCCCGCCTCGCTCCATCGTCGACCGATCTCGAGGCCGCGAAACCACGAGGAGGACTTGGTCCTCCGTACCATACGGGACGCTGGTACTGAGGATGCTCTCGCAGGAAATGCGTAGCAACCCGTGCTTCGTCAGGGCGCCATGCAGGGTGTGGAGCTCGAGCCGCCAGTTCGACACCATCAGACGGCCGCCATCTGAATCTCTAACACTTGACTGACACTCCAGCTGATGGCTGCCAAGCCGACATCAGGCTCCGAGAATCGTCGCACATCGTCGTACATCATCGTCCACCGGCTGAGACGCTGCCTCTGGTTTCCTTCCCCTTTCCGAAGGACTTCATTGACCATCATGACCTGCCGTCTCCTCGCGTCGCGACTTGCTGCTCGTCGGCCTTGGCTGGATTTGCTTTTTCTGGCTATGGACGTGCGCCAACCTGTGCCGCAACACACCACCAGCTCGCGTCGTGGTTTCACTGCCTTTTTCTGCTTCCTTTTTGCCTTTCCCCACTGACGTATTTGTCGATGCGACCTTAGATTCATGCCAGCTCTGATTTCTTTTGCCAATGTCTGCAGCGATAAAGGTGCTCTGAGTTTGAGCGGTCAAATAACTACGCCAGTTGGTCAACCAGTAGGCCGCCTAAAGCCTATTCGGAGGATTGCCTCTCTACTAGACGAGCGGACCCGAGCCGAACCTTATTCGGTACTCATGTTAAAGTTGATCTGGCCTCATTCATAGCTTACTACTGATATTCCGGTTCCAACAGACTGTAATGCTTCATGGCGTAAATATGGCTACTACCTCCATTCGATCGCCGTCGACAGACCCAGAAGTTACTCACAAGTGAAGCTAGGAGCGATGCTCAAATTTTGGAAATTTTCGTGGCACGCTGAAGCATAGTCATAATCAAAGTCATTCTTCGTCTTGAACGTTCCATGCGTCGCAGTTCCAAAAGTCACTTCCCACCTCGACAAGGAAGACATGTCTCCGACTAAGCTCTGTGGAAGACATTCCTCCCAACTTTCAAAATCCGTACAGCCCTCGGTCCGCCCTGAATGGGAACATTGCTAAGCTACCATTCTGCTGGGCTGGTGGCAAGAAAATTCTGAGTTGGCGGCGCTTTCGTCTCAATAGGTGTATAGACGGATATGCTCAACGCTGCATCAATCCATTCGCCTCAAAGTAATCCAAAGTTAAGTTCCAAATGCTGCATCGCGGCAGAAAGCTGTTTCCTTCCCGCCGTAGTGGTAGGGCGTTGCGGCGCTCTTCGAGACTATTCCCGCCAGGCAAAGCTTAACATTGCGAGACGCCTCTTGCGAGCCAGTAGCCTAACCTTGAGGCTATTCACAAGACAGGAGACCTTTATAAATAGCCGCGTGCCTTGCAGATCCGTCTCTCCAATAATATTCCTTCGTCAGACACGTCCACACTTAACTTCCCTTGCCATCTCGTCAACAACAACTTGGCTCCAGTCAACAACTTAGCCCTTTGTATCACTCTGTTCATATCACTAAAACATTTTGCACTCATAAAATACCGCCAAATTATTCACAAGGACCCAGCTTTATGACCCAAGGCTCAGGGAACTCCTCGTTATGTCCCAGGAAGCCTACAAACGAACTTTCGATGGCACGTGCTTCGACCCAAGATCACGCATGACTCCCGCAGAGGAGGCCCTCGATGCATGGAGGGCGGCTCGTGCCAGACGACACGCTGCCTTGCCTCGCAGTGACCTGAAAAGGAGCAATGCCATGCGAAAAGCCGAGACAAGTGATAGCAGCCGAGGCGTCAAGGCGATGCTGCGGTACGCCTCGGACCTGGCCAAGTCAGACTTCCGCGGGTCCGTCATCATCCGGGGATTAGACGCTCTGCCTTTTGCACATGTGGTCTGCAATACGTGCGTCACCTGCACACAGCAGCTCGTCTACTGGACTGACGTCTCTGGTGGCGACCACGAGCCATGTTCACGCTACTCGGTCGCCATCAACACCGGTGCCGGCTGGAACGGGAAGGTTGAAGCACATTGCACGCGGGACAAAGAGCTCGTGGAGACTATGGCTATCCAGCTGTCACTCGACATGGCCCTCAAGGAGGTACTCCGTCGCCAACAAGCTTCCCTGGCGCTTCCCAAGCTTGTCAGGGTGTTTTGCAACTCTACGACGGCACTCCACGTGATACATCGGGCTCGTCGTCCGGCGAACTGGGATCCCACGGTGACGCACACGGGCTTATTGGAGACTATGGATGGCATCCTGCGGTGCTCCGAGACTTTAAAGGACCTGGGCGTCCACCACGAACTCCACTGGGCGCCTCGAGACGTTCCTGTAAGAGTAGAAGGCTACAAGATGGCCGCATTGATGGACTGGTACGCGCGAATGAGGCCCACGGGCTTCCCCGAGGAGGTACACATCGCCTCTAGGGATCGTCCGGTCGTGACAGTGCGTCCAGTCGCGTCAACGGTGCAGCAATCGGACACGAAAGAGGTGGCTCCGCCTGCGCCCGGTCCTGCACAGGTTCCTCGTCATTCACGCGCCAAGTATGTTGCCTCTCATATTCCTTGCCGTACTTCCAAGTCTAACATCCCCCCCCGCAGGCGTCTGGCGAAGCTGGTTCGAGGTCTCATGGCCCCCATTCGAGACGGCCTTTCCAGGCGACTGAGAATTGCAAAGAGCAAGGCACAAGTCAAGAGCACAATGTGGATTGGAACAAAGACTTATGACGAAACGCCAAGTTTGGACGCGGAACAAAGCAGTTGGTGAGGATACCCGGCACGAAATACGGCTGATGAGAGGATGCGAGAGTACGGCACGGTTCAATAAAAGTCGTGGACGGGAACAATGGCCGATATCGAATGACAAGTTTGGATACGGAACGAAGAACAACTTATGAGAGGATTTGAGATCGAACGAAAGATGGGGACGGGAAGGGTGGCTTGATGTCAAAGTCAAGTTTGGATGTGAAAAGAGGGACGAAGCATGGCTGACAAGGAGGATGCAAGGACATAAAACGTTGGAATACCTAGTGTATACCACCACTCGAGGGCCCTTTGTCCGTCATTGAACGCTAGGGTCTTGGAATATACGGCGGATGGTTGCACCAGATTCAATGTTGTGAGCGTCGTTCATGTTGGAGTGGCCACCGTCGGGAATTGAAATGCAAATTGCCTTTTTACATATATGTTCGCATCCGTACGACACATAGAGCTTTTACTTGCCGGTTAGAAACTGCAGGCCATCCCATTCTGCCGTCCTCAACGGCGCGAGTCGAGGCCCGAAGGAAGCCAACGACACTATCCCCAGCCGTCTTCACCGCAAGCCACAACACCCTTCACCGTGGTGAAAATACGGCCAAAGACGGCCCGTCTCTGCGGCTTGTTGCAAACGGGTCTCGCAGAGCCCGAGCGGCCGAAAGGCCGCTTACACACTGATACGAGTTCATGGCACTAATATAACATCGTATGTATAACCACGAGCTCATGGACCAAAGCGCCCCTGGACCCACATCGTCGGCGCTCGCGCCTTGCAACCTCCGACCTCCGACCCTCCGATGCTCTCTCATTTCAGCCGCTCACGCAACGGCTCCAATTCCCTGGAGCCCTCGAGGCGGCCCAGCCCGCTGGCTCGTCCACTCAAAGCTGCGCTGAGGTCGGCATTCCTGCCCTGATCGTCCTTGGAGCTCGGTGATCTACGTGTTGCGGACTCCGGGGCACGCTCGTGGGTCTCACTCATCGTGGAATTGGCAGTGAGGTTCCACGGCGCACCCCGTTCAAGACAATCCGTGATGGTACTGCATGCAATAGCCGGCGTCTAAGTCACCCTCTCCTACTCCGTTTAAACACGACAACAATCACCCGGCGCAAAGGCTGATCCAGAAAGCACGACAATTATCGTAGCCCTATTGTGCATTGTGCAGGCGCTTAGAGAGTCCCAAGCAACCATGACAAGCTCAACCACGGCGCTGTCCTAGCGCCATCGCGCAGGCCCACCCCCCCTCCCGCCCGGGTCTGGCGATGCGCGAGCACCGACGCCATCTGCTCACACAACCAGCTCCGTGAAAAGGGCGAAACAAGACTGACAGGCTAGATTAGCAGTAGCATGGCATATAATAATAGAGCACTGCCCAAAGTGGCTCTCTGCATTCCAGTACCGCAGTCTCAAACCGCCCCTGTCCGTCTTCGTTCCCCCGTGAGAGCTCTGCCGCTGAGCTTCGGCTGAAGCACTTACACGGCGCTTCGTGACGACACCATCGACTTTTGCCACAACGCCGTGACGGAAACATCGCCGTTGCGACCATGGCCTCGAATGCTCCCCCGGCCGGCGGGCAGTCGGGCCAATCCAGCCAAATGGAGCAGCTCATGAAAGAGGTTCGTTGCTCTTACACAGACGTCGATGCATGCGCCAGCACCGACACTTCGTTATCACTCCACCTCCCGTCCTCGTTCGTCAACTTCATCGTCATTATCACTACCATACCTATGGCTTCACTCATACTGACCATCGCAGGGCCCGCCCTACCCTCCGCAAGCCGCCCTGCTCGGCGGCCAACCCACCACCGACGTCGACGTGCCCATCTGCGCCGTCTTCCTCGCCCTCTTCATCACCTCCGCCGTCCTCAACATGACCATCTTCCAAATAAACCGGCGCCGAGGCCACAAGTTCGTCCTGTCGGGGGTCCTCTTCGGCTTCTCCATGGCTCGCATCAGCGCCAACGTCATGCGCATCGTCTGGGCGTGCAGACCGCACAACGTCAGGATCGCCATCGCCGCCAGTATCCTCACCAACGCCGGTGTCCTGCTGCTCTTCATCGTCAACCTCATCCTCGCGCAGCGCGTTCTCCGCGCCTACCAGCCGCGCCTGGGGTGGTCCCAGCCCGTGCGCATTGCGTTCCGCGCCCTCTATTTCTCCGTCGTCGCCTGCCTCATCATGGTCATCATCGCGGGCGTCTACACCTTCTACACGCTCGACAAGACCACGCTGCAGAGACTGCGCGACATCCAGCGCTTCGCCGTCACCTTTCTCGCCGTCCTGGCCTTCCTCCCGCTGCCCATCACCGCCCTCGCCATCTTCCTGCCGCGGCGGGAGCCCCTCGACAACTTCGGCACAGGCAGCATGCGGACCAAGATATCTCTCCTGGTCTTCACCACCATCCTGCTCTGCTTCGGCGCCTCTTACCGCGCTGGCACCAACTACTACATGCGTCCCGCTGCCGACCCGGCCTGGTTCCAACTGAAGCCCGCATACTACTGCGTCAACTTCACCATTGAGATCATCGTCATCTTCACCTACGCGCTGAGTCGCTTCGACCGCCGCTTCTGGATCCCCGACGGCAGCTGCCGTCCGGGTGACTACTCGCGCGCTGCTGGTGCTGGCAAGGACAGTGCCGTCGTCGGCGATGATGAGAAGCCACCGACCCTCGCAGAAGAGCAGCGGGACGAGAGGGCGTGGGAGTCAAGGCTGCGGGACGAGCGCGAGAAGCAGGGAGTCGCGTAGCATAGCACCCTGAGGAAAATTATATTGATGAATGGACTTGTCCCAAGCTGCAAAGCGCAACGATTACATAGACTGTAGTTTGAGGCGTGACTTGACTACCTCTAGGCTACAGACATTTCATGGGTCGTTTTTGAGCTCGCGCTCGCTGATGATCAAAGCCAAAGGGGCTCACGCCCGGACATGCAAAGAAACATGGCCATACGAGTTACCCACCAGTCAACAAGTTAGCCGCATGACAACGTAGCACGCGTTTCGTCTTATCCTACGGCCGAGGAACAGGCAGGGCTTGATCAGTCCTCAACCACTGTTCTCTCCAGAGGATGGCACAAGCTTCAATGTCGACGTATACTCGCATTTCCCCCCCTTTACTGGGCCTCTCTATGCTCGCGTCTGGGAATCTTCCAAGATGTAAAAAAGGCATCCACAATCTAGACCTTCGTCAGGCACGCATGCGCAGCCCTCATCCCGCAATCATTGTAGACTCGTCATGTTTGGTGGCTGTGTCCCGTATATTGGCATCAAGATTAATAGTACACGGTTACGGAGACTCCATTCCAATCGCTCCAGCCCGTCTATTCTTTGCGTCATGGCCGTCGGGGTTGGGTGCCTCGGGCTCTCGTTGAACATGATGAGAGTCGTGCAAGCTTAGAGGAAGTAGTCGGGTGTCCCTACGACTGGTTAGCTCTTCATCTTTGCGTTCAAGATATATCGTCGACGTACGTCTCGAGACCATAGGTTCGCCTGCTCTAGGGCATGGGTCAAATTGCAAGCTATCACAGTGGTCAGCCCTTGCGCTCAATGTGGCACCCAGCAGATGGGCCGTGGAATCCTTACAAGGTGTATTTCAGGTGCTCGTCGATTTCCATGATGGCAGCTTGGTTACCGCACCGGTAGCAGTAGTTGGGGGCTGCGAGCGGCTGTTAGCATCGCGGCATCGCGCAAGGCAGTGCGTGGAAAGGCATGCGTACCAGAGAAGATGGTCACGACATTCCGGTCCTGTGACCAGTTGTACCCTTCCATCACCAACTGATGCGCTCTCGCAATCAACGTCAGGCCATTGTTGTGATTGAAGGCCTCCGAGATGTCCTGGCCGAAGGTGTACCCCGCACCACGGGGCGATATGCCCCAGCCGCATCGGTCGTCGGGGTCAGACCACAAGAGATCGCACATGGGGCCCTCGTGGGGAACTTCTTGGATGCGGTCCAGGGCCCTGATGTTATCCAAGGTGTCGATGCTTGGCGACAGGCCGCCGTGGAGGCAGAAGATCTGGTTGTCAATAAGGGCGGTGAGGGGCAGGTAGTCGAAGAGGTCGGTGAAGTATTTCCACACGTTAGCGTTTCCGTACTTGCGCAAGCACTCGTCGTAGAAGCCGTAGACTTGAGTGATTTGCCGAGACTCGTGGTTTCCTCGCAGGATGGTGATGCGTTGGGGGTATCGAATCTTGAGGGCGACGAGAAGGGTGACGGTCTCGACCGAGTAGTAGCCTCTGTCGACGTAGTCGCCTGCGAGAGGGTGTCAGCATCAAAAACGCATCGTGCATCGTCCAGTGCACCCGGAGAGGCGAGTCGCACCCATGAAGAGGTAGTTGGTGTCAGGGTTTGGCCCGCCAATCTTGAATAGCTCCATCAGGTCGTGGAACTGGCCGTGGATGTCACCGCAGACGGTGACGGGGCATTTCTATCGTGGCCAGATCAGCTAAAGGGTCGTCGCCGTCGTCAAGGCTTTCGTCACGTACCACTGGCTGCACATTGGACTCGTCCTGCAAGACTTCGCGCGCCTATACAATCGCACATCAGCACAAATGCTCCAACCCCTCCTCGATCACGCGAGGCCCGTGGCGAGCGAGCACGTCGGCCAGAGCGCGGCCACGTCGGCCGACGAGGCAATCGCCAACGGCGTCCTGCAGCTGCGTGCAGGTAGCGTTGCCCGGGAGTAGAGCTCACCTTGTCGCAGAGCCGCTGGACGTCAGCCTCGGCCAGCTGTTTGCAGCTCATCAAGCTCTCAATCCAGCCGTCGAGCGTGGGGATGGAGGCCGGCTCGTTCTGCACGGGCGACACATCGGCCGGCGCCCGTCCGACGTCCTCCATGTTGGTGTCCATGACGATGCGGTGCGGATGTCGGGGCGCTGCGTCGGGAGGATGAAGGGGAGAGAAAATGACGTTGCAGTCACGCCCAGGTTCGCGATCGGTGGGGCAGCGAAACAGGGAGGCTCGAGGTCTGGCTTCAGGGCGACCGGGCGACGACGAGGAAAAGCTGGAGGTAGGATGCTGTCGCTCGCAGGGGGGAGGATGCGTCGGGTGCCGGTGATGGTATCGCGCGACGGGCGGTGGGCGGTTGGTGTCTGTTGTTGTTGTGGTGGTTGGTGCTGGTGCTGATGATGCTGCTGGTGAGGTGCTGCCGTTGACGGGGGGCGCTGCGGATGCAGCTTCTGTCACGGCGGGCTGCTGCTCCTGGCTGAGATTGCTGGTAGCCTCGCTTAATCTCCAGCTGCAGCTGCAGGTGGCGCCAGCAGAGAGACACCCGACACCTCACCAAAACAATCCCAAACAATGGCTAAGCCGCCTGGGCATTCCAGCCCGCGACGCCAGCTTCTGCTCCCTGACGATTTTTGTGCTCGTCTGCGGTGGTTCACGGCACCATCTACGGTCTACAGCGCATGCCTGCTTGTTCGCTTGCAGAGATTGCTGCAGGTCAGCTCCAGGTTTCACGTTTGGTTGCGCAGCCCCCCCGCTCAATGACGCTCCAACCACGGCGTCCATACAAACAGCAGCGCCCCTCGCCCTTGTGGCGCGTGCTCCCCTCAGCCTCCCGTCGTCACAGACTCTCGAGACACCACAGATGCATCGTAGATAAATCGCTCTGAAGAACACATTTCATTCTTATTCACACAAATCGCTTCCTCTTCACCTCGTTGCGCTGCATCATCGCTGAAAGCATCGTCGTCGTCGTCATCGTCATCATTGAGCCAGCCCTAGTCCCACCGGCGATGCCGATTCGTCCCCTGGACCAACAGCAGCCGTCACAGACGCGTCCTCCAGCTCTCGTCCCACCAGGTTCTTGAAGTCCAGCCCAACCTCGGACAGCTTCTGCGCGTGCTCCTTTGCCCTCTCCATGCATTGCGACCAAACCTGCCCGCCGCGCTCCGTACTACTCAGCTGCCTCGCCAGTATCACATTGAAGGCCTCCACGGCCTCCTTGGCCCACTTGACACACGCGCTCATCATGGGCGTCGGGAAGCAGCTCTGGAAGCACTGCACCGTGTTGTGGATGATGGTGAAGTACACAAACGAGAGCTGCCAGATGTACAGGTGGAGGTCGCCTTGGAATATGCATTGCCTGTTCATGGTCAGCACCGTCATTGACGGGTGAAATCGCGATACGCACCTTGCTCTCTTGCGAATGATGTCGCTTCTGGCTGCGAGGTACGCTTCCCTAGCTCGGTCCTCGAAGCCGAGCCGAGTCAGCCAGCTGACATTCCGCTTCGTCTTTATCTGTTGGCTGTGTGTCGACTCGAGATCTCGGACAATAATGCCCGCAAGCTTGGTGGACCTCTCTTCGACCTTGAAGTTGATAAAGTCCTGTGCAACCACGTTGCTCTTGAGACCTCTGGCGAGGGCCTTGAGCTTTTCGACCCGTGCCACCGAAGTCTCGACCCGCTGCAGGGCGATGTCAATGTCCAGCTCGTCCATCTGACTCTCGACCCATCGTAGATTTTGCTGCTTGCCATCCACTTCGATGTGCATGTCCTTGATGTCGGACAGTGTTTCCAGCAGCTCCGTCTTCTGCAGCAACCCTGGGTCCCGCGACGCGAAGTAGTTGATGGTCTCTCGAGCCTTGTTGTTGGCCTCCATCTCCGACTGCAGACCTTTTCGTAGCTCCTCCACCGCCTTTCGAACGTTGAGCAGCAGCGTCTTCTTCTCGGAAGCCTCCGGCTTCTCTGTGCGGTAGATGAAGGATTCCTGGCCTCCGCCACGCACCATGATTGCGTCAGCGAGCTTGTTCCTGCCACTCGACGAATCACCGGTGCCTGGCATGTCGACAACTTCAATGTCCAGCAGAGACCAGCAACGATCCGCCACGAGCTTGATCATGGGCCCCTGTGCGTCCGCATTTGGTGCGTCAGCCTTTCGCTTCTTACGAGACGCGATGAGGAGGTGGTCGTTGAGCAAGAAGATCTGCATCGCCCGCCGGGACTTGTATGTCGCATTGTCCAGCTCGACCCAGGGTCCGGCGTTCTGCACGACGTGTCGCCCGGCCGCATTGGGCAAGAACTTCTGCGAACCCTCGACGTTCTTGTACAACGCTTGCATCTGCGAGTTCCAGAGTGCGCTCCTATCTGCGACAGAGCTCCGTTTGTCTCGCTTGCTCAAGCCGGCACGTCCAGGGATGGCGGCCGGCTCGTCATTCTTCATCGACGCCGCTCGCAGAGCCGTAGTATTCGCCTTCAATTCCGTCATGAGGTTTCGAAGCGCTCTCATCTCGCCCTTGAGCTTCTCGGCCTCCTTGCTGATCTTGATGAACTGCGTCCGGTTCTGCAGAACATTCTGCTGCAGATCCGTGCCCGCACGGCCTTTGAGCTTCCGCAACGCCTCTTCAAACTCGCGTATCTGGTCTTCGGTGGCATCGCCCAGCACAGCCGAGACGAATTGGTCAGGGACGAGGTTGGGATCCCGGAGAGCCTTGATGTCGACGACGGGCGCAGCACCCGCGCGGGACGGCGGTGGCCGACGGTCGTTTTGCTCATATTGGCCAGCGGGCACAGCGGGAACTGGGGGTGCGAAAGAATCAAAGTCGGCGGGCAGGTTGTTGAACCGCGTCGAGTACCGTTGCTTCACGAGGTCCGACGTCTGGGGGATGTTAGGCCGCGGGGTGATGCAGCATCACGGCGACGACACGAGGGGATGCTCACCTTTCCACCTGCCGTTGGCGCCGCCCGCAGACGAGGTCTGGGAACTGGCTCGATCGGCGCGGCGGCCGCACCGCCCTTGAGGGAGTCGCCTTGCGGGATGGGACTCGAGATCTGGCGCGGCGCACTAATCGTCGGGCGGCCCTTTCGCTTGGGCCCGCTCCGCAGCGATATCTTGCTGCGCTCTTCAGACATGTTGCCGGGGCACGGTGTGCGCAGGCTAGCCGGACCTGTGTTCCAGCAGTGCTATGCTGTCCACCTCACGGCATCAAGTCGATTGCGTTGCGCGGCACCCCAACACCGTGTTCGAGGTGGCTGTAGTGTTTCAGTCACAGGGGCAGCGAGCTGGCGCGCAGCGGAGCAGCTGAAGCTCCCGGTTCGCCCGACATTCTGCCGGCAGTCGCGGAATCGATGTTCCGTGCTGGCCAGCCTGATGTCGTCAAAAAAATTGGTCGGCTCTGGTTGACAGCCACGAGCAAGCTTGCAGCTCTCAACGCCATCGTGCATTGCAACGCCAGCTGAACGACGACGTCCTCCTGCCATCCCCGCTGAGCACCACATCGCCCTGGGATCCCGTTCTTCCTGCGGACACATACCCCGATTTTTGGCTCGCCCAAGACCGTCACAATGGTGCAGACATCGACAATCGTGACGGCCTCCGTCGCAACCGTCGCGGCCGCCGTAGTTGGTACGTACGATGGCCTCCTCCCCGGGACCCATCCTCTCGCATCGCCCTGCCGCCGCAGCCCTCCTGTGCAGCATCGCTAATGCACCTTCTCTTCCGCGCCGTGCAGGATACGCCGTCTTCTTCGACTACCGCCGACGCTCCCACGCCGACTTCCGCCGTAACCTGAGGAGAAACGAGCGCCGCCAGGTTCGCGCCGAGAAGGAGGAGGCCGAGGAGTCGACGCGGCGCCAACGGGATGCCATCAAGCGCAGAGTCGACGAGGCCAAGGAGGAGGGCTTCCCCGCCGGCGTGGAGGAGCGCGAGGCCTACTTCAATGAGCAGGTCATGTCCGGCGAGATGCTGAGCTCTGATCGTATGGATTCATTCCCCCCCCCCTTTTCGCAGCCTCAACGTTGCAGTGATGCTAATGCTCTCTACAGCTTCAAAAGCTGTCGAGTCTGCCCTTGCGTTTTACAAGGGCCTGAAGGTGTACCCCGCCCCTGGCGATCTGATCAAGATCTACGACAGCACTGTGCCCAAGGTGAGCACCCTATCCTAGCTTGAGGCCTTTCAGGCGCGTTGCTAACAGACCCGCCAGCCTATATTAGACATCCTGGCCGAGATGATCGCATACGACTCCTCCCTAGACATCCGCACCCGCTCTCCTGGCATCAACCTGGGCGACATCCCCAACGTCGGTCTCGACTAAACAAGCAATAAGTGCCAGGGCTAGTAGACTATCCCCTCTCTCTGCTCTGATGCCCTGAGAAATTTAAAAGGGGGACCCGGACACTCAACTCGACAAAACCAACTTGACTACAAAGCCGGGTTTCAACATTTGTAGGTGGCTCGGATGGCCTTCTTATGTACCATATTGTCGCTCTTCAACTTCGAATAGAGCTTTGTGTAAACAGTTATGCGGTAGGATCATGCCGCCGTGGGTGGGACTCAGGAAAGGCAACGATGGTAGCGTTTCCGCAATAACATCAAAATTCACGCTCGATCTCTGGTGTCTCATCTTTCACGACTGTCAAGTTCTCAGTTGCCCTTGCAGGATCGAACGAATAGATTGCTTAAGCAGGCTACCAGACCTCACCGGGTGGCTGCTCACGCACAACAACATTCTCAATCTTCCGCCCTTTTCTGTCCACTCTGTCATCCCGCGGGTCGAAGCCGCCGTTGCCCCATAGCGCCCACTCGGGCGTCGGCTCGCCCATGTAATCCTCCGGCGTCCAGTCGCCTTCTGGGCCCCTCTCCTCGAGGAGCTCAAAGAACCTCTTGTAGTCAATATGCGTATGCCACTTTCCATCGACCTTGAACCGTTCGCTCGCCAGCAGGATGCAGCAGCTGTGGGCGTGTTCGGCGGCAATGCCGTACTTGAGTCCCTTGGCGTGCAGACGCCTTTCCAGAGCCTTGACGAACTCGCACACCTCCCAGTAGAACGGGACGTTGGACATGGTCAGGCCGGCATTGGATGAGGTGGAAGTACCGCAGTACGTCACACCCTTGACCTCGACGAAGCAGGGCAAGCCTCGCTCCACCAGCTGGGCATATCCTTCGGCTTCGTCCTCCACGTTGAAGCCCTTGACCAGCGTCAGGCGGAATACCGTGCGGTGCCGGAAGCGCTTCTCTCGCAAGATATCCAGACATCGTTGGAATCTTTCCCAGAAGTCCCGGTGGAGAGGTCTGTCGATCTTGCGCAGCGACTCCCTGTTTGACGCGTCGATGGACACGTACAACTGCGTCACGGCTTTTAGCGCAGCTAGTTGGTCAGGATGCTGCGCGTTGCAGACGAGGAACGACGAGATTCGTTCCGCGTGCAGCATCGCCAGGAACTCGTTGATATGAGGGTAGAAGATGGGCTCCCCCACGAGCGACAGTGCGCAGTGTCGAATTCGCAGTGCCTCGGCATATCTCTCAGCTCGAACGCCTGGAACTCCCCGCATCATCTTGATCTTTTTGTAGTGGCCCTCCTTGACGCCCTCGAATATCATCTCAGGGGGATCAACAACCCAGCGCCATGTAGTTCCCACCGGGTTGGTGCCGTGCCTCCAGCAAAACACACACTTGTTGGAGCAGGAGAGCGATGGTGTGGTTTCCATGCACTGATGTGAGTTGATTCCGTACAGAGAGTACTTGTAGCAGCTGCCACGTCCGCGGAGCGCAGACTTGGTCCATCGGCATATCTTGACACCGGAGTGAGATCCGACGATGGCGTACCCTTGCTTCGTCAGGGCGGCGTAGGTAGGCGAATTTTTGGCCACCATCTCCTTCACGACTGGTGCCTGAGGCTGGGTTTTCACCTTCTTCGAAGAGCCGTACGTAGTATAGTCGACAGCTAGTGGTGCTTTCTGTTGTGACTTGTTCCCATCGTCGCGTATCATTTTGCCCAAGTCCTCGAGGTCTTCCAGCGCCCTCGGGGCTTCGTCGTTTTCGTCATCGTCGAACAGTACTTCGCCATCGTCTTCATCCGCGACATCTTCTTGGTCGCTCTCGAAAGCGTCTCCGCTGCCGCGAACACCTTCACCCAGGCTCCCAGTCCGTGCGGCTTGGCCAATGGTTTCATGGACACCACTCGCCCACTCTTCGAATCTCTCGGCGCGGTCGCTCTTCATGTCGCCCATCCCTATGGGATACGCTCGTTTGCGGCCTGTCAGCTTCGACATCCACTTGTCCAGCTCCTTGGCTTGGAAGCAGAAGCCCTCTGCTTCGTTTGGCCAGCCCTCTGTGTCGCCGAATCCGAAAACAGAGTATCCCAGTAGAGGTGCGAGGGATTCGGTGTCGATTCTGAAGTCATGGTGGGTCTCCTCCATGTGTTGCAGGAGGGTGTCGTTGATCGTGTCAATGTTATAGCTCGGTAGCAGGAAGAGATAGAAAAAGACGGCGTTTTCAGTAGACTTTGGCGGTGAGACGAAGAAATCTTCAAAATCGATCTCCGACAAGTCGTGTAGCTCTGGTTTGAGAAATTCGCGATTCGTGTCTTGAGCGAGCTGCTCCGTCGCCGCTTCTAATTTGTTCATGTAGGCGCGGGCAATGGTGTCCGTCTTGGTCGTCACGGAAGAAAAGAAGACCAAGACCTTAACCGGCCTCGTCAAGTCGACTTCTTCTTTTTCTTCTCGTGAGGGCTTTCTCGCGACGCCTCCTTTGATGCGACGCGGCCCGTTCGATTTCAGAGCAGTCTTCTCGGCCGGCAGGCTCTGAGACGTTTCCGCTGGCACTTTGGTTGGCGCCTTTTCCTTGTATATCTTTGGCAAAGCAACCAATTCTTCCTTCTCTTCGTATCGGTGCAAGTAGACTCGAATCGTGACGAGGATGGCGAATGCGCATAGGATCAGAGGCGTGCGGTGGACGTGCCACAGGTCAAGCAGGTCTAGCATAGTTAAGCTCTGCGGCATACTTAGTGAAGAGGACGAGAAGCATACCTGCGACAGCGGTGCCAGGTGCGAGGCCAGACAGCCACCGAGATACTTCCATGTTGACTCTGCAGGCGGCGATGTTCCTACACAGGACGGCGCGCGTGAGAGGGGGCCTGACTGAAGAAAGTTGGCGGTGCCGGGTAGCAAAGGCGATTTTCATGGTGTCCCTCCACACATTTTAGCGTGGGGTGTCAGCCCGCCACGCCCCGAGATTGGATCGTTATCAATCCGAGCGTCCCCATTTGTCCAAACCACCTATAACCGTAATCATCCAGTCTCGCATTGCAGGCAAGACGGCGTCGTTCATGCATTCATCGTTTTCTGGCACGTCCATACATGTGCAGTCTCCAGCGCAAGCAATGTCTCATCCGAGGAGCGTCTTCTTCTATACACACTGTAAATACCTTGATTACCTTAGCTACCGCGCCTCAGCGATAAGGCAGCTCTATATCGGGTCTGTAACCTCAGTCCACAACGCCAGCCTACAAGTAAGAAATGTGACGCGCCAGACTCTTCTTCCGGATTTACGAGAGCAGCTTTTTGATATCTGCCACCCGCGTGGTCTTGATCTTCTTTCCCTTTTTTTCCTTTTCCTGGAACGCCTTTCCGACCAGCTCGCGCTTCTCTGACTGGATGTCCAACACGCGCTCCTCCACCGTATTTTCTACGACGAGGCGCCAAATGGTTGTCTCGCGCGTTTGCCCCAGACGATGAACTCGATCAATGGCCTGATCTTCGACTGCCGGTGCCCACCCTGTTCAAGTCAGCGATGGCACTGCACGGCCAGGTGCGGCAGAGACTTACAGCTATCCGAGAGAATCACCGTATCGGCAGATACGAGGTTGAGACCGACGCTGCAGACCGCCAGACTGGCCAACATGACGCGCGTGTCCGAGTCCTTGTCCAGCGCGTCAATTGCACGGTCTCGCTTGTCCGTGTTCATGCTGCCGTCAATTCTGCAGAACTTGATGTCCGCGCCTTTCAGCTGGTTCTGGACAATGTTTAAGAAAGAAGTCCACTGCGAAAATATGATGACCTTAGACTCGGGCTTTTTCATGGCGGCCTTGACAATCTGGAGCATCGCCTCTGTCTTCGAGCTCTGCGTGTCTGTGTCAAAGTTGTTGTCAGATATGCCCTCAGGTGCTGGCTCGAGAAGACAGTCCTCCGTCAGAGCGTTGCGACACATGGGGCATTTCTTCTGAATGTGGATAACCTTTGTGATGCAAGCGCGGCAAAATACGTGCTTGCAGTTCGTTATAACCGGCGCGGTCGGCACTTCGAAGCAGATAGCGCAGTCTTCTTGACTCTCCGTATAAAGCCTCAGAGCCTCTTGCAGCAGGGCCCGATTCTTGTCGGTAAACGTCACGACTTCCTCGTCTTCAAGGAGCTTCATCAGATCGTCGATGCGTTCTTTGCACAGCGTCCAGTGATTGCAGCTGTCTCGAGTCAGCAACCGCACTCGCAACGAAACTTCACGTACATACGTCTGTCTGAGCCGAAGCAGGCGTTCCAAAACATTCTGGAACCGGCCCTTTTGACCATCCGAAGATTTAGCCTGGAATTCCTCCAGCGCTCCACGAGCCTCAGACCTAGCACATAATCAGTATCTCGTCAATGTCTTCCAACTGGGTCAATGGGAGATTTACAGCAACGCATCATATTTGCGTTTCTCCGACGGATGAAAGGCAATGCGATGTAGGAACTCCTTCTTTTCGGGCAGTTTGAGATCCACAAACTTCATGTCCTTCTTGCGCCGGAGGCAAATATCTTGCACGAGGGCTTGGACGACCACCTCGCCCGTGCGATCCCCGGTTGCCAATTTGCGTGTGACATTCGTGTGGAAGATTTCGGACTGCTCAATACCTCCTGTGAGCTGCAAGAACTTGACTAGCGAGTGCAAGTCCTTGACGGAGTTGACACTAAGATTCGTCAGTCCGCAGCTCAGATGTCCCCAAAAGGCAGCACATACATAGGAGTCCCCGTGAGGACCCAGCGAGACTTCGCTTTGATTTCGCAAGCAGCCAGTGCAACCTTGGTCTTTGCGTTTCGAATGGTGTGGCCCTCGTCGAGGACTACTCGTCGCCATTCTATTGATTTGTTCAAGAGGACACGCTGGACGTTGGGGTCTCGTTCTCTGGAGAGCCTTCCGTAACTTGTGATGATGACGTCGTATCGCATCAGGTCCGCGGCTGTCATTTTCTTATCACCATGGTAGATCAAGACGCTCGGTGCTTGATCCGCTTTGACGTGTCTCTCAATTTGTTGCTTCCAGTTGCTCATGACACTGACTGGCGCAACAATGAGGGTTGAGCCGGGACCGCCAGTCAGGATCAAGCTGATGATTTGCAGCGTCTTTCCGAGCCCCATATCGTCTGCAAGAATGCCGCCAGAGCAGAGCTTTGGCGGACTCTTGCTGACGAATCCGGATGCAAGATTCCAATACAGTCCCTTGTCAGTGTGCTTCCACAACTGGACAAGATCCTTTGCATTCTTCTTTGGAAGCTTGGGATTCTCTTTCAGAGTCATCCATGCGAGGCCCTGGAATGCTGTCAATAGAGCCTTCAATTGAGGTTGGCATGTTGGACTGACCTGAAGCTGATACGGCAAGAGAGTGGCCTCCAACTGCGCAGGCTGCTCAGCAAAAGGCATTTTGGACAAGTCGTCTTCGCCAACTGCGAGAGTCTTGATGGCGTCCCCTCCATTGCGAAAGTGAGAAGCGTCACTCTTCTTCATAAGATCTTCGAGTGTCAACTCGCCCTTGTCCGGAAGATCAGGCTCACCGCCGACGCCATTTGTCGTCCCACCGCCCTTCAGACCCGTCGCTATCCTTAGAGCCTCGGCCTCTTTCTTTGTCTGCTTCAATTGGGTAGCTTTGACAAGCTTGTCGGCCTTGAGGGCCTTCTCAACTCGATCACGCTCAGTCGGGTCACTGGGTCCAAAGAAGAGCAACCGGATAGGGCAGTCGAACATGCCTTTCTCTCCCGTGAGTTCGGCCTCCAGCTTGATGTCGCCAGAATCCTGTGACATGGTTAGTCGCGCGGTCGCGACACGGAGATGTCAAAGCATGTACCATGTAGGGGGCAATCTTCTCGGCAACTTTTCGGGGCAAATGTCCGATTTGTTGATACATGACATTGTCAACTCGGATTGCGTTTGCGTCGTACTAATCACGATTAGCCAACACTCGCTCTTAATGCCGTCCAGTATGCCGACTTGCCTGGTTTTGAGGTTCTCGGCGGCACAGAACAACCTCTCCAGCAGATGCATATCCGTCATAGTACCGAACTCCGACAATTTTGCCGTCTTGGTGAGGTTAGCTTTCCTTCAGGCATTGACAAACAATAATCAGTGGGTCAGCCACACCAAAGGTCCCATAAAGCTCTGTCGGTGGTCCGTCGTCATCTTGGGTCAGATCGAGATGCTCTGGCTCCTGCGTGCCGGGCTGCGACGACTGTGAGGAGGAGCTGTATACATTGTTCGCAGTCAAGGGCACAGCGGAATTCAATCGAGATGGTTGGCTATCCGCGAGCGCGGGCCGCTTGGGCTGGGACCCACGTTGGTCATCTTCCGCAGTGAGATCGATAACGTCAATGCCTCGCTTTTTGGCCGCGCGTGGCATCGTGGCCGGCTTCGTGCTGCGCGTAAGGTTTCAAGCTTCGTGCTTCAATAAACGAGGCGAGTGCAGGCAATGACAGAATGAGGAGCTGCTAAATCCAGTTCAATTTCACAAGTCGCGAATCAACGAATCCCCAACGTCATCCAAGCCGCCAAATCAAGTGCCGTGGCCTTGATCGAACGCGCAACGCTTAGCGTGTCTGGGATGGCTCGAGCCTCTGTTGTGCCTTCGTAAGGGGTTAGTGGCATTCGCAAGAGCCACGGGGCAGACGCGCCCTCACGTGACCCGGCAATTCTGCAGTGGGGCCTGTGTGCCACGCTTCGGGACTAGCGTAAATCACGCCATCGATGAGCCCTCCTAGAGGCGAGGGCTTAAGGAGCGACGACGTCTCTGCTGCCCATCTTCTCTATTTCAACTTCACTCCACATTCATCTCGGGCTCCTGGATACGTTCTTTGAGCTTGGGGCTTTCATTTACTACCCTTATTGTCATATAATTACTGGCGAAAAGTGTCGCCCATCTTCTCGACAAGCTGCCATGCCCTGGCTCCACCGCCTTCCCGGCAGACCGCCAACAGGATGGCCAGACTCGAGCTGGCCAAGAGGGGAGAGAAACGGAAACGCTACATGAGAAAACAATTCGTCAAACCGGAACCGACAAAGATCGCTCTTCAACGCTGGCACTGCCCCGACCGCCTACTCCTTCAGCAGACGACCGTATGCTGAGTAGTAGTTGCAGCCTGGCACGCGGCTACTCTTGCCCGTCTTCTCGTCGAAGATGTGACAGCCCTGCCTTGCTACATTGGGAGGGGTGTACACTGCAAAGTTGCAGGTCAGCATGGAGACGAGTGTCTCTACGAGAGGCAAGACACTTACGGTGCAGGGAGACGGCGAAGTCGCTGCCTTTGTTGGACACCCGGTGCAGACCGAGCTCGTCGGCCATGTAAGCCACGGCGTCTTCCTTATACGTCTTCTCCGAGATGACCGTCATCGGTCCTTCAGATGCCTCGCCTTCTGGGAAGGCATAGCGGGTCTCAGTCAGATTACCGCGCAGGATCTTCATCAGGCAGTGGGCGTTGCCGTGGTCGTGGATGGGGCTGCCCTTGCCAGGAGACCATACGAGCACCAGCTACGAAGCATGGTCAGCTGTGGTTCCCATACGACGGAGGTCTGGGGCAAGGCCGACGACTTACCAAGTTGCTCTTGCCGTTGCCTTCGTCGACGAGGTTTCTAGTGTAACCTCGGCTGCTATCACCGAAGGCGTACTTTGACCATTCGGCTGGGTTGCTATCATACTCGACCATCAATCGGGTCAGGAAACCGACGTCGACGTCGTCGGACGTCAACCCCGACGAGGGCCCAAGGGCCTCCTTCAGCGCCAGGACCAGCTCCTCGAACCGGTCGGACGGCACGCTGCCGACGACGTTCTTGACGCCGAAGGAAAGGGGATTGGAGACGACACCGACGGCCATGATGGATGGATGCTCTTGATGCTCTTGGTATAAGGGTATGATGGGTGCTTGCTTTGATGGGAGGCTTGGTGATTGACGGATGGGATCCCGAGACACAAGTGGACAGCACACCGACTCCTTATCGTTGCGGGGATTGACGATGTCCCCTTCGCTGCGCCGCTGCAGTCACCTGAGCGCCAGGAAGGCCCCGGTGGATAGTATTGCCGGCCATGGACGGTGGGGCTGCCACAAACATTTTCCCTGGCGCTGCCAATGGCTTCCATCGGGCGAGTTCGTGACGACAAAGCGGAACCAGGTGCGAGGTTTTTTTGCGCCGTGGTTGGCCAGGGGCTGTGGAAAAGTGGGCCGCGTGAGCCCGAAACGCAGCGGTTCAAGCCAGTGCTCTGCAGCACGAGGACGCGGCGTGCATCACAGCCCAGCGTGCTGAGATGTACAGCTACGAAAGTGTTACGAGCTGCAAACTCTAGTCGCATGATTTGGTAATTAATTGATGGCATTTCTGCCAATGATGCTGCGATGTGCCGAACCGCGTGGCACTGTAATTATGCGTTGGCCCCGTGTGACGTGCCGGTACGATGCGAGACCGGAGCGAGAAAAGCTAAACTTCTGGGGCGCCCCGGGAGTCGGCCACCGCGCCGGATGTGCTCGCCGGCTCGCCGGCTCCTCGCCCCCGAGTGCCGTGCATTGCCCCGGATCGACGGTTGTACAAGCAGGATCCTTGCAGCAGGTCAGGATGCGCTGCAGGGACCTCTCTTTTCAGGATGAGAAAAAAAATGAGGGAATTCCAAGCGTGGAGGACCATAAGGAAAAGTAGAGTCTCAGTTCTTTGCCAGTGCATGTTAGCATCATCAAGGGCGAAGAACCGTGCCCTGTAACTGTCATCGGGAGCGCCGACTGACTGACTGCCTTGCCGAACGCCGGCCCTTCCTCGAGACTCCACCCGGCACCAGCTCGCACTGCCCCCAAACGTCGGCCTCTTCTGTTTCTGCAAGTCACATAAACACAAGGCAGTGCTATCTCTGCCTGTGCGTGCGCGTCCTCGAGCGCAAAGCCTGCACGATGACCGAAACCACCACGTCCGAGAACTCGCGGACGAGCATGTCCGCCGGGCCGGCGCCGGAGCAGCTGGTGGCCGGCCCCGGCACCACGCCGTGCAGCCGGCAGAAGAGCAAGGAGGAGGTCGGCTGGCGGCGCATCGTGCGCAACTTCACGCCCTCGTGAGTCTCCCCCCTCGCGCTGCTGGGGAATCGTCGCATGCCCTGTGTGTTGTCGCATCTGACGCGCCTTGCAGATGGTTCGCCGTCAACATGGGCACGGGCATCGTGTCCATCCTGCTGCACAACCTGCCCTACAACGCCAGGTGGCTGCAGTACGTCTCGTACGTCTTCTTCGCCGCCAACGTCGGCCTCTTCGCGACTTTCACCGTGCTGTCGGCGCTGCGGTACACGCTATACCCGGAGATCTGGTGGGCCATGATCTCGCACCCGGGCCAGTCGCTGTTCCTGGGGTGCTTCCCCATGGGCTTCGCAAGTAGGTCGACGACTCGACGTCCGTGAGAGATGGAGAAGCCGGGCTAACGACTGCGCAGCCATCATCAACATGATGATCTTCAGCTGCGCGCAATGGGGCGACTGGCTCGTCTACCTCGCCTGGGCCTTCTGGTGGATCGACGTGCTGCTCTCCATGGCCACGTGCATTAGCATGCCCTTCGTCGTCATGCACCGCCACAAGCCCGGACTGCAAAACACCACGGCCGCGTTGCTGCTGCCCATTGTGCCGACCATCGTCGCTGCGGCCTCGGGCGGCATCGTGGCCGAGGCGCTCCCCAGCCATGGCCACGCCTTCACCACGCTCGTCGTCTCGTACACCCTCTGGGGCATCGGCGAGACGCTGTCCGGGTGCGTCCTCGCGCTCTACTTCCACCGTCTGACGGTCCACTCGCTGCCGCCGCGCGAGGTCATCGTGTCCGTCTTCCTGCCCGTCGGCCCGCTCGGCCAGGGCGGCTTCGGCATCCAGCAGCTCGGCAAGGTGGCGTTGAAGGTGCTGCCCGAGACGAGCGTATTCCGCGCGGCGGCGCTGGACCCGAGCCGCGGCGCCGAGGTGCTGTACGTGCTCGGCGTCTTCCTTGGCCTGGTCATGTGGGGGTTCGCGCTCGTCTGGGTGTCCTTCGCCCTCATCAGCCTCGCCACGACGCAGAGCTTCCCCTTCAACATGGGCTGGTGGGGGTTTACGTTCCCGCTCGGCGTGTGGGCGACCTGCACGAGCATGCTAGCTGCCAACCTGGACAGCGAATTCTTCAAGATTGCCACCATGGTAAGTGTTCCTTTTCCAACACCGGGTCCCTTATCCCTGAATGCCGCTGACAAGGAACTCTCCTCAGATCATCTCACTCTCTGTCCTCCTTCTTTGGTTCATGGTCGCCTCCCGGACGCTGCACCTTGTATACACCGGCGAAATGTTCTTCGCCCCGTGTCTCAAGGACCTGCGCGAAAAGGAACAGGCGGGGGGTTGCGACAAAAAGGTGTAGGCACTTCGTCGTGCAAGTAACGACAGTTTGGCGATGCATTACGGCTCCGGGTTTTCGTACATAGAACAGTTTCAGGGACATGTTTTCAAGGCATGGGCATAGCGAATAAGTCTTCATCGATGCGTCTTGCGTAGTCGAATATTCGTGAATTCACATCGTGAAACAAGCCTCATGTCACTTCATGTACCGGGACATGCGGCGCCTTAGGCTGACTAGACCGTACAGTAGCCCAGCAATGAAGTGTGTCGGCTTGCAGAATGGCCGTTGAGGTTCGCACACGTGTATCGCCCTGCCGCATGTCCTTCGGCTTCTGCAATGCCACCTTGATGGGTTACAGACGTCAGGAAAGTCGGCAGAAAGCGGCGACGTATGTCGCATATTTTACGTTTCTATTCTGTTTCACTGTAGGAGTGCCCCGAGCGAACTTACACGGTGCGAGCTTTACTGTACATGATGAATTCGCTTCCGACGCTCGGTTCACTTGAGCCATCTCGCATACGCCCAACGAATCCGTTCCAGGGCCCTCGCCTGGACTTGTATCCCTTTCATGTTGGCTAAATCATCGAGATCCTCCAAGAACTCCTTCCTGACGTCTCGAGGCATAAGCTTGCCCGCGAGGCTCCGCAGGACGTGCACCTCGCACAGCAACAGACCGTGGTCTTTGTAGGACAAGACGTTGTTCTCGGTCGGTCTCGCCTCGGACAGAATGCGGTCGACGTTGCGGAGGATCCGAATCGCTCGGCCGGCTTTTCTGCTCTGGCGCTGCCCACTGCGGCCTCCCAGAATGCTGCGCAGATATCGAAAGGCGCCAATTGACACCAAGACTCCTGGCGTAAGCCCCACGAAGCCAAACACCAGTTCCTGGCTCTTGAGAAGCGAGTCGATGCCAGTCATGGCCACTTCCAGGTCGACCTTTGTCTTCTGGACCTGGATGAGGAGGGACCGGACAAGGTCACCGCGAACTGCGCCGACAAAAGGGCTCTTCAGATCCTTTTCGTATGCACGCAGAACCGGCGTCACGTCCCCTTCGGCGACTTTGCTCCGGATCTCGGCGATCTGAGCCTGAGAGATGGAAGTGCCGTCAACAGCAAAGTGCGGCTTGTCAACCGCAAAATCCACCACCATCCGCTCAAGGCTCTCGCGGTCGGCTTTGAGGCTGTCTCGGCTCATGATCGCAATCTCACTCGTCTCGTCGTGGCGGATCGTCTTAATCACCTTTGCCGTGGGTTCCACAACCCAATTGAGCCAAAAGTCCCGAACGGTAGCGCCTAAGCCGGTGATCCAGTTGATAATGTCGGCTTTGCGGTTGACTAGAATCCGTAGTACCGTGGTGGAGGAGAGAAGACCGATGAGGGTGGGCAACCAGTACCGAACAAGACGACGCGGTCGTCCGTTGGCCTGTGCCAGAGATTGCATGGCATTGAAGTGTTCCGGCAAGGTCCTGTCGATGATGCGCAGTAGACGGCGGGCCAGGACGGCAGGGCGATCTGGCGTAACACTATCCTCCAGGTGAACTGATAGCTCAGGGTCCTCCTCGACGCCAGCAAAGACCTTATCTTCAAAGTCGTCGGTGCTCACGTCCAAAGTGCACACCTCCTTGAGAACCACGTCCATCAAGGCAACACTCCGCTCCACCACGCCCTTGAGGTCTTGGTGGTCATGCACTTCGACTTTATCGTCCTCATGACCCAGCTGGAGACCCTCGTCCATCAGCACGCCGAGGCCACTGGCGGTGATTTCTCTCAATTTCTTGAGCTGCGCCTGCTTCCGTCGCGCCTCGGCCCTGCAGAGGGCCACCGGGGACAGAACTTTGCGCTGAATGTTGGCAAAGGAGCGTTCGCGGATGCTGTCACGCACAATTCCGTAAAACTGGCTCCATTGCTGCGACACACCTGTGGCTGTAGAGTCGACAAGCTCGGCCGGGGTATGTCGCATGGAGATGGAACGCATCCGCGACCTACTCGTCTCGTACACGTCCTGCGTCCATGCCCATAATCGCAGAGGTGACGTCTGCACGGTGTAGAGACTGCTGTAGGTGTATGAGTTGAGAACCTCGGACCAGTACCATATATCGTCGCTCAGCGGGATAATGCGGTCCAGGAGTGCGTTCAAAATGACGCCGTAGACTTGGACCGTCGCCTTGGTGACCAACAGCCACTCAATCTCGTTCTCATAGGCGGTTTTGGCGTCGACGTACGCAGCCCTCGCAGCTCCATCGCCTTCCACACGGTGCCTCGCCGTGGGAATGCCGGACTGGACGAGGAGAGCGCGGACACGTTGCGCCGAGAGCAACGGTTGCGAGGACGACGTGGTGCTCAGAGATTGCACAATGCGGAGAAGATGGTCTAATCGCGGGGCAGCAAAGGCACCGGCAACTGCAAAGCCGTGCTCGTCGGCCTCGGAGACTCCATCGTCGGACGAACCCTCGGACAGGACGGGGAGGCGGTCGAGGTAGGCATCCAGGCGACGCACCTGGCTGTGGGAAGGCGGCGTCAGCAGTTGCGGCAGCAGTCAAGCCGAGAGACGGCAGCAAGTAGGGGTAAGCAATGCTTACTCGGACACAAGAGACATGGTACGATGTCTATAATAACAGCTCAGGCGAAATAGCGGGGTGCGGCCGTCCTCGTCCTTAAGCCCAGGCTAGCGCCGAGGTTCAGAGGCTCAATCGGCATCGATCTGTCCGAGGGAACGGGGTTTGTGGGGGGCGGGACCGAGAGACAGGAACGCGCAGCTCATCACACCACGCGTGGAGAGTCGGATGTTGGAGGAGCCGATGTGGTGGACAGTTGGTTGGCAGACGAGGCGGGCAACCAACGAGGCGCGCCGCAGATAATCTAACGCTTGGCGGGGCACTCCCGTTGAAGGACTCGTGTTCGGGTTCGGGGATTCGGAGGGGCGCAACGTTGGCAACGATGGCACAGCAGAGCCTTGGGACGAGGACTCAAGAGGCAGAGCAAGAGGGGGAAGCGATGCGAAGTGAACGGCGTGCCACCGATGAGGTAATTGTCAGAAGCCAGTGCCTGTGATTGCCCTGGCAGGGCAGGCGAGACGACTGCCCATTGGCCGATGAGATCATCGGCGCAGTGGGCGAGCGCTGAGAAGGCCGCTGAGGACCAGGTACGGATACGAGTACGATAGGGCCAGCCGCCAGTGTGGCTGGAGCACGCGCCACAGTTCACGCAGCCACGGCTCCGGCTGCCCTGCATCTGCGATCAGTCGATGTCGGTTTGCGTCGAGCCCCGGAAGACCGGGAAGCCGATTCGCTGGGTGGGCTCATTTTCAGCCGACTGCTGCCACTGGCCGGCTCATGCTCCACCGCGCTGCCTGCCACTGAAGTGAATCTCGCTGCAGGGCCGGCAGAGGCTTGGGCCAGGGGGGCGAGTGCGCTGCGGGCACTGCTCGCCGGACCGAACGTCTTCCCCATCTCCTGACTGGGCGGAGGCGAGAAGGCCACCCGCATCCAATGGCGCGACTCAATGAAGCCCGATAAAATCTCCCTTCCCCCCACCGCAAGTCCCCTAATCATCCGTTCCATCTTCCCCGTCGCCAGTCGCCGCCGCCTGGGTTTTGTTGCTCTTCTTCGTTTTTCCTTCTCTGGTCATTGTCGTCCTCGCGTCCTTCTCTTCGCCGTTCTTCCAGTGCTGCCGTCATGGACATGGTGTGAGTACCGCCGAAAGGCCCCTTATCGCGGGGAGAGTCGCTGACGCGAACAACCACAGCAACGCGACCGCAATGCATCTGGGCAACCAGACCCAGGACTACTTCACCGTCTTCGAGGAGGTGACCAAGTACAATGTTCACCTCGGCTACCTCGAGCGCCTCTGGGCCGTACGTCTACCGCCCTGCCTCGCCATCGCTCGCGCGCTCAACGAAAAATTCGAGACGCTAACAAGGGGGTGCAGGCCTACTACCTCTGGATGGGCAACGACGCCCTCGCGACCGGCCTCATGAGCTTCGTCTTGCACGAGCTTGTCTACTTCGGCCGCTGCATCCCATACATGATCATGGACAAGATTCCTTTCTTCCACAAATACAAGATCCAGGACCAGAAGATCCCCACGCTCAAGGAGCAGTGGGAATGCGCCGCCCTCGTCCTCGTCAGCCACTTCACCGCCGAACTGCCCCAGATCTGGTTCTTCCACCCCATCGCTACCTACTTGGGCATGGAATACGGCGTCCCTTTCCCGTCCCCGCTCAAGATGCTCATCCAGATCTCCATTTGCTTCATCATGGAGGACGCCTGGCACTACTGGTTCCACCGAACCCTGCACTACGGGCCCCTCTACAAGGCCATCCACAAGATGCACCACACCTACTCGGCTCCCTTCGGCCTCGCCGCCGAGTACGCGTCGCCGATTGAGACGATGCTGCTCGGCCTGGGCGTTGTGGGCTCTCCCGTCCTCCTGCTCAAGATCACGGGCGACTTCCACCTCTTCACCATGTACATGTGGATCGTCCTCCGTCTCTTCCAGGCCATCGACGCCCACAGCGGTTACGACTTCCCCTGGAGCTTGCGCCACTTCCTCCCCGTCTGGGCCGGTGCCGAGCACCACGACTTGCACCACGAGAAGTTCATCGGCAACTACGCCTCCAGCTTCCGCTGGTGGGACTACTGCCTGGACACCGAGGCCGGCGCCGAGGCGCACAAGCGCAGACGCGAGAAGAAGCTCCAGGCCATCAGAGCCTCCAAGAAGCAGCAATGAGCTCCAACGGGACGTCGGTGCTGCTGCGACAAACTGCACTAGCCGCCATCTCGATCGAGGGGGGACGGGTGAAAGATCACCAAAAAAGAAATAGATTAATGGTCAACTGGCGGACATGCCGGCCTCGAGGGCAACGGTAATATTCGCATGGCGTTTGGGGAAGTGCGAACTGAGTACGACATTCATCCTTTCTGCATATATGCTGTAACATGCCTGGGAGAGGCTTAGACGAATACTTATAATACAACTCGGACCACTCGTTACAAAGTACTCCTTTTAGAATGTGTGCGTACCATAGGCCGTCGTTCTCGTGCAAGCGACCCAAACAAGCTCACTTTTTCGGAGCGCAGCAGTCTCCCGCAGCAGTGGCCACTTTGTCAGCGAGATCCCGGGTCGTACAGCTGGCCGGCTCAGGTTCCAGCTCTCCAAAGTCCTTGGCGATAGCGTCGCAGGCGGCTGCCATGCTAATGTCCTTCTCGGACAGTCCCTGGGGGTTATGCGTCGTCCAGCGGACGAACGTCGTGTTGTATACCTGCTGAACGTCAGGCTGAAAACTCGCATATTGAGAAGGCGGGCCGGAGCAAGACACACATTCGACCATTCCGGGTGGTGGTTCTTGACTTTGCACAACAGAGACACGGCAGTCATGAAGTCCTACGTAACGCATCAACATGGTCCGCAGTGCTGCTAAAGCAGGCTGGCGTGGGGTACCCAGGTCTTTGCAAAAGTCTTGAACTTGAAGTTCCGCTCGAGGGCTTGGCCCTCGGACGCCAGCGTCCAACGGCCGCCGGATGTTGAGAGCAGTGGTGTCAGGGCCGGCGTGGCGGTTGCCTCGTCGGTGCCGGACGAGAAGCGCGGACGCATGGCTGACATGGGCCGCCTTGATGCTGGGATGGATCGCGAGGCTGTGAGCAGAGGTGATCGATGGAGCCTCGGGAGCAGGCGGGACATGGCGGGATGTCGTCGGATCGCTCGAGATGGAGATGTGAGGCTTGAAGCTTGGGGCTTCGTGAGGCGAGATCTCCCATGCGATGCCCCACTTGCAACAGGTTGGCTGCTACTTCGTAGAACTGTTCGCTCAGACGGCCCACTCAAACTTCTTCACACTCGACCTTGCATAGTCCTCGCTTGTCTTTTATCTGGAAACCCTCGTACGTACCTTACGCCGTTGGTTTATTATTATATCGCACCAGGTCAAGCACGTCTTCCGACGACTCGCGAGAGCCTTTAGACTTAGACAGCACTCGCTACCCTAGACTCAGAAGAACCTCGACACGCGTGCCTTCAGCACACGAGCCAAGAGTGTGCCATCCCAAGGCGTGAGCTAATGAGAGCGCAAATTAAAAGATAACTACCTAGGTACGAAAGCGTAGATGCGGAGCATTGAGCACACGGAGGAGGTTGACAGTCGTCCCGGGCGTCTGAATGCTCCACGCGTGCGTGCGACTGAGGTCTCCCTTATCAGCATGGAGTCCCCGGGCGAATATGAACATCGGCGGCCGGCTGTCGGACAGGGACGATAACCAGCAACGGTGGGACGCAATCATATTTGCGGCGCATGCTCGTACGCGTCGTGTCACATCATATCACATAATATGCGCCGAGGCCGACGGAGGATATGACGGGCGAACCGAGACAGGCAACGTGAAGGGCCCAGCTGGAAACGCAGGAACTTGTACGAGCGCTGCCTTCTTTGCTTGCGGTATCCTGGGTGGTGCAAGTGCAAACTCGGGCCCTTTTTCCTGCCTTATCTGGCGCTCGAGTCGAGGCTCGGGAGCACGCGCAGCCCGGGGCCCCGCTCCTCCCTCCGTAGCCCCTGCTCGCCTCCATTCAGCCTCCCGTGTTGCTGACAAACCGAGTTTCACGGAAGCGAAGTTATCTCCGTCAACTTCGAAGCCTGTCGCCAATCTCCTGGCGGTGTGTGTCCCGTGGAGCGTGACGAAAGGGTCCGACGAGGGAAGAGGCCGGCACCGGGCGTACTACAGCTGCTCTCCGGGCGTACAACAGCTGCCGCCGGACTTGCGTGATCGAGGCGCGGAGCCAGCTCAGCAACGCCCTTCGACGCTCGACACCCTCCACAACTCCGCGACGCCCCGTCTCCCCGGAGCTGTCCCCAGCCACCAAGCTGCCCGAACCGGCAAGACGCAAGCTGCGTGCCTTGGCCCTGGGGTGCGTTGCCGGCGTTGGCTGGTGTTGGGCTGCGCCGGAAATTACATAATCGCCATTCCGGGTCGCCCCCGCCCCACGCCCTCCGCCAGCGAGTCACAAACAAGTGTCGACCCTGGGCGTCCCGCGTTCGTCTGTCCCTCCATTTCTTCACGTCAGCAGCCTCGATTCTTGCGTAGTCATCCTCGTTCCGCATCTCGATGCTGAGTCAGAAATCCCGAGCAATGCAGTCAACGGGCGCCAGCAACCAAGGTCAGTAGATGCGATCCGTCTTCTTTTGTCTCTGAGACTCGAGTGAGCATCCGATGCGAGCTTGCTAGTCGCACGCCGTGTCGCTGTGCATTGCGCCTTTGATCATCCTCCGTCTCTACCCCAACCTGCGCGTTGCAGGTCCATCGCCATCGCCTCCGGCTTCATTTACACCGGCCGCTTACTCTCTGGCGCGACCGTTGCGCGAGATCCTTCTGGCCGTTGTTTGGCGCGCGCATTCATGTACGCCTGTCGCCGCGACCTCTTGCCATCCTTCTTCCCGCGTCAATGCTACTTTGCACGACATCCGCTGCAATTGTCTCCGAGATCACGCCGTCACTGACACTCTACCTCTCAAACAGAGCAGCACTTGCGCGCACAGCTTGAGCTCTTGCAGAACCACGACGCCGATCCCTCGTCCGCCCCCGGCTCGCGCGACACGAGGGCCGCTTCCTCCCACTCGCCTTCGTCGCGTCCCGCGAATGGATACGACCATCTGGCCGCCGCTTCACACGACGCCGCTCGCGCTCTAGCCTCCAAGACGGAGGCCGAGGCGCACATCCATCCCGACCTCCGCGGCCCTCCTAGCCGCGGCGCACCGACTCCCGACATGATGCCCATGGCTCCCCCCTCCGGCCATAGCCCCGGCCCGGCCGCGGCTCCTGCGCCGAGCACTTCCCTAGCTCCTGCGCCCGCTCCTGCGCCTCTGGACATGGACCTGGACGGCTCGCCCGACGGCCGAAAGGCGAAGAGGGAGCTGTCGCAGTCTAAACGTGCGGCGCAGAACCGAGCAGCACAGGTAAGATATCGACTCTTATCAGATCTGTCCCGTCGATTCATGCCGACGCTGACCGGTGCCATTACAGAGAGCATTCCGTCAGCGCAAGGAAGGCTACATCAAGAAACTCGAGCAGCAGGTGCGCGAGTACAACGACATGGAACAGACCTTCAAGGCCATGCAGTCGGAAAATTACGCGCTTAGGGAGTATGTCATCCACCTGCAATCAAGACTGCTTGATGTCCAGGGCGAGTTCCCTCAGCCACCGCCAAATATCAACCTCTCTCAGCCCGCGGCTCCGCCGCCACCGCCGCCGCCTCCAGCCGGCGGCCTGGAGCAAGCAACCAGCAATCCTGGCGCAGGCACACCTCTCGAAGCCGTCGCCCAAGCTGTGGCAGGGCTTGCCGCCCAGGAGCAGATGGCAGAGAACCAGTCGCCGTACGCCGAGGGCGGCGAGGAAGACACGCGGTCGGCCGAGGAGATCAATAGACAACTCAAGACGGAGCCAGAATTCAAAGCAGAGTCAGGATCCACCCAGTCGTAGGACGCTCTGTCTGCGGACCTTAGGCTCTCATTTTATCGGCGTTGAAGGCACTTGTGATTATCTAGCAGGGCGGCCCGACGGGGTGATTACTGCGGCGTTCCGGTTTTGCTGTATCTTTGCGCAGGGAGGAAGTTCAAGGCAGGCTGCGATGCGACAAGTCTTTGACGAAGACGGCAGTGAGGACGATGGTGCGAAATGAGGACATGTCGATTCAACTCGCAAGCAAAGGGGGTTCGGTCGAGCTGATGATGATATATGTAGAGGATGTGTTATCAGCACTTATCTTCGGTAGTTGAATCGAGGCCTGGGAAACGACGGTCTCTGCCGCTGCACGGATACCATGACTGATGCCACCACAAGAGATGATAGGGTCCTGGAACATGGATATATTTTGGCACGAAGAAAAGAGCGCAGACTCGCGAGGCATTACTTCCGATATCCCAAACACAAAAACGACCTTCTCCACAGACTCCCTGATTCCCAGCCAAATCAAGCATATGAATTGCCCATGTCGTGTTCCTGAAAAGAAGCGTGTCAACATCGTTTTAGAAAAGAACAGGGACGGGCGCTTACCTTGATATAGTCCGGACCCTTTTCCTGGTACTCCTCCTTCGAGATCCTCGCCTGCTTCCACGCTGGCGAGCCCGCCCACCCGGCGGCGCCCTTCCACGCGTCGAGGCACGCATCGCCGGCCCGGCGGACGACGAGGGGCGCGTCGGCGGGCAGCAGCGCGCGCAGGCCATCGCGGACGCGGTCGTCAAAGTTGCGGAACAGGGTGTTGCCGCCGGTGAGGAAGATGTCGCGCAGGAAGTCGTCGCGGTCGGGCACGCCGGCGAGGCGCTGGTTGAGCACGTCGCCGGCGATCTCGACGATGCCGGCCTGGTCGACGCCGGCGATGGAGGGGCGGAACACTATCTCGGGAACGCGGATGCGCTCGACGTTGAGGTGGATCTGGTTGAGCTCGGCCTGGGAGGCGGGGTTGAAGGGGCGCGGCCCGCGGGCGAAGGCGTGGAGGAGGGACTTGGACCAGTCGGACTGAGCCTCCTGAGTCTGTTCGTAGTCAAACTCGTCGTCGTACTTGAGGAGGTCCTGCTCGAGCTGCTTGAGGTTCGAGGCGAGATCCTCTTCCTCCTGCTCGTCGTCGCTGTTCTCGCCGACGGCAATCTGTCGGTAGACACCCCAGTCGTCGTCGTTGGCGCCAAAGGTGTCGTCGTCGCCACCCCTCCGGCGCTTCTTGGTCGGCGTGTCCGAGGCGAGGTTGGCGATGCTCTTCATGCGAATCTGCGAGGCGAGCGACTTGCGGTTGCCCAGGTCCGCCTTGAGGCGATCGCGCTCCTTGATCTTCTGGAGCGTCTCCAAGCGCGCCCGTCGCTTGTCGTCCAGCCAGCTTTCCAGGTCGTTGTCACGACGCTCATTATCCAGACGCTCCTCCTCGGCGATGCGTGCCTTCTCCGCCTCCTTTTCAGCCTTAGCTCGGGCGCGAGCTTCGTGATTAGACTTCATCAGCCGCTGCAGCCGCTTCTGTTTCAGCTGAGCTTCGTCCAACTGGTCGTCTGGGATGTCCAAAAGGCTGAAGTCGGGCTGCTCTTGTTCCTCCTCTGGGTCCCCACCAACGTCCTTTGTGCGTGCCTTCTTGATCGACTTTTCCAGCTCCTTGATGATCTTGTCCAGCTGCGCCTCGTCCTTGATGTCATGGCTGTCGAGCTGGCGCCGTGTCTCCTTCTTGGTCTCGTCTACAAGCCGGCTCTGGAGATTCTTGTAGTACTCAAGATCCTGCTCCTTTTTAATGAGCTTCTCCAGGCGCATCTTTGCTGCCTGTTCTTGCAGTCTCCGGCCACTCTCCTTTTTCCGCTCTGCTGCCCGCGCGAGCTCCTCTTCCGTCTTCTGAACGATGACTTCCTCGGTGTACGGGTACTGGATAACGACGTCTCGGTCCTCGAGGCCCGTCCAGTCGAGATAGCTCCGAATCTCGCTATCGTAGTCTTTGGAGACGTAGCAGTGATCCTTGACCATGTGCTCGGCCTGAGATAAGTTGAGCTTGCCCGCAAAGGCAGGATATTTTAGCCGGATCAGCTTGAGGAGGTATTCTGCGCCGTGGTAGCCACCCCAGTTCAGTCGTATGGCTTGGGCGAGCATGGCTTTCGAATTGTAAACAGGTATTACGTGGGTCGAAGTGTAGGATGAGGAGACGACCAGGCCGGTGTTGCCCTGGTTGTGCCTGTAAGAGAAGAGGGAGTCGATGCCGTACGCCAGAGATGGTGCGCCATAGCATTCAAAAATAATTTCCGTCATTGCTAACGGTAGATTGTTAGCTGAGGAAGGGATGGATAACGCGCTGCAGCTGTTACTCACATTTCCTCGAATAAGGCAAGTTGGCCACGGCTTCCGTCATGACGACTGGAGCGTCAATGGCTCCGTTCGCGTCATTCATGCCAAGCTTGAGGAATATGTAGTCCAGGACGTGCTCGGTGACGTCCCAGTTGCTGACGATGCCGGTGCCAGCCTCAAAGGCGTTCCGGATGTGCCCCTTGGCATTTGTATCGGCGTAGCAGTCGTACCCGGCGAAGGAAAAGGTCTTGCCCAACTTTCGGTCGCGGTACTTGGACATGATCGGAGGCATGCTAAAGCGTGGGGACGATTCGAACGACCAGCCGGCTCGGACAGAAGACGATCCTGGCGCACGAGGTCAGCTACGGACGAGGCACGCTGCGTTCGGGGCCACGAACCATTGTCAATCACGATGGTAGCGCTGCCCTGCTGCTCGAGCGCTCTCTTACGCCCATCGCCCTGAGGAGCGATGTAATTCTCGAACCGCGTCTCCTTGACGGGGAAGATGTTGGCGGGCGGGTAGGTCTTGTCCGTCACCGGCGGGCGCGGCCCGTCCTCGACGGCCGAGGGAGCCATAGCTGATGTCGCGAGTGGGATTTATCGCGAGAGGGATCAGGCGTTCATGTTGAGGAGACGGTCAGCAGTGGCGTGGGCGGTGCAGTTGGGATGGCGAACGCGCGGGCGCCGAGCAGTCCAGAACTCGACTTTGGCGGCGTGTTGGTGGGCATCGACCATCGAACGGCGAAGAAGACAGAGACCAATGCGAGGCTACGAGGCTGATGACGGGAGAGGCCCTGATGGTGGGTCGAGGGATGCGCTAGGCCGCTGCAACTGTGCAGCATTGCCGCTAACAGCAGCGTTGCGTCTACGTGCACGCGTCTGGGGTTTCAAGGACAATGGTTGGAGATGCACGATTAGAAATGGTACACAAGAAGACGGAAGACACGATTATGGTGGTCTATTTCAGTACTTCATAACTTCGTTGGGAGCGTTCTTTCTCCGCTGAGATCTCGCAATGCATATTTCAATTCGTTTCCCCGTACTCGCCTCATCCACTTCACCCAAAACCACCCATGACAGGGCACTTTTATGACGGCGGCTTCAGATTACCAGTGGCTAGTTTGATGCGGTTAGAAAAAGGGCAAGCAGGTATGTGAAGCGAGGGCGTACCTTCGAGGTGGAATAGCACGTTGGACTGGTAGTTCTTAAACATTTGAGCAACCAGCTCGACGTTCATGTTTTGGATGTTGATGTCCTTCAGCACGGCGTCAGATCGCAACGCGCATTGCAAATGTATGATGCGGGCGACTTACCTGAAGGCTCTTATTCATGACTACAACAGCCTCATTCAACTTTTCCTGCATATAATCAGCTGAGCTCCGGTTGCGTCCATAGGTGTCCACGCGCGTCACGTCGTACCACGTTGGTGATGATGCGAGACAGCAGGAGGTTCTGCTGATGCTCGTGCGGGCTCTCCTGCTCAAGGGTCAGCAAAGTACGGTTGGCGATTGGGTATTTTGTTCGATAGAGCCTGACCATCTTGACTTTTGCTGCGCGCCGACGCGGAGCAAAGCTGGACTTGATTGTTGGCTGCTTGGAGTATGTACGAAGGGACGCGTGGGGCGGCGTCGTGGATCTGGCCATCGCCGGACAGTGGCAACACCACTGTAAGCACGGTGAGGCGAGGCGCCGCGAATCCTCGGTCGCTGTCACTGTTCTCTTCAGCTTTCCTCCGCAAGCAACGAAGCCCAATCTCCATCACCTCCCTCCCTTACGACACAAACAATCTCCCGATCAGACACAGAGCCTGCCCCCGAATATTGCGCAGCACAGCTTGGCAACATGGCCGCACCCACAGAGGCGCAGATTGCGCACCAGCAACTCATCGAGCAGCTCGACATCCACGCCATTCACAAGAACTTCCGCAACCCCAACTGGCGGCCCAACCAGCGCCGCAACAAGAATCTCAAAGCCATCATGGGCGATGCTTCTAGGAGAGAAGCTTCCGCGTTGGCGACGCCCCAGGATGCCAGCGGCGGCGCGACGCCAGACGACGATGGCCTCTCCACGAGCGGCACTTCAACGCCTGCCATGAGCTCCAACGATAACAACAACCCCCCGAACCTAGCCCAGGCGTCGCGCAACCTATCAAAACTCGTGCTGGAGAAGAGCTTGAAGCAAGTCGGCGGCGCCGCCACGGCCCCGAGCGCGACGTACACCAACATCGAGTCGGCGCCCTCGCTGGCACACTCGAAGCGCTATTGCGACGTCACGGGACTCCCTGCGCCGTACCTCGATCCCAAGACGCGGATGCGCTATCACAATAAAGAGGTGTTTGGGTTGATACGAACGCTGCCGCAGACGTCGGCTGAGCTGTTCCTCGAGGCACGCAGCGCGCACACCGTCTTGAAGTGAACGGTGGGACCATTGCCAGCCGCAAAAGGCGTCACAGGAACGGGTACCAAGGAGAAGCATGGACGAGCCGCGAGGCGAGTGTCGACTTCATACGTAGACACAGTGGCTGATACGGAAAGGCACGTCGAGCTGGAAGAGTGTCCGACCAACAAAGTCAAGCCCCGACTATGCACCCTGAGCCTTTCGGCAGAGGGATGGCAGTTGGCGCTCCGGCTTAATCGTGATCTGGGTGGTTTATTCTCTGCCAGGTCGACATATACCGAGAACGTATGGAAGACGTATCTCAGTTGCCGAAGCAAAGTGCTTTGGCCGTCGAGGCATGTAAAATAGTTGTATGACGACAATATAACAGCGATTTGCTTCAGTCTCAAGCCTGTCACTCGCACCAACAGCCCCCAAGCTCTCGCCCATGTATTAGACTCCTGACTTTGGAAGCCGGAACGAGCACCGAAGCTTCCATGTAGAGCATTGCTGTCCCGGTATGGTCTTGGCTCACCACGTTACGCAGTGCACTTGCACTTGGATATCCGTAGATACGTGATTTCTGAGCCTCGAAAGCATGCCCTCGCCCGTGTATGTCGATGGAGTGGCTCCAGAAGCGCGCACAGACATGACGGCGAAGGACAGGTCCTGAGATGCAGCGTTCAAGATGTGGTGGGATCGAAGCCAAGCTGTGAAATTTGCTTTCAACTTTCGGCACACAGGCCCATCCATGGTGGGGCGCGCGCGTGCCCCTGTCAATCAACCCCTAGAAGCGCAGGGAGCTCACGCCGCTTTTACTTTTTATGTGAACTGTAATCTACCCTTCTGTTGACTTCGAGACGTGATGAGATAAAAAGAACTATTGCCATTCCAGCTCCTCCCTAAAGCTTGCTGTTATTTTGCCAAATTTCAGCGAGATGCTGAACGAGTTTCCGTTCGCTCTCCATCACTCGAACTGTTGCAAGCCCAGCAGTCACCTGATCAGCAGCTCCTTTACTGCTCGTAGAGCGGCGCTGGCGCTAAACCCAGAACGCGCAAACCAAGGGAATTCCTGTCCATTGAACTCGAGACGCTGAATGCCAAAGTGTCCTCGTATTGTCGACAGACAGCTTTCAAGGTCCCAACTTCTCGCGACAGCTTCTCGCCGCATAGCTCCTTTGTGCGAAACCCATCGCAGCACCTTTCAGGCGATTCTCGACAACTCGAATCCTCCACAGGGACAGCCAAGAACAAACGCTGCAAATATGTCGATGTGGCTCTCGGACACACAGAGTACGTAGCTCATCCCCTGCTTCAGGCGATCACCATCCGGCGCACTTCGCGACGCAAGCCGTAGTCTAACTTCTCTTTGATGCGATGGAGGCTAACATGATCATCAGAGATTGGGGTGGTCTTCTGCTCTGGCGGTAGGTATGCACCCTGTAGGAGCTTTGGCGCATTGCGGCAGGGACGCTGATCGATTTGCCTCTTGCACAGGAGGTCTATTCCTTGTCGGAGGAGTGATGCTTTTCTTTGATCGCGCCATGTAAGTGCTGCTTTGCTCTTCAATAGAATGGACCCCTGATCGCTAACATGCACAGGCTTGCGATGGGAAACGTACGCGGCCTCCTCCTCTACACCTAACGTCGGCGCGAAATACTTGACCAACTAACAACACGCTCACATCAGATCCTTTTCCTCATCGGCCTCACAATCATCATCGGACCGCAAAAGACACTCCTCTTCTTCGCACGGAAGCAAAAAGTCAAAGGCACAGCGGCGTTCTTCGCCGGCTTGGCGCTGATCCTGATAAGGTGGACGTTCATCGGTTTCTTCGTCGAGCTGTACGGCATCTTCGTCCTGTTTGGCGACTTCTTGGGAACCATTGCTGGATTTGCGCGGGGGCTGCCGGTCGTGGGGCCGTACATCGGCCTGCTGGTGGACAGAATTGGGCTGGGACGCAGAAACGCCGAACTGCCGGTATGACGCGGATACGGAGACACCACGACGAGTCGCGCATATCGAGTCGGCTACAATGAGCCAGTTGGACCTGTGGAAGAAAGATCGCAAGATGAAGGCCGTGGCAGACCATGAACCCTTGGGAGCTCGTGCTGCCAAGGGTGCGGTGCTTTGTAAGGTCGGTGGACGACAGGTCTCTTGTACAAGTCTACATACCCTCCTGTTAGGCTGGTTCCAAGGGCTCAACCCGAGTCGTAGAGGCTAGGGCACATACTAGATCCCTATAAGGATGGAACCACGCGAAGTGGCACCTGGACTGCTTATTTGCGGCATGTTAAACAGAGCACGTTGAATGCTTCCAAATGGCCGAACAGTATTTTCATTCCTCGGCACAAACGCTTAAGGTCCAGATCTTCACGCCTTCGCTTCTCCAACAATCTACCTCGTCCTCGGCAGGACTGTTGAGTGCGCCAGCTGCGCATCCACACGACGCCACGATATCCACCACGTCTTCTCAAATGTCTCCATCACTGCATCTCACTCCCGATCTCAATCTAGTATCCTTGGCCGATGAGGTAGTCGGCCAAGGTCTCAACGGTAGAGGTAGCGTTGCCAGCAACCTGAGTCTCGTTGTGGTGGCCGACGACGATGGCCTGCTTGGTCTTGGCAACAGCGACGCCGAGTCGGCCCTGTTGATACACGCAATGCATTAGCATGAACCTGGCCCAGACCCTGAATTGCGCGGATCATGCACGTACCGATCGCGCATAGATACTCCGGTCCTCAGCGCGAGCCACGACGTATCTTTCGCCGGCGATGTAGAGGCCGTCGGCAAAGGCCTTGTCCTTGGCAGCAGCGTCGCCGCCGACGATGTTGGAGATGGCCTTCATCTCCTCTGGCTTGAGCTTTGATTCCTCTGCGTTAGCTTCCGCCGCATGATGACGGCTGCGGGCACGGATGCCAAGTAGATACCTGAAAAGTGGTTGAGGTAGCCCAGGCGCTGTCGCCGGCTGCGCTGATAATGGCGGCCTTGTCCACGTGGCCGGTGCCAACCAGGCTGTTTTGCCCTGTCAGTATTTCCTGCCCGCGGCTGGCGGCAATCGCGAAAGGAGACAAGGTGCGATTTACCTGGTGTCGATATAAGCTGCGAGCGAGGGCTGTCAGCTACCATCTCTCTCGCGTTTTGTCACCAGGAGGGGTTGGCCGGATGGCGGTGGACGAACCTTGCCACGACATGGTTGCGAGCTCGAGCTCAAGCCCACGAAAAGCAGAAGATACGGGAGGTCTAGGACAGAAGAGACGACGTCGCAGCTGAGGCCGTAATGCTCTGGCAGCGGCGAAGAGATTGGGAGCTCGAGAGTTTGTGGGATGGAGTCGTTGAAATCAGTCGAGCGCGCCGCTGCCCCTCTGTGAGGTAGGTCTCCGAATTTGTTATGGATGTCCCGTCAACGGCGCACCCGGCCATTGGCCCGCGCGGAGGTTCCCCGCCGCAGCTTTTGAAGGGAGGGGTACCTCCACCCCACCATGGCTGACCGACATCACCGCTGAAGGCAGCCGCTGACGGAGCTCGAAGCTCCCGAGGTCCGCGAGGTTCGGTGTTATTTTTACAGCTCGTTTTAGCGCTCCCGTGCCGCAAACGCTCTGCGCTGGCGATGACGACACCCGCCGCTGCAGGCAGGCGTTCTTCAGCCTGCAGGGGAGCGCTGGGGATGCCTGGCTATTACGAGGATTGCGAGGCTCTGTTGACTGCCTGCTTAGGCTGCGACCTTGCCATGAAGCCTCGAGGCTGGATGACCACGCTATTTGGCACGCCATCTGGCGCGGGTTCAACTCGAGCGGGTGCGTGCGCAGCGCCTGGTTTAGCGCCTAGGACTTGAACGAACGCTTAATTTGCAAAGCGTCGACAGTTGATCTCTCGCTTCGAGTACTCCGTAGACGTCGCTCCCTTTTGTTGTTCCTACCAACAACTTCTCCTCCGAGAGTTGAATTGGGCGTGTCCTCACCAAGTGGTCCACCATTGACGGGACGCGGGCGTCGTTGTCCGCCATGCGTACGGCAAGCAAAAGTGTTCAGCCAGAAACCGCAGCGTCCATCCCACCACAACGCACTCCTGGCTTTGTTCTCGGCGGAGGAGGTTTAAAGGAGCGCCAACTCGGTAGTCTTGCACGTGCATGCGACAACTGCCGTCGCGATGTGTTGGGCCTAATTGCACGCTTGCTGTCGAATACGGCACAGAGTCTCGGGAACTGCACCGGTTGGCCGCGCTGGACGGGACTGGACTGCCCAACCGACGAATCTAAAGCTACCCTGCCGTAGCAATTGTGACCATGTCGAACAGCTCCGGTAATAATATAGCATGAAAGATAATCGCGGAGTTATCGACCCACCAGCTCGTCCTCCCTCAGTACAGCCATCCTGCGTTCGACGGCTGCAGTGGGAAGCTTCGTTTCGGCCCGGTCCAAGAAGCCAAGACGATACGAGTATGCGAATGATTATCAAGTGGGCGTCAGCAGACGACATGGCTCCCACTCGCGTTTATCGAGGGCAGCTTTCGAAACGGATCGTAGCTGACAAGCCCGAAACTCTCTAGCCCGAGACACAAGGTTTCAATCTTGCATCGTTGACGACCAGGCCGCGCGTGTTTGGCGCAATGGGCCGGCTGAGACACTGTGGCTTCGTCCTGACTGTCGATTTCGAGCCTGTTTCAACTGACCCAAAACCGGCAAGCGGCCGCCTCAGGAGGCGACCATTCGCGGGCCAAGGACCGAAGACGGGGCGATTTCGAGTACGGCTAGGCCTTAACTGCGGGGGCCGCATTTGCCGTTGCTGTTACCGTACCCCAGCCGATCATGGAGCTTTCAGCGGTCTCGCACCTCAGGCACCTTGTACCTGGGAGTAGGCATTCGGTACTAGCCTTCAGGGGCTCCCGTATTAGGGGCTTCTTCGGCGCCTTCTCGAATGTCGGACGTGCCGGGATTGATCCCTCAATTTGCACCTCGCCAGGGCTTTCATCAGCAAGGTCCTCCCAGCAAGCTCATGCCCACGTACTGCGTCGCATGACATGCGTCTCTACCCAGCTTGTTTCTTCGACCCCTTCGAGCAGATCCCAAGGGGCCACCCCAGCTTACAACACCGCGCCGCCCAGGTTCCCGAAACCACCAAGGCCCACGCGTGCCCCTTGGACAAGGGTCTTTCCCCAAGCCCGCCGGCTAGGTTGGCGATCAGATCCCAGCTGTCGGGATGTCCGTCCCATCAACCTCAAACAAGTTGAATGTCAAATCATTCCCGATTCATCCAGAGGAATGCTGCTGCCAAGCCTTACGGAGGATGAGTCCGTGTATGTACATAGACGCATCGCAAGCCCGACCAGGCATGGCATTGACCTCCGTGCCCCCAAAACAAGAAGGCTTTCCAAGGGCTGCTGGGTCGAAGTTCGGACCCGAGCCTGGGGTTCCCTTCCTGGCTGGACGTATCCGTAGTCGGATTTCTAATGACCCCTTCCGCGCTATACGCGTGCGGCGCCTGGCGCCCTGCTCTCCGCACCCGTCCCTTCATACACCCGAAACTGAGCGACCAGCAGAGTTGCTGGTTACACAGCGGCCCTCTCTCCATCCCTAGCAATTTCTCGCAGACCCCTGGGCAACGACTGCGCGAGTACTGAGGAGATAGCCTTCACCCCTCGGGCAAAGTGGCACCCGAACTAATCCGTAGATACCTTAGCATGCTGCCCGCTGGCGTGCTTGCCGGGACGAGTGGCTCACGCGGATAAGTGCCGCCCGGAATCCCCTCCCTGCCTTGAGTATGCTTGTTCTTAATGAGTCAGTACTTGTAATCAAGACCACCCCCCCATGTTCTCCTCTTGAGCGACGGCACAGACTACAGTCGCGCTTCAAGAATGCCCGTGAACCTCGCTCGGTCCCCTTCTACCGTGGGTGTTGCTGCAGAGGCTCCATATAACCCATCGACAAGTCCCATGGCGTTGCGCTCGAGGTTTGCTTCGCCCCAAGTCGAGGGCCAGCATATAGACCCCGTAGGAGCATTTGACAGAAGCCCGGGGCTCCGGAGCCCAGATTCGATGGCAGTACCCCGAAGACTGCCTTCGATTGCCAGAGTCGAACCAACAAGGAACTTCAGGTCCTACCACAAACCCATCCGAGCCGAGGCGTCTTCGTCGCAATTGAGCTTGTCTCTTTCACCCGTGGACAAGCACGCCATCTCGAGCTCGTCGCCGAATGAAGCTCCTGAAACCGGAATAATCGCCATTGGCATGGCCTTGGGAAGTCCGACGCAATCCCCTGACGATACCATGACGGCCTGGCGACCCCAATTCATGACGACCGTGACGGCAGGCACGTCTGATTCCCAAAGCCCCAGCAACGAGGACTCATCAAAATCGAAGTCTCGGAAATGGGGAATATTCGCGAGATCAAAGTCCAAGCGGGGGAAAGGGCCTGATGGCGGCCAGAGCCAAGCTACGAGCATCACCTCGCCGACTGGTCTTGCTAGGACCATGTCAAGCGCGGTCGCGCCTCGCGCAAATCTGGACCGTGAGCTCCAAGACGCAAAGCGCGAGACTGTGTCTCCTAGGTTTAAGCCCATCAGCAGGTCGCACACGGCGCCCACGATGGGTATGCGGACGAATGCCCAGATGTCCATCCCACGGAAAGCGATCGCTCCCGTACCACCGGCCAAGGACAACGAAGCAATATATTCTCGAAAGAGGGGCAATACGCTGGGGGTCTCTCAATCATCATCTGAATCTCCTCTCGGAGAGACTTTCTTGGACGTTGAAATCCCAGACATTACAATGGAACGATACAGCATCATGTTTGGTCACCTTCTTCAGAATCGCAGCGCTTCTTCTCTCTTGGCGCGAAGGCAAGCGACGCAGGACAGGTTAAAAGCTATTAAAGAAGGAGAAACCAATTCGCAGAAGTTGGAAAAGGGAAAATCGCAACCAGGAGTTCCACCGATCTGGGACTCGAAAATATCACCAATGCAGCTGGCCACTCCGGATAGGGGCGCCGCTCGTCGGCTGTCTCCGCGTATGAGGTCCAACACATCTCCGGCCATGCTTCATTCACCGTCGAAGTCGAGGTTCGACGAGCCAGAAACGCTGCGAGAACAGCCGGGAACCAGGCACATTGCCGAATCGACACGCCATGAAAGCAGTCTAGACGAAGCGCCAGCCACTGCAACTGCAACACCGACGGAAAGGCCGCAGCTGATATCAAAATTTCATCGACAGTTATCACTCAGCCAGAAGAGTAGCCCAAAAATGGCAGAGGAACGAGAGCCCTCCATGGTCGAAGAGGAGAGATTTCAGATGCATGGCCAGTCACACAAGGTCTCACGCTCAACATGGAATTCGACACATCCACCACTTGCAGAGTCTGCACCTCGCTCGCTCGCCCCGAAAAATGCCGAGCGTGCTCTTCCAAGTTCTCCTGTTGCAATGGACATTGTGGCCAGCCTCTCCGAGGGGGAGGAGGTGCCGACAGATCCCGTCGAGGTTTCCATCGCGAGACAGATCAGCGTTTCGCGGCAGCAGCGAGCGATGCTGGGCCCGTTGCAAAGGCACGCGCTGGAGAACAGGAAAATCAGTGAGACGAAGAGCTCAACGCCGCGGCTGGTCGATCCGAGGCAAGACTCAACTTCGCCAAAAGCCATGTACCGCAAAAGCGAGCGCGTGATCGTCGAGAGAGCATGAAGCAGCGCGCGGCTCGCTCCAACACGAGACGAATGCGTTGCAGAGGCGCGGCAGTAGTCACGATGCTTGAACTTTTCAGCTGCCTAGCGCGGGACGCCGGCGGCAGCTCGAGACGATTTTGTCGCATGATCTGGATCTGCGAAGATGAGACACGCCCCCACGATTTTTCTTTACCGCTTCCATCAGACCGGCTGGACTAGGCATCTCAACACCAATTAGGTGCAGGACGAGAGGAGCGAAAATGTAGATACGAAGAGTCGAAGAGTGACCAGCAAGACCCTCAGATATCCCCTGGTTCGTATGTATACCATTACTATATAGTTTTCCCTGGAGAGGAATGCTTCCGCGGCGAGTTTGACGCGACCAGCCGCCTTCTGTCCCGCGATAACCATTATGTTTCCCTCTGAGGTTTATGAACAGCGAGCGACGGACGCAAAATGAGAGATGAAACCTGTTGTGTGAGTGTATGCGTGATGCGCCTGCCGTTATTGTAGCCAATCTCCAGACCAACGTCCCCTTCTTATGCTGAAACGACACCACGTCCAACGCCAAGCCAAAGACCCCCGACTACATCAATACACAGCACGAATTTTGCTTCTTGGCTTGCTCTGTTGCATCACGGTCAGTACATGCCGGTTTCGACTAAGCAGTGTAGCATGGGCGGGGAAACAGGGGGATGACGAACGGTAGAACATCTTGCTCTGAGAGCTCAGCCCGTCGCTCTTTGCCACCAGGTCGTCAATCTTCTCGCCCCGCTGCAGCACGCTCTCGATGGTCTTGTGCAGGACAATCTTGGTCTCGTCGAGCTCCTTTTGGATCTTCATGATGCTGTCGGCCTGCTGGGGGTCCTGGTACTTGGCGAGGTAGTCTTTCAGCTCGGGCATGGTGATCTGGACCTGTCCAGAGGCCCACTCGGAGCGCGGGTGCTTGGCGAGGAACTCGTCGACGCATTTGCTGAGAAGTTGGTGGGCGACAAGGGCGGGGTACTGGTGGTCGGAGATGATGATGCCACAGACGCCCTCGGTGCGGCCGTAGGCGTGGAACGTGTAGTCTTATGTGCCGTGCGTGAGCAAGCCTTCCAAGTCCATACTTTCGAGGGGTGTCAAGCCGCACCTTGCTCCTCGACATCCTGCCGTTGGCCGGGCTTGGTGCGCTCGGCAACGGTCTTTGCGAACAGGGTCATGAACTCGCCATAGCTGCGATCGGGGCGGTCAGCCGGCCGTTGCAGCCATCGGGGACGGTGCGCGTGGGCGCGGGGACGACGGACTTGTTGCGGGTGAAGCGCGAGTACGCGCTCAGCTCCTTTTCGGCGCAGATCTCGTGCGCGGGCTTGCCCTCGTTGCGGATGATCTATGCGGGCGGACGCTGCGTCAGTGACGACTGTCTGGCGGCGGGGAGCAAGGGGCGCTGAAGGGGGTCGCCTTACGCCAATGTAGTGCAGCTTCATGGTGGTGGTGCGGTTCGGTCCAGTGTTGGGTTACGGTTCGAATGCGCGGTGTCGCTGCCGTTGGCTGGCGCTGCGTGGGCGTCGGAGAGGGAGAGATTGAGGGCGAGGGCGAGGGAGAGTTGGGAGTGATGCTGAAGTGTTGGGAGGTTTACTCGTGCACTCGTAGCGTCTGCCCCATCGAGCCCGAGGCCATAGCGAGGTGGAGGCTCCGTCGCTGTTGTCACATGCCCCACGGGCTTAGGCTCCACTGAAGGGACCCCGTGCAGTGGCCGCACTCGTGCGCCTTCTACTCCTGCTTGTAAGGTCTATCTTGCTGTAGCGAAAGCAAATCTCGGTTCTAGAAGCCAGAATTCAATTGAAGGCCCTTGGCTTTCTGCTAGCAGCTTCGCATTCTTACCTTCTGCGAAAGCCGTGATAGTCACGCAGAGTTTATCTGGTCATCGCGCATACGGCGTCTATCGGATCGAGCCTTCAACCCCTGAGGAAACGAAAGATGGTCTCGTGACGTATAGCACGCCGGCTTCTCCAAGCAACTTTCCATCTCACCAAGTCCTCAATGGTGATATCAAGCACTTAAATTGCACCCAGGCTACCTGAGTCACTCCACAGACATGCGCATTTCTCCTGAGCGGGCCATGTAAATCAATATGCCGAGAGCGTCGTCAAATAGCCACAGAGCCCCGGTGCGATGTTCTGGAGGACCAGGCAGCCCAAGGTAACATCCCACGTCGCATGCTCGCCGGTATTCCCAGAGGTAGTATTGAACGGTCACAAGCAATGACGTATCCAGTGACTGACGCGAAGACGCTGAAAAGAACCTGGTCGCGCCATTTGATTTTGCTCGAGGAGCCGTCTTTCCGTTGGGAGGACAGTCGTGACAAAGATGATGCCCGTAATCATACCTCTGCCGTCAACTCTGCCACGGTGCGGCCAAACCAGTAGAACACGCGTCTGGACAGATACTTGCCATAGCATAGCAGCTGAAGGAGAGCAGCAATATGGGCTCCAATACTGAGGAAGTCACCGGAGGAAACCCATTGAAAAAGGCTACAACTTCGCTATGCTTCTCTTCGCGAGCAGACGGCCAAAAAGCCAGGCGCCTTCTCAAAGAACCCTCTAAACTGACCCTGTACTATCGAGCCACGGAATTCTGGACGAGACGGATTTCCCAGAAACGTGGTGAACCTTGAAGTCCTAGCCTTGGAAGAATTTCAAGGATGGAGCATAAGGTGAAGTGAGAGATGGTAAAATCCTCTGAGAAGTCTCGATGTATGGCTCCTTTTGGCGGTGAGCTCTCTCTCGGCATCAACATGAATCCCAGATGCTCTTCCAAACTAATATGGCCTATAGGCGTTTCTTCAAGGGTCATGAAGAACGGTTATGGAAAGTTGGTCAATGTCGAAGCTGCAGTCCGATTGAGTGCATGAAGGAGAGAAGACGGGGACTTTGCGCTGTTGATCGCAAATCTGCCGAGATCCCGATCGGGTTCCCTTAAGTTATTGGATTGTATCTATCGCGCTGGCGGATATGGGTTCGATCGGACCCGGCCCGGGCCGCCAACTGTCTTCCGTTGTACCCGGCCTATCCGACATGGCAAACCCAACATACTAACGCCAATGCGACCAGTATGCAGACGATTCCCTTGCCGCTAATTGTTCCATATGTTCCATAAATTGCACGTCATTATCACCTTAGAATCGCCGTATAAAGTTTGTGACGTCAGTGTCATTGGCAAGCATATAAAGTCATGTACGGAACAGGCGACATCCTACCCAACCTGCGGTCCCCTTCACATCCACGTCAAAGAGCAAAATGATCGAGAACATACGTGCAGCGCAGCGGTTGGACTCACGAGGCAACCCTACCGTTCAAGTCGATGTGACGACTGCCAAGGGTAGCTATGCTCGTCTCTTCACAACACCGCAGTTGACTAACTTGGACTGGAAGGCACGTTTAGAGCAATCGTACCATCCGGGGCGTCTACTGGCAAACACGAGGCCTTTGAGCTTCGTGATAAGGACGAAAAAGTCTACGGAGGCAAGGGTGTTGAGAAGGCCGTCAAGAATGTCACCGAAGTCCTCGGACCAGCGTTGATTGCGAAGAAGTTTGATCCTGCGACCCAGCTTCAGCAAATCGATGATTTTCTGCGTTCGCTTGACGGAACTCCAAATAAGTCCAAGCTTGGCGCAAATGCCATCCTCGGCATCAGCATGGCCTGCGCGAGAGCAGGCGCCGCAGCTACTGCAAGCATCTTCCATCCACAAACTCGTGACGATGCGCTCTCTGACAACGGACCCTGTAGAATGTCTCGCTGTATACGTTTCTACAGAGAGAAGCTGGCCTCAAGGGCAATCAAGTCATGCCAGTACCCTTTTTTAACGTGCTCAACGGTGGCGTCCATTCCGGAAACACGATGGCATTCCAGGAGTTCATGATTGCCCCCGTGGGCGCGAACTCCATGGCTGAAGCTGTCCGCATGGGTGCCGAGACATACCATCAGCTTAAAAAGGTGATTGACCGTGAATTTGGTCCGTCAGGTATGACTCCAACCCAACTCCTCCACATTGCCAAATTTGCCGCATAGCTGACCGTGTACACAAGCATCGGGGCTGGGAGACGAGGGTGGTTTCGCTCCTCCCCTGGATCGGCCAGAACAAGCTCTTGATTTATTGGTCAAGGCCACAGAAGAGGCCGGGTACACAGGCCGCATCAAGTTTGGAATCGACCCTGCGGCGTCCGAGTTTTATTCTGACGACTCCTACGACCTGGGGCTGAAAGCCAAGACGTCCAACAAGGTCTCTCGCAAAGAAATGCAGCAGATCTATCATGGCCTGTTATCCAAGTATCCTATCGTGCTGTTGGAAGACCCGTTTGCCGAGGACGACTGGGAGTCCTGGACCGAGTTCAACAAAACGTGTCCGATCGAATTAGTCGGCGACGACCTCCTGACTACAAATGTGCAACGAGTCCACAAGGCGGATGAAAAGGCTGCTTGCAACTCGATGCTGCTAAAGATCAATCAGATAGGCACAATCAGCGAGGCAATAATGGCGTAAGTCCCGACTGCCCACTGAAGCAATCGAGGTGATGGCGTTTGCTAACCCCGTTTCAATGACAAAGTTCCAACTTATGCGGCCAGCTTGGCTGGAACGTCTTCGTCTCCCATCGCTCGGGAGAGACAACAGACGACTTTATTGCTGACGTTGTCGTTGGGCTTCGAACAGGTCACTTGAAGTCTGGCTCACCAGCTCGCGGGGAGAGGGTGGCCAAGTATAATCGGCTGCTGGACATTGAGGCTGAGCTGAAGGCGCAAGGTATACCATGTCCCTACGCAGGATCGTCATTCAACGACCTTGCCGCGTTGAGGGGCATGTCCAAGTCGTAAGGCAGTAGACGAGATGTACGCAGATGAAAAGTAGTCCTTAAAACACTCCGTTGCCATTATCTATGTCTTGATTCATGCTTGGGAAAACATTTGCCGATTAGCTGGTTACATGTATGCATCAGGAGCCCGGGCGCCTTTCCGATAACTCTCATATCATCGTACGCTGCGTTCTAGCCATCATGTGTCATCCCCTGTCCAGCCAATGCCTTTGTGACATCGTGTAACATCCGCGCTCTGTAAAAAATCAACAAACCTGGAACAAAAGGATGGCATTTGATTCATCAAAGCCAACAGCGATCGCTGAACACCCAAAGTCAAATCTCTGCACAAAGCCAAAGCGTTGCTATCCTTGTGCTACATCTCTCTCCCTCATAAGCGTAACGTCATTATCAGTAATCTCATACCGAGGAGGGCCATGCTCATCCTCGAGTACGATGGGTATCAACAGAGTTGCAAACTGGAGGTGCGAACGAAGAGTCAGAGCGAGCAGTCTGCATGATACTGTTGCCACTGGAGGTTTTACTAAACTCACCAATTCTTTTTGCAGGCTTTCCGACGAAAACTCGGCGCGGATCTGTAGCCAATGTGCAAGGGGCAGCCCACTCGGCGAAAAGCTGGACACTTCCGAAGGAACTCGACAAGTGCGCCACAGGGATGAGTCGAGTTCAATGGTCTCGTGTGTACAGTCTGGGTCCACCGGCAAGTCCGCGCGGATGGTCCTGGATGGCAAAGTCGGAGATGGTCTTGCTTTGCTGACAGTCCTCCGTTGTCCACGAGGCGATTTGATGAAGAGTAAGCTGAAGGCGACGGAGACAGATGCTCAGCCGGTTGAGGTCCGCTCTCGGCAATGAGACCAATACACGCAGCGGCAAAAGGTCTCCCCGATGCAGGTTACCATTGCTACCGAGGATGGCCTCTACCACAATGGCCGGCCTGTAGAGAGGAAGGCAGCCGTCCGGCTCAGCAGCGTCACTGTCCACGCCTGGCAGACTGCATGATACGAATTGAGAGACCTTCCTGGAGAAGATGCCACAGGGGGTGACTAGTGTCGGGGAGTAAAGGCTGACAAAGTTGAGGGCTAAATATTCGCAGGTCTTCCGGCGAAAGAAGCCGCACTTGGTTACCGTTGCCTTGATTTGGTAAATAAGGCGCGTTCTACCCCCTGCAGGCCACGCTTGTCTGGCTTGTAACCAAGGCGGCGGTGGCGGCGCATTCTCATGGTTCAAGTCTCCGGCTGAAAGCTCGCCGAGGTTGAGGCAGCTGGTCAAGAGTGGGAAGTTGATGCCGAAACGAAACTGGTGCAGACCCTTCCCGAGAGTGTAGCGGATAGGGGCACCTTGCGAAGAAAAGTGAGGAAACACCGTCTGGCTCGTCTCAAACACCTGTGGCCCAAGTCAGTGCTGTGCATCTGGAGCTGTCGACGCGCAAATCTGCAAAGCCGTGCCTACCTTCTGGTGGCGGCTGGGCTGCGGACCGACGAACCCCGTAACACTTTCGTAGGACGGGGCCAACTGCAATATCCCTGTGCCCGGTTGGTCACGATTAAGTCGTGTAAGATCTTGCCCGATCAATGCTTACCCTGTATGGACACAAAGACGTGGGACACGGCGATGCTTTCGCGGACCCTGAGATATACGCTGCCTGTGACGACGTCGAAAGATGTGTAGGTGCGCCTTCTGGCGTCGTCGTCCAATGCAATGGTAAGCTTCATTGAGGGCTGAGAGGCTTCAGAGATAAGACCACTTAACCGGCTCGAGCTCGGAAAAGGCTCGATCACGCAACATATCTTTTCTATACGGTTCCTTATACTACACAAGAGCCACACGGGCCCGAACTCTTTTGAGTTGGCTGCGTGCCTCACCGGGATGTACCGCTCCCGAATCCCGACTCCCGAGCCCCGGCCGGCCCGCCACATCCGGCACAAGCAGCGCCACGCTGACCGGTGAGACTCCCCGGGAGCCTGACTGTTCGACTACTGTCTAATTAACCTCGCGATGACGTCTGGAAACAGGTACCGTACTGTTCCGGATCCTGTAATGAAAGCTGGGTATGCGGAGTGGACCGCTCTCGAGGCGCCCGACTAGTCGATTTCCCGCGGCGCTTCAGCCTCCTGCGGCCCGTGGAATCTATCGAAGAACTGTGTGGTCCACATCATCGAGTCCGATATCTCCAGCGGCCACACGCTGGATTGGTGGGAATACTGGTGTGGGTGTAGCATGAAAGGCATGTCGTCAAGCTGCAACGGGTCGCTGCCTGCGCCCAGACCGCTGGCTAGCTGCTCGGGGAAGGACGGCGGAGACACTCCGCTGGTCGGAGAATAATGGTGCGGGAGCGTGGCTGGGCCATCCATCAGGAGCCGGGGAGCCGAAGTGACGTCCAGGGCATTCGTTATCTGGGCGCCTGGTAATTGCGATCGGAGCCGCCGCAGCATGTCCCTGGCCATACTCGCGCCGTCCGAGTGGCAGCTCAGCGCCTCAAACGCCTTGAGGCATATCTCGGCGTCGTGCTCGAGGGCATCGCTGCTGAGGCTGCTGCTGCTGCTGCCACGGTTGTCACCCAGCTTCATGCTTGCACTGGCGACAATCAAGATGGAGCCTGCGCATACGAGGCAGGAAATCATCTGCCAATATGGAAACTCGTGGACTAGATCTGCTTCGTCCGCCACGTTATGCAGCAAGCGTGCTGTACTCTGCGCTTCGGAGATGCATATCTGCTCGTGCTCTTGTAGTTGGTAGGGCGAAGCATCGGCAGTCGCACCCCTGAGAAGGGTCAACCTCAAATAGGGCCTATGCATGAGGGCCCTCAGATGGTGAAACTTTATGGCCAGCATATTTCTCTGCATTTCGAATCATGTCAGCTCCAGCTTGGTTTAAAGAGCCCGCACGAGCTTTTCAAGGGTCCAATAACTCACCTGCCTCCTGAACGGCACTGACTTCTCAAAGGCGTGACCAATATCAAAACGGAGGACCCTCGGAAGGCCTTGCCTCCATGCAAGCAGCATCTCGTCACAAGACTTAGTTCTGATGAGCTTGGCTCCAATGTCCTGCCGGGGGTCGTAAATTTCCCGGAGGACGCGTCCAACAATGGATGAAAAGCGGATGAGACAGAGGAAGTAGTCTCCAACCGACGGCTCGCCGGGCGCAGCCAATGGCAAGTCCCCGCTGTCCCAGTCGTGCTCAGCGTCACTGGTTCGCGAAGGCATTGACGTATAGCAGTCCTCATCGCTAATTGCGGGAGGTCTGCCCAGCTGCAGTGCAACCAGGCGGTCGAGGACATACAGCGAGTACCAGAGCCTCCTCCTTGTCTCGGCGGTGGCCGAGGCTCCGGTCTCAGTGTGCAAGCCAATGCTCTGGCCAAGACGAATGGCAACGCCCAGAACTGTCCAGCACGCATCGGTCCGCGAGACCGCCAGCAGGTAGAAGCACTGCGTCAACAGCGTTGACACGTGGGTCAGGGAACGCTGGGGACCGTTGAGCTCCGACAGGCGGACGGAGCGTTGGAAATATGTCTGGTGTGGAAGCTTTGTCCGAGTCGACTCGCCCGTGAAGGACTTATAGTAAGATCCAATCGCAAGCACGGCATCTATCCACGGTTAGCAGACATCATCAAGGCTAGCGCGGGCGAACCCTAAGGCGATTTACAAAGATGGGCAAGCCACGCCGAATCCTGCTTCATGTCCGAACTATCGTCTAGCAGGCGGCGATAACTATGCATGAAAGAGGACCTTGGGACGAATGGATAGGCGATGTGGATGGTCTCAAAGTAAGCTGCGAGGTACTTCTCCCCTTGCTCGTGGGCTGGCATGTCCAGGAGCATGTCTTTGGATGGACATGGCGACGGCGACGGCGAGCCGGTTTCTTGGTCATAGCTGTCGACGCTCTCGTCGACTTGATCCGGCTGGGCGTGGACGGAGTGCAGCTGGAACGTCCGCTTGGCGAGGTTGAAGAAGTGGATGTCGCTCACCTCACCGAGATACCTCGGGCCATGGGTGCTCGAGGGCGTCATCGGCTTGAGGCTGTCAGCATCCTCCCCGTTGCTCGTGTCCCGGGCAGCCGGCACGGACGTGCCGTCGCGCGGTTGCAGAGCTGCATCGACGTGGTCCTGGACCCTGGCCAGCAGCTCGGCGACTTGGGCACGGTCTGCGTCCGGCAGGGCTGAGCAGACGGACATAACACTGCGCCGGTACCTTTCGACAAGATTGCGGGCATCCTTGTCCGTGAGAAGCTCTGCATCGCCTGGCGGCGGGCCCTCAGGTGAACGCGAAAGTGAGTGTGAGTGAGAGTGACTCCAAGAACAGCGGAAGCCGTAGCCAGCGCAGCGTCCACACACTGGTCGCCGGGTGTCGCACTGCCAGCCAGGTTACTCCGTGAACGTCTCGGGACCACGGCGACACGTACCTTGGTCTTCCTCAGGCGGCAGCTATCGCAGGCCACCGTTACCCGCTTCCGTCTAGGTATGCTCGGGCCGGCGTGCGTGTGATCGTCGGTCGCCATGGCCTTCCGTGGGCTCGGGAAATCTGCAAAGCTCGCAACGGGAAAGACGGATCTGCTTCAGGGATGGCAGGGCATGCAAATGGCCAGATGAGCCTCCTCCGTCCGAGAAGCTGGAACACCGAGCCTAATAATTCATCCACGGGCTGTTGTTGCAGGGCCACCCAATCACACGTCACAACCGCAGCCTTTCCGGGCTACCCGGGCTACCCGCGACATCCGACACGGCCCCTTGACGGCGGCTCGGTACGTGATCACGCTCGAGCACGAGCACTTCGCCGTCGTCCGAGTGGCTCCGTATAATAAGGCTTGAGTGCAGTGGCTCAAAGAATCTAGGCCTTTGGGGGAAGTATGGGAGAGCACCAGCCGACAACACGACGCCCAATCACTGCCTCGGCCCGCAACCATGGATAAGACGCCAAACGCCAAGTTTTACAAGATGCTTGATTCGGCAGCCCGCACAATCCCACAAGGCGAAGACGCTGTCCAGCAGAACAAGCGTATCAAGGAGGCACAGATTATGGATGACGCCTCCGAGCCCAACGCGGAGCAGACAGCCGCCATCCACCGAGAGGTCGTGGCCGGGAAGACGCGCCAGGTGCGGGACAAGGACGGCTCCAAGCCTTGAGTCGCATGTCGGTAACTTTCCATCAGATCGTACGACTCATGAGGCCCAGCCGCGGGCTGCGAGGGACCATTGTCCAGGGTTGGACGGAGGAGATTGGAGGTAAAGAGCGGATAATGTAAGACTTTAGCCGTTCTCATCCCGGCGCCAGCATAGAAGCTTGACAATTCAACCTACTCACGCAACAACCAAGGCTCTGTGCATGCAAGGGCGAATTCTTGCCATGGCGGCAAGCAAGACGGCCCGAACTTCACTACCGGCGGATCGACTCTCGACCGGGGCCAGACGGCGCCATGGGGCACCACGGGGCAACCATGCGGCACCGACGGGCCGCGACAGTAGCACTCGGCATCGGAGATGGCGAATGGCACTACGGGCTACGGGGCTTGGGGGCCTCGGCCAGCGGGACCTGTAGGGCTTCAGGGGTGCGCGAGGTGCGGGTCGGTGTGACTCTTACACGATAGGTGTGGATGACTAACGCCCTAACAGTGGTGTCGCGCCGTGAGCTTCACCTGCGCAGTGTTCTGCTCACCGTCCAGCACCACAAAGAAAGTGGCTGCAGATAGCAGTCCACGCTCAACGCACACTTTACGACCTGCGTCTGTTTTCCATGTATTGAACCTGCAACAAACTAAGAATGGCATCAAGCGGCTTGCAAGCTGCCGAAGAGCAGTGGAGGGAGCAGTTTGCGGCCATGAGAGCTGCGCTGGCGACCCTCGATCTTTCGTCGTCGAAAGAGGCCGCAGCCACCTGGGACGACGACGATGAGGATTTCGAGGCCTACTCTTCAGAGAACAGCCACCAGGACGTCTGGGATTTCATCTCCGACGACGAAGAGGACGACTACAGCAGCGACTTCATCGAGGCCGATGCTCCAAACCATGTTTCAGCTTCAGGCTATGATGCCGATTGGTTCGCTGCCAGGTGCTCCGAAATAGCGGCCAAGAGCAGCCTTGCTCCCGACGTCTTCCAGACTCAAGTCATGGGAGTGCTCACCTCTGGACGGCCAGAGGGAGAACTGCAAGCTCATCTGACCGATTTGGTCGGCTTCGAAGACCTCGACTTCATCATTGAGATTCTCGCGCACAAGGATGAATTAGCGGCGGCTTTTTCTACCAAGAACCAACAAGCCCAGCCCTCGGGGCGTTTATTGACAAAGTCTCAGCGTGAGGAGGCCCTCCGCCGTCAGGATCTCGAGCACAAGACCGCTACTCTTGCGCCCAGCTTCTCAAAGGAGCCGCAGTACCCCCATGTTTACAAAGCGTACAGCGCTGGCAACACATTGAGCTCCTCTGGAAAGAAGTATGGCCTGCCTGTGGGCAGCGAGCGACTCCAATTCGACAAGTACGAGGAGTACTCTGTCCCGGCTGGCCGCAAGGGGACTCTTGGCCCTGGCGAGAGGCTCGTCAAGATATCAGAACTCGATGGTCTCTGCCGAAATACCTTCAAAGGCTACAAGACTTTGAATCGGATGCAGAGTCTTGTATTCCCAGTCGGATACAAGTCGAATGAGAACATGCTCATCTGCGCCCCTACCGGTGCGGTTAGTGCAACATCCCAGCTGCTTCTCCGGTGCACGGGCTGACATCCTACAGGGTAAAACTGATGCTGCCATGCTCACGATTCTGCACACCATTGGGCAGCACGTCTTCCCGAATCCTATGGAGGACACATCGGCAACTGAGTTTGCCGTCAACATCGACGACTTCAAGATTGTCTACGTGGCTCCCATGAAGGCATTGGCAGCCGAGGTGACCGAGAAGCTCGGCAAGCGACTAGCGTGGCTCGGGATCAAGTGTCGCGAGTACACGGGAGACATGCAACTGACAAAATCAGAGATAGTCCAGACCCAGATCATTGTTACTACACCAGAGAAGTGGGACGTCGTAACAAGAAAGGGTACTGGGGACACAGAGCTCGTCCAAAAGGTCCGGCTCCTCATCATCGATGAAGTTCACATGCTCCACGACGAGCGTGGCGCTGTGCTCGAGTCTTTGGTCGCCCGAACTGAACGACAAGTCGAAAGCACTCAGTCCCTCATTCGCATTATTGGCCTGAGTGCGACGCTCCCCAATTACGTCGATGTGGCCGACTTCTTGAAGGTCAATCGATACGCTGGTCTCTTCTACTTTGACGCCTCGTTTCGCCCTGTGCCCCTGGAGCAACACTTCATAGGCGTCAAGGGGAAGGCAGGCTCCAAGCAGTCGAAAGAGAATCTAGACAACGTTGCCTTTGACAAAGTAAAGGAGATGCTTGAGCGAGACCATCAAGTAATGGTCTTTGTGCATTCGCGAAAAGACACCATGGTCAGCGCCAGGATGCTTCACCAGAAAGCCATGGAGCAGATGTGCGCAGATCTGTTCGATCCCAGTGGCCATCCGAGATTCGAGCAAGCTTCTCGGGACATGAAGTCGTCCCGTTCCAAGGACATACGCGACTTGCTCTCGAAGGGAATAGGCATCCACCACGCCGGCATGGCCAGAGCGGACAGAAACCTCATGGAACGGCTCTTCGGCGAGGGCGTCCTCAAGGTCCTCTGCTGTACGGCCACCCTTGCCTGGGGTGTGAACTTGCCTGCTGCTGCAGTAGTCATCAAGGGAACGCAGGTTTACAGCGCACAGGATGGTAAATTCGTCGACCTCGGCATCCTGGACGTCCTGCAGATTTTCGGTCGTGCTGGACGCCCTCAATTTGAAGATACCGGTATCGGCATGATCTGCACTACGCAAGACAAGCTGCATCACTACCTGACGGCCATCACCGAGCAGCTTCCAATCGAGTCAAAGTTCTCAGCAAAGTTAGTTGATAATCTAAACGCTGAGATTGCGTTGGGTACTGTTACGTCTATCCAAGATGCGGTGCAGTGGATCGGCTACTCTTATCTTTTCGTCCGCATGCAGCGGAGTCCGACAGCGTACGGCATCGAATGGGCAGAGATACGCGATGACCCAACTCTCGTGCAAAGACGTCGGCAACTGGCAACCCAGGCTGCGCGAACGCTACAGCAGTGTCAGATGATCATCTTCAACGAGCGAACTGAGGAGCTGCGCAGCAAAGATATTGGGCGCATCGCCAGCCAGTACTATATTCGCCATACCAGCATCCAAGTGTTCAATGCCATGATGCAGGCGCACGCCACGGAGGCGGATATTCTGAAAATGATCAGCATGAGCGGAGAGTTTGACAACGTACAATCACGCGACACGGAAGCCAAGGAGCTGACGCATCTCAAGAACGAGGTGGTACCTTGCGATGTTTTTGGGGGCATCGACACCCCTCAGGCTAAGACCAACATTCTGCTGCAATCGTACATCTCTCGACAACAGCCAGAGGACTTTGCGCTATCCAATGACATGAACTACGTCGCGCAGCAGTCTGGCCGAATTTGCAGGGCGCTGTTTATGCTGGCGCTGAACCGCAGATGGGGCCATCAGTGCCTCGTTCTTCTGACCTTGTCCAAGTCTATTGAAAAGAGAATTTGGCCGTTCCAACACCCCCTTCATCAATTTGATCTGGCGAAGCCTGTCCTCAACCAGCTGGACGCCAAGGAGAATTTGACGATAGAATCTATGAAGGAAATGGAGCCGGCCGAGATTGGAAGCCTGGTACATAACCACAGCGCTGGAAAGAATATCGCCAAGATATTGAATCATTTCCCCACTGTTCACGTCGAGGCCGAAATCGCACCTCTGAATCGGGACGTATTGCGAATCAAGCTCTATGTCATCCCCGATTTCACATGGAGAGATCAGATCCATGGCACCTCAGAGTCGTTCTACATTTGGGTCGAGAACTCGGACACGTCCGAGATATACCATCACGAGTTCTTCATTCTCAACAGGAGGAAGCTTCACGATGACCACGAATTGAACTTTACCATACCTCTTTCCGATCCTCTGCCTACCCAGATTTACGTCCGGGCCGTGTCCGATAGATGGCTTGGAGCTGAGACCGTGACACCAGTGTCCTTTCAGCATCTCATCCGACCGGACACCGAGAGTGTCTACACGGAGTTGCTCAACTTGCAGCCGTTGCCTATTTCGGCCTTGAAAAATCCTGGACTGGAAGAGGTCTATGCTCAACGCTTCCAGTTCTTCAACCCTATGCAGACGCAGATTTTCCACACTCTCTATCACACGGCCGCTAATGTCTTGCTTGGATCGCCCACGGGCAGTGGAAAGACTGTGGCGGCAGAACTTGCCATGTGGTGGGCATTCCGTGAGAGGCCCAAGTCGAAGGTGGTTTACATCGCCCCAATGAAGGCCCTCGTCCGCGAACGAGTCAAGGACTGGGGAGTCCGCCTTGCGCGGCCCCTGGGGCTCAAGTTGGTCGAGCTGACAGGTGACAACACCCCGGACACGCGGACAATCCAGGACGCAGACATTATCATCACCACGCCGGAGAAGTGGGACGGTATCTCGCGTTCGTGGCAAACAAGAGGCTATGTCAGACAAGTCAGTCTCGTCATCATTGATGAGATCCATCTTTTGGCCGGAGATCGTGGCCCAATCTTGGAAATCATTGTCTCTCGAATGAACTACATCGCATCGTCCACCAATAACGCGGTTCGATTGCTCGGCATGTCGACTGCCTGCGCCAACGCGTCGGATCTTGGCAATTGGCTGGGAGTCAAGGAAGGACTGTTCAACTTCAAGCACTCTGTCCGTCCTGTGCCACTTGAGCTGTACATTGATGGGTTCCCGGAAGTCAGGGGCTTCTGCCCCCTCATGCAGTCCATGAATCGGCCAACTTTCTTGGCCATTAAAAATCACAGCCCGGACAAGCCGGTAATTGTCTTTGTCGCATCCCGACGGCAAACACGCCTCACGGCTAAGGATCTCATCAACTTTTGTGGCATGGAGGACAACCCGCGTCGTTTCTTACGGATGGACGAGGATGACTTGCAGCTCAACCTGGCCAGGGTGAAGGACGATGCGCTCAAGGAGGCCATCAATTTTGGAATTGGCCTTCACCATGCTGGTCTCGTCGAATCTGATCGTCAACTGGCTGAGGAGCTGTTCTTGAACAACAAGATCCAGATTCTCGTCGCCACGAGCACACTCGCCTGGGGTGTCAACCTCCCGGCTCACCTCGTTGTCGTCAAGGGTACCCAATTCTACGATGCCAAGATGGAAGGCTACAAGGATATGGATCTCACCGATGTGCTGCAAATGCTCGGCCGCGCAGGTCGCCCGCAGTTTGACAACTCGGGTGTCGCGCGTATCTTTACGCAAGACTCGAAGAAGGACTTTTACAAGCACTTCCTGCACACCGGCTTTCCGGTCGAGTCTTCGCTGCACACCGTTCTTGACAACCATCTTGGCGCCGAGGTCTCGGCAGAGACCATCCTCACGAAGCAGGATGCCTTGGACTACCTGACGTGGACGTTCTTCTTCCGAAGGCTTCACAAGAACCCCTCATATTACGGGCTGGAGCTCTCCGCAGAAGAGCACAGCACCATTGCAGCGCAACAGATGGCCAACGAGTACATGGTGGAGATGGTGAATAAGTCGCTCGACGAACTGGCCACGTCCAAGTGTGTCGAGGTCTTTCCCAACGGCGACGTGGACTCTACGCCCCTCGGCAAGATCATGAGCTACTACTACCTCTCACATCTGACGGTCCGCCATATTGTACGGCACGCCAAGGCCCAAGCATCATTCCTTGACGCCCTGTCTTGGATGTGCAGCGCGACCGAGTACGACGAGCTGCCAGTGCGGCACAACGAGGACCTCGTCAACGACACCTTGTCTTCTAACCTGCCATTCCCCGGGCACTCGTTCGGCCTGCCCATGTGGGATCCCCACGTCAAGTCGTTCCTGCTTCTCCAAGCACACATGTCGCGCATCGATCTGCCCATCACGGATTACGTCGGCGATCAGACGAGTGTGCTGGACCAGGCGATCCGCATCATGCAGGCGTCCATCGACATCCTCACCGAGCTGGGCCATCTGTCGAGCTGCCTGCAGATGATGAAGCTCATGCAGTGCATCAAGTGTGCCCGCTGGCCAACTGATGCTCCGGCGTCCATCCTGCCCGGCGTGGAACCCGAGGCCATCAAGGACGAGACGCCCCTCGCAAAAATATGCGCTTTCAAGCCTCAGCAGGTCAACCAATTTGCCGCAAATCTCGGCGTCCCATCCAACCAACAGTCTCGCTTCGTGCGTGCCGTCTCCATTCTGCCAAATATCGCTGTGTCCGTCAGCAATACGACCGCGCTCTCCCTCACGGTGGCGCTCAAGCGTCTCAACCCGCTCGTTGACCGCAATGCCCGTATCTTTGCACCCAAGTTCCCCAAGCCCCAGACAGAAGGCTGGTTTGTCATCGTTGCGGACGTGCAGCGGGACGAGGTCATCGCCGTTAAGCGGGTCGGATGGTCCGCTGCGGCAGGCAAGCAGCTTGGCCAGGGGATCGCGCCGTCCGCAAGGACAGTGATCAAGCTACCCGAGCCGTCCGCCGGACAGGCCCGGAAGGTGGATATTATCGTGGTTAGCGATGGGTACATTGGTTTGGAGCATCGTATCTTGGGTGTTGACATTCCTGCGCCCCCAACAGTAGACAACGACTTGGACTTGAAGAAGGGAAAGCCAGGACCGGCGTAGATATGTGCTTTTTGAAAGCAGGTATCTATATCGACCATCTACGCGCTACTTCTCTAAACTGCAAAAGAAAAATGTGCTCGGCTTGCTTAGATTAGATAGCCAGCAATGAAATTCATCGAAAGATCAGAGAACACAACAAACATGTCTCGTGGGAGAAAGTGTCCTCGCTGTACCATGTGACGCAAAAACAAGCAATCTACGCGCATCAAATGCAGGAATCCGTCCCCGTATTCGCCCCCGTCACTATGCAGTAGCCTCAGGCCATCCATTCATCCAATGCATCCAGTCCATGTATATCCTGAACGCCGAATCTGTGCATGGGCATTGCACGCAAACGATCCTCCCGGCACCCAAGGGGAGGCTCCAATAATAGAAGGAAGTTGAGAGTGCACGCGGAAAGGGGAGATGCATGGAAGAAGATAAGAAACGCCGGTCCACCAGGGTATCTCACCGCACCGCGCCGGACTGCCAAACACCGTCACGGTCCACCTGGATCCAACCTGCGCATGCCGGTCCATGCAATGTAAATCCTCAATGACGAAGCCTAGCAGCACTTTCGCCGCTCGCTGGGTGGCAAGCCATCTGCCTGCGTCTGATGGTCCTGCTGGCCGGCGGCGCGCTCTATCGTTACTGCGGGCGAGAAGGCGGGTGAAAACAGCCAGCTCCTCCGGTCGCGTCCCACGCGAAAGCTGCCTCTAAGGTTGGCGCCCTCGAAGTAGCCGCCATCCATGCCATTCTCATAGCCCGGGGTTCCGGGCGTCGCCGTGGCCATCAACATGGCTTGCTGCATCTTGCGATTCTGCTCAACAAGCTTGCGGGCTACAACGCGGAACACCTCCTCGACGCCCTCGCCGCTCTCGGCGCTGATCTCGTGGCACGCGTCCCAGCCCACCTCCTGGGCCCAGAAGCCCGAGCTGCGCTTGGAGCTGGGGCTACGCGGCTCGATGGCGCCGGCGGTGACGGTTGGCATGTTGAGAGGCGTGGCCGTGGGCGGTGGCGTGCTGCCGAGGCCCGGGGCCAGGTTCTCGGCGACGTAGGCGATGCAACGCTCGAAGGGAACCTGGCGGGCTGAGGGGTCGCGGGCGACGATGTCGGCCTTTGTGCCGACGACGTGGAGGACCACGTCGCCCGGGAGGTTGCGGCGCAGCTCAGTTAGCCAGACGCCCATGTCGACAAAGGACTGGGCGTCAGTGATACTGTAGCAGAGGATGCATGCATTGGCGCCGCGGTAGTAGAGGCGCGATATGGAACGGAAGCGCTCCTGGCCGGCTGAGGGTCCAAGTTAGCAGGCGGGATTACAAGAGACCGGACGGCGACGACCAACCTGTGTCCCATATCTGGAGGCGAACGACGGTGTCTGAGTCGGTATCGACGACGCGCTTGGTCATGAAGCTGGCGCCGACGGTGGACGTGATCTGGGAGGGGTTGAAGGCGCCTTTGCAGTAGCGCATAACAAGGGACGTCTTGCCGACGCCCTGGGCACCGAGGACGACAATCTTGGCCTCGAGGGAGGACATGATGTCCTTGCGCGTAACGTATGTAGAGAGAGCTCACTCTGGGAGTTGGCAAAGCGAGGACCCGGGGCCGATGGCTGGATAGGGCGGCACGGCAGCTTATCGCATCCTTTGTCTGCCCTTCCGTTCGTCGGATGGCTGATGGCGTCAACGGGGAGTCGAGTAAGCAGGTAACGTCAACGGCAGGCTCATGGTCATTGTGCGCAGCTCCTTTGTCGCGAGGGGTCGAGAAGAGACAAACACGCGACTTTGTCTTCGGGCGGCCCCTGGGCGCGGCGGGCTGAAGAGAGAAAGCAGGCGGCGACGCGGTTCGCTTTTCCCTTTCGGCGTTTGTGCCCCTCGACACAGTGAAAAGACGAGTGTTTATTCCACGTCTGTGGTGTGATGGTGGTGAGGAGGCTGGCTGTTCGTTGCAATGCATTCAGCTGCAACGCGCGTGTGGGGGAGGGATGGCGCTGAGGGGGCTGAAACGCCCCCTGGAGCCCTTCACGTGGGCGCTGGCATGTGGCGCGCGGGGCGCTGCTGCGGCGGCAGCGACGTCATCGGCAGCCATTGAATGACCCGATTCACCAGGCGGCTGCCATTATATAGCGCCACCCTTCTCACCGCCGGCCGCGTTTATTGTTGTCGCTGCAGGGTAGCAGGTAGCCGTGCGCAAAACTGCCGAAGACATCTCTCTCAGGCTCGCAACTCTACCAGGGCATAACGGGCACGTTGCAGAACGGTTCACAGTCGCCGGCAGCAGCAAAAGCTTGGTGGGAGAGTTCAGCAGTGCTACTGTACCGTCTGCCGCCGGCGGTTCTCGCGGCTGACGGCGGTCGATGTCAGAAAATCGGCCGGCATCATCATCACCGTATACCGGCTCTGTGCTCCAAAGTTACCGACGCACGTACGAGTACAGTTCTCAAAGCGTCAGTCCTCTCGAAAGCGGTGCGTACACGTCGCATGATGGCAGCAGTCGTCAGCGGCCCAACTTGCATTCGTTTGCTTTCGACTCCAGTGACGCCGGACACGCCTGTCTCCTTGGCTCGCTGGTTGTCACGTCGAATTTTCTCGCGTCGCATCGGCAGGCCATGGGTCGTGCTTTGTGCGAGCGCAAAACGGCTGCGACTCACCCGTGCGTCAGGCGGGACGTAACGTGACCTGATGGCACGGCGGTGAAAGAAGCGTGCGTGATCCGTCCTTTGTTTGTCGGCGCTTGTCTCTTGTACTTGTAGATCGTCACGGACGGGGTTAGCCGTGGACGCCTCCACCCACCAGCCACTCCCAAGATGGGTTCACTCGTACTTGCACATACAGAGATGCGCCGGCAGAAAAGCCAAGATTGAGCACCATCTAATATCTGGCTCCCTCGCCAATAGAGGGACCACGATGCAGCGGAGCTACCGCCGGCCACGGCCACGGCCCCCGAGTACCATTGGATCTCAGTGTCCCAGCGCAGCGCGTGCTCAGGGTCTCGAGTGGCTGGCAGCCTCCCACCGCAAAACGTCACTCCACTGTAAAAGGCCCCCTGCCGCCCGGCTGGCCCTGGACGGCCCCACATCGTCCACCGGCCCCAGCGAGAACCGGTTTTGGACCTCCATTCACTGCTGGCCCGCGAATCGCCAGCGCTACCGCCTCGACAATCGCCGTCCATCCACCTACCACCGCCTGCCGGTGACGCAAGCGCCGGCCCTGTTTCCTGGGCTTTGTCTCTGTGTCCTCCCGTTGCTCGTCGACTGGCATGGGCGACCTCGCGGGCAAGCGAGCCGCCGTTGGACACGGCAGGGGTTGTTTGTGGTGAACACGTCCCTCCTTTTTAGTGTCCTGGACGTTGCATCATGGACGGCGACGGGGGGCAAACGGCTCGAGACGGGAGCTATTAGTATGCAGGATCCGACATGGCTGTGAATCAAGAGTGTCTGTCCCTTTGTCTGCGTGTGCCAGCCAGCCTGAGCACCATCCTCAACTTTCCCTCGGATTTTCTCCTCCTTCATCAACTACCTACCTACGTAGGAGTTTGAACGTCGGAAAAGTGACTTACTGCAATCGAGACTCAACATTGACAGCAGACGCCATGGCTCCGATAGCCAGATTCTTCATCCTCGCCCCCCTCGTCCTCGCCCTCGTCAGCTTCGTTCTGACGTCGCTCGTTCTCTTCTCGGGTCACACGCAGGGCTTCATGGAGGACTATGCCGTCGTCAGGGTTGGCACCCTCCTTCTTGCATGTATTCTCCCAGTCTGCTAACCCTGCACTTCACAGCTCAACACGTCTATGATTGGACGGAACATTCTCGACAAAGCCAAAGACGACGGCAAGGACGGCGGCAAGAGCGGTGATGGCAAGGACGGCCTCCTGGGTGATATCAAGAACTGGTGGGGCGATGCAAAGGGCGATGCCAAGGACAAGTTCGACGACTTCAAGAGCGGAGCTGCCGACAAGCTGGCCAGCAAGCTCGGCATCTCTCAATGGTACTCGCTGCACATCATGGACTCGTGCGAAGGAAACTGGAGCCCCAACGCGACGGCCGTGAGCCCGTCGCTCAATGTCACAAACTGCACAAGCTCGTCTCTGTCTCGTAAGCCCCTCTGCTTATACAAACCTGGTGTCGCTTCTGACTGACAAATCTTCCAGACCGTCTTAACCTTACCGATATCCTCGACCATGAGCTCAAGGTTGGGCCACTGAAGCTCAACCTCGCCGATATAAACTGGCCAGACAGCATCCAAGACAAGCTCGACGTACTCAACGACGCCCTTTTGGGTCTCTTCATTGTCTACGTGCTCGCCATGGGCTTCAGCGGCCTGTCCATGCTCCTCAATCTCGGTGCCTTCCTGCTGCCGGGAAAGACAGGCCTGCTGCTGCTAAACCTCATCATGGGGTCCCTCGGTGGTCTGGCGTGCATCATCGGGAGCATCATCGTCAGCGTAGCCGGCTCTAAAGGAGTGGATCAGATCAACGATAAGGGGGCCAAGGTGGGCATCTCGGCCGAGCGCGGAAACAAATTCTACATCCTCAGCTGGGTCGCGACCGGCTTCATGATGGCCGTGGCCATCTTTTGGCTGGCGCAGTTCCTGGCCATGCGACGCAAGAAGAGGGCCGAGATGAGGGCTGGAACGAAGGAGGCCTACTAAGCCCCCGTCTGCTCTCATCGTGAGCTAGATGTTTATTTGTCGCGCGGAGTTTGGGCTTCTCATTGTCTTTCACGGCTTCGGATACCAGCGAGGACAAGATGTTGATGGATGGATAGAGCAACGCATGGCAGCGTCGACAAACTCAGTGGCATCAGGCATGCCCGACCTAATAGATTCGATATATTTTCCGCCAGAGGTCGCTGATATCTGCCACGTACAAAAATTGACAAACTTCTCAGGAGTACTCCGTAGACTCCAGCTTCCCCAGATGCGTCCCCTCCTTCACAGGTGCGGCACGCTGGCCGTTATCAGCGCTAGTGACGTACATGGCTGCTGCGGGAGCCGACGCTCGGAGCGCCTTGCCAAGTTAGTACACCGTCTCGCTCGTGATAGGCCGCTGCCTGGGCCGTGCACGCGATACGAATAAACACATGAAACCTGGACGTCCCCCAAACATGAGATTGCTGTCTTTCCCCGTGCATACACCCAGCCTGAGCATCAGGCCAAACAGCACCTTGCATAGCCAGTGCCACGATGCCTGGCGACTATGATGGCGCCGCCGCCGTCCCCAGCGAGACGTCGTCGCTCCTCGGTCGCAGCCAGCGCAAGATGAAGCGCTTCCTTGACGGCTTCGTCGATTTCGCCTTTCAGGGCAATATTCTGCAAATAGCCTTTGGCCTGATGTGCGTCCATCGCCTTTGGCGCGTGGGTGCATAGCTGACAGACACCCGCAGCCTCGCCAACATCTTCACCGACCTCGTCAAGTCTTTCGTCAGCGCCATCCTCATGCCCCCACTGGCTGTTCTCTTCCCCCTCAACAAGAATATCGAGGAAAAGTTTGCTGTGTTGCGCTACGGGACCAACTACAACGCCACGACGGGGTACAACACGCTGCACCAGGCGCAGGAGGACGGGGCCGTGGTCATGGCGTACGGGTAGGTTTCTCCGTCACTGTCACAGCAACTTTCCAGGAGCCGGCGCTGATCTGAAGACGGGCAGGTCCTTCATCTACCAGGTGGTCTCCTTCATCATGGTCGGCTTCGCGCTCTACGGACTTGCGCACGTGTACACGCTGCTCTCGCATGACCCCATCATCAAGTACACCAAAAAGTGCAAGTACTGTCGCAAGCGCATAAACGAAAAGGTCAGAACCCCTGCCGCTTCTGAGAAGCTTGGAATTAACATGTGGACACAGTGCCTGCGTTGTGTCAACTGCACGAGCTGGCAGGACGGGCGGGAGGACCGCAGCGAGTTCTAGCTTCTCGCGATACGAAGCAGGACGTACTTGACTAACATGGCATATCCGATACGATTCACGACTCATAGATCACGAAAGTGTACAGCACTAGCCGCCTAACGGCTTTCATAGTCACCTGAAGACTCGATAAAGAACTCTTAGTACCGAACATGGTCATGCCTAGCCCAAGCCTGCGTTTTACGAAGAAGAGCGACATCAATTCGCCCAGAAACGAGCGCCATCGCAGCTGTGCTGCTCCGGCGCGGCGAGATAATCGGTAGAAATTGCTTCCTGGATGCCGACATGGTCTGTGTCCACTCGTGCGTTGCGGTGAATGTGCTCCGTCGCGTCGGCAGGTGCAGAAGGACAATGCCGTTGACGACGAGGGAGGCGACGCCTCGAGGATGTTGCACACGGTGTACATGCTTGGCAGCTGAAGAGCAACCGAGGAACAAGACCTGGCAGCGAGGAGCACCTCAATCAGCTTGAGATTCGAGGGAGAGGAAGTGAGTTTGTTGATGCTGCCGAGGCTATGAGGCTTTACGAGCATCAGCGCATTTATGTGGAGGCTGGGTCATTCACGAGATGAGGGTACATCTTGCGTGCGACGCGTGCAGACCAAAGATGGGATCAGCAACCGAACAGCATCTACTCCGTATTTTCTGTATACAATCACTTTATTGGCTGCCTCCGTGCAGAGACTCGCCCTTGTCCTAATCGTGAGAAGTCATGTTGTGAGTCGAGTCGGTTGTCTACAATCGCATGCCCGGGAAGCTTCGTTGGTGCAGCAATGCGAAAGGGCGGCCGGCGCATTGACGTTGTCCGCGCGGCCGCATGGTAATTATGTTCTCCATGCTGAAGACAAAGGGGAATGGGGGACGCAGTTTGCAATTTCGGGACACACGCCGAACAGCCGGTATCGAGGCTCTAGCTGAGTGCCGCGGCCCGCCGCCACCCCGTGCTAATGTGCCGCGAATCAGAATCAACAGGGGCTGCCGACGTCGACGAACTTGGCTCCATGCCGGCTCCGGGCGATCGTCGACAGAGCACGGAGGTGTGGCTCATTGGTCCTAGGCCGCCGTGCAGGCCAAGGTCGCTCGGCACGAGCCGGATTGGCACTGCGGCGTCGGCGTCTGATATCAGAGGCTATCAGTGGCAGCGAGTGCCGTCTCCGTGAGCGAGGAGGTAATTAGGTACCTCGGATGCTTGGGTATTACCAGTACGCCCGGACTCCGGAACCCGGCAGCCTCAGCGCTGCCTCGTTGGTCGCTCGGTCGGCGTCAAAGGTGGTGCTCATTCCCTCAGCCTCTGCTTGGCGCGAGGACAATGGGCTTGGCGCTGGGTCTTGGCGCCGGTTCTGGATCAGCTCCCTGCTGCGACCGGGTCTTGGCACGCCGCGCCACGCAGGTGCCGGCCACCCAGCGGTGAAACCGGCCCTCCGTCAAACCTCACCTCTCGCACAATGTGCCGTTTCGAAGCCGTCGCCCAGCCTTTGGCGCGCCTCTCGCTTGGCCCCAGCCCGTCTCCAGAGCCGCTCGTGCCGACGGCTTTGCTCCCAAGAGTCGTGGTTGCGGCTCTGCCCGCGCTCAGCACTTGGCAGAATCGCCTCGACACGCGCGCCTTGCTGCTGGCTCTCGCGGCCGGCGCCGACTCTCCTGTGCAATGCTTCGTCCTGACTGCCATCGTAGAAAGTTGACCCCCATTCTCTGCTCGGCAACGAAAGCCGACGGCCGCACGTGGCGTCGAATTGGCCTGAATAAGTCAAATCCGGCTGATGGCATTGGGCCTGCTGCCAAGCCCCCATTTCGGCGGCGCTGACGCTAGGCTCGACGCGACACGCCCGCCAAGACGTCAGACAGGTGATCAAGATGCATTTCTTCCACGGCTGTGCAGCAGTTCTTTTCTCCTTTTGCGCAGCATTCCGTCTTGCAATCCTCCACGAGCACGAGAAGCTTCCGTGAGCCTCCAAGGCAGTGTCGACTGCTCTCGCTGCTTTGATTCGCCTGGCGCGCCCATGCAGCACCGACGACGCTAACATGACCCGATTCAGCCTGCGACTGCCGCTGGCGCTGCTGGCACTGTGCGCTCTGGGCCCTGCCAGCGCCAACGCGACCTCGTCAGCGCCTGCAGCGCCCACCATCACGGCAGCTCCCATCTTTCTTCCGTCTTATGAAAAGGCTCGATGGTCTGTCCTGCGGGGCAGCATCCTGTCGGAAGTACGTCGTCCATATCATTGTCTTGATGAATGTGTCAAGGCCAGTGGCTGACCGGTCGGAGCAGAACAAAACGGCCAGCGAGACGACCTACACCATCTTCTGCCCGACGCAACCTCCGAGCTGCGACCTGTCGCTGGATTTTCCGTTTGTGGTCGTCGAAGGACCATCGACGCTCAAGTTCCACGGGACATCGACGTCGACATAGTACGTTCGCGCGACGGCCGTGCTTTTGGTGGGACAAAGTGCTAACGAAGCTGCGCCCGCAGCATCGCTAATCTAGAATGCGAGCTGAACGGCACGACGGCCGCTACGTGCTCTGGCTACTCGAGCTTCGCCTCGGGTTACACATACGGACAAAACACCGGTCCCACGGAGCTCTCGTGGACATCGACGCTGTCTGGTTCCGCCGTTGAATGGGGCACCCTCACACTGGCCGACAAACCCACGGCGACGGGTGACAGCTCCGATGGCAGTGCAACAGACATCAGCGCCCCGATGGTAGCATCCTCGGCTCTGTACTACACCTCAGCGACAGCGACGCCCAAGGGAGCGGCGGCCGGTACGCGAGCTGATAAAATGTTGGCCATCATGGCGACAGTTGCATCACTAATAGCGACGAGTATCGTCTTATGATATCCTCCGGCGACGACGCGAAGGAAACCAGACTTGAGAGAAATCAGTGGATACGCATTTGGATATACCCTGTACAAGGAGAGGCGCCATGTCGTCATCTGGGAAGCCCGCTGGACCAGATGACACGGGCGTTCGCATCAGCGGAAGATGGGGCCGGACGGGCATAGCATGCATCTTTTGGACTTATGGGTTTTGATCGAGAGCGTTGCATAGGCGTTAATGCCCTGAACAGGATCGGGGTTTTGGCGAGATTTTTGGATAGCGTTGACGTTTTGAGGAACAGGAGTTAGGACATATAGGCGCAGCCAAGACAAGCAGGAACCAGCTGTTAGCTGCTAGTCTTGAGCGTCGAAAGGCTGCACTGCACATTCTTTTTCAAGTTGGGGGCAAGGCATCAAAACCATTACATCCAATCTGCAATGGAAAGAATATAACCTTCATCAACCGGCAAGGCCGATCCGTCCGGTGCTGTGAGCAGTTCTGGGTGCAGTTGAAATGCAATTATGATAATAGCGGATGGGGCTGAGGGCTGGATTGAGGTCATCTTGCGAAGACGGACTGAGGCGCATTTGCACATGCGACGCCCGTCTTCCCTCGGGAAGTTGGCGATGGAGGTGTCCTACTCGGCGCAGAATGCGGGGAGGGCAGGGTCTGGCTGCGTGCTTTCAATCTAGCGCAGGCAGCTGCTGCAGGTCTACGGAGTACACGCATCTCAGACCAGCCAGACAACGCGACGGCTAAGAGTAAGCGGCAAGCAGAAGCCGGCTGGTACTGTCGCGGCCATGAAGAAGCCGTGGTGGGGAGCGAGAGATCCGTGGGCCCTTTGAGTTTCCATCTCTCTGCGTTGCGGGAGAAGTCCGGGGCCTTTTGAGTTTCGATCTCTCCGCGTTGCGGGGAAAGACCGGGGCGTTTGTGTCGTCGGTGCGCTGCGAGGCCTTCGTAGAGACGCGGGATGCGATTGGAGCGTTACAGTTCCATGCCTACTGGCTTCCGGCAATCCTGGGAGATCCTGGACTGACTGATTCGAGACTGGGCCGTCGACACGGCGTTTGGAGCGGCGCAAAGAAAGCGTAGAGCAACTTTGCACGGGGAACGTTCGCATGGTGTTTGCGAGAACGTGGCTACGGGTACGGAGTGCATACTGGCATTTGACAGGCAGGATGCGAGGACTGCGGTCCGACGAGCTCCGTGGGGCACCCGAGGGCACGGAATAATACTCGCTCGTACGTGTCGGTGGTGGATGCGCGGCGGTGTCGATGGGAATGGGCAGAGAGACGCGACTCTCGTGTTTGGTGGCTCGAGTACGAGTACGGCTCGACTCTTTTTCACCGCTCCGCGTTGGCATTCAGGGTCCACGCCGGAATGGCCCGCCACCCGCGGGACAACACGAGCATCGCGTCATGGCGCCCAAAGGCCGCGGTTCGCGTGTGTCTCGGCCAGACGCTCATTCCCGCCGCGTTTTCATCTCTTCGGCTGCCTCTCCCGCTGGGGTTGACATGAGAAGAGACGAAGGAAGAGATGCGCCGCATAGCCAGCATGTCTAGTCTCGGATCGGCGTCCCGTCTCCTGTTTCACGTTTCACGTTTTCCCTGAGGCTCGGCTGCCCCCAAGTGGAGGCCCGGCCGGCCAATCCGCCGAGCCAGCGGCAGCACTTGGGGGCAGCGGATGGGCCATTGGGCCACCAATGAGTCGCCGTCCCCAGGGCGCCAGCAAAGTCAAAGGCGTTCGACAAGCGCCTCTGCCCCTGCCGATGACTGCGCTAGGCACAGCCAAGCCCCAAGGCTCGGGCGGCGCGTCCCGCCGGCGTGGCCTGACAGGCTCCGGTGCCTCGCTGCATCTGGCCACGGGAGGCGTCAGAACACCACCTGGGATTTGGCGCGCGCAAACGCGAAACAAACCTAAACATCTGGGGGCTCCGCTGGCCTGTGCTGCTCTGCGTGTGGCACCCTGTCTGCTCCTGAACTAAGCCCTCGGCGGACCAAGGGCCAAGGGCGATCGTCCAGATATGCGCAATGCTTGGCTGATCAAGAAACGACGGCCGCCAATCCCCCCCGCAAAGGGAACCCTGCGGCTCAGAGAGCGGAGGGGCAAGTGTCATTCAAGGAAGTCACCCTACCTCGAAGGTGCCGTGCGGGCTGCTGACGGCTAGGCCGTGCAGCAAAGTCGTGCTCGTATACGAGGACTCCGTAGCAGTGGCCTGAATCATGAATCGACTAAGGCACGGTGCGTTGGCCGCAGTCTTTGAGCCATAAAGAGCAAAGAGCAGGCCCTCGCCTGGCCCCCGACCTCCTATTGCGGCTAAGCCCCCGACTCAGAGGAGACTTTTACCCCGTTCCTGAGCGTCTTTTCTTGTCGAGGGCCGCGGCGTCAGCTCGTATTCATTCCAGCCTCTTTTTTGTCTCTGCCTTTTTTCTTCACCTTTATCCTTACTTGGGCTCTTGTTTTTGAAGCCTCCGCCCGCCTCAAGTCTCTCCACTTCTCTTGCTTCTCTTACTATTTCTACCCTGGGGCCCCCGTCGCGTCTGTGCCGTCTGTTACCCCCTCGGTCTGCTCCATAGGGCTGCAGTAATAGACCTGTTGTGCTACGTCTGCTCACAGCTTGCCCGGCGCCGACATCCTATTCCTCTTCTTATCAGTATCACGTCGATTACTGTCTGCGACAAGTCGACCTCATACTGTTTACTGCCCCTTTGGTGTTTACTGCCAGCGCTGAAGTCGTGAGGCTTGACCTTGGGTTCGATTCCGGTTCGAATATCCCCTCCCCCGCCGAAGCGGCACAAGCCTGAGGCGCATCGTTATTCTGCGCCATGAAGTTCGTCAAGAGCGTTCATGCCGTGGCGGCCTTGAGTGGCATCATCGCCCCAAAAGACCTCGAAGCCACAAGTCCCTGTGAGGGCTCGTCCGTTCCCTGTCACCGAATTTGCTCTGACGAGTGAACAGCCTCGATCCGAAATGTTGCTGCTACAATTGCCCACGACGCCATGGGCTATTACAGTGGTAACACCAGCGCAAATGCCGTAGTATGTATCCACGAGATCAGATATTCCAGCTCATGCTAACATGCCGCCAGGACGTCGGCAACGTCCCCAAACCCTACTACTGGTGGGTGGCTGGCGCCCTCTGGGGTGCCATGCTGGACTACTACCATTACACCAAGGACCCCAGCTACAACGATGTCATCCTCCAAGCTCTGCTGGCTCCTCCCAACCTTTCGCCCAATTTCGACTACGTGCCCAAGGAGCATGAGCAGGAGGAAGGCAATGATGATCTCTTTTTTTGGGGGTCCGCCGTCCTGTCCGCGGCCGAGCGCAACTTCCCCCAACCCAAGACCAACATCCCCTCATGGCTCGACATCTCCCGCCGCGTCTTCGACTCGCTCGCCAGCCGCTGGGACACCGAGAACTGCAACGGCGGCCTTCGCTGGCAGATCTACGACTCAAACCCCAACGGCATGACGTACAAGAATTCCATCGCCAACGGAGGCATGTTCCAGCTTGCCGCGCGGCTGGCCCGCGCCACCGGCAACGAGACATATCTCGATTGGGCGCAGAAGATCTGGGACTGGACTACCGCCGTCGAGCTTATCGACCCCGAGTCCTACCACGTCTACGACGGCGTCGACATTTCGACGCAATGCAAGAAAGTCAACAAAAAATCCTTTACCTACACGAGTGGCATCTACATGTACGGGGCCGCGGTCCTGGCCAACCACACCGGCAAGAAGGAGTGGGCCGATCGAGCCGACAACCTCCTCGATGGCGCCGGCTGGTTCTTCTCCGCAGACGAAAAGTCCAAGAATGTCATGACCGAAGCAGCCTGCGAGGCAGTCGATAAGTGCAACTACGACATGATCACTTTCAAAGGCTACCTCTCTCGCTTCATGTGGCAGACAGCGCAAATGCTTCCGCACATGCGCGACAAGCTTGAGAGCTTTCTAATCCCGTCGGCAAAGGCTGCCGCTGCCAGTTGCACTGGCGGTAAGGACGGCCATCAATGCGGTATGAAGTGGTATACGGGAACCTACGACGACAAGTCCGGCCTGGGCCCGCAGATGTGCGCCCTCGAGACCATCCAGGGCTTGCTCATTCACGAGTCGGAGCCGCCGCTGGCGGGCAACGACATCAAGCGCGTCACCGACACCAACTGGAAGCCCCTCGACACGTACGACGACAACTCGGCGACGACGAGCAAGCGCGAGGAGACGCCGCCCAAGCCGACCAAGAAGTCCGATGCGGCGCACTTGGGCAGCCAAAACATGGTGCTAATGCTGGTCGGTGTTGCCACCGCGCTGGCGGCCTGGGGCCTGGCCTGATTGGGCGAACAAACAAGAAAAGCAAGCGGTTGGATAGCGAGTTTTCTTTACCGTCGTCATTTATGCACATACGCACTTAGAGGGTAGATACTACTGATGACACGACACGACTGTATGACTGGGGGAGGCATTGGGAATAGTGGGCACTAGACAGCCAATAACGGTACGCAAGGATCAACTCCTAGACTTGGATAGCACTTTGAAAAGAACGGGATTTCATAAAAAAAGCTTCAAAGGAGTCAGTCACTCACAGGCACTCGTCGGATAATAAGGGCTATAGTTTCTGGACAGTGTCCGTCCGTGCTTTGAGGGGACACGGACATGTCAAACACGGATGCGTGCACAGGAATAGCCTTCTTTGTCTTTCGTAAATACCTCAAATCTATATTCGCACATCAATTTATGATAGCGTCTGTAGTATGCCAATAGGAGCACTTTTACATCAGGCGTAGCGTCATGCGCAACGCGTCCGACACCGTCCTGTTTCGAGTTCCGCTAATTCGTGTCGTAAAATCCCCGAGTCATATTCAATCATTCTCCGGTCTTTGTCTATGCGATGACGCTGCTGGCCGCATTCTCTTTCTTCTCTTCTTCCGGACCGTCGACTGCCCCCGCACCCCTGGCATTGGCCAGCTGTGTGCGGAGCGCCTCCAGAAATCTAGTTACCTCGTCTTCCGTGCCGACCGTAATGCGCAGGCAGCCGAGGCAGCCATGCTCCTTGCCCCTGAAGCGCACCACGACGCCCTGTGACTCGGCCAGCTGCTGATACACGGCCAGCGCGATGGCGTTGTCCGGTCGTCCCTGTGCGTCGAGCATCTCGAACAACAGGAAGTTGCTCTCCGTGCCGCCACGTAGTCTGCCGACGCCCTCGATCAGGGGCAACTCGCGCAGCAGGCGCTCGCGCTGCGCGACGATGCGCGCGCGGTTTTGGCGCATGATGGTGAGTCCTTTGTCGCGCAGGGCACTGGCCGCAAGTGCGCTGGTGGGGCTCGAGATGTTGTATGGTGCTTTCAGGGAGTTGAGCAGGCGGGCAACGGGCTCGGACGCAAAAGCGGCGCCGAGGCGGATGCCGGCCATTCCAAAAGCCTTGGACAGAGTCTGCATGACGACGAGGTTGGGGTAATCAGCTGCGAGCTCGGCAAGTGAAGCGTCCTCGGGAGCAAAGTCGATGTATGCCTCGTCAAGGACGACGATGCCGTTCCACGTCGGGTGGGCAAGAATCTTCTGGACGTCGGCCTTGGCAAGCAGCGAGCCCGTGGGGTTGCCGGGGGAGCAAAGGTAGACGATCTTGATGTTACTGCTCTCGTTGTCGAGAGCGGCGGTCACGCCGGCCACGTCGAGGGCAAAGTCGGGCGCGGGCAGCAGGGGGACGCTGACGATGGCGACATCGTTGACCTGGGCGGCCACCGAATACATGCCGTAGGTGGGCGGGCAGGTGAGGATGCGGTCGCGGCCGGGGACGCAGAAGCAGCGCAGCAGGGCATCAATGGCCTCGTCGCTGCCGACGCCGACGAAGAGGTTGTCGGGCGTCAGCGTGCGCTCCGTGTGGGCGTGGGTGTTGCGCAGGTCGCACAGCAGCTGCTTGAGGTCGCGCTGGTGGGGGTCTGGGTAGCGGTGCAGGCCGAGGGGATCGAGCCCGCCCACGGCACGGCGGGTGCTGTCGACATCGGCCGGGGCGAGCGACGGGCCGTAGGCGTTTTCGTTGGCGTCGAGCAGGATGTTCGTGCCGTCGTCCTTGTAGTCGCTGGCAGAGAGTGTCAAGAGCGGTGTTCTTCTGACCGGGGGAGGGGAGAGGCGTTAGGCTTACTCTCGCGCGCAGCGGTAGGGCTGCAGCGCCAGGATGTTGGGCCGCGCGCAGGTCTCGAGGTTGAAGGGCGCCATGGTGGGCGTGGTCGTCGGCGGCGCGTTGAGGTTCGACGACGTTGATGAGTGCGAGACGAGTCCGAGGGTGGAAGTGCGGTGCGAAAAGGTGAGGTGGGATGTAAGATAAGATATGAACGGTGACCCGCCGCCGAGGACGGAGGTGGGGGAGTCATTCGCGCTGCAACTGAGAGTGCCTCGTCACCGGAGCACCCCGGACCAGATGCCATGCGTGCGGCTGGCACTCCTTGCCATTGGAGAAGACGCAGTAACGTTGCAAGCTTTGCGATGATTCGTCAATGGCTCTCTGTCGTCTGGTTGTCCGCACCGACGCCGGCTTGCTTCAGTCCTGCAGGATACGTGAGACACGGCGGCTAACTTCTCATGATACTCGGTACTCGTAGCCGCCAAACAAAGCTTTGCATAGCAACCGCTGCCATGCTGGTCACAGGTTCCAGCTTTGAATGGTACCTTGACTTTAGACTCCTCTGTGCATACCCCAATGCCCAAGGTAGTTCGAGTTGCGGGGGCAAGCCGATATCTTGCTCATTGAGCCGCCTAGTTGGCTCTCCTGAGAAACTGCGCATGCCTCGTGGGGAAGGGAGCTTATGCGCGTGGCCATGCCCTTGGTTGACCTCGCAACCGCAAATCCCAAGCCATTGACCTTCTTAAAAAGAGCAAGCAGACAGCCGGATAAGGGAAGGGATGCGGACGACGTGAGGCTAAGGACCCGTGTGTTACGCGGGTGGATCTTGTACGACGTGCCTGTGGCGGGCCGTACCTCAGCAAAGCTTAACATGAACGTCCTGCATTAAACGCGACTGCATGGGAGTTTGCCGCAAATGCCATCTGATATTCGGAGTGCATGCGATACGCCTTACCTGGGCAGATCCCGCGGTTTGGATCTGGGCCGGGCCCGTCCATCCGCATCTTGTACGACAACCCCTGCCAGCCACCGGCCAGCCCCGCTTAGCACCCGCCGCGGCCAAACTAAAATGCTGTCCCGGCGCTCGAGGCTGCACTTCAACCCATCCCTTTGAAAGCGCACCTCGCACCACCCGAGAGCGCGCGCATGCCTCTGCAGCCATCGCCGAAGTATTATTGACGACCCACCCCCAGTGGTTCCCTGCCGAAACGCATCGCAGACCGATCGACGAGCCGTGGTGAGCCTGTGGCGAACCGCGACCGCGATTCTGACCGACGCAGCCGCATCTTCGGGCTCCTCCAGTCGCGCCAGCAGCCGTCGCCTCGCGCGCGCAACTGCGGCAGACCGCTCGAGAGACGTCGCAGCCGCGAGCTTGTGCTTTGGGCATCCTTTCTGAACTGCGTCTGCGTCGCCGGTCGGATCCCTCGCTGCCGCGCGCGTTGGGTGGACTTGGCACCCCAGCTGCAGCTCCCACGCGAGACGCCATCTCGGGGCAGCAAGAGCGTGGCCTCTGCCTGGGATCGCAGACTACAGCATCCTTGCCTGTGAAAAGGCGCTCCTTCGTTGCCGCGCGCTCGCGCAGCGCTCGACTCCTTCCCCAGAGCCCCGATCTCGGCCACTTCGACAAATCTCATCCCATCCCCTTCGTCGCGTCGCCCATTCGCCCACATCTGCGGCCCCAGCGATCGATCCTCGGCCTCTCTCAAACGCTCTTTGCCAGCCATCATGTATTCCGGCAACTATGGCTTTGGCAATCAGCCTTTCAACGCTGGGGCGCAACAGCAACAGCAGCAGCAGCAGCAACCACAGCAGCAGCCGGGCCAGCAACCCGGAGGCCAGCCTGGTCAGCAGATGATGTACAACCAGCAGCAGCAATTTGCCGCCATGGCTCCCCAAGGCGGTTTTAACCAGGGCGCAAATCCTCAAATGATGCAGGGAATGCCAGCGGGGATGATGCAGAACCCCGGCATGCCCAACATGGCCGCCAACGGACAAAGTGAGTTGACCAACCCCTATGCTCTGCAATCTCTGTCTGCGTCGTGCTCGAGGTGTCAGGAGGTGATTGTATTGCTTCTTTCCGACCGCGTACCAGCAAACGATGCATTCTTACCCCCTGGTGTGTGCCTTGCTGACCCATTACCACTCCAGTGCCCGGCTACCCCCAGCAGTTCCCTGGAGCCCAGTACGGCCAGATGATGCCACAAGGCGCCAATCCTCAGAACTTTGCGCCGAACAACTACATGATGGCCCAAGGCATGCAAGGCTTCCCCATGGGTCAAGGCGGTATGGCGCCGCAGCAGCAGGCACAGATAATGCAGCGCATGCAGGCGCAGGCTCAAGCTCAGGCTCAAGCCCAAGCACAGGCACAGGCTCAAGCACAGGCTCAGGCTCAGGCGCAGGCTCAGGCGCAACCACAGCAAGGTCCGGTTATGAACCAGGCTTCGACACCTCAGAGGACTCCCAGCGCTCAACAAGGCACCCCGACTAATGCCATGGCCGGCCAGCAGCCCCAATTCCAGACGCCACAACCTCCGTCCCAAAACCAGACCCCAAGTAACGCCCAGCAGACATCGGTCGGTGTGGCGACGCCTCAGACGCCGACGTTCTCTGCCAACCATGGCGGCGGGGTGAGCTTGCCCGCGTCGGCGACACCGATGAGCCCCGCAGCCGAGTCTCGCGAGAAAGAGCGATTTGCGCTTCTGCTGGATATCAACCACGAGTTGTTGTATGAATCAATACAAATACAAACCACCCGGCAAGAGCTGAAGAAGGAACACGCTGCGGCAGGCGGAAACCCGGCCGACAAGAAACCCACGGAGGAGGAAACCTTGTTTCAGCAGGACTATGTTCAGTAGGTAAAGGACGACTGCCTGATAGGACTGGCGCGCTGACCTTTGATCTTTCCAGGTGCATGATACGTCTACAGGCGAATCTTTCATACATGGCTGCTTTGGCAGATCGAAAACCAGAAGTCAAGGCGCCTCCTTGTCCCGCGTACCTGAGCGCGCCTCCCCTCAACCTCACTCTAAAGCTCCGAGCGCAGCCCATCGGTGCCGAGGGCGGAGACACCAACGTCGACCCTCTGGTGGACAGGGCAGAGCGGGACAAGTCCATAAAAGAGCTGTATCGACGACTCCAGGGCGTGTTCCCCGGATTTGATCCGAAGAAGGAACACACCTTCGGTAGACCCGCGGCTGGTCAGAAGCCAGGCCAGACGACATCGACTCAGGCCAGCCCTACGGTGCAGCAAGCTCCACAGATGCCAAATATGTCGGCGCCTCCAGTCAACCAAGGCGGAATGTGATCTCAGGGAAAGTCGACTAGCTCAGCATTCAGCGGCTCAAAGGTACGGCGTCAGCGATGGTCAAAACTTGGTGGAATGTGCGGTCGCATGGTGCACCAGCAGTTAGCGTTGGTTCCAGGAGTTTTGAGCGCAGTGGCTTTGACTGCCAGCATTGCGCTTGTTTCCGGACATAGCTTGAGGCTGCCTCCGTGCCTGGGCTGAGCGCGGGTTTCTCGTGCTGCCCTGCCCGGTGCTCGCGTTGTTGCACGTTGTATTACTTGTACGAGTTATGGGAGAGGCCGGTCAAGGAATGCTTAAAGGCGAACGAGGGCCGCATTGGCAATGGAAAGGGTAGATTGAGGAAGTGCAAGCAGCAGACAGTGCATGTACGACGAATTATATAAGTTGCCGTACTTGGCTAAAGCATGGATGGGTATCGTCGGTTCACCGCGGCGTTGTGGAAGTCGATGGGTTGGCAGGCTCAGCGGACAAGCAAGAGCGGAAGAGGCAACTGTGCATGACTACCTTATCTACGTATGAGAGTGCGAGTAGATTTGAAAGCTGCAAGCCTCTCCGGAGTGCATGCTGCAGCCAAGGCTCTGGAAGGATCCCTGCCGCACGTGTGTCGGCGGTGAGATGCAGTCGAGAGCCGCGGCGGGGCAGGCCCCTCTGCCGGCTCTCTGCAGGGCCTCTGCAGGGCCGGTTGGGCAGAAGAGAGGCGCTGCCATTGGCCGCTGGCGGAGATGCCCCAGCGATGCCCCATCGCCATTGACCAATGAGACTGCGCGAGGCGAGCCACCTACACGCCAACACCTTCGGCTAGGCACCTCATTCAGAGGCGGGGAGAAAAAAAAAAAGTCGAAAGCCGACTGCGTCGCTCGCATCAATTTCCTCCCTCTCCTCCCCCTCCTCCACCACCGCCTTCTGCAAAATCCTCTTGCTTCTCCTCCTGAGACGCTTGAACCGTCGACGAGGCAGACGAACGCGAGGTGACGCTTTTGACCTGCCCACGAGAGCTCTGAGAAGGGCTTTTCTGGCCAGCCGTCGCTAGCAACTGCCATCGCTCACGCGAGCAATACACTTTTCTTGCCGCGTCTGCCCCGCCGACTCAATTCATCCCTCGAGGAGACTTCCCTCCTCAACACTTCTTTATCTGCCGTTCCAACCCCCCGACTCGCCTCTTCACGTCTCAAGATGGCCATCACGGCGCTCGCGCCCGCCACGGCGCGCATGGCGAGCACCGCCGACGAGGGGCTCGTCTGCCTCGAGCTCGAGGACGGCTCTGCCTACCAGGGCTACAGCTTCGGTGCGCAGAAGAGCATCGCCGGAGAGCTGGTCTTCCAGACGGGCATGGTCGGGTATCCCGAGTCGCTGACGGACCCTTCCTACCGCGGCCAGATCCTCGTCATCACCTTCCCCCTCGTCGGAAACTACGGTGTGCCCTCGCGGGAGACCCTGGACGAGCTGCTCGGCGACCTGCCGGCGCACTTTGAGTCCTCCCAGATCCACATCGCTGGTCTGGTCACCGCTTCCTACTGCGGCGAGGACTTCTCCCACTTCCTCGCTGCCTCGTCTCTCGGCGCCTGGCTGAAGGAGCAGGGCGTTCCCGCCATCTACGGCGTTGACACCAGGGCCCTGACCAAGAAAATCCGACAAAAGGGTAGCATGCTGGGCAAGATGCGCCTCCAGGCCCAGGCTTTGCCCGACGGCCCCGTCACAAACGGCCTCGTTTCTGGTCCCCTGGGCAGCTTGTCCGTGGAGCGCTTTGCTGAAATTGATTGGGTGAATCCGAACCAGAAGAACCTTGTGGCAGAGGGTGAGTCGCAACGCTCTATGCCTTCTTTCTCCAAAAACATGCTCACCCCCGTGTAGTATCCGTCAAGGAACCTAAGCTGTACAAGCCACCCCCGTCCGTGACTGTCCGCAAGCACCCTTCTGGTCGACCGATCCGCGTCCTCTGCGTCGATGTTGGTATGAAATACAACCAACTGAGGTGCTTCCTCAAGCGTGGCGTCGAGGTCATGGTCTGCCCCTGGGACCACGACCTGGCCAAGGAGGCCGGCGATCAGTACGATGGCCTCTTCATCTCCAACGGCCCCGGCGACCCAGCCGTCCTTGACGTCACCGTAAAGAACATCCAGGCTGCCATGGAGAAGAACAAGACCCCTGTCTTCGGCATCTGCCTTGGTCACCAGCTGCTGGCCAGGGCCTCCGGCGCCAAGACGACCAAGATGAAGTTCGGTAACCGCGGGCACAACATTCCCTGCACGAGCATGGTTACTGGAAAGTGCCACATTACGTCGCAGAACCACGGCTTTGCCGTCGACGCCAACTCGCTGCCTTCGGGCTGGAGGGAGCTCTTCGTCAACGCCAACGACGGCAGCAACGAGGGCATCATGCATGCCGAGAAGCCCTTCTTCAGTGTGCAGTTCCATCCCGAGAGCACCCCCGGCCCGCGAGACACTGAGTTCCTCTTCGATGTCTTCATCGACACGATTGCCGACTGTGCTGAGAACCCTGCTCTTTTGCAGCGACCGGTGACCTTTCCTGGCGGCACCACTGAGGAGAACGAGCGGCTTCACCCCCGAGTGTCGGTCAAGAAGGTTCTCGTCCTCGGCAGCGGTGGCCTTAGCATTGGACAGGCTGGCGAGTTCGACTATTCTGGCAGTCAGGCTATCAAGGCTCTCAAGGAAGAGGGCATTCATACCATCTTGATCAACCCCAACATTGCTACCATCCAGACATCCAAGGGACTGGCTGACAAGGTGTACTTCCTGCCCGTCAATGCCGAGTTTGTGCGCAAGGTCATCCACTATGAACGACCCGACGCCATCTATGTTACCTTTGGAGGTCAGACTGCCCTTCAGGTGGGCATTGAGCTCAAGGATGAGTTTGAGGGCCTCGGCGTCAAGGTTCTGGGAACGCCCATTGAGACCATCATCACGACCGAGGACCGTGAGCTGTTCGCGCGAAGCATGGAGTCGATTGGTGAGAAGTGCGCCAAGTCCGCTTCGGCCAACAACATCGATGAGGCCATGCATGTTGTCAAGGACATTGGTTTTCCTGTCATTGTGCGTGCCGCCTACGCCCTGGGTGGCCTGGGAAGTGGTTTCGCCAACAACGAGTCCGAGTTGATGGAGCTTTGCAACAAGGCCTTCGCGGCCAGCCCCCAGGTCCTGATTGAGCGCAGTATGAAGGGTTGGAAGGAGATTGAGTACGAGGTTGTCCGAGACGCCCAGGACAACTGCATCACCGTGTGCAACATGGAGAACTTTGACCCTCTCGGCATCCACACTGGCGACTCTATCGTCGTTGCCCCCTCCCAAACCCTGTCGGACGAGGACTACAACATGCTGCGGACCACGGCCGTCAATGTCATCCGACATCTTGGCGTCGTCGGAGAGTGTAACATCCAGTATGCTCTGAACCCCTTTTCGAGGGAGTACTGCATCATCGAGGTCAACGCTCGCTTGTCCCGATCTTCGGCGCTGGCTTCCAAGGCGACGGGTTATCCTTTGGCCTTCATTGCTGCCAAGCTTGGTCTCGGCATTCCTCTGAAGGAGGTTTCCAACTCCGTCACCAAGGTCACTTGCGCTTGCTTCGAGCCCTCGCTCGATTACGTCGTCGTGAAGATGCCCCGATGGGATCTGAAGAAGTTCACGCGAGTCTCGACCCAGCTTGGCTCTTCCATGAAGAGTGTCGGCGAAGTCATGAGCATTGGCCGATCGTTTGAGGAGGCTATCCAAAAGGCTATTCGCGCCATTGACTTCCACAACCTGGGCTTCGGGGAGACCCCGGCTTTGATGAGCATCGACGATGAGCTCCAGACGCCTTCCGATCAGCGTCTGTTCGCCATTGCCAACGCCATGCACGAGGGGTACTCTGTCGACAAGATCTGGGAAATGACCAAGATCGACAAGTGGTTCCTGCGCAAGCTCAAGGGCCTGAGCGACTTCGCCAAGGACATGTCCAAGTTCACCACCAAAGACATTGCGAGATCGCCTGACCTCATTCTGCAGGCCAAGAGACTTGGTTTCTGCGACCGGCAGCTGGCCAATTTCTGGAGCTCTAACGAGATCGCCGTCCGCAGAATGAGACTGGAGGCTGGCATCAAGCCCTTCGTGAAGCAGATTGACACCGTGGCTGCTGAGTTCCCCGCGTTCACCAACTACCTCTACCTGACCTACAACGCCTCCGAGCATGACGTTGACTTCACTGATCACGGCGTTATGGTTCTCGGCTCTGGCGTCTACCGAATCGGCTCATCCGTCGAATTCGACTGGTGTTCTGTTCGCGCCATCCGAACTCTGCGCAAGACCGGTTTCAAGACCATCATGGTGAATTACAACCCGGAGACGGTTTCCACAGATTACGATGAAGCCGACAAGCTCTACTTTGAGAACATCAACCTCGAGACGGTGCTGGACATCTACCAGCTCGAGGCTGCTGGCGGTGTCTTGGGTGCCATGGGTGGTCAGACCCCCAACAACATCGCTCTTCCCCTTCACCGTGCCGGTGTCAAGGTTCTGGGTACCTCTCCGGAGATGATTGACATGGCCGAGAACCGTTACAAGTTCTCGCGCATGTTGGATGTCATCGAGGTTGACCAGCCTACCTGGAAGGAGCTCACCAGCTTCGAGGAGGCCAGAGAGTTCTGCAACACCGTGAGCTACCCCGTGCTCGTCCGGCCGTCGTACGTCTTGTCTGGCGCTGCCATGAACACGGTCTATTCCGAGAAGGACTTGGTCAACTACCTGACCCAGGCTGCCGAGGTGTCTCGGGAACACCCTGTCGTCATTTCCAAGTACATTGAGAATGCCAAGGAGATCGAGATGGACGCTGTGGCCAAGGACGGTGTGGTCGTCGGACACTTCGTCTCGGAGCACGTCGAGAACGCCGGTGTTCACTCTGGAGATGCCACACTGATCCTGCCTCCCCAGGACCTGGAGGCAACAACCATCGAGCGTATCGAAGAGGCCACGCGCAAGATTGGTGCTGCCCTGAACGTCACTGGGCCCTTCAACATCCAGTTCATTGCCAAGGACAACGATATCAAGGTCATTGAGTGCAACGTCCGCGCTTCGCGCTCGTTCCCCTTTGTTTCCAAGGTCATGGGCGTTGACCTGATTGAGATGGCCACCAAGGCCATCATGGGCCAGCCCTTCCAGGAATACCCTCCCACGACCCTGGCCCCCGACACGGTCGGTGTCAAGGTTCCGCAGTTCAGTTTCTCGCGTCTCTCTGGCGCCGACCCCGTCCTGGGCGTGGAAATGGCGTCGACCGGCGAGGTTGCCTGCTTCGGCGTGGACAAGTACGAGGCTTACCTCAAGGCGCTGCTGTCGACTGGATTCAAGATCCCCAAGGCCAACATTCTCCTGTCTATTGGTTCCTTCAAGGACAAGAAGGAGATGCTTCCTTCGGTGCAGAAACTCCAGAGGATCGGGTACAAGCTGTTTGCAACTGCAGGTACTGCCGACTACCTGCAGGAGCACGGTGTGCCGGTGCAGTTCCTCGAGGTGCTGGGGCGTGACGAGGACATGAACTCCGAGTTCTCCCTCACGCAGCATCTTGCCAAGAACACCATTGACCTGTACATCAACCTGCCCTCCAACAACAAGTACCGCCGGCCTGCCAGCTACATGAGCAAGGGTTACAAGACTCGTCGTATGGCCGTCGACTACCAGATCCCTCTTGTCACCAATGTTAAGAACGCCAAGATCCTGATCGAGGCCATCGCAAGGCACGTCTACCTCGACGTGTCGAAGCGAGACTTCCAGATCACCGAGGAGCCTGCTGTTCCCAAGCCGGTTCTTGCCGCCAAGACGCCCGAGATGAAGGCAACCATCCCTCCCATGTCCCGGGCCATCGAGAGCCCCAGGCGACCCGGAAGCCGTGAAGGTCCCGGCGCTGCAGGACTCGCCTCACCTATGCGAGGCATGGGGGCCGTGGACGACTTTTCGTTGTCGCAGCCGTCGTCCATCAAGGCGTCCGTCTTGCACCTCCTTTCGCAGCCTTCGAGCTTCACCAAGTCTCACGTGCTCTCCGTGAAGCAGTACACAAGAGCCGACCTGCACTTGTTGTTCACCGTGGCGCAGGAGATGCGCCTCGGTGTGCAGCGCGAAGGCGTCTTGAATCTGCTTCGCGGAAAGGTCTTGTGCACGCTCTTCTACGAGCCTTCCACCAGGACGTCTGCGTCGTTTGACGCCGCCATGCAGCGATTGGGAGGACGAACCGTTGCCGTCTCGACCTCGACCTCTTCGGTTCAAAAGGGCGAGAGCCTGCAGGATACTCTGCGCACGCTGGCTTGCTACGGTGACGCAATCGTGCTGCGCCACCCGCAAGAGGACTCGGTCAAGATTGCGGAAAAGTACAGCGACGTGCCCGTCATCAACGGTGGGAACGGCAGCATGGAGCACCCAACGCAGGCCTTCTTGGACCTCTTCACCATCCGCGAAGAGCTGGGCACGGTGCAGGGCCTGACGATCACCTTCCTGGGCGACCTCCTGTACGGGCGGCCGGTGCACTCTCTGGTGTACCTGCTCCGCCACTACCAGGTGAAGATTCAGCTGGTGGCCCCCAAGGGCTTGGCACTGCCGGCCAGTGTCAGGGAGCAGCTCGTGTCGGCTGGCCAGCTGCTGTGCGAGTCAGAGACGTTGACGCCGGAGATCATCGCGCGAAGCGACGTGCTCTACTGCACGCGGGTGCAGAAGGAGCGTTTCGAGAGTGTGGAGCAGTACGAGAGCGTCAAGGACTCGTACCGCGTGGACAATGCGGCGCTCAAGCACGCTAAGAGCTCGATGGTGGTGATGCACCCGCTGCCGAGGAACGAGGAGGTTGCCGAAGAGGTGGACTTTGACCAGCGAGCGGCGTACTTCCGACAGGTAAGGGCTCTTTGACGTCCCCCCCCGATGTACCCTTGCGCTAACGACATGTTGCAGATGCGTTATGGACTCTACTGTAGAATGGCGCTGCTTGCACTCGTCATGGCTTCTGCGTAAGCTGTGACGGGGTCAGTCGGGCGGCGTGCCATTGATGGTTCTGAGTCGCGTTGACTGAAGCCCCTGTGAAAGGGGCGGGCGAAAAAAAAATGGACGAGACGGACTAGAGACGTTTACACTCCTTGTTGATAGAACAGTGCTTGAAAGGTATCTATTTTGCGTGGCAGTCTCTCCGTGGCAGGACTGGTCGTAGAGGCGTAACGAAGCCGTAGCCGTCGAGTGCAAGCGTACGGGGTTGCGTGCACGGCGTTTATGTGTATGTAGTAATGGATTACGTGTGTACGTGTTATGCGTATACGTATGTGTATGTATGTGTATCTGTATGTATTTATATAGAGTATATAGTATTAATAAATGTATTGCGTAGTTGTACGTGTCGTGTGTATTCGTCTAGTCTCTCTTCTGTGCTTTCAGTCTTCAGTCTTCAGGCAAAGCGCACAGCTCTATCGCTCTGGTGCCGCCCCACCCCGCCGTCCGCCGCGCTCATCCGATTCCGATGCCGCCTCAGCTAACCGGCGCCCGAACCCTCGGACCCAGTTATAAGCTCGCATCGTGCGTGTCATCGACTCACCATCGCCGTTCAGCCTCACCGTCAACGCTCACTCCGTCAACTGTGCTGCCCTGCCTCTCACCGCAGCACGTCTTCTGTCTGTCCCTTCACCGCTACATGCGCTGGACCAGCGCCCGGTCCCTGTTTGCCTGCGCCGCCAGAATGGCGCTGTACGAGCCGCCCGCCAGCGCGGCCTCCTCCAAGCTCATCTGTAAGCCTCGCCGCCCGTAGAGCAAGAGTTTCACCGGCTAACTGCTCGTCGAGTCGCCCCAGCCGGCCACGAGGCCCACGGGCAGGCTGCGCAGTTCACGCGCGGCTCGCTCAGCCGCGGCGACCTGCACGGCCCGTCGCCGGCGGCCCAGTTCCACGCCTGGTTCGCGGACGCCCAGGCCGAGGCCTCCATCGCGCAGCCAGAGGCCTGCACGCTGTCGACGGCCTCGCTGCCCGACGGCCGCGTCTCGTCGCGCGTCGTCTACCTCAAGGAGCTCGACGCCCGTGGCGCCTTCGTCATCTACTCCAACTTCGGCACGTCGCGCAAGGCCGCCGACCTGGCATCCAACCCGCACGCCGCCCTCGTCTTCTACTGGCCGCCGCTGCAGCGCCAGGTGCGGGTTGAGGGCAGGGCGAGCCGCTGCTCGCGCGACGAGAGCCAGCCCTACTTCGACACGCGCGTGCGCGGGAGCCGCATCGGCGCCTGGGCCAGCCGCCAGAGCCAGGTGCTCGAGCCCAGCGGCCGCGACGGCGACGACGGCCGTGCGCAGCTCGAGGGCTGGGTCGCCGAGACGGAGAAGCGCTTCGAGGGCACCGACGAGATCCCCGTGCCCGAGTTTTGGGGCGGCCTGAGGATTGAGCCCACAATGGTAGAGTTCTGGCAGGGAAGGGAGAGCAGGCTGCATGATCGCTTCGTGTACGAACGTGTCGAGGGCAAGGACGGGGATGGCGAGGAGCAGTGGACGATAAAGAGGCTGAGCCCATGAACGCACTCGCATTGGCGAGAACTGACAAGAGCGTAGAGAGGAGCACCGTAGACAGCTGCACGAATGATGATACGATCAACAATCTTCATAAAGCGTGTATCCTCAGCGCATGTTTGGTATATTAGGTTGCACGTCCCATTACGCATGCGTGTCTGCTCCGCAGAATATGACACTCGAATAAACCAGACTCTTCCACCCAATGCCGCGCGCCTGCCTGAACAACACAGCATTAAAACAATCAAGGGGGTATGTAAAAGCACAAAGCCTCTCCAGAACACGATATGCGACCTTGATCCTGCTGTTCGCAGATGCATTTTCCTCCCATAAAGAACGAGTCAACCCAAATCCGCCAAGAGGCCCTGAAAATGAACAAGCGCCGTGCAAGTCGCAAAAGTCAAACAATGTAATGCCGTAAACGCCATGCTTTTGTTGCTCGATAGATCGCTTATTCAGGCAAAGTCAAGTGCTCCCGCATGCAGCCAACTGAGACGTCGTTCACCGAGCCGCCCCTATCGCCGGGGTGTCCGAGGGAGCCATCGTGAGACCCAAAACCTGAGGCACAGACGCCGGTAGCATGGTTTTGGACCGGCTGTGGCAGGGCACAAACGTATCGTCGTCGCTGTTGGTCATGCTGTCCGGGGGCGTGGGTTCGCGAGTTTGCTGCAGGTCCATTTGTCGCCCAGCCAGCTGCATGTCCACCATGGCATCTGTGAGGCAGTCCTCGGCACATAGGGGCATGATCCTGTAGTTGAGGCTCTCCATGATGCAGCGTTCTGTGGCGTTGAGCTGGTCGTGGGACCACATGCCCTTGCCCCAGTTCAAGCAGTAGAATTGAGTCGGCTGCTGGGGATCCTCGGTGAACTTGACGGCGATGACGAGCGCAGCGAGGACGATGAGCTCGGGCTTGACCGAGTCGATGTGCAGCATTTGGCGTTGCTGGGTCTGGTAGAGCAGCGGCGTGGGCGGCAGCGTGTGGCGCTTGGACAATGGTGTGAGCGTTGCGCTCGGGAGGAGAGGGCAGCAGAGACGCCATGCGCGGGCGAACTTGGAGCCGAGGCTGTCGAGAATGCACACGGCGAGGGCGACGGTCTCGATGGGCAGGTCGGCTCGAGAGAGGATTGCCTGGACAAGAGGGACCGAGGCGGAAGTCAGCGAGGCGGACGACGGGATGAGGTTGACGAGGTGAATGGCAGGGCCTAGGTGGCATCGCGTTGTTAGTCCACGGAACGCATCGAGGGGGAAGCCGTTTTGGTGCACTTACCTCGGAATCGGGCCATGAGGGGCTCGCCATCGTCGAGAGAAATGGTGGATGCGGGAGACGGGGCCGCCGAGGCATCCTTGTACGTGGGAGGCGGCGTGGGGAGATTGGACAGAGGCCGATACGTGAAGTATGCCTGAGCCTCGTCGTCGTCGTCAGCGAGCTTGGTGTTGAGCTTGGCGCCTCGGCCCGCCAGGGCGATAACGTCGGGCTTGTTATGTCGATGCATTTCGGGTGCCGGGTCCTGCAACGCTGCTTCCAATCCGCAATCGAAGATTCCGCGGCCTCTTGACCATATTTTGATGTTTGTGTCCTCGCAACGGTTGCTCGAGACGGCCTCGCGGTTGCTCGTATCAAACGGGCGCGGTACCGGTAAAGCTAGGGCGGGAGAGCCGAGGTGGTCACACGAGCATCAGGGGGCGAATGCACGCAACGTCGTCGGACCGGTCCGCGAATACAGATGAACGAGGAAACAAAGGGACCAAACGAGGATGCAGATGGGGGGCTGCAATGGATGTTAAAGTCGTCGGGGAGGCGGTGTATGTGAGAGATAAATAAGGCACAGGCACAGTACAGCCTCGACACGAGGCATGGGGCCGGAAGTGGAGAGCTGGTAGCTCAGGTTCAGGGGAGGCAGCGGCCCAAGGCTGAGTCGCCCGCAATGACCCCGAGAAGGCGGTGGAGGGAGGGGGAGGAGGAGGAGAGCAGGGGACTTTTACGACACATTACATTTACATCTGCTCCTCGTCGGCTAACGAGCCGGACAAACGACAAGAGACGTGCAAACGTGCACAGCACGGCCCGCCGCGACATGACGTCCCTGGCGAGGGAGGCAGATGAAGGTCACCATCCATCACCCTCCCGTGGCCGAGACAGCATGCGCAATCGCAGGGACTGCCTTGCCACACTGCATTAAAGCCGCCAGCGCCAGCTGAGGCATCGCGCTAGGCCTAAGCTTCCGTCAGGCTCAGGCGAACAATCCGGAGGCGTTTGCGTCTTCCAACTCCAGGCTCGACGTGCCACTCGAGCGTGCAGCACATGGCGTTCCGTCATCGGCTGCGCCCTGCAGCGCGTTTGCGCCACCGCGAGCAACTCGTACGACCACAGTAACTTTCCCCCCCTCTCGTGTCGGGCTTGGCATTGGGGGAGGCGACGCGCAACGCGGGCCGCACGCGCATGCACATGCAAGCGGCCCCTTTTCTCGCCTCCCAAGTCCCGATGCAGGGACTTCGGCCAGCGCATCCCACGCCAAGGCGAGGCGTCATTTCCGCCGAGCCTATGTGAGGATCCGCATCGTCATCGCAATCCCAAATCCCAAATCCCACTCCAGGGACCCTGGGCCCCGTCCCGTCAAAAATAGCAGCAACCTGCCGTGGGCCGGTGGTGCCATGCAAGATCTGATGTCTGTGGAGCGCACCGCCACCGCAATCCACGAGTAATAGGCGACTTTCTGCTTCTGGACTTTTCGTGAAGCAAAAGCCCCCGTAACATCATACTCATCGATTATAAACTGACACGGCGTCTACCGCGGCCCTCTCGAGCCACGTCGACACCCCATAAAGCTCTTTCCGAGCAGCCTCCCCAAACGAGGCACTCTGTGAAATCTAATCGTGGCCTGGATCGAATTGATGTAAAGAATTGGGTGCGCCCACGAAAAATGACAGTGATCATAGCTGTGAAGGCTTGGTGACCTCGTCGAGGCAGACTGCATCAAGAACCAACGGCACCGACGCGGTCTTCAATCAAAGCAGCCAATAGTCGCAAGTTTACGACCTGCGCCTGTTTTCGTTGAGCAGATCCGTATTCCGAGCTGACCTCAGCCCAGGCATATCCGACTATTCCGGGCATGCGTTGGTGCATTAATGCTGCATGAGCCGCCACTTATGCTGTGTTAGCCAAAGCTTTGCCTGCCCAATCGCTTCTTAGGTTCAAGCTTCGGAAGCCTCAGTCGCCAACGAAATTTGATCTGCTTGTGCGAAACCACAAACAAGGTCCAACCTTTGTTGCTAGCTTCTCTAAATTAGCAGTATTGCCGTCGTCGCTTGTCTCCAGCCAAGACGCGTCACAACGCCCAAGTTAGAATATATAGGAGGGGACGGTTCTGACGGCCTAGATGAGCTCTCAGCCGAGACCCGTTTGTCCGTCAGTTCGATTCCTCCCAAATGCCTACAAGTATCACAGTGACAATTCTTGGCGGCGTTTATTGCCCTTTGAAACGGGAAAAGGATGATTCATTGATGGGAGTTGGACACTCGAGAAGCTATCATAGGTCTCCGCCCTCGTCCTGTCCGACTTGACCAGATGCCACGACAATCTGTATTTCTCAATTCGCTCTTCCGATTTCCTCCGCATGCGCCACGAAAAAACCCATGTGCATCGTAAATGGTTGAAGGGACCGTCTTGCTCTAAATGCCGCGAATGTTCGCTCCGTAGACCAACGAATCTTTCGTACTCTGAGGCTAAGCAAGAAAGCAAGTTTCCTCAGTGGACGATGACGGTCGGGCCCACTGGTTACTGTCAGTCATGTGTCTCTTCGAGCTTGCAGGAAGCTTGTTCAAGACTCACCCCTTCCGGCAATAGACGCGACTTGCGGTCGCAGACCCGCGTCAATGAACTGGCCCAGCTCTACGCCACCGAGGCCGTTGATGAGGCCCAGGTTAAGCCCGCCGAGGGCCAGGCTCGACAGATCAAAGCTGTTGAAGACGCCTGTGCCACCGATGAGGAGCAGCGTCTGCAGCTGCTGGAACTGCAGCAGCGACTCGAGGTTGAAGACGCCGACGTTGAAGAGGTCCTGGAACAAGAGCACGTTCAGGTTGTTGTTGATTCCCAGCTGCTGGAAGAGACCCAGGTCCAGCGAGTTGAGACTGAAGAGGTAGTTGAGGTCCTGCTGCTTGAAGTTCAGGTTGTTGAGGCGGCCGACATCGATGGACGAACGCCGCGCCTCGAGAGCAGCCACTTCAGTCTCGAGCTCCGGGGCCGGGGCCGGAATGGCGGCAGCAAGAGCGGCAAAGGTGCCGATGAGGATGGAAGAGAACTTCATCTTCGTTTTGGTTGAGGAGAAACTTGAGTTAAAAGGCGGTGTATTCGTTGATTAGAAGTGTGATGAATGACCGAGACGGAGCACAGCTCAAGTGTTCGGCGGAGAAATCGGAAAGGAACGAAAGCGAACAATGAGCACAGCTGTCGACGTTGGTTAGTCTCTTCCATGCATGCACAAGGCTTGTTCACCTCACCTCTGAAAGAATGAATAGAAAAGGAGTGAAGTAGAAGACTTGGGATCTGACTGAGAGAGTAGTTGCCGGGAAAGGAAACGAACATCCACCCTCACGCCAACCCCATCGCCTTTATAGACAAACACAGAGCTCCGTACTAAGACTCACCACCCATGCGGCTCTCACCGCACCAGCGCTGAACCTGTGGGAGCCAAGGCAGCGGCTTCACGGACACAACACCACCCGGTAGTCCCCCTCACCGGCATCCTCTACTTGCCGGCGCGTTCGTCCAAGGCATGGCAAGCCTCAAGACTTCGGATGGCTGCGACGCCGACCGGGTGGCAACGTCTTGCGGGTATACTTGGAAACGCAGGCTATGAAGGGGGAAGGAGGCAAGCTCGGATGAAAGCCGCCGAACAGTGGCCAAGGTCCACGATGAGACGAAGGGGCGCGAACATCGCACACTTTGGCGTTCTCGTCCGTGGCGTGGTGTGTCCAGTCGACGCCCGGAGCTATGAACATCTTCCGTCTCATGTGGGCCCCGCGTGGCCACCACTCCTCCGGTGGCTTCCTGGTTTTTCTTCAGACGGACGCTGTCATCGCTCCGAGCGCACGGGTCCGACCTAGCTATTTTTCCCGGGGGGAGCCGAGGGCGAGGCTGCATTGTGACGCACTGCTGGACCGGCAATCAGACACGGGACGTGTTTGAGGCTGCCCGATGAGGACTGGGATGGAGGCGGGGTGGCACGGCGCATTGACATGGCGTCCACGGCACAAAGGCTAGGCCAGACGAACTCGTGGGTGGTGGCAGTGCAAGGTAAATCGTGGAGTGATGGAGAATGTGGGATCCTGGACGATGTCGTGATGTTGTGGCTTCGGTCGTGTGGTTCACAGTGGGCTGCGAGTGCCGCCGGGTGGCTGGGCAGAGCCCGCCTGTTGCCTGGTCAAGAACAAAGAACAAACTGTAAGTTACAAATGAGTTTCGCATTAGTTTACAGTTTTGTCATTGCGCCCATGTCTTCGCCATGGGCGCAATGACAGCCTCGCCCTGGAAAGAAGTAAATACCCTCGCATTCCCTGTCAAAGCATTTAAACAGCGGACGTGGTCAAGTTCTGAGGTACATGGGTCTTCACTGCACTCAGCTTTGCGCTGTAAGAAAATTGCTAGTTTTTTCAAGGAAGTTGGATGAAGTGAGCTTCAATGCGACGCGTATTTAAAGATATTTCGGATGTGCCAATTTGATGAGCTTTCCACAGAGTACATCATATTCCTTGAAAGCGACGTTCGCCACCGCGCGACCACCAGTGCCACCGCCCGCTCTTCATGTCCAGAGGACCATGCGGTAAGCCACGGGCTGTTCCAGTCTTCGGTGTCCCGGCATGTCCCCAACCCAAACCTGTCGGCAGGTACTTGTCCTGGCTTTCAAGCCTCGACGGCAGTGCTCAGCACCTCGTCGCGGCGACGTAGAATAGCTGCAAGGTCCAGTTAGCAAAGAGTACATTCGACCGGGGGGAAAGGCAAAATAGACGCACCGAGGTTGACGCCGTTGATGGACAAGCCGCCCAGGACGCTAAGAACCTGGTTCCGGCCAACAATGTTGAGCTGCTGCAGGATCTGGAGCTGCTGTAGCTGGGACGCAACGAAAATCTGGTCGGCGAGGGCGAGGCTGCTGATGACGTTGATGTTGACAAGGCCGCCGAGGCCCATCTGGCCGATGATGCCGTTGATGTTGGGGATGAGGGCGCCTGGAGGCAGGTTTCCGTTGCCCCCCTTGTTGCCTTCCTTGTTGCCGTCCTTGTTCTCACCTCCTTTGCCACCCTCACCACCTTCCTTGGGCGCTTCACCTCCCTTGCCACCTTCCTTGGGTGCTTCACCTCCTTTGCCACCTTCACCACCTTCCTTAGGCGCTTCACCTCCCTTGCCACCTTCCTTGGGTGCTTCACCTCCTTTGCCACCTTCACCGCCTTCCTTAGGCGCTTCACCTCCCTTGCCGCCTTCACCACCTTCCTTGGGTGCTTCACCTCCTTTGCCACCTTCACCGCCTTCCTTAGGCGCTTCACCTCCCTTGCCGCCTTCACCACCTTCCTTCGGCGCTTCGCCTCCCTTGCCACCTTCCTTGGGTGCCTCGCCTCCCTTGCCGCCTTCCTTGGGGGCTTCACCTCCCTTGGGGGCTTCTCCAGGCTTGTTGCCCTCACCCTCCTTAGGTGCTTCTCCAGGCTTGTTGCCCTCGCCCTCCTTGGGTGCTTCTCCAGGCTTGTTACCTTCGCCCTCCTTGGGCGCTTCACCTCCCTTGGGGGCTTCTCCCTCCTTGGGTGCTTCTCCCGGATTGTTTCCCTCACTTTGAGCAGCCGGTGGAGGGGTTGGTTCATCAACGACCACTCCCTCCACGTCCGCATTCGGAGCCTGAGGCACAGGCGCGGCCCGGGCGTACCACTCGGCGCGCCGCATCTCTGCTGCTCGGATCGGCAGCGGCTGGAGCTTCTCATCGCGCTCAGCCAGCTGAACAGGAACGGCCATGGCCGACGCCAGGCCAGCGGTAAAGAGAAGGACAGTGGCGGACTTCATGATGCCTCAAGTAAGGAGTGAAAAGCAGCAACAGTCGGCGTGGGAAAGTTAATGCGAAAAATGTTCCCGATAATGAAGGGCAGTTGTAGACGAATCGAAAAGAGCGCAGCTCTTGCAAAGAATGGTACTGAGGCCGAAGAGGAAGAGAACGTGTCGATGGTTGCTACTGAAGTTCGGATCAGATAGGCCGGTGATGAGCGACAAGATATACTCGTCGGACGGCGCATGGAAGGCCATCTGAATCGACCCTGTGATGCTATTTCTGGATCCGCACACAGGATAAGAGGATCTCACAACGATGGCCGCCGCTGACCAGCGCTGCACTTCGTCGCATCATCGCCGGTTGATTTCATATTTGAGACCGGCTTCGTCCATCCCTATCCCCCTAATCCTGGAGGCAGCCATCCCGGTTGAGTTCCAGGGCCGAAAGTCTAAGTTGAGAGAAGTTTCGATCCGCCTTGGTGGTTCGGCCGCCTCGACGCGGCTCCTTCCGAGGAGCACCGAGGAAAACTGTCATTGTAAGCATAAAAAACGCCCCGCCAGGGGTGTTGAAGCACGTCGCAAGTGATGTCATGCCATCGCGACGCAGCTGGTGCGTGCCTCCTGTCGCGGGGAAGCATTAAGCTCGTGGGGCTGGGCTGAGACCCCTTGTCGCACCTCCGACGTCAGATCGCCCGGTATCGCGCAGAGCCGCAAGACCTGCGCTGGACGACGACTAGCCGCCAGGCGCCACCATCACGCCAACGGTCGCTCGAATTTCGGAATAGTGCGGCATTCTAAACGTGTAAGCTTGTCTCGTTAGCTTGTCTGATGTTTGCGTAGGGTACCAAAGAAAGACGGCGCCAGGTTCTCGGCCGTGGAAATGGTCTCGGCTCGTCCCAAAGCACAATGGCTCCAAACTGCTGGTTCCACTTACGGCGAACGCGAGAAGAGCCTCAATCACCGGGAGCCTCCTCCGGCGGTGGCAGCCATTCGTCGTGAAGCAGCCCGCAGTTTGCCTCGTTGGAGTACCACGATGCCTTGACCTGATGCTGCCGCGCGAAAGGAAGCGTCTCGAAGAATCGAAGCCTTGCGCATACCATTGCGGCCTACAAGTGCCTAGTGTTTGAGCACATCTTGCAGCATCGTCGCTCATCACTGAGGGGGCGTTCGTGCTCAGCGCATCGATCCTGCCTCCAAACACTGAAGGGTTTCTCCCGCGGCCCACATGTCGCCACCACCAGACGCTGCGACAGAGTCGTTCCAGCACAAAACATCGAAACAGTTCTTTGGATATTGTTGTACATCTATTTTCGTCCGTGTATCGTTTGTCACCTATCGATCCTCTTCCCCGTCTCGCCATCGTTCTTGTGAAACCCGAGCCACTCGCCCAGCATACCGCCAGGCTTCGGCACCGGGCATTCTCTCTTCGTCCGCTCTGCGGCATTGCAAGACTCGTAGTCAGTTGTTTGGTTGAACTGCACGATACCGTCTCCAGTCTCTGGCGTTTCCCTCCTCCTCCATCTCCTCCGTCGGCCGTTCTCGTCGACAATCACCTCGCCATCGGCATATTTCGTCCGCGGTACCGGGCAAGGAAGGATATGTGGGAGCGCGACAACGAAGAAGCTGGCGACAACAGTTGTAGCGAAGAGGGACGAGGTCATGCGCGACCTGGGGTGGAGGTGCGGTGGCATGATCCCTCGTCTGTGTATTCTTCGGATCAAGGGATCAAGTAGGTTCAATTGGCTGGTCAGCGGCGGGCTCGGCAGGGACTGAGGCGAACCAGTACTCACATAATGATGGCAACATGTTCCAATGGCCGCGACCAGGGCTGAGTCAACAGCAGCGACAACAATGGATCGATGCAGCCGTTGGATGATGCTGCGACACGCGAAAAAAGCGCCTCTCACGATCGACTGTTAGCTAGCCCGAGTCACTGACTGCATGATTGATTCCGAGGCCGCCCATTGGCTGCAGCTCACTCCGACTACCCGGAACCGGCAAAACGTGATTCCAGTCAGCCCCCCTGCCTGGCGGGTCGCGGGGCGCGGCGCTAGTAATGTCTAAGAACTCTCCAGGTTTGCGGTTTGCGCTTCCTGATAGCCATCCGCGATCGCTAGCCGACGACATCTCCAGATTTTCACATCACTTGCAGAACCTCTGTCCCACGACACAACGACGATCGCCACCCTGCCTGGTGGGCCGCTGCCACATTCTTGAACGGTATCGCCACGACATGTTATGATTCGCAAATTGGCGCAAACGCGATTGTAAACGGCCACCGCACCTCACGTGCGGGAGCCACCGCAGCCGGGCCACTATGAGCGATCTCGACAAGTATGCTTCCGATGCCCCTTGGCCTGGCATCTAACGCTGACGTGGCTTGCAGGGCGATTGCGCAACTGCGCGCCTGCCGACCTATCCCCGAACCTCAGGTCCGAGAGCTGTGCCACAGAGCCCGCGAGCTGCTGATCGAAGAGGGGAATGTGGTCACAGTGACCGCGCCAGTCACGGTACGGCACCCGCATCATCTACGGTGGCATATTTTCCCTCTTTCTGACGGTTCATAGATATGTGGCGACATCCACGGCCAGTTTCACGACCTGATGGAGCTGTTCCGAGTCGGTGGCGATGTGCCAGACACAAACTATCTCTTCATGGGTAAGACTCTGGGTCGATGCCACCTCTGAAACACACTCTTGAGCTGACAAAGGCGACTAGGCGATTTTGTCGACCGCGGATTCTATTCCCTTGAGTCTTTTCTCCTCCTTCTCTGCCTCAAAGTTCGATACCCCGACCGCATGACCCTCATCCGCGGCAACCACGAATCGCGCCAAATCACCACAGTCTACGGCTTCTACGACGAATGCCTCCGAAAGTACGGTAGTGCAAATGTATGGCGTTACTGCTGTGACGTTTTCGACTACCTGGCGCTCGGAGCCATCGTCCTTGGCGCCTCCAACACCCTCTCCCCAGGCCCGGTGCCTGTCGAAGAAGACACCGAGATCGAAGTGTGCGACCAGAACGGAGCGATTATCAGTCGCTTCTCGCGACAGAGACTCCGGCAGCTTGAGGCCGACGCCCAGGCCGCGGCCCAAGCCACCAACGGCGGCGGGGGCAGCGCCGGAGGAGGGGAGAAGACGGGCCCGCCAGGCTCCGGCGCATCGGGGGACAGCGGCGGCAGCGTGGGCAACCCCGCAGGAGCCGTTCTCTGTGTGCACGGCGGACTTAGCCCGCTCATCGACACGGTGGACAAGATCCGCCTCATAGATCGAAAGCAGGAGGTACCACATGAGGGCGCCATGTGCGACCTTTTGTGGTCCGACCCAGACGACATCGACGGCTGGGGTCTCTCTCCACGGGGTGCTGGCTTCCTCTTCGGGGCTGATATTGTCAAGGTCTTCAACCACCGCAATGACCTCAGTCTGATTGCGCGTGCGCACCAGCTGGTCATGGAGGGCTTCAAGGAGATGTTCGACGCGTCTATCGTCACGGTGTGGTCGGCGCCAAACTACTGTTACCGATGCGGCAACGTAGCGGCAGTGCTGGAGCTGTCCGAGGACAGCTCGGGCACGGGCCTCTTCGCGCGCAGCAACGGAGATGTCGGCCGCAGCGACGGCGGTGTCATGATGGAGGCCGAGACGGGCGGCGGCCACAAGGCTGGGCCGGCGCGACGATACCGGGTGTTCCAGGCCGCGCCGCAGGACTCTAGGGGCATGCCTGCGAAAAAGCCTGTGGCCGACTACTTTTTGTAGCTCTAGCGAGGCCGTCTACTTTGATTATTGCGTCCGTCTCGTTTTGGGGCGGATGGTGTAGCGTCAGTGTACAAAGGGATAATGGTCTGGGTCAGGAGCGAAATTGACATGCATTGAACGGATAAATGGTCCATCTCTATTCTATCGCGACACCTCGACTGCGTGCAGATGACGGAGCATGAATAACCTTAACACCATGCAAGCAAAAACATTGACAGCAGTAGTGATCTCCTGCATAGCTCTGGACACGTCCTTTATCACGGGCAAAGCAGTTCTCACACCGCCCTGTACGCCGCGTGCATTTCCTTGACGAGCAATGGTGGCTTCTCGGCGCGGGCGCCGCACCTCAAGAGGCCATCGAGGCGCTCGCGCATTTCCTTGAGTGTGAGCGCCAGGGTTCTGGGCTGGAGCTTCTCGCCCATGTAGTCCGGCCAGCAGCGCAGCATGTTCCTCGCAAAGGCGGTTGCGCGGCGCGGCGCGAGCTCAAAGGCCTCGCGGTGCAGCAGGAGCGGCAGCCTGGCGAAGTTGGCGTACAGCTCGTCGAAGGAGGTGGAGTCGCGCCAGGCCAGGTCGGCGATGTTCTGGTACTCGAAGATGGCGACCAGCACCGTGGCTTCGTCGTCCAGGCCGGCTGTCTCGACGTCGACGGGCGCGTCGCTGTCGCCGAGCTCGAGGAGCGCGTAGTGCGGCGAGAGGCGCGCCGGCTCCGGGGGCAGGACGGCGGAGAGCGGCCGGCGACTCAGTGCGGGTGTGGCGGCGGCGGCGGCCCACTGACTCGGGGCCGGCTGTGGCTGGCTGGCAGCGGCAGCGGTGGTGGTGCTGGAGGAGGCGCTGGTGGTGGTGCTGATGGCGGTTTTGGCGGTGGCGGGGTCGCTGCGTGCTGCAGCGTTATCTCTGTCTTTGCCATGCCATGGTCTGATTTCCCACGTGCGGCGCGCTGAAGGCGTCGACGGCCGCGGAGCGTCATTTCCCCTTGTGGCATCGCACGCCGTCGCCGCAACCTTGTTTCTCCTCGTCTTCTTGGGCCCTTCTTTGATGGTTGCTGCGACTCGTACAGCCTCTGTTGCCGCTACTGCTGCAGAACGAGGACGGCGGGGATCCTGCAGCGCCGTCGCCGACGCCGATGCACTCCTGAGCTGAGTCCGGGATGCGCGACGCGTGCCATCATCGCCACCGCCTGACTTGCAATTACTCGCACTCGTTCTCGGCAAGGCCTGGTCTGCCTGCGCACGCCTGCGCCGCCCGCCATGCTGGTCCGCAGATCCCCCGGCCCGATTTGCGGTGACGGGTCGACCCGATTGGCGCTTGGAGCAACCCTTGCCCATAACCTTGCTCTTCAGGGTCGTCGGCTCGTCACCTGGACGTGTCATGTCGGCCGCAGACCGAGGCGCCTTGGCAGCAGCTGTGCCGGCATTCGTAGCCGCCCTGTGTGGATCCGGATCGCGGTCTTCGTTTTTGACCTCTGCCTCTCCTCTCGCGCCGTGTCCAGACCGCGTGTCGGGCCTTTTCCCTCCTGATAACCTCGCTCCACAGTCATCGAGCTCCCTTTTCCCTCCACTGCCGTCAGTCTCTGTCCGCCTCGCCTCACCACTGCTGAGGCTGGCGCCTGCGAGAGGCTGACTCGGCCGCCGAGTGCGGGCTTGCTGCCGTTGCCGTTTTCGAATCCCGCAGCTCTCGTCGGCTGAGTCCTCGCTCCGCCGTTTCCTCTCATGTCGCCCCTGTGCTTCGTCGCGATAAGTTTGGTGCATCTCTTTCCGCTCTTGGCCAGTTGTTCGGTTCGGGCCAGCCCCCATTAGCTGGGCACGCAATCATGGCCGGCCTGGCTTTCCTTGTAGTCCGAGCTGCGCGGCGACGGCGCATCCTGTCTGGTTTTACCAAATGAATTGGACCAGTTGCTGCGTCGTCGGGCTTCTGTCCGCCATTCGAAAAATTCGTCACTTTGAATGCCCTTTGTTGATTCTCATGTCGGTCATGCATTGTTCCCTATTCAGCCACAAAGCCACCCATTGAGGCTCCCCTGCTTTGTGAAAACTCTTTAATGTTACAATCGTTAATTCCATTAGCACGCTTCTTAAATGCACGCATCGGCTCAGTGGCAGCAGCAGGCGCCTCGATGAATGCAGCCCGCCCTGTAAATCCTTTCGCTGTAGATCCCAACACCGACGACCGTCAACGCTCCACGCTCTCGTTCCGCTGGCTCGTGTTGTAATAAATATGATGTCAAACGCCACCTGGAAATTTCTAATTCTGGACATTCTGGACCTGGCACGGTGAATTTTAGCCTCGAGGTTCGTGGCCTCGACCCCAAAATCGAACAGCTTCCCTGGTCGCCGCGTCGCGGAGCGCGGATGTTGTCCAATCTCGAGCCTGGAAACCGCCTTTCGTAACCCGCAAACGAGTTTCGGACTGCGTCATGACTGACTCGGCCGACAACGTTTATTTCGGCTCAACCTGGGAAAAAGAAAAGATGCTGTCGCCTTCGCCAAGTCTTGGCGTGCCCATGCGTCCACTAGCCTGACATCCGGCTTTCCGGCCAAACTTTACCGCTGGTAGTGCCTCGGCAAGGTGTACCTGAAGTCTCTTTGCGTCTTTCCATGCTCATCCAGGCTCACGTCTTCTAAATTTCCGCGAGGTGTAACATGTGCTGGATCGTCGTCGCAGGGTTGAGCAGCGGGTAAAGAATCGCTCGCTTTGTTCTCAATGTGGGACAGTGGCCATGAGTCGCCCCCTTTGCGGCGTTTCGATTTCCTCGGCCCCTATTCCGCAACCCATACCGCTTCAATTTGGATGATGCCCCCGTTGGAAATCAGCACGGGTCCGCGAGCCCAGCTTGGTTCCGCATCGTAAAGTCCCCGTGTCTGGCGCATCGCGTCCTCGTGTCGATAGAGAGTAAGTTCCCTCGCCAGCCTCTGTCAGCAACCGTCATCAGGTGGGCCTTGCATTTCGCCTCTCACGGGCCCATATCCTCGAGAGGTGACGTCGTGGTACGCCGGCATCGGGTAGTGATTGTTCAATGTCGGGCGTCCGTGCAGGGACACGGGCATGGACTGTGTCGTGACGATTGCCTGTCTGGGATCGCTGAGCATCGATGTCGGTGACGGTCCAGAAAGCGAGTTGTGTGGCAGTGGTACCGCGTTTGCCTGGAAAGCCGGAGGGAAGTACTGCTGATGACCCGACGAGCCCAGAACGGCCGGGCCAACGCCAAGTTGCTGGTGTTGGCCGTAGGATGGTATCGTCCCTGGTGTAGTTTCCCAGACCGACGAGCTGGCCGTAGACGCGCTGGTAATAGAGTCTTCCCGGCTCGATTGACTTGGCAAGGGAAAAGATACGCTCTGGTCAAGGCCAGCCGGTCGCCGAGGCAGCAAAAGTTGTTGCAACGACTCGGCAGATGATGCTGAGTCTCCTGGACGAAACCGCTCTCTTCGGTCAAATTCAAGGGGGCTGACGGCGCCGGACTGCAGGAAGCTGGTGATGGTCTCGTCGCTGGCACCATACCTGTTCAAAAGCTCGCGCAGCTGCCTATTCTCTTCGGCAACTCTCCTTGCGGCCACTTGCACCTCGGCGGAAGCCTCAATGCCTTGCAGCTCGCATATTCGAACCCGCTGCTCAAGCTCCTGGAGGTATTCCCTCCTCCGCGCGCGCGATCTTCTTTGGTTGTCTCGTATACGGGCTAAGTTGGCCTTTTGCTAAATTTGGGAACGAGAAGAAGGTTGTCGCGTTAGACGGTGATTCATCAACCCGGGCTTGAGACGTCGGTCTTGTACACTTACGGCGGGGGTTGACATTTAGCCTTCGGGATTTGCTCGACCCCTCGAGCGGCAAATAGCCCCTTACAAGAGAGGCTTCGTTGAACCGTGAGCGTTAGTTTGAACGGCGACTATTGCCCAGTGAGCGGCAGGTAGAACGGGTGATCTTCGTCAGAGGCTGGAAGAGAAAGAAAAGAGGCAGCTGGAGAGCCCTCAATGGCAGACTTGAGGTCGAAATATACACAGCAGCCCAGCTGAGGCAACAGGTCAAACAAATTGAGCTGCGCGTGGAGCAAGGTAAGGTAGTATGTACATGAAGAGGAGCAATGGAGGAGAAGGAGGAAGTCCCCAAGTACAAGTACGGAAGCCGTTGCCAGATACGGGGGTTTAAGTCCAGCCCACTCTCGAGAGGCTCAACGGCGGCTTTAGACCTGATTCAAGCCTGCGGGTATACATCCAGCAACCACGCCCCAACGCCGAGAGGGATAATGGGGAAGCCCTTGAGCCTGGCGACTAATAATGAGCGGGGAGGCTGTCGCTGGCTGGGGACCTTATAACCAGAGCACGCTAGTACGAGTAGGAAGCAGGATGGTCAACGGAGGCAAAGCCCCAATCAGTCGCACGCCATGGATTAGCGGCCGGGGTGTGTGCGTGCCAGCTGTGTGTGTGTGGCTGTTGTGTGTCTGCACGTGTACGAGTAGGTGCGTGCTTGTCCGCGTTTAGTCTGCGAGTCTAGCGCGCCGCCACGGTTGGTTTGCGTTTCGCAGGCGAGCGGCCCGGCGTTGGAGATGATCGCCAACGGCGTCTAGGGAACCGTCAAATGGGATCGCCTGCAGCCACCTCTGGCACACGATGGGCTGGGCGATGAGGCGCGTGCAAAGGCGCAACGCGGCCAATCTCACCAGAGAAGAAATTGACAGCCAAACTCTTGAAGCCCGTTTTCCACCCAGGCAAGGGATCGATAGATACCTTGCGCGTACCAGTGAAGGTACACTGTATCTGAGAAGCTCTGCAGGATAGGAGCGGAGAATTAGCATGCATACAGTGGCGTGGGCGTGGGCAGGCATGAGGCCGAGACGGAGACAGCACCGGGGAAAGATTAAGAGACGAATCAGCAGGGCAGGGATCTCGTCCTTCGTAAGGCCTTGCCAGATGGAGAGGTCAGAGGGTAGGCTTCAGGATAATTTTGGGATAATGACCATCCAGATTGTCAAAGGCCAGTGCAGCAAGCAGGGCGATCAGGACGCTGGGGAATGGCGAGCTGCCGCAAGTATCCACACCCTCCCAGGCTTGGGGGCTCATTTCGGGAATTTTCCAGGCGCAGGGAACACACATCCGCGTGGCAAGCCAGGGACGACAGCAGCTTAGGCGCAACGTTTGGATGAGCCGCTTGAGCTGTGGCGCCTGTGGGCGTCTTGGATCCAGCCGAGCCAAAAAGCGCCTTTGAGGGGGGCGTGGCTTGCACCATCCTGACAGCGCGTGGTTTACCAGCGCCTCGTCGTGGCTGGTCGAGTCGTAGCCTTCTGTGTTGCGTATCACGGCCAGCCGTGTTCCTTCAGCGTCGTGCTTGGCCCAGTCAACGGCATGCAGCTGTCTCAGGCCCAATCCCTACCGAGCTGGGCCGCTTCTCTGGTGCCGCGTGTGGCCAGCAGCGCGAGGTGAGGCGAGGTGAGGTGTCGGCGATCGACATCAGACGCGAAGTCTTCGGGTATTGAAAAACGAAGGCCTCAAATTGGCATGTCAGGTCATGAGCTGACGGGAAAATGCAAATGCCGAGACGACACGGGAGCGCCCCAGCTGGAAAGAGCGTGGAAAGCCTCCGGATTGGCTCCCACAGCGCACCAGTCGGCGGGAAGGATGGACGTCTGGGACTCTGGGGGCAGGTACCGCGGTGGCGGAGGGTCCCAAAACTGACGCAGCCACCTCCATCTCCGCCACCTCCACCAGCGAACATCTGCAGTGATTCGATGCTAGGCCCTACTCCGCAAGGTTTCCGGTTCCAAGCCGCATCGCATCTTGGTTGAATCATGCCGACGGCTGAATCTCGCAGACGGGCTGCTTCCCGTGCCTCGTTTCTCCGCCGCCCCCTTCAGGCCGTTTCTTTTTTCCCTCCCTACCCTTCTTCTCAGCCGCCTTATCTTTTTCATCGCATCGACGTCGTGTCATGCGGAGTCGGGCGCCACGAATCGCCCCGCCAGCGCCAGCCAAGCATTACGAGTAAGAGCACGAGAGCAGATATCCACGAGTTCGGAGAAAGTTCGCTGTGGCTGAATAACCGTCCTTGTCGCCCTGCCTTATCGTTCTGCCAACGTCATCATAGATGTGCCACGAGTTCACGACTCAAGGGTCACTGTTTCTATTCCAGAAATTCCGCAGAACGGCCGAAGATTAACGCCCTCAGCTTCTGCCAAGACACTCGGCAACACTGGAGACGGGGCAAGCGAGCTTGCGAAATTGTCCTTCTAACCTGCCGGTTCGACTCCGTTTGTCTGTCACTTCCATAGCTGGGCATGCTGGATGAGAATGCCCTCAGTTCTAAACTCTGACACAGGTTCTCCGTACGGCTGGATTTTAGGTCCTACAAGTACTCGTACTCTGGACATATGGAGTGCGGAGCACAATCCCTCCCTCTGCTGTACGAATACGTCAATGGCATGCCAGTCCACCGCGGTGGGCCATCCCCCGTCCGTACCGCGTGGCTGCTCATTTACCGATGTCAGGCACGGATGACTTTACCCTTTCACCCATTGCCTGAACCGCCACACCATGGCGCTGACGGGATGCGATAGTGCTGCAGCAGCCAATGTGGTTTTGGACTCCCGAAGCCACTAACGCCTTGCTGGGCCTACAGCCGACGCCATGGCCATTTTTTTCTCCATCTTGTCTCGTCAACTCGAGTCCCGCCACGCCCCCGCACTTGTCCTAGTACATAGCAGGCACTAACCGTAATTCTGCGACTGGTTACAGATGAGGTGAAACCCCCGAAAAAGAGGCACAACCTTGTCGTCGATCTCGGCAGAGAACCCAGGGCGGTCTGCAGCTCGCTGCCTTGTCAGCGCTACGGAGTACTCACGTTGGTGATCCCTCACCTCGACCCAATGCAACTGATGTAACGTTTGTTTTCTTTGCCTGCCCCGGTGAAGGCCTCTGCTACTCGTAGGAAATTTGGAACTATTGTCCTAGCCAACAGTCTCATGGGCTTTTCACCAAGGCCGCTAGAGACGATCCGCCTTCCAAGGTTCCGCACTAGAACCCCGAGAAATCTCCTAATAGGTCTAGTCCTTCTCACACTCAACTCAACATGCAACGGCCAGACAAGCGGCAGCGGTGATGTGTTGCTCCGGTCCATATGCCATTGGCGTCAGCCCCTTCAGCAGATGCGAGCCGCGGTAGCCGTCAGTGTAACCGGGTTCGTTATCTACCTACTCGCATGTCATAGTCTTGCTGTTTATCGGGTACTGTAACAATTTCGTGATATTAAGCACCTGCCCAGTGCGGACAGCTGAACCTGCTCTCCGAGCACGTGCCTTCATCTTGCATGCGTTCAAGACAAGGACTGAAGGGATTTATGTCGCCTGCAGTCTGCAATCTCCAGTCCACGCGTTCCGCGGTTTCGGCCGGCAGCCATCCTCGTAGATTTCCTTTGCAGGGTTAGCTGAGGGGACAGAAAGAGCCCGCGCGGAAATGCCATAATCGGAAATTCGTATTCTTGGCCTCCAGCGTGAACGTAGAAAGCTGCGAAAAGCCAAGCAAAATGCGGCAATAGGCCGAGATATTGTCCACCTGCAGCTGATCTGACTCTTCTCCCGAGTTCCGGGAATTCGACCCATACGGCGACGTATCAACGCCTGCCTTTCCAGGTTATTGCGCAAGAAAGAATGCCGGTTAGGAGAATTGTTGCGGCTCTCCCGTCCCCGAATCCGAGAAAAGCGCCAGCTTGCCATGCGATATTTGTCATCGCACGTTGGCTGTTTGACCGTGTAAAAACTCTTGCCATTTACCCCATACCTTGGAATGGGACTGTGAACAGCTGTTGCCATGTCTTCGCGTGGGCCAATCAATCACATCCGAGGATGCTGAGTCCGTTGTTGACATTTTTGTCCCCGGCCCTGTGGCTGGTGGCGGGGCTTGTCATGGGCCACGACAAGGCACGTACGAACTTTGGGCTCCACGAGGCAGGTTGTCGCATCAAGTACCCTTCGACGAATGGCTGTAATCTGTGGTTGCCATGGGCCCACGTCCGCTGGGATGTGCAAAGTTTCAAACTTCCCGCCAAGCCGACCAGAGGTCCAGAACAACAGTATTCCCCCACGTACGGAGTTCTCGTTGGGAAGCTTCCGAGATTCGAACGGTATCAAGGCTGACGCCATGCCCATTAGCCCCCCTTCTTGTAGGAAAGTGGCACGTGGTTGGTGGAGTACGTCCCTGGACTTGTTCTGGTTCAAAGGTTAAAGTCCAGAGGCTAATATTGCCCAGGGCCGCTGGGGCCCGAGCCAAGCCATCTCGCCGGAATATTTTCCGTCCAATCTACCAGAAAAGCTGCATCCGCTTGACAAGTCAAGGAACCGTCCATGCACCGCGCCAAATAACAAAGCTGACGGGTTCTTGGCAGTGTTGCATGATGATGTTAGCGATGGGGAAGTCCCTTATCGCTGATGTACCAGCTCGAAGGTGGGCGAGGGACGGCAATTCGGCAACTTGCATCGATAAGGACGACTTCGCAAAAGTTCTGCTTGGACAACACCGAAGAACGGACCGTGTAGACGAGTCTCGTGTCATCGACTTAATCCTTGTTGAAAACTCTTGGCAGTTCATGGCTCTTGTCGGAAGGACACCGAAGCAGCAGAACAGAGTTTGGAGCTTGGTACAGCACGAACATGACCATGAGATGACGCCGATGCATCAATCGTTGGTCCACCGCGGAGTCGGGGCCGGGAAGAGGGCCGGAAGGCCCGGAATCCCGATATAACATTAAGTCACGCAAAATTCCACGCTGTTGAAAGTCCGGGAGGTCTGCGGTGGCCCCATCCGCCGCGCCAAGTCTCTATTTATACTTCTCCATTGAATGTCATCTCCGAGTTGTTAGTGGTCATCCTTGGCATCAATGGCATGACGCGGAGAAGGGGGTTTGGGAATACGAGAGCCAATGTTTCGATATTCCCTTGCAGTTAGTATTTCGGACCGATGGGTTTTGCACTGCTAAATTTGGTGCCATCGACGTGAATACTTGTAGATTGCTTCTCCGTAGCTGGCTTCGAGTCCCGGAGTCATACAAGTATGTCAAATCTCTGATCTTCAGTCAAGGTGCAAGGCATTCTTGCGCCATATTCGTCCATGGATGCGGTCCCGGACTCGTCGACATCAGTCTCGGAACCTCAATTTCGTATGTTCCAGCACATGGACAATATGATGCAGTCGAATACATTCATGAAGACGTGATTTCTACATAGTACATTCATCTTCATCCCTGCGCACTGTTGACGTTGTTTCATTTGAGAGCTGCGCGTTTCAGTCCATGGAGTACCTGTACGTATCCAGACATGAAAAACTCGCGTAATGAAGGAAGCTGAATATCCAGTCAATTAAACATATTGGACAGCTCTCGGTCACGCACCTTAATATAAGTTTAGGGCACGCCAAGTTCGATACTCGTATTAGACAAGAGAGCGGCGATCATGCGATTCTGCGTCAGATCTGCGCTGTTTCTATTAACACGCCAGACACCTGATTGGAAGTCGGCCGAAATGACGTGCGATCAGACATCTACGCGACTGTCGGCGGACTTCCGAGTAACACACCCGGTCATGCGTCCAGCGCCGTTGTAAAGTCGTGGCATCAATGGTTGGACGTTCACGCAAAAGTTGACGTGGCCCACTGAGAGATTGTTGACCTGTCGGTGTCTCATGCTTTGCTTGGATTCACGCTTGATAGAACTTGTCTTGTTACGCCCGATTGCATGGGGCTTGGGGTTGTGACGAACCTGTAGAGAGGCTGTAATTTTCGCAAGTCGTCCAATCCTTCAAGCACCTAGCCACCATGACGGAGAGAGTTTAAAACTTCACATCGTTCCAAGACGTACAGCCACCCGCGTATCAGGATTCTTCTCGCTGCAGTACTTCCTATTCCCGACGCACGCCCGTGCCGAGAAGTTGGCAGCCGGACTTGAGCCCAAACTCAGAAACAACGTTTTTGATGGGGGCGCCGTCGACGCTCATGAGGCAATTCGGGAGACAGAGCCTCTGTACCAACGCGAATATCCAACGTTGATCGAGGTTAATCTCGTTGACCCGGGCTTGTCCTCTGCTCACTACGGCTGAGTCGTGGGCTTCTGAGCCGCTGCGTTTTGTTTCCACATCCTGGTTCCCGCATTTTGCAAATGTAAACTGAAGTCATCGTTGACAGTGGACCTCGCAACGACACCAAGCCTTTCCCCAAATCGTCAACAATTAACTTGAGCATAACCCAGAGCGCGCCACTTTCATGCACAAGGCTGAATCACACAACGAATTCCTATCCCGTTTCGGAGCTCGTTCATGGGTAGCTTGTCCCGCAGCCGTCGTCTCGTTCCTCGGCGGAGGCTGGGACGCTTTTCCATCCGTGCAACTCGATATATTGATGAGATTCTCGAACAAGCGAGAGCAATCTCATCATATCAGGGTCTGCTGGCAGCCTCATATGAGGCATGGTGATGTTGTGATGTCGTCGGGTGCTCCCGACACGTGCTTCAGGTCCCGGGTAGCCGGCGCGTGTGGGGAGGCCGACTCGGTGCTTGTTCTGCACGCCGACTCGCCGAGGCTGTCCCGAGTGTCGGCAATATGGGTCTGGACCTGAACGACGTAACCCTCCCATCGTGACCGACGTCGTTGGCTCTCGCGCGCCTCAACGCCCTTCCCAAAGGACCGCCTGTCGATCGATTATTCTGGCCCGATGCTGATTCTCTTCTTGACCGACCTTGACCGAGCGGCCTGAAGCTTTCCAACCATCGTCGAGACGCAAGATGCGGGGTGGCGCGGCGCCCAATTCCCCTTTGCGCTGCCTGCGGACAGCCGCTTCGCACCCACGCGGCAGGGCATTCGCCACTTCTGTTCGCTCGGGCACGGCGCGGGCTCTCCCGCGTCCTGCTGCGTTCTACGGGAGGCCCCGGAGAGTCCCAGTGATACCCCCAAGGCCGATCGCTTGTACCGCGTGTCGCTTCGATTTCAAGCTACGATCGTTTGCGACGGTCGCGGATAGAGCGCCGCGCAGTGGCGGGCCGTTGGAGGAGTATGATAGACGGGTGGAGGCTGGAATATTGCGAAACGACGAGCACCAGAGAGGTGAGTCGGCGGGACCCGGATCGAACGTCTCCAAGAGGTGGCTGACGCTCTTTTCTAGGGATCATCGAGAGCCTCGAGCATCTCCACAACGAACTTGCGGACTACAATGCCCCCCCAGTCGTCCATCCCAGCCTCGACCTCCTCAAGCCTGCCAAGAAGTCGGTCTTCTCATCGCTCTTCGGGAAGAGCGCCGGCGCCCAGTCTGCCATCGGTGAGATCCCTGCCAACCTACCTCGGGGCCTGTATCTCTTCGGCGACGTGGGCAGCGGCAAGACCATGCTCATGGACCTCTTCTACGATACCCTGCCTCGCTCGGTCAAGACAAAGACGCGCATTCACTTTCACAACTTCATGCAGGACGTCCACAAGCGCTTGCACAAGATGAAAATGGAGCACGGAAGTGACGTTGACGCTGTGCCGTTTGTGGCCGCAGACATTGCAGAGCAAGGAAATGTTCTCTGCTTCGACGAGTTTCAGTGTACAGACGTGGCTGATGCCATGATTCTGAGAAGGTACGTATAGGCATGATTATTAGGCGGACCTCATCTAGAGCCTTCGGCTGACTCGTGTGAAAGGCTGCTAGAGTGCCTCATGTCTCATGGCGTGGTGCTGGTAACCACGTCAAATCGCCAGCCTGATGACCTGTACAAGAACGGGATTCAGCGGGAATCTTTCATCCCGGCAATTAAGCTCCTGAAGAGCCGACTGCACGTCATAAACCTGGACTCGCCCACAGACTATCGCAAGATCCCGAGACCGCCATCTGGAGTTTACCACACGCCCCTCGACAAGCACGCCAGCTCGCATGCCGAGAAGTGGTTTCGGTTCCTCGGCGACTCGGAGAACTTTGCACCGCATCCCGAGACACAGAAGGTCTGGGGCCGAGAGATCTACGTGCCGCGTGTCAGTGGACGGTGTGCTTGGTTTACGTTCGACGAGCTCATTGGCAAACCCAAGTCGGCGGCAGACTACCTCGAGCTGGTGCGCAGCTACGATGCCTTCATCGTCACGGATGTTCCGGGGATGACGATACGCGAGCGCGATCTTGCGCGGAGATTCATCACATTCATTGACGCCGTCTACGAGGGCAACGCAAAGCTCGTCCTTACGACCGAGAAGCCCCTCACGGAGCTTTTCGTGTCGCGCGACGAGATAGCCGAGAGCCTGCTGCAAGGCAACCGGCAAACCGAGGGTGGGAAAAAGGAGGCCGCCAAGGTCTTGGGCGACATCATGGAGGATCCCGAGAGCAATGCCGAGAAGCTCGCAGGTTCGAATCTGTTCGCGGGCGAGGAGGAAGCGTTTGCATTCGCCAGAGCGCTGAGCCGGCTGAGTCACATGGAGAGCAAGGAATGGGTTGAACGTGGCATGGGCTTGGAGAGCCACGGCGGAAAGGAGGACAGGGACAACTGGTCGAAGACGCGAAGCCGACAGATGGAGGACTCGATGTAGGCAAGCAGAGACGGGAGGGAGACGATGTCGCATTATACCCTGGGCAAGTACTTGGCCGCTAAGTAGCGTGCCACCAGCATTGTTGGAGGACGGATCAGTAGACTAGCGTGCGACATTAGGAAGCGTGGTGCCTGATCGTATAGATGAATATAGAAGAAAGGTATTCGGAGGGATCCAGACGCCAACGATGAGCAGCATTCTAAGGTCCATTCATCTCTTTCGGCGTTCTCCATGTCGGACCAAGTCTCTTGTGCCATCACTCAAGCTTTCATCACTCTTAGGCGTGCCGCTGTTTCTTCCGCGTCGATATTGGAGAGCGCGACGCTGACTGCAATACAAAGGCTTCAACAACGGTGCGCGCCAATAGAAGTCGCGGTCAGGGGGCTACGAGAAGCGTCAATAGCTTTGGGGTTGTCTGTGTCAACTTCAAACTGGCAAGCTTGACCAAAGGGGTAACTTGTCGAACCCTGATGCTGCGGTTCAAGTCGCCGCCTGATTGTTCAAAGTACGCATGGGCACGTGGCATCACAAGTGACCGCAGGGTCCAGCTCCTCGGCATGCGGTCATGATGATGTCCAAATCGGCTGAAAGCAATTAAGCCTGAAACGCCCGTCGCAGCAACTCAAGGTATTATTAGGTAGCGATGGCAAACAAGATGGGCCGATGCAGAATTATGAGTAGCCGACAAATTGACCAGAGTGAAAAGTTGAAAGTCGCCCAATTTGCCATGCAGCATCGTGGCGTTCTCGGGGAAGAGGTGGGCTCAACCAGCCAGTCCGCTGGAGGTTGTGTGTAATGAAGTCGCATGCCTCAGCTCGGCCGATACGCCCAAACAGCATCATGACATTGATGAGATGTCGCCCGCTTTGCCAGCTCTGCTTGCCAGCTTGTCTTTGGGCGGACGAGGTCTCATCTCGGTGGTGGCGGCACGCTAACTGAGAAGGGGAATCATCGACCAGATGCCCGGCGCCAACAGCAATCGCGCGCGTTTCATGGCTTGCAAGCGCCCCCCCAGCGAGGGCGCGAACACCGACCGAGCGATAGACGGGATTAGTCCGTGGAAGCCGTCACGAAAGCCAAATGGAACAGCGCGTCGTGGCCCGAGGCTTGGATGCGAGGGGGTGATGCACATCGGAGTTACGACAGACAGGGCGGCGGCGTCATTTGGAGAAACATTGGCGGTTAGCTAGCAGAGGAGTCGGTGAGAACTTTGGCGCAGAAAGTATGCCATGACAGGGCCAGAGAGTCAGGAGAGCACAGCCGTGGCAAACAAGCTCAACAGCTGCGGGCTTCGTGGACGAGGCTTGCAGGAGGCGCGGATGCATGCAGGTGACTGTGACGATGGATGTGTGTGCCTATTTCGAGGGCGCCTGCAGGACGAGGACGCGAGAAGGGCGGAGACGGCGGATCCGCTGCAAGGACCTCGGCGAATATTTCAGTGCAGGGGAGCGACCAAGAAGGCAACTCATGCCCTGCGAGGCGTGGCCATCAGCGTTGGTTCTGATGAGGGGGTCCCGAGTGGGGCGCGCGGCCGCCGCTGGATTGGCTCCGGGGGGGGCCGTGTTCCTGGCTAGCAATCTCGTTTCCCCCGCCCAGCCAATTGCAGCGGCCCTGCCCCTGGCGCTCCAGGCACAGGGCGGCAGAGGGAGCCCTCTGCCAGGGCCGCCGCTTTAGGGCGGACGAGGTGGTGGTCTGACGGGTGAGATGACGATCTGCCCGGTGTGCATACGGGTACTCGTGCTCCTACGAGTAGACTTGCTTGCGTCTGGCGCGCTTGGCTACCTATTCGGCGAGTGCCGAGGGCTGCCAACGGTTGGCATAGAGAGAAAGCGGACAACTGACGCGCTCTGTGAAGAAAGGCACTTTGCTCTCTAAATCCACTCGCAACTCTGCACTACTTGTATCTTCCTGGCTTCCGAAATGATGATGTGATGACCGCAGCAGCCCGGCTACCAAGGGCGGCCCCCGTACTAGGCCGCTTGCAGGCATCGTCGAGATCCATCCCCTGCAACGTCTTCGCGCTTTCCCGATCCCTGCAACGGGCCTCTCCCCACTCTGCGTGGTTGATCGAGGGCCAAGGCCACCCATCAACTGATGCGAGGTGCAAGAAACACGAGCGCCTCTGCCGCACGGCCGATACTTCGCCCTCGCCCCGGCGACGGCCTCTGTTTCCCCCCTCTTCCTCCTCCACCATCACCGTCCATCGCTAACTTGAGCTGCAACACTCGCTGTGCGTGCGCGCGCGAACGTGTGCCAGTGTCGAGAGCCTCCAGCGCTGAGTGCGCCGGTCCGCTCGTTCCGTTCTTTTCTCCCACTCTTCCTCGTCCGAGCCGACGACAGACGACAGTCTTCTCAACCTCTTCCACTCGCTTGGCACCAGGTCCAACTGCGTTTCCTTCTTTTTCCCGTCCGTCGTCTCCATCTGAGACACTGTCGCGCATCGCCGCCCAGAACGAGCTCCCGGGTCGATAGTCGGCCAATACATTCTCTTCTCCCTCGACTCCCGCTGTCCTGACATTCCAGTCGGCACCACACCACCAAACTTTCCCAAACTGCCGACGATATACTTAGTCGCAGCGCACGAGGCTCTGCGACGTTCCCATACTCCAGACCGACGACATCTTGCGATTCCCGGGTCATCACCGACAAGATGCCGCACCAGCACCACCATCGGCATCTGCACGACCGTCGCGACTTGATAGACGACTTCGGCGATTGGATTGACAAGATCAACCCTTTTAACCCCGACAGTGACTCCGGCCGAAGTAGTCGGAAAGACCAAAACGGTAATGGTACGTGACGCCGGATGCCAGCGCTGAGGACTGTTGCTGGTGCGCAACGGCTGTTATGCCACGATGAGCTAATTCACGGAGCAGGAGGCCCCGCTACTGTCATTCATACCATCTACCAGACCATGGCCCCGACCTTCACCGGCCCCATCGCCGGATATTCTACGTTGGGGGAGGACAACAGCCCGCCGCCCTCCAAGGCCCCCAAGCCGGACCCGGCACCAACCACGACCCCAAAGCCCGAACCGAAGCGGACCTCGACCTCGCGTGAGGAGGAGACGACTTCGTTGTCAATGCCCACTGCGATCCACCAACCCAGCACCACTCTGGCGACGTCTCAAGACAGCATCGCGAAGGCCACTGGGCAAGCGTCTGTGACGAACCAACTTGGTGCTATCCAGCCCTCAAGCTCCCAGAGTGTACTCTCTTCTAGTGCCACGGCGGACCCATCAACAGGAGATGGCAGCGCCGATGCAGGGCCCAGCCCTGGAGCCAAAGCCGGCATTGCGTTTGGCGTTCTTGGCGGAGTCTTCCTGGTCGGCTTGCTCGTCTTCTTTCTGTTCAACCGCCGCCGCAAGCAGGCTGCTGAGCGCCAGCAGCTCGAAGGCGATGACGAGAAGTTTCACGGGGCCGTGGGAGCCGGCGCCTCGTCTTCTGGGCCCAAAGCGCCGCGCATCAGCTTGCGCCCTGTCACGCAATTTCTGCCCAACTGGAACGGCTTGGACAAGCGTGCGAGCAAAGGCGCCGCCATGTCCCTGGGGCCCGCTGCCGCTGCTACAACGCGCGCCCCTGGCGGGAGCGCGTGGGAGCGCCCAACCACCAGCCAGAGCACCAACCCTGCCAACCCATTTGGCAATCAGGCTGAGCGCGTCCCGACTCCCATCGCCGAGGAGAAGAGCTTCAGTCGCCCGACTTCCCCTTCTGCAATGAATGCGAATACACCCGCTTCAGGGAGCCCGCCGTTCGGAGACCCCCTGACTGCCAATGGGCCCGCCATCGCTGCAGGAGCCGTCGCGGGAGCCGCAGTTGCTACCGGCATTGGAGCTGCTGCCATGTCGCGCAAGACTTCGATGCGCAAGGGTGGCCCCAAGAACGTCGACCTGACCCTGCCTCAAAACCGTGATATGGCGCCACCGAGTCCTGCCGGAACCGAGTTTAGCGTGTCTTCGGTCTCTCCAGGCTATGCTCCTCCGCCTTCCAGCGGTGCAGCTGCCATTGCAGCAGCGGGCGGCCCCCAAAACTCCAGTGTTCACCGTGTTCAGCTCGACTTCCACCCTACACTTGAGGATGAGATGGAGTTGCGAGCCGGCGAACTGGTTCGCTTGCTCCACGAGTACGATGATGGATGGGTGAGTGCTGAATGAACACAGACGGAAAGGGAAAGACAATCACTAACTGCCATTGCAGGCTCTCGTCATCCGCCTAGATCGCTCCAGACAAGGCGTCGTGCCTCGGACATGTCTGTCGACCCGCCCTGTCAAGCCGCGACCAGGTCCAGGTGCTCCTCGGCCCGGGCCTCCTGTGAACCCCCAAGGCATGCCTCCCAACGGTCGCCCGGGCCTCCCCGACTCTCCGGCCCGCCCGAGGATGGCCGGCCCCCCTCGCCCTGCATCGCCGGCTGGGTACGGTGGACGAGCTCAGTCCCCGATGGGACGGCCCATGAGCCCAGCTGGACGGCCCATGAGTCCGGCTGGACGCCCAATGAGCCCGGCTGGACGCCCAATGAGCCCGGCTGGACGACCCCTGAGCCCCGGCCCGAGAGCTCAGTCTCCAGGACCGAGACACCAAGGACCCCCAGCCGGTCGACCCCAAAGTCCCAGCGGCATGAACAGACGGATGAGCCCTCCCGGCCCCAGCCCTATGAATCCAGCGCAGTCCGTTACCCAGGAGCCCCCGTCTGGTCCCCCGACTGGACCTGTCGGCAGAAAGCCAGTGCCTGGCCAGGCCTACTGAGAGAAGTCACCACTGTGAGCCCTCAGGTTTAACATGTCGATTTTCTGCTGCCTTGGGGAGTCGAGCGGTGCGATACGGGATAAAAGCTGGTCCGGCGTTGCAAGGCATGGTGCGAGGTGGATACCGCATAGCTTGATTCTTGTGGTTGGCGAACTTAGAAACACCTTGGGAACACTCTCTCGAGCATTTTCACTTTTCTCGTCACTCATTTACCCCCATTTGGACCCTTTCTTCTTTCCTCGGAGCCTCTTGAGGCTGGCCGAGTTTCTCTGTTCATATTCCTTCACATATTGTTCCTTAGCTTCTCTGATCGTGGTCAATGGCGGCACCCCGTCGGACAGCACCAACAGCGGTCCCGACACCACACGCGACGGCGACAAGAGGAGCAGGCCCGACCTGGGCTATTGCGCCAGCCGCTTATGTATTTCAATGTTTCAAACTGGGAAATCTCCAGCACGACGAGCGGAGCAGGGTCAAGCTCGCTGCTTCGGCCCAATGTCGACGTATTTTGACGTGACTGGTGCGCACGCCCAAGTGAGCAGATGAGAGCGACACTATATGGACGATGATAGCAATGAAAATCCCGTATTTGAGAATCTGTGCCCGTCTGTTCAGGCTTTTCCCCCTTGGGTCCTTCGTGAATAGTAGCCCTACCTGTTGAATGCTTGGGTTGCTGACTGGTTCGGGGTGGTATCAAGCCATGCCTTTCTCCCGCCACTAAGAGACGAACTTGCCCCCGCAACCGCCGCACACGTCTCCCGCCGAGTCGACCACAGCGTTCGGCCCGATGTATTTCTTGGCGACAGCAGAGAGCTCGGAAACGTTGAGACACCTCAAGCCGCACACGGCACACAGGCGCGATATTCCCGGAGCCATGATGGGAAGTCCCGTGGCCGCGCAGGTGGCTAGCCAGAGGTTGTTAGTAGTGAGTCTTCAAGTGCGACGAGAGAACCCACCAAAGGAGTGCCCGCTTTCGCATGTCGACTCTTGGCCGGACATATGCAGCCGAGCTTCGCAGTAGGCACAACGCTGTTGCGCTACTACGTCTTTGAAGAGGTCGCGTAGTGGGCTTTGATGGATTGAAGTCTCTGTCTCGACTGGTGCAATGCCTGGGGTGTCCCCTTGATTTCCGTAGTAGGCTTCCCATATTCTCCCTTCCGTAGTAAGATATCTTCCTTTGCGATCTTGTTGTGCTCTCGTCCCTTTAGTCGGTCCGCGTTGTCCAAAAAGTATTCTTGATCGAGGTCGACGGTGGGGATGTTGTGTACTGTGCTTCGTTACGAGCACGGCTAAGCAGCCGTCTCCTGGCGAGGGTGCCATTCCCCAGAAACGAAAGCGGTAGGGGTTAACCTGTGACATGGGCGCTTCATCCTCCATGAGGTCAGCCTCTAGGTCTTCTGAGTCGGAGTCAGAGTCGAGGCCTTCCATAGCGGTCAATCTGGGTACCAGCCGAGTCGAATGTCGCCTGACAGTCTCGGCCCATTTCGGAAGGGTTGCACGATCCTCGGAAACGTTCGTCTGATACCAGTCTTGATTTGTCGCGGTAGCGGAAAGCCTGACCAAAGAGTACTCTGGGGCGGGCGATTTATTGTTGAGATCGGCATGATGAATTACAAGCCCTACGCCGTTCGTAAGCAACATCAGCGAATAACTAAGTGCAATTCACGTACCGGATATGGGATTGGTTGATAACTCATCTTCTTTGGCGTATAAGGACGAACACTGCCAAGCTGAATGGGGTTCCATAGGCCTGCTTGGTGCGCCGCGGAGGTCGACTTGAAACGGCTTGGGGACGAATGGAGTCGCAATTATGCCCCGTGCTAGACGGCTATCACCCTCGGACCAAATCTTCGAGTTCATTAGCAGGCTTTTCACAAAGGGTTTCATTCCGACTTACGGCGTCTTCCCACTCGATAAAAGCATCCGCGCCGAGGGCCATGCAAATTGATGTCGTGTCGGCCTGCTCCATGCGAACTGTGGGATCTCGGCCTTTGTTCCAGTCGCCTTGAATAGATATTCTGCGAAATCCAACATGGTTGTTCGTGACGTATGCCAGTGTTGCCGTGCGAGATTCTGCTGAGACGTGCCATGGGCTCCATTTGAGAGAAAAACCGCTGCCACAAGGAACGAAGTCAGGATTTTCTTCGTCCTCCGTCTGTGTGAAAAGTTAGGACTGCTCAGAAACCCATTGTTTGGGGGGGGGGGGGGGGGGG